>CM035841.1:149486698-150086698 GCA_020510985.1 Pholidichthys leucotaenia
ATTTAGTATACTTTATTGATCCCCAGAGGGGAAATTGAGGGCATCCACCACCTGGATGGATGAAGCAGCCACGATACGGCGCTATCCCTTAACCATTCACACACACATTCACACCTAGGGCCACTTTAGAGTCTCCAATTAACCTAACCTGCATGTTTTTGGGGTGAAACAAGGGTGTGTGCTGGCGCCTAAACTCTTCTCGCTATATCTGGCAGCCATGCTTGAGGTGGCCTTCAAAGACACTTCAGAAGGAGTATACATTCAAACAAGGAAAGAAGCAGACTTGTTCAATGTGGCACAGTTTAAAGCCAAGAGTAAGACATCGATAAAGGTAGTAAGAGAAATGCTCTTTGCCAACGACAGTGCTCTAGTTGCACACAGTGTGGAAGATATGCAATCTTTAGTGGAGAAATTTGCAAGAGCAGCTTGCCAATTCAGCCTCCAAATCAACATCAAGAAAACAGAGTGCCTTTATCAACCACCAAAGTTCCAATTATCAACATCACTACCAGAAGAGATCAGACTGTGGAACAATCGACATGTGTCTATCTGTGTGAAATGCAAAGTGTACAGAGCAACAGTACTGGCTACTCTATTGTACAGTGCTGAAACTTGGACTGTCTACAGAGTGCAGGTGAAGAAACTCCACGCGTACATGATGAGACACCTTTGAGCCATAATGAATATCTCATGGAAAGACAAGATAACCAACATAGAAGTGTTGAAACAAGCTGGTCTACCATCAATGGAGGACATGCTAATACAGATGAACCTGAGATGGCTCGGACATGTTGAGAGGATGGACCACCAGCGTCTCCCTCGGCAGTTATTCTGCTCACAGTTATGCGAGGGCAAACGCAATCGGGGTAGACCAAGGCTCAGATTTAAAGACACTGTAAAAAGAAACTTGAAGAAGTTGGACATAGACAGGAGTTCCTGGCAGCGGAAGGCTAACGACAGAGCTGTGTGGAGGAATCTGATCAGACCTAAATGAAACAGTCATTGCAGCCCACGACAGACTGCTATGATGATGATGTGATGATGATGATGACCATGGTGTAGATAGGAAAAGAAGTGGAGTAGGGGCAGTGTCGGGAGTAACGCCACTACTTTTACAGTAACGTGCTGTGTAACGGAATTACTTTTTAAAAATTCAGTAATGCGTTACAGTTACTGAAATTTGATCAGATGCATTACTCATTACTTGTTTTATTAATATGGATATGTATTTTTTGGCAAATATATGAATATCCACCTTATTCCTGAGGGCGCTGCTGTAGAAACTATAATGGGGCTGTGGTGACACGATAGGAGATGGCACTCCCCCCAGGACTTGGGGTTGGTGGGGGAGAAGGAGGTCACAGATGGTAATGGGGGAATAAGTGAGAGGGCCAGTGAAGGGCACCAAAGCACTAGGGGGTATGAATCTAGAAAAAGATGTGCCTTTGCCCCCGCTGTGCCAGGTGTTGATGCATTGTGCGAAGGGCAAGACGCATTTCACACCTGAGGACGCCGGGGCACGAAAATGCTGTATTAAACCATGCTCTAGAACGTGGATGTGGATGTGTGTACATGCTTTGTGACTTGTATGTTAATGTTTATTACCCTGGGTGCCAAAGGCAGGAATAAAGTAGATAAAGGAGATCGCTTTGGTACCCAGGTTTTTCTGTTCTGTTTGTTGGAGGTGAAATAAAGTTCTGTGTCTTCAGCTCATGTCTCGCCTGATTCCACCCTCCACATTGGTGACCTAGAGACGTGAAATGGAAAACGGACTGAGTACCACCATAGAGACACTCCTGCTGGAGTCTTCCACTGTTGCATGTGCTGTTGCAGTCAGACTCCCGGACTTTTGGCTTCACGACCCGGCCGCTTGGTTTATTCACATGTAAGCCCAGTGTGCCATCCACGGAGTCGTGGCAGACGACACGAAGTACCATCATGTGCCGGCATCGCTGAACACACGCATCACGCAGCGCGCTATGAGTCTAGTCCAAGTCCCGCCAGCACAATGAAAATACGACACTCCCAAGCAGCTGCTGCTCTGCTGTTATACCCTTTCAGACGCAGAGAGGGCAGAAAAGCTCCTCATCTGCTTGGCGCTAGGAGACAGACCGGCTGTGGACCTGATGGAGAATATGCTTGCGTTGAGGGGCACGGACGACGGATCTTTCCTTTTCACCCACCTCTTCCTCAGAAACCTACCGGCTTCTGCGCAAGCGATCCTCGCTAACTCACCGCTGCTGGCGGCCAGGGACTACCACGCGCTGGCACAGTAGGCAGACCGCATCATCCTGGCAAACAAGGCTTTCAGCATTCAAGCAGTGAGACTGGGATCACCGGTGGAGCCCAGCGAGGTCAAGGAGTTGAGGGTGGTGGCCGGGACAGCCACCCGGAGACGCAGGACTGGGACGCTGTGTTTTTATCACCGCAGTTTTGGCAAGGAAACACAACGTTGTCTTCTGCCGTGTCACTTCAAGAAGCCAGGAAATGGGACAGCCAGTGGTCAGTAGTAGCTGCGATCGCTGGTGACAGGGAGAAGCTGCTTTTCATCACAGACACACATCCTGGGAAACGTTTTTTGGTAGACTCTGGCTCCCAGAAGAGCCTCATTTTGCCAGTCAGCACAGACAGGCTGGCAGAAGGCTGTGGCCCATCTTTAACGGCCGCCAACGGATCCCACATTAGGACATTTGGAGAAAGGACAGTAATTGTATGTTTACATGGACGCAATTACCAGTGGGACTTCGTGATAGATGCATGTTCAGTCCCCATCTTAGGTGCTGATTTTCTGTGTGCCTATGGACTCCTTGTTGATGTTGCCAACAGGTGTTTAGGGGACGCTATATCTTTTTCCTCCTTGCCCTGCATAACTCGGGGAGTTTGGCCACCAACACACACAAATGTTCTAGCTCCAGTGGGGAAGGGGGAAGGACAACCCCTCACAGCACCAGTAAACATCCAGGGAACAGACACTGAGATGGTGACATCCTACAAGTACCTGGGTATTCATCTGAACAATAAACTAGACTGGTCACACAATACCGACGCACTCTACAAGAAGGGACAGCGCTGGCTGTTCCTACTGAGGAGGCTCAGGTCTTTTGGTGTACAAGGGGTGCTCCTGAAGACATTCTACGACACGGTGGTGGCATCAGCCATCACTTTTGGAGTGGTCTGCTGGGGCAGTGGCATTACAGCAGCCGATAGGAAGAGACTGAACAAACTGATCAAGAAAGCTAGCTCTGTCCTGGGGAAACGCCTTGACCCAGTGGAGGAGATAGGAGAGAGAAGGATTGTGGCTAAACTGTCATCTCTGCTGGAGTCCAAAACCCACCCTATGCAGGACATACTGAACGCACTGAGGAGCTCATTTAGCAGTAGACTACATCATGCTAGGTGCGCGACCGAGAGGTTTCGCAGGTCCTTCCTACCTACGGCTGTCAGACTGTATAACCTAAGCAGGGCTGCTCGCAGAGATAGCAAAAAAACGCGACAACCTAATAGTATTGAATGAATAGAATGCAAAAGACGCAACAGACTTACACAAATGGTCCCCTCTAGTATACAACTAGGACAATATCAGTCGCTACGGAGGGTGACAATATGTATGGGTACATATTCATACTATGTAGGATAACTAAATAGACGATTATGCTGTTTATTGCATCTACCTACAATGCGCCGCACTGTGTATATACAGATGTGGACAAAATTGTTGGTACCCCTCTGTTAATGAAAGAAAAACCCACAAGTGTCACAGAAATAACTCAAATCTGACAAAAGTGGTGATAAATAAAAATTCTATGAAAATAAACCAATGAAAATCAGACAATGCTTTTGAATTGTGGTTCAACAGAATTATTTTAAAAAACAAACTCATGAAACAGGCCTGGACAAAAATGATGGTACCCCTAGAAAAGATTGAAAATAATGTGACCATAGGGACATGTTCAACCAAGATGTGTCCTCTAATTAACATCACCGGTGTCTACAAACTTGTAATCAGTCAGTCGACCTATTTAAAGGGTGACAAGTAGTCACTGTGCTGTTTGGTGACATGGTGTTTACCACACTAAACATGGACCAGAGGAAGCAAAGGAGAGAGTTGTTTCAGGAAATTAGAAAGAAAATTATAGACAAGCATGTTAAAGTTACAGGCTATAAGACCATCTCCAAGCAGCTTGATGTTCCTGTGACTACAGTTGCACATATTATTCAGAAATTTAAGATCCACGGGACTGTAGCCAACCTCCCTGGACGTGGCCGCAGGAGGAAACATGATGAAAAATGGAAGAGACAGATAATACGAATGGTAACAAAAGAGCCCAGAACAACCTCTAAACACATTCATGGTGAACTCCAAGGTCAAGGTACATCAGTGTCAGATCGCACCATCCGTCATTGTTTGAGCCAAAGTGGACTTCATGGGAGATGACCAAGGAGTCAAAGTCAAAGTCAAAGTCAAAGTGCCTTTATTGTCATTCCATTGTTAATGAACAATGCAACGAAATTGAGATGCTGCTCCCTAAAAACAAACTATAAACAAACTATCACACTCACAGATCACTCATGCATTTAACATTCTTATAATTACAACAATAAATAATGCCTGAAACAAAATCGCCTAAAAGTTGAATACAATATGTACGTAGCAATAATGAAAAACATACTGAGCAATAAATACAGGTGGAGGACACAACTGTTGAAAACAAATCATAAAAAAGCCAGACTGGAATTTGCCAAACTGCATGTTGACAAGCCACAAAGCTTCTGGGAGAATGTCCTATGGACAGACGAGACAAAACTGGAACTTTTTGGCAAGGCACATCAGCTCTATGTTCACAGACACAAAAATGAAGCATACCAAGAAAAGAACACTGTCCCTACTGTGAAACATGGAGGAGGTTCTGTTATGTTCTGGGGCTGCTTTGCTGCATCTGGCACAGGGTGTCTTGAATCTGTGCAGGGTACAATGAAATCTCAAGACTATCAAGGTATTCTAGAGAGAAATGTGCTGCCCAGTGTCAGACAGCTTGGTCTCAGCCGCAGGTCATGGGTCTTGCAACAGGATAATGACCCAAAACACACAGCTAAAAACACCCAAGAATGGCTAAGAGCAAAACATTGGACTATTCTAAAGTGGCCTTCTATGAGCCCTGATCTAAATCCTATTGAACATCTGTGGAAGGAGCTGAAACACGCCCTCTGGAGAAGGCACCCTTCAAACCTGAGACAACTGGAGCAGTTTGCTCATGAGGAGTGGGCTAAAATACCTGCTGAGAGGTGCAGAAGTTTCATTGACAGTTACAGAAATCGTTTGATTGCAGTGATTGTCTCAAAAGGTTGTGCAACAAAATATTAAGTTAAGGGTACCATCATTTTTGTCCAGGCCTGTTTCATGAGTTTGTTTTTTAAAATACTTCTGTTGAACCACAATTCAAAAGCACTGTCTGATTTTCATTGGTTAATTTTCATAGACTTTTTATTTATTACCACTTTTGACAGATTCAAGTTATTTCTGTGACCATTGTGGGTTTTTCTTTCATTAACAGAGGGGTACCAACAATTTTGTCCACGTGTGTATTGTGGTATATCCAGTGGACAGAGGAATGAAGACAAGGAGACTTGGTGGTGGAATGAGGAGGTACAGGAAAGTATTCAAAGGAAGAGGCTGGCAAAGAAAAAGTGGGATAGTCAGGGAGATGAAGAAAGTAGACAGGAGTATTTGGAATCTAGGCGCATGGCAAAGAGAGAGGTGTCAAAGGAAAAGGCATATAGTGAGTTGAATGAGAGGCTAAACTCTAAGGAAGGAGAAAAGGACATATCGATTGGTTAGACAGAGAGAGCAAGCTGGAAAGGATGTACAGCAAGTTAGGTTGATTAAGGACAGAAATGGTAATGCACTAACAAATGATGAGGGTGTGTAAAGAAGGTGGAAGGAGTACTTTGAGGAGCTGATGAATAAAGAAAATGAGAGAGAGAGGAGGATGGATGAAGATAGTGAACCAGGAAGTTCTGAGGATCAGCAAGACGGAAGTTTCTCAAGAGGATGAAGACTTGAAAGGCAGTTGGTCCAGATGACATACCTGTGGAGGTATGGAGATGTTTAGGAGAGATGGCAGTGAACTTTTTAACACAATCTTGGAGAGTGGTGGTACCAAAATACTTCTTCTCCACAGTGTTTTGGTACCAATTTTCAAGAACAAAGGTGATGCTCAGAGCTGTAGTAACTACAGAGGCATAAAGTTGCTCAGCCACACTATAAAGATATGGGAAAGAGTTGTTGAAGCCAGGTTAAAAAGAGAGGTGACAATCAGTGAGCAGCAGTCCAGTTTTATGTCAAGAACGAGTACTACAAATGCAATGTTTGCTTTAAAAGTGTTGATGAAGAAGTGTAGAGAAGGTCAGAAGGAGTTGCACTGTGTCTTTGTGGATCTAGAGAAAGCATATGATAGGGTGCCAAGAGAGGAAGTGTGGTACTGTTTGAGAAAGTCCGGAGTGGCATAGAAGTTTGTGAGGGGGATGCAGGACATGTATAAGGACAGAGAGATAGTGGTGAGGTGTGCTGTAGGAGCGATGGATGGATTCAAGGCGGGGGTGGGGTTACATCAGGGATCGGCTATGAGCCCCTTTTTGTTTGCCATGGTGATGGACAGGCTGACAGATGAGGTCAGGCAGGAGTCTCCATGGACCATGATGTTTGCAGATGACACTGTGATCTGTAGTGAGAGTAGGGAGCAGGTGGAAGACAACCTGGAGAGGTGGCAGTATGCTCTGGAGAGAAAAGGAATAAAAGTCAGTAGAAGCAAGACAGAACACACAAGTGTGAATGAGAGGGAGGCAGGTGTAATGGTGAAGATGCAGGAAGTAGAGGTAGTGAAGGTAGATGAGTTTAAATACCTGGGGTCAACTATCCAAAGTAACGGAAAACGCACAAGAGAGGTGAAGAAGAGAGCGCAGGCATGGTGGAGTGGGTGGGGACGAGTGTCAGGGGTGATTTGTGACAGAAGGATTGCAGCTAAAGTAAAAGGGAAGATTTACAAGATGGTAGTGAGACCTGCTATGATGTATGGTTTAGAGACAGTGGCGCTGACAAAAAGACAGGAGGTGTAGCTAGAGGTGGCAGAGTTGAAAATGCTAAGATTCTCACTGGGAGTGACTAGGAGGGACAGGATTAGAAATGAATATATCAGAGGGACAGCTCAGGTTGAGAAATTTGGAGACAAATTAAGAAAGGCAAGGCTGAGATGGTTTGGCCATGTGCAGAAGAGGGATAGTGGATATACTGGACAAAGGATGTTGAAAATGGAGCTGCAAGGCAGGAGGAAAAGAGGAACACCACAGAGAAGATTCATGGATATAGTGAAGGAGGGCATGGAGATGGTTGGTGTTGCAGAGGAAGATGCAAGGGATAGGGTGAGATGAAGACAGATGATCTGCTGTGGCGACCCCTAAAGGGAGCAACCAAAAAAAGAAGACAGTATGTAGGATTTTTGTGCCATTTCATGGTCTGCAAAGTCAAACAGCCAAAAGTCCACTTGTACAGGAGTTCTTGTTTCCCATAGAATCTGGGACTACAACTCTACCTGAAAGACGTTGTTTGGATTTGCTGTTCTCTTCAATAATTCAATAATTAAACTCAAGCAGGGAGATGAGGGGCTAATGATGTTTTGCAGTGAATGTTTGGAACTCACACATCTACAGTGTCATAAGCAAGTTAGCTAATAGTTTTTCCCTGTAAATTTCAGTCACCCCACTAGACATTCATGGTCCTACTTTGTTTATTAATCTACAGTCAAAAACACCTGTGGAAATGTGATAACGTGGAAAAAGTGCATAATAGGGGCACTTAAAAAGCAAAGAGCTCAAATGCCCTGAAAGGTCACATTCATTTACATATTTATGTAATATTTTACTCATGAAAACATTCTGCATCACTTACACTGTGTCATCTTTCTGTCCTCCGTGCTTTCAATCCTTTTTCCATTATGGAACCAGACAATGGTCGGGTATGGCAAACCAGCAACTTTACATTTGAGCACAGCCTCCTTCCCCTCAACCACATCCAGGTCATACAGCGGTTTGATGAAATCAGGCATGGTAAAACGCTCCACCTCATTCTCTGGGACTTCTGGCTCTTCAGGGATGGATGGCATCTTCTCCAGTTTAGCCCTAATGGGAAAGATGGAACAAATATACACAATGGAGGAAATTATGAAAAAAGTTGCAAATTTATGAGAAGAAGAATTCAATTTTTGAGTCCAAAATAAATATATTTATGTGAAAAGTGACACATACAATAGGTGAAATAAGCATTCAAAGAGCATTTTTTCCCAGGACATATGATTCCAATGAGTCTACTCACAGGGATTTTTCACCAGATGTTATTAACTCAAGAAATGCACACATACAGTTGAAACCAGTTTACATACTGTACACTGTATAAAAAGACAAACTTTTTTCCCTCTCTGTCCAACATTAAATCAGACTAAACTTTTCCTATTTTAGGTAAATTAGGATTACCAAAATTATTTCTATTTGCTAAATAATTTTTATATTCAATAAATAATTTTTTAGAGTGTATTATTACTTTCTTCAAAGTCAGAAGTTTACATACACTAAGATTACTATGCCTTTAAACAATTTGGGAAAGCCCAGGTGATGATGATGTCATGGATTTTGAAGCTTCTGACAGGTTAATTGACAACATTTGAGTTAACTGGAGGCAAACCTGTGGATGTATTTTAAGCCATACCTCAAACACACTACTTCCTTGTGTGATATCATGGGAAAATTAAAAGAAATCATCAAGATATCAGGAAGAGAATTGTGGACCACCACAAGTCTGGTTCATCCTTGGGACCAATTTCCAGATGCCTGAAGGTGCCACCTTCATCTGTTCAAACAGTTATACACAAGTATAAACACCATGGGAATGTCTAGCCATCAGACTGTTCAGAAAGGAGATGGTTCTGTGTCCCACAGATGAACGTGTTTTGATGTGAAATGTGCGTATCAACCCCAGAACAAAAGCAAAAGACCTTGTGAAGATGCTGGCTGAAGCTGGTAAAAGACAGTCATTATCCACAGTAAAGCAAGTCCTGTACCAACATGGGCTGAAAACCGACTCAGCCAGGAAGAAAATAATACACTAGGGCTGTGTGATATGACAATATACAGTATATCGGATGATGATATAAAAACATCTGGCATTTCATAGAATACTCTGTCATTTATATCGTGATTTAAAATGCACATACTCCCATTTCTTGAACAAAGCTCCTCACCCACTACTTGTCAGTGCCCTGCCTCTCCCCTGCAGTGCGTGCAGCAGAACAGGTGTGTGGTGGGTGGCTAGGCTCTTCGGTGGTTGCTAACTCCAAACTACTGGTTTGGTCAAACAGCTGCTACTCCTGTTTGCCAGGGATGTGGGACTGTTTTCCATTGTGCTGCATCAGAGAGGATAGTCCGCTAACCTCATTTTAATAGGAGGTAAGTAACGTTAACACCACATCGAATTATAAAATGGCAAATGCTAAATGATGCTAAGTTGTGCTAAATGGAAACATTATAGTGTATCAGACCATTGTTTCTTTGGTTTAAATTACTACTGAGTTTCTTAGTTTTGTCTGAAAAAAAATTAGTAAAGCTACAAAAGTGCATGATCGTGGCACATACACGCAAAATAAATAATAAATAAATTAAAACAGGTCAGAGGAGCAAGTTGGCTCTTAATGCAATTTATTTGATTTCTAATCATTTTAATTAGTCAAGTAGCGATAATGAATAAAGTTAAAGTTATCACATGTATTTTATTACATTACCTTTTGTATCTTTGATTTTCAGATCAAGACCAATCTGAAATTTTTTTACAAAGAAGCAAACAGGTTAAGTTAGGCCAGAATGGCAGCTTCAGGCTGCAGCTCCACACTTAAATTTTCATTCAAACTAACAGCTAATTTAGATCTGTAGATGGCAGCGATGGGTAATTTTCTCATTTTCAGACATTTTTTATGTTATGGTTTTTGGGGTTTTTTTTGCTATTCTCCACTGGCTCAGGAAATATTTAACTTATTGATGTTTACTTTTTATTCATATGATATGATTTAGAAGAAAAACCTGAAATTCATGAGAATCAAGTCTCAAATGCACACTAAAAAAATATTTTATAACAACACTGCAAAATTATTAAGGAAACAGGTGCATGTAAAAGCCCTCATGGATCGTCACCTTATCGTGGTGGGGGGTTTGTGTGCCCTAGTGATCCCAGGAGCTATGTTGTCCGGGGCAATTTGCCTCTGGTAGGGTCACCCAAGACAAACTGGTCCTGGGTGAAGGGCCAGAATAAGAACGATCCAACAGACTCTCATGATGAATGCTAGAACAAGGATTCAGTGTACCCCGCCCAGTATGGGGTTACCGGGGCCCCACCCTGGAGCCAGGCCTGGGGGGGGGGGGGTGCTCGATGGCTAGCGTTTGGTGGCCGGGTTTCCGCCCATGGGACCTGGCCAGGCTCAGCCCGAAGGAGTTACATGGGTCCACCCTCCAGTGGGCTCACCACCTGCAGGAGGGATAATGGGGGTCAGATGCTATGTGGATTAGGTGGCGGTCAAAGGCGGAAACCTTGGCGGTCTGATCCCAAGCTTCCTAAACTGGTTTTTGGGACGTGGAATGTCACCTCTCTGGTGGGGAAGGAGCCTGAGCTGGTGCATGAGGTTGAGAGATACCGGCTAGATATAGTCGGCCTCACCTCAACACACAGCTCTGGTTCCGGAACCAGTCTCCTGGAGAGGGGCTGGAGCTTGGCCTACTCTGGAGTTGCCCCGGGCGAGAGGCAACGAGCAGGGGTGGGTATTCTTGTATCCCCCCACCTTGCTGCCTCTATATTGGAGTTTTACCTGGTGGGTTGTTTCCCTGCACCTTCGGGTTGGGAAACGGGTCATGACCATCATTTGTGCCTATGCACCAAATGATGGTTCAGAGTACCCACCCTTTTTGGAGTCTCTGACTGGGGTGCTGGAGGGTGCTCCTCTTGGAGACTCCATTGTCCTACTGGGGGACTTCAATGCGCACATGGGCAATGACAGTGAAACCTGGAGGGGGGTGATTGGGAGGAACGGCCTGCCCGATCTGAATTCGAGTGGTGTTCAGTTATTGGACTTCTGTGCTAACCACAGTTTGTCCATAACGAACACCATTTTCAAGCATAAGGGTGTCCATATGTGCACCTGGCACCAGGTATGTGCACCTGGCACCAGGACACCCTAGGTCGCAGGCTGATGATCGATTTTGTTATCATGTCATCAGACCTATGACCGTATGTCTTGGACACTCGAGTAAAGAGAGGTGCAGAAGTGTCAAGTGATCACCACCTGGTGGTGAGTTGGATCCGATGGCAGGGGAGGATACCATTCAGACCTGGTAGACCCAAACGTATAGTGAGGGTGTGCTGGGAATGTCTGGCTGAGGCCTCTGTCCGGGAGGTCTTCAACTCCCACCTCTGGAAGAACTTCAACCACATTCTGAGGGAGTCTGGAGACATGGAGTTTGAATGGGCCATGTTCTCCACCTCCATTGTTGAAGCGGCTGCCCAGAGCTGCGGCCGCAAGGTCATCGGGGCATCTCGTGGTGGCAACCCTCGAACCAAGTGGTGGACACCAGTGGTGAGGGGGGCCATTAAGCTGAAGAAGGAGTCGTATCAAGCTTGGTTGGCTTGTGGGACTCCCGAAGCAGCTGAGGTCTACCGGCAGGCCAAGCGAAGTGCAGCTCGGGTGGTTGCTGAAGCAAAAACTTGGGTATGGGAGGAGATTGGTGAGGCCATGGAACAAGACTTTCGGTCAGCCTCGAAGAGATTCTAGCAAACTGTCCGGCGGCTCAGGAGGCGGAAGCAGCTCCCTGTCCACACTGTGTATGGTGCAGATGGGGCACTGCTCACTTCGACTGGGGATATCATTTTGCAGTGGAAGGAATACTTCAAAGATCTCCTCAATCCCACTGACACGCCTTCCACAGAGGAAACAGGGCTTGTGGACGAGGGGGATGACTCACCTATCACAGGGGCTGAGGTCACCAAGGTGGTTAAAAATCTCTTTGGTGGCCGGGCCCTGGAGGTGGACCAGATGTGGTTTTCGTCCTGGCCGTGGCACACTGGACCAGCGCTTTACCTTCTCAAGAATCCTCAAGGGTTCGTGGGAGTTTGCCCAACCAGTTTACATGTGTTTTGTGGACTTGGAGAAGGCATTCGACCGCGTCCCTCGTGTTTTTTTTTTTTTTTTTGTGGGGGGTGCTTCGGGAGTATGGGGTATTGGGCTTATTGTTATGAGCTATTCAGTCTTTGTACGACTGTTGTGAGAGTTTGGTTTGTATTGCCAACACTCGGTCGGACTCATTCCCAGTGAGAGTTGGACTCCGCCAGGGCTGCCCTTTGTCACCGATCCTGTTCATAATTTTTATGGACAGGATTTCTAGGCACAGTCAGGGAACGGAGGGTGTCATGCTTGGTGACCACAGGATCTCATCTCTGTTGTTTGCAGATGAAGTCCTGTTGGCTTCATCCAGCAACGACCTACAGGTCTTACTGGGACAGTTTGCCCCTGAGGGTGAAGTGGCTGGGATGAGAATCAGTACCTCCAAGTCCGAGTCCATGGTCCTCAGTCGGAAAAAGGTGGATTGTCCACTCTGGGTTTGGGACAGGCTCCTGCCCCAAGTAGAGGAGTTTAAGTATCTTGGGGTCTTATTCACGAGTAAGGGGAGAATGGAGCGAGAGACTGACTGATGGATCGGAGCAGCATTTGCAGTGATGTGGACGTTGTACCGGTCTGTTGTGGTGAAGAGGGAGCTAAGCTCTAAGGCTAAGCTGTTGGTTTACCAGTCAATCTACGTTCTTACCCTCACCTATGGTCATGAGCTTTGGGTAATGACCAAAAGAACGAGATTGCAGATACAAGCAGCTGAGATGAGCTTTCTTCGTAGGATTGCTGGACTCACCCTCGGAGATAGGATGAGGACCTCAGTCATCTGGGAGGGGCTCAGATTAGAACCGCTGCTCCTCCACATTGAAAGGAGCCAGCTGAGGTAGTATGGGCATCTGATCAGGATGCCTCCTGGACACATCCCTCATGGACACATGTTTCAGGCACATCCCTCTGGGAGGAGACCCCGGGGCAGACCCAGGACTCACTGGAGAGACTATGTCTCCCAGCTGGTCTGGGAATGCCTTGGTATCCTCTCTGAAGAGCTGAAGCAGGTGGCTGGGGAGAGGGAAGTCTGGGCTTCTCTGCTTGAAGTGCTGCCTCTGCGACCCGGACCTCCGGAAAAGCAGTAGAAGATGGATGGATGGATGGATGGATGCATATAAAAAAAACGTTTTTTAAAAAAAGAGATGGTTCTTTTTATGTGATTATCTAAACTGTAGAATTTACAGAAAATGTATATCGTGATATATATCATTAGATAGAAAATAGAAGATGACTTATATCATGATATGAAATTTTTGTTATATCGCACAGCCCTACATTACTCCAAAAGCAACATTTAAAAAAAAGCCAGATTACAGTTTGCACATGCACACAGGGACAAAGACCTAAATTTTTGGAGGCATGTCCTCTGGTCTGATGAAACTAAAATTGAAGAGTTTGGCCTTAATGACCATAGTTACATTTGGAGGAAAAAGGGGGGAGCTTGCAAGCCTGAAAATACCATCCCAAATGTGAAGTATGGGGGTGGCAGCATCATGTTGTTGGAATGTTTTGCTGCAGGAGGGACAGATCCACTTTACAAAATAGATGGCATCATGAGGAAAGAACATTATGTGGAAATATTGAAGCAACATCTCAAGATATCAGTCAGGAAGTTAAAGTTTGGACGCAAATGGGTCTTCCAAATGGACAATGACCCTAAGCACACCCCGAAAATAGTTACAAAGTGGCTTAAGGGCAACAAAGCCAATGTTCTGGAGTGGCCATCACAAAGCAGAAAGACGCAAAGAAAATTTGTGGGCAGAGATGAAAAGACGTGTGAGCAAGGTGGCCTACAAACCTGACTCAGTTACTCCAGTTCTGTCAGGAGGAATGGGACAAAATTCCAGCAAACTATTGTGAGAAGCTTGTGGAAGGACACCCAAAATATTTAACCCAAGTCATACAGTTTAAAGGCAATGCTACCAAATGCTAAGGAAATGTTTGTGAACTTCTGACTTTGAAGGAATAAAGAAAAAAAAATTCTCAAAAAAATATTTAGCAACTAGAACTTATTTTGGTATTTGTAACTGACCTAAAACAGGAAAAGTTTAGTCTGATTTAAAGCCAGACAGTGAGAAAAAAGGTTATGTGTTTTTATACAGTGTATGTAGACAGCTGGATTCAACTGTATAAATAAATTATTTAAAATTATGTGTAATGAAGTGGAATGAAACACAGAAAAAAACTTATTTAATACTTTGTGGTGAAGCCTTTATTCGTAATGACAGTTTCAACACGTTTCCTTGTATGAAAAATTAATCTCTTACAGTGCTCAAGTCTAACCCATTCTTCTAAGCAGTCCACTTTAAAAACTTGCAGATTCCATGGGGGCATCTTGTGAATCCCGATCTTTAGTTTTTTCCATAAATTTTCAATTGGATTTAAGTCAGGTGACTTACTGGACCATTCTAACAACTTTCTTTCTATGTGTGGATTTATTGAGTTAATACCAAAAGTCTGGTGAACATTTCAAGTGAGTAGTCTCATTGGAAATGTACATGTACAGTGGGGAAAATAAGTGTTTACCATATCAACATTTTTCTCATTAAACATATTTCTGATGGAGCCACTGACCTGAGATTTTCACCAGATATCAGCAACAACCTAAGTAATCCATACATACAAAGAAATCAAGGCAACTTTGTTCACAAAAAAAGTTATATTTAATAAAATGGAATGACACAGGGAATAAGTATTGAACACATTAAGAAAAAGAGGTGCAAAAAGGCATAGAAAGCCAAGAAACCAGCTGAAATCCATCAGAATTTAGGAAACCATCCCATCCACCCATCAGTGCAAATTAATTTCATCTGGTTAAGTCTTGACTGATAGCATTTAAAAAGGTCTGTGAATACCAGAATGTCACACCACAAAGAACTCATGGTGGGTAGAAGCAAAGAGCTCTCTCTAGACCTTTGCAACCTTATTGTTGCAAAACATAATGATGGCATTGGTTACAGGTGAATTTCTAAACTGCTGAATGTTCCAGTGAGCACTGTTGGAGCCATCATTCAGAAGTGGAAAGAACATCATTTTACCATAAACTAGCCATGACCAGGAGCTCCTTTCAAGAGTTCTGACAGAGGAATCAAAAGAACTGTCAGAAGAGTTATCCTACAGCCAAAGACCACTCATGAAGAGCTCCAAAAAGACCTGGAGTTAGTAGGTACTGCTGTTTCAAAGAAAAGAATAACTAATGTACTCAACCGACATGGGCTCTATGCCCACTCACCTCGTAATACTCCATTGCTGAAGAAAAAGCATGTTGAAGCTTGTTTAAAGTTTGCTGCACAACATTTGGGCAAAATACTGACAGAATATAGTCTGGTCAGATGAGACCAAAATCGAACTTTTTGGATGCCACAACACACAGCATGTTTGGAGGAGAAATGGTACTACACATCCCATCATGGTGTGGAGGCATTTTTCAGCATTTGGTACAGGCAGACTTCATATAATTGAAGGAAAGATAAATGGACAAATGTACAGAGGCAACCTTGGTAAGAACCTGTTGCCATCTGCCAAGATGCTGAAGATGAAATGAGGGTGGACATTTCAGCAAGACAATGATCCCAAACACACAGCCAAGGAAACTTTTAACTGGCTCCAGAAAAGGAAAATAAAGCTGCTAAAATGGCCCAGTCAGTTACCTGACCTGAATCTAATTGAAAATCTATGGAACAAACTGAAGATCACAGTTCATAGAAGACCCATGTAACCTTCAAGATTTGAGACAGTTTGTGTGGAAGAATGGGCTAAAATCACTCCTGAGCAATGCCTGCATCTAGTTTCTCCATACAGGAGGCATCTGGAAGCTGTTATTCACAACAAAGGCTTTTCTACTAAATATTAAATGAATTCGCACCAAGCGTGTTCAATACTTATTCCCTGTGTCACTCCACTTTATTAAATATAACTTGCTTTGTGAACACAGTTGCCTTGATTTCTTTGTATGTATGGATTACTTGGGTTGTTACTGATATCTGGTGAAAATATCAGGTCAATGGCTCCATCAGAAACATGTTTAATGAGAAAAATGTTGACATGTTCAATACTTATTTTCCCCGCTGTATGTACTGATAAAATTTTGATGTGATCAATACTTATTTCCCCATTGTATATAAGGACTAAAGTAGAATATTTCATGGATATGGAAAAGCAAATGCACGCAAGCTCTATCAAAAAAAACCTTACATCTGTGAGGAGATGGCCGGTCGTGGTTCTTGTATGTATAGTTCAGCGGAGCTCTCTGCCTCGCCGTAATTATTTCGAGCTGTGACGGTGTAGAAACCCTCATCATCATTGGTCACATGAGAAATAATTAGAGAATGGCGGCCACCCTCCTGAAGAATCCTTATGTCCTCACTGTCTTTCAGCGGATGGTCTGAAAAAAAACCCAAAAGATTATTTAAATGTACTTTTAACGTTAATATGAGCTCTATATAAACACAGAGAAATGCAGGGGTGTCAGACTAGGTGACCTAATAGCGCTAACTACCCAAGGAGCATATAATGCTTTCATTTTGAAATATCTGGTCAAAGAAAATCTGTAAAGAGCCAAAGAAGATATCTGAGCCTTGAAATTAGAGTAAAACAACTGTCACCATTAATCAGGTTTTGTTTTCAATATGAAACTTTTTCACCCCTTTGATGAACAACTTCGCAACTATTTGGCCGTTTATTTATTTTCTAAATATTCTGTTCATCCCCACTAGACACCCATTTTCCAGCCATATCATCCATCAACCACCAACCATGTATTTCATTCATAGATGTTATTTTAACTTATTTCATTATAGTTTATTACACTCTTGACCACACCCTCCTTGATTAGCAGTGATAGCTACCATTGTGTCCGTGCTTATTACACCCCAGGGACTGGTCATACACTATCAATCCTTTATTTGAGCTCTAAACTCTAATATTCAGTCAATATTTATTAGTATTTTAGTCAGTCAGACAACCCAAGCTAAAAGCTAACGTTAGTCTTAAACATGGCATCACCATCAAAATAAAGTGAAGCTCATTAGAATTTAAAGCAATACACTAAAAAAAAACAGACTGTCAATGATGAGGTAGCTCATTCCGGCATCATGAAATCACCCTGAGAGTGCTCAGATGTCCTGACTTTTGACAAAGACCTTGACCTTGAGCACAACCTGGATGCACAATCACCCGAGGATGATTGGACATGAGTTTGTTGAGAATCAAGGCAATTGCCGAGGAGGAGTAACAATTTTTGTGAAATCATGTAAGTGCCAAGATCTGATGACCTTTGACCCTGACCAATCTTGTATAGCAACCTGAGGATCATTGTGTGTGAGTTTGGTGAGCATCAAGCCGATTGGCTCAGAGAAGTAGCAGTTCCTGTCAAATGCAGATGGATGGATGGACAGCGGACACCGTGCCATTGCATTAGCTCCTTTATGCTTCGCTGGACTGAGCTAAAAAAGCAGCCGCTTTGAGGACAGCTTCTTCCTTGCATTAAAAATGGTACTGCAATAATTAAACCCTGAGTTGATTTAACTAAAGTATGTCACAGACATTCATTAATACCTCTGGGAGCTGTGTCAACATGTGGAAAAAGTACACAATAGAGGCCCTTTAATGTTGCTCTTAACTATACTATGACACAGTGACCTACCAAAGTGACTCCAGGTAACTTTAGGAGGCGGTGTCCCACTGACTTTGCAGTCAAATCGAGCGTTGCGGCCCTCAATAACTTCCAAAACATCTAATTTGCGGGTGAAGAGAGGTTCACGGGAGGGAATGACTTTGAGTTTTCCGCATGAGGTCACTTCCTCTGAAAAGAGAAAAAAAAAATCAGAAGAAGCACTATAAGTTTCATATCACACAACCAGTTATCATGGCCACCAAGTGTCACTGATACAGTGGTAAACTACAAGACACTGTGTGACACTCCTGGTTTTTCCTTCCAATGCATAGCCATTACCTGCAGTATGTCCTACATTCACTTTTGTCACCATTAGTATGACTGCTACTGCACTGCTTCAAATGTATTCAGTTCCAACTATGGAACGTGGGCGGCCACCCCATCATTGTTCAGTGTAAGGTGCTCTCATTGCTGTAATTGTAAAGGTATTATCTCACTGGGATGAAACAGCTGGCGATGAAGTGGAGATTAAAAAAAACCCACTTGTGACAAAAGCACACATTTGTGTATGTCGCACAAATATTGCATGCGCCACACCAACTCCCGGTTCGCATATATGCCATTTGCATGACATTCACGCAACAAAATTGTGCATTTTTTGCACTTACATCTGTCCTGTGATGGCCAAATCCTGTGCTACACTCACATGACAGCTACAAGTGACAACTGTAAAATTGGAGGGCTCCACCAGAATGACCTAGAAGTGACTGGGCTGTTTGCACCTGTCTCACACACGGAGTGTCTTGTCGTTTTTATCTCCAATCAGTCATAATTTAGTTTCATACAGCCGTGGACAAAATTGTTGGTACCCCTCTGTTAATGAAAGAAAAACCCACAATGGTCACAGAAATAACTTGAATCTGACAAAAGTGGTAATAAATAAAAAGTCTATGAAAATTAACCAATGAAAATCAGACAGTGCTTTTGAATTGTGGTTCAACAGAAGTATTTTAAAAAACAAACTCATGAAACAGGCCTGGACAAAAATGATGGTACCCTTAACTTAATATTTTGTTGCACAACCTTTTGAGGCAATCATTGCAATCAAACGATTTCTGTAACCGTCAATGACACTTCTGCACCTCTCAGCAGGTATTTTAGCCCACTCCTCATGAGCAAACTGCTCCAGTTGTCTCAGGTTTGAAGGGTGCCTTCTCCAGACGGCATGTTTCAGCTCCTTCCACAGATGTTCAATAGGATTTAGATCAGGGCTCATAGAAGGCCACTTTAGAATAGTCCAATGTTTCGCTCTTAGCCATTCTTGGGTGTTTTTAGCTGTGTGTTTTGGGTCATTATCCTGTTGCAAGATCCATGACCTGCGACTGAGACCAAGCTGTCTGACACTGGGCAGCACATTTCTCTCTAGAATACCTTGATAGTCTTGAGATTTCATTGTACCCTGCACCGATTCAAGACACCCTGTGCCAGATGCAGCAAAGCAGCCCCAGAACATAACAGAACCTCCTCCATGTTTCACAGTATTCTTTTCTTGGTATGCTTCATTTTTGTGTCTGTGAACATAGAGCTGATGTGCCTTGCCAAAAAGTTCCAGTTTTGTCTCGTCTGTCCATAGGACATTCTCCTAGAAGCTTGGTGGCTTGTCAACATGCAGTTTGGCAAATTTCAGTCTGGCTTTTTTATGATTTGTTTTCAACAGTGGTGTCCTCCTTAGTCATCTCCCATGAAGTCCACTTTGGCTCAAACGACGACGGATGGTGCGATCTGACACTGATGTACCTTGGCCTTGGAGTTCACCATGAATGTGTTTAGAGGTTGTTCTGGGCTCTTTTGTTACCATTCGTATTATCTGTCTCTTCCATTTTTCATCAAGTTTCCTCCTGCGGCCACATCCAGGGAGGTTGGCTACAGTCCTGTGGAGCTTAAATTTCTGAATAATATGTGCAACTGTAGTCACAGGAACATCAAGCTGCTTGGAGATGGTCTTATAGCCTTTACCTTTAACATGCTTGTCTATAATTTTCTTTCTAATCTCCTGAGACAACTCTCTCCTTTGCTTCCTCTGGTCCATGTTTAGTGTGGTACACACCATGTCACCCAACAGCACAGTGATTACTTGTCACCCTTTAAATAGGCCGACTGACTGATTACAAGTTTGTAGACACCTGTGATGTTAATTAGAGGACACATCTTGGTTGAACATGTCCCTATGGTCACATTATTTTCAATCTTTTCTAGGGGTACCATCATTTTTGTCCAGGCCTGTTTCATGAGTTTGTTTTTTAAAGTAATTCTGTTGAACCACAATTCAAAAGCATTGTCTGATTTTCATTGGTTAATTTTCATAGAATTTTTATTTATTACCACTTTTGTCAGATTCAAATTATTTCTGTGACCATTGTGGGTTTTTCTTTCATTAACAGAGGGGTACCAACAATTTTGCCCACGTGTGTAGGTCCCCAACTCCTTGCAAAGTTATCTTTTCTCACACTTTATGACTCACGAAAACTAAAATGAAAAGGGTTCAAGACAGGTTTGAGACAGATTTGACTATTTTGAGAGAAAATTTGTCACACCAATTGTTTTTTTAGCACGTTCAAAATTCCAGCCACACAAGAGTGAGGCCGTGCGACTCACGAGAGGAAATTGCGAACCCCCACAATCGTTTGGAGAGATTCTGGAAACTCCCTTGTGAATGCCATTCCTTAGCTAGTCACAAACTTGTTGCAGCCCAGTGAGGTACTGCCTTTAGGGTTAGCGTAATGGCAGGGTGAAGGTCCCATTTTCATACGTTTTTAAAGCTTAACTACTTAGAAGCTACTGATACTTCTTTCTGACAGGGTATCCACTTTAACCATTCTTACAAAATGTATAATATACACATTAAAAGCATCTATTCCAGGACTGTTATACTTTTTTATTAGAGTGGGTAAATATACAACTTACACATATGTTTTACTATCTGTTCTGGGCATTTACAGTTTATTTAGACAAATACAGTGAAGAGAGACAGGAAATGGGACCTATGTTTGAACAACATGCTCCAGTGGTATGCATACCACAGCGCCTGAACTTCCACACATTTTTGTGACAACTGGCTTGGATGCAGGTTTTGTTTTTTTTAACTTGACACCCACCTTTAGCTGTGCTAAGTTTGCACATGTACGTCCCGCTGTCATCCTCATGCACAGAATTGAGCAGCAGCCTGCACTTTCTCCCATCAAAGTGCATCTTACAGTTGAGCAACGCCGGCTGGATCAGTTTCCCATCAGCAAGCCAGTCCACGTCGGTGTCCTTGGGTCCAATGACGTGACACTCAAATAAAACCGTCTCCCCAGCCTTGGCTGTGATGTCCCTGACTGGCCGGATGACCGCGAGACCTGGTTCAACTGGTTGTGCTGGGAATACATAAAGGGCATTTTCTGAAAAGTGTTGTTTAGTGAGCTTCTATAAATACATATAAATGTTTTAAATTACAAGGGCATGGAGGCAAACTAAAGTCTGAGATGGTTATCGATATCAACATCTTTTTCATTTTTAAAAGTGACAAAGAGTACATATATTGCATTAAGGGGGTGACACTAATGATTTAAACTGAAACCCATTTGATTGCTTTCGTGCATATTAGGCATTGTTTGTCAGAAATTTAAAGCCTGCCTGATTTTCTACATCAAGGTAAAAGCAGGTTTGGTATCCTTGCTATGATGAATTTTTGAAATTTGGAAGTTTTCACTTATGGAATAAAAACAGCCCCAAATACTTCTTTTTGAAATTTTTTTAGTAGATGAATAAAAAGAGCATACCTTTTACACCCAGTTTTGCTTCACACTGCTTTGTGCCATATTCATTGATGATCCTGCAGGTGTAAATGCCAGAGTCCGACCTCACCACCGACTTGATGGTCATTTCAAAAGCTCCATCCTCTGTCTCACGCACAATGTGGCGTGGGCCAGACTTTACTGTAACTCTGTCTCTCAACCTGCAAAAGAAACAAGGTAAATCATTCATACAAGTTTAAAGGTACAATATCAAATGTTTGGAAACTCTAGTTTGGGAACTCCAGCTCTCATTTTCAGAATAAGAGTGAATAGATCCTGCGATGGACTGGCGATCTGTCCAGGGTGTACCCTGCCTCTCGCCCAAAAGACGCTGGGATAGGCTCCAGCCCCCCCGCGACCCGAAAAGGATTAAGCGGTAGAAGATGGATGGATGGATGGAGTGAATAGATCTGCAGTTCTTTTAATGACCAAAAGGAGTCACTACAAGTTTAAAAAAAAAAGTTCAATATAGTACATTAAAGCTAACACTGCCCAAACACACTAAATAATTTTAAAAATCAGATTCTGAAACTGTATATCTTTAACATTTTTTTTTGTTTCTATAGTGCATAGAGTGCAGCACACCACACACTAACAGAATTCACTGACAAGTAAGAAAGTTTTCTGACAACAGCTCCTTCATTGTTGGCTGTATCAGTGATGTGAAGAAAAGGAGTACAGAGGGCTGATTGAGGGCTTTGTTTCGTGGTCCAACAGCAATCATCTGAAGCTCAACATCAGCAAAACTAAAGAGGTAGGGGTTAGACTACCGAAGGAACAGGAGCCCCCCCCCCCCCCAACCCCAGTCACCATCCATTGGTGAGGAGGTGAAAAGGGTGGACTCCTACAAAAACCTTGGGGTCTACATAAACAGTAAACTGGACTGGTTGGACCACACGGACGCCGTCTTCAGGAAGGAACAGAGCAGGCTGTTCTTCCTGAGGAGACTTTGATCATTCCGCATGTGCAACAGGCTCCTAAAGGTGGCCAGTGCTCTCTTCTACACTGTTGTGTACTGGAGGAGGGGTGGAAGGCTCACACTGTGGTTGGACTGGAGCTGGACAGCCTGGAGGCTGCGGCTAAAAGGAGGATGAGGGATGGAACTGAATCGATCTTGGACAACCGCTCTCACCCTCTCCATGATGAACTGTGGCAGATGGGCAGCTCATTCAACCAGCACATCATTCCACCCGGGTACAAAACGGAATGCTCCTGGTACTGTTTTGTGCTCGCTGCCTTTAGACTGCATAACAGCCAGAGATACAGCCTGACACAGATGGAGGTGAGCCTTCCAGCATCACTGCTCAGATGTCAGGCTGTCGTATCACCTGCCATGTAACTTGCCCAACTGCCATGCTGGCTTGCATCTTTTCATTATCATACACTGTATGTGCCGTCTTAACTAGAGTTACAGTAAATGTCCAGTTAGACACCTCACACCATCATAGTATTGTTATGACTGTATCTGTAGTACTGTTCTCTTGCATCATCATAACATTGGTACTACTGTATCTGTAGTCTTGTTTCTTCTAGCTTATCATCCATATATTTAACATACTTATTGCTTTTTTTGGTTGTATCTACACTCTCTAACTTCCTGCTGCTGTAACACCTGAATTCCCCCCCCCCCCCACGGGGATCAATAAAGGAATCAAGAATCTTATCTTATCTCACAAACAGAGTCTCTACTAGTGCTGCCAGATTTTGTGCAAGAAACAAGCAACTCGATCCGTGTAAACAAGCCCACATATTATGACTCACACACACTTTTTCAGTCTCCCTCATTACCTTTTGTCCATTTTGGTGTTTTCTGTCATAAAAACTGCAAATCACAACTGTTCATTTTTATTACTGACTTTGTGAGGGGGAAAAAGCCCAGCCTTATGGAAAATTAAATAGAACTTGCAACTCTGGAGGGAAAATCTGGCAAAATCAACATTGTACGTGATATAACATGATGGACAGATCTCCTGTCAGCTTACTTTCTAATTGAACACTTTTTCATTCATGTGACAATCAACAGTGTGTGTGCCTGTCGGAAACTGAGGATCCCCACACAGCAGGATATCAAATCATAAATATTCAGCATGTTAGATGTTGACATCTTCACACTGGAGCAGCTATGATGTTCTTCTGAGCCTACTGGATCAATCTTAACACACTTCACATCACAGAAAAATCAGACAAGACAACTGGTAGAACTACTAACATGACTGGGACTTTTCTAAGATTTTCAGAAGGGGAGAATCAGGCACAAAATTGACAAGATTATTTTGTACTGTGTACATGCCTCAAAGCCACAGTAGACAAAATTCTGAAAAAAAAAAAATGCCAGAAAGTTGAAATAAAACCTGCCTGTCTCCTGTGACTGGGCGACAAAACTGAGGTGCTGCAATGTAGTTGCCAGACCACTGGCGTTACAAATTACTACGGGATGATAATTTATTTGTTTTACATGAAAACTTTTTTCCCCACCTATTGCATCTTTAAATTAGTCATGAAGGATGGTCAGGCCCACTCTATGACAAGCACTCTTCATTCTGATAAACAGGGATGGTGGGTATGATAGTTCATCTAACACTTTCTCTTCTATTGTCTCTCGGGAGTAATGACGAACTCCTATAACAAAACCTACTGGAATGACTCAGCACTTTACTGCCTCTTTTATTAAACAATAAAGCTGGAGTACCCTGTAAAACTGAAAGCCAAAAGACCTCATTTACTAATTCTTTTCACTGTCCCACAGTAGAAATTATGCAATTATGATTGTGCACTTAAGATTGATGTCTACTAATCTTCATTTGAGCCCAGAGTTTACAGCAATAATTGCAAAGGAGATTTTAGTTCAAAATCACACAGATTTCAGAAAGTGTTTTCAGAAACCAAACACCTCTAGCTGATAATCAGATTAAAAAAAGTGTTATTGCACAACTGAGCATCTATATATTTGCACAGCTGAGCGCTACGGTACAGTTAAATTACAAAGAAGGAATCTGGGGCTTTTCACAGGATTTTTCTGGCTGCTAAAAGTCTTGTATTCCTATTGTTGACTGAAAGACAGTGTGTCCCTTGCATGACATACACCTACTGAAAAAGCGCAATCACCCCTTCACTTGAATAATCTCAGCATCTGATTGTCCACCTAGACATAATTATTTTAGCAAGATTTGTATTTATGGGCAGTGCAAAGCTCTGTTTTAATAAGAGAAAACATGTTATTCTTTTCTGTCTCTGAGTGCTTACAGTGACAGGCAAAGTTTAAACATAGTTACTGAAAAAACATCATTATCCATCCACTGTTTAAACCTTCAGAAAGTTGAACTAAATTGAGAGGAGAAAAAAATATGGCTTTTTTTCTTACAATGGCTAAACTATATGGAGGCACATCCATCATGAAATGTAATTCAAGCAAAGTTCCTCTTGTGTGCAGGAATAAAGTAAGGTAGTTGGAAATAAGAAAACTGCATCCACTTCGTGTTTAATGGAGTTAGGAAACCTACCAATACAGCATGGGTTTGGGTTGTCCACTTATTCGAACGGACATGGTGACTTCCTGTCCTTCGATGACGGCTTGATCGCTCATTGTCACCTGCATAAATTCAAAGCAAGTTAAAAGTTTAACAATCCTGTTAGAACCTGATGTGTTGACATAATACATACACATTAAAGAGGACATATATTGAAAATGTCACTCAGTGCTTTTCTGTGTGAATTTGGGTATTTTGGTTGGCTGCCAATGTAAAAACTGTGAAAAAGCACAACCCTGTCACCTTATTAAGGTCCACCTTGGTCTCACTAGATCTCATTCAGTGATCCGTTTCCATTTTGCCTTCAGCTATGAGGTAAAAACAGAATCTCACTGGAATGATACCGCCTTCCCATCTTTATCGCCACCCATTTTAATGACGGTGGGAATACACATGACCAAATTAGTTTCCAAAGCCACACACCATCAGTGCAACTAGCCTAGTAAGCTTAAGGGCACCATCTACATCGTCTACTGACCCCACTAAACACCTATGTTCCCATCTGGTTCAGCAATCCACACTTGATTATGCATCTCGCCTCCAGATGTTATTCTTGTTTATTTTCTTATATTTTGGCTGGGATGGCCCTGTAATCCCACTGAGAGGCATACTAGGAGAGTTAGCATAGCGAGGCTACCACTTGTGGCTCCACTTGTATAATTCATCCACTCTATCTAATAGCCATGATCCCAGCTGGATCATCAACACTTGACCATATATCTCCTTCTACATGTTATTTTACCTCATTTTACTATAACTGATTATACCGTGGCCATGATGGCTCCTCCACCAGTGGTGGTTAGCCACAGCTAGCAGCTTATACTTATAATACTCCAGGGAGCTGTCCTATCGTACCGGCCACTCAAACCACACACCCCTGTTCCTGATGATGGTTTATTTAAGCTTTTAAACTCTCAGATTTAGCCAGTTTTACATTAGTTAGCTCAGGCTGTATACAACAACCAGACCTAGCCAGCTAACATTAGCCTCAACCACACATCCCAAAAGTAAATAAAGATGGAGAGTGCAGGGAACTGGGGTTCATTAGCATTTAAAGGGACATGCACTGAAATGGGTCACTGTTAAGAAGGGTGTTTTACATAGGTGGAAAACAATGCTGTAGTATTTAAAACCTGAGGTGTTTTGGTCAAAGAATGCTGCAGACATTTAATTAGGACCTCTAGGAACTGTGTCAACATGTGGGAGAAAGGACATAATATGACCCCCTTAATATGGAAAGAATTAAACATTTCCATACTGGATTAATGCATATCGCTAAACATATAAAGGATGCAGTTCAAAGGAGGAAAGTGAATGCGGCAGATTTATACAATCAGCTCTGTGTAGCCTCACCAAAAATGAAGGAGGTTTTCTGAATCGTGTGTCAATAGTCCGCCTTGGTTCCGGCCCCCCAAAGTCCATAGCTTCCTCCAGGGGACTAAGATACTCTTCATCAGATGTGATAGGGCTGCTGATGTCCATGGGAACACCCAAGTTTACTTTTGGCTCCTGTACAGAGTCTAGAAAAAAGCAAAATTAACAAAATAACAACAAGAAAAAGCAAGTGAATATCCCTTAATAAGTGCAATCCCTAACAGTATTTGGGAATATAATACTCTAAAAATCTTCTAGGATCTGTCTTCCAATCGTTTCATGTTCCTTGTTTTGTATTTTTTTTAATCCATTTGTAATCAAAGTGCTTTTTTTGTATTAGGAAGGGCTATAATAGTAATTTTAAGTATATTTCATAAAAAGACTTTAACAAAGATACAAGTAGGACTAGATGAGTATTTTCTGGTTTGAAGCAGAATATATGGCTAGAAAAAAGAAAATAAACAAGTTTTCATCATATTTCACATGATCCTGATAAGAACTAAGTGCTGTTTGCTCCTCATACAGAACAGCTCAATAGAAACAACACCGTAAGAGTTCACATATTAAAAAATAAGCCCCTCCCCCTTTTGAAAATAATTAGGTGCCAAACGTGAAATCCAAACAAAAGCGGATTCACTGTGAGTGGAGCTACTGAGCCTCACTGGGCAATTTATAGGTTCCGTTTCGCCTCTGAGTTGCTATGGTAACTATAAGTGAGGTTATTCAGCTGGAATATATGGGGTAGACACACACACACACACACACACACACACACACACACACAAGTTTTGCTGAGGGAGATAATGATGAGGGAGCAAGAGAGAAACACAATATCGACGTGGGAAGAAACCACTGATGATTTTTTTTTAATGATGCCAAAAAAAGAGTTTTATTTTTCAGTACTGATGATCGGTTTTTGAATGTGATGACATCAAAAGCCTTGTTTCCATTTCTTATCAGTAAATTTATGTTTCAACATAGATAAACAGAATATTTAAAAGATATTAATTACCATTTAATAGTGTAAATAAATGTCTGCTACTGCTTTAATCAATTTGAAATGTTATGATTATAAGAAAAAATAAAAACAAAACACCATTGGATCTTGCAAGCAAGACTTATATTCTTTTTTTTTCCTTCCTCTTAGGCAGAGTGTGGAAGGAGACTGAGGCAGATAAGGAGGGGCCCAGATTGCCTACGTGGGGACATTGTGAAGATGCTGACGGCTTCATTTCAACGAGCAATAATTCGAGGGTGACTATACAACGGAAAGAGGATCATCTGCCTGAAACCACGCCATAAAGGTCCTGTGGATGGCCTTCACAGCTGTCAAGGTTGCAGAAAGAGCCACAGCGGGGAATCAACCATTGCAAAAAAGTCCCAAATCCAGGACTCATCAACAGTGCCCACTAACCACTAGTGAACTCTTTTGCTGGTCACCTGGCAAGGTGATTGAAGCAGTGGGACAAAGAATTGTTAAAAACACGGTTTTCGACGTCATAACTTGTAACCACTTTGTTTTTATGATGCCTTTTATGGGCATCAAAGGGGGGGAATGATGGAAAAATTCTATGTTACACTGAGTTATATGAATTTTTATGAATATGAATTTTTCTTTCTAAAGCTTAATGTGTATACTTAGGAAATCCTGTTACCATATTTAGAGTTGTTGAGTAGTGGGGAAAAAAAAACTGATTGAAGGATGCTGATGTGACTGTGAATGTTCAGTTCTATCACTGACTGTTCAGCTTATCTCTAGTGTTTTCTGCATGGACTCAGCAGATACAATCTTAGTCATGAATGAAATAATCAAGAGGCTCAGCAAACCTTGTCACACTGAGTCATGAATGAACTTATCAAGAAGAGACCCCACCCCGACGATCCCTTGGATATATATTAGCCAGAAACACTCTGTTAGTTTAGCCAATGCACAGCAGCAGTCTGTGAAAGCTATACTCTGTATTGTCTTCCGCTGATCAGTGCATATTAAAGGCCAAATGTCACGTAATTTTTTTTTTCTAAATGACAACGAATTTAGATAAAATACACATAGCTTAAACCAAATATTCATACCGGAGACCATATCACCCACCTGTATTTACATAATTGCACAAAATACACCAGGTGAAGGCCCCACCTTGCTTGCTGGCTTGTGACAGCCAGTCCAGACCACACCCATGTTTTTGACGTCACAAGTTGTACCCTGGCTGCCCTGCCTATCCACATTCACACTTACCAACATTGGACAATCATGACGGAAAGTGACAGCGATTGTGAACAAATTAGTTTAGTTTTGTCTTTTTTTTTTTTGTCTTTTTTTTTGTCAGTGGTTCAGACAGTGACAGAGGCATAGAACCTTACAGGTTCGAGCCGTCCGAGACGGAATCAGATGCTTTGTCTGATGACAACAGTTCCAACGATGACCAGAGAGCAGAACCAGTGGAAAATGTCATTGAACTGGACATTAATCGCCTCCAGAATTGGGAAGCCGAAGGGGGTCTGTCGAGGGCGCCCCATAAATATTGATTTTTCGGAAGCCATTATTATTACAGTGGAGGAGAGCCGCTGCTGTCAAGAAATTGACCAGATCAATATGAAAATGGAGGCGCATACCTGTCAAGTGAGACGTTTTCGCCGTATTTTAATACCGTAAAACGCGGCTATAAGGGACGGCGGAGTAATAATGGACATTTCTCTGGGAAATGTTTTCATACCCGTCAAGTGAGACGTTTTCGCCGTATTTTAATACCGTAAAACGCGGTTTATAAGGGACGGCGGAGTAATAATGGACATTTCTCTGGGAAATGTTTTCATACCCATCAAGTGAGACGTTTTCGCCATATTTTAATACCGTAAAACGCGGCTATAAGGGACGGCGGAGTAATAAGGGACACTTTTCTGGGAAATGTTTTAAATGTAATTTGTGTTGTTATTGTCAAATATTTTAAGGAAAATACGGGGAAAATGCAATTTTAGCAAAAACGGGTGTATTGCCATTTCTGTACGCCCAAAAGAAAAATCTACGGGAAAAAAAATTGAG
Source organism: Pholidichthys leucotaenia (assembly GCA_020510985.1). NCBI lineage: Eukaryota > Metazoa > Chordata > Actinopteri > Cichliformes > Pholidichthyidae > Pholidichthys > Pholidichthys leucotaenia. The sequence continues at coordinate 149,516,329 of CM035841.1, forward strand.
TGTGTTGAGGAGCACGTCGTGTGTGTGTGATCCCCCCACAGCTAGGGTGCTGGCAGATCGCTCAGCCTGAGCTGTTCGCACTACATTGAGAAGTGTGGACTCAATCATTAGTCTGATTGTCGGGGCGGGCAGATCGCTCAGCGGGAGCTATTATCACTACATTGAGAAGTGTGGACTCAATCATTAGTCTGATTGTCGGGGCGGGCAGATCGCTCAGCGGGAGCTATTATCACTACATTGAGAAGTGTGGACTCAATCATTAGTCTGATTGTCGGGGCGGGCAGATCGCTCAGCGGGAGCTATTCTCACTACAATGAGAAGTCATTAGGATAATGGTTTAACACTTTCAGCTGGGCTGCGGAACAGAGAGGAATCGCCTTACAAATACAGAATTCTGCTTTTTTTTATTTTGCGCCGGACGCTGAGTTGTGTTGTTATTGTCAAATATCCATGAATCCTTAAAATATTTGACAACACGAATTACATTTAAAACATTTCCCAGAAAAGTGTCCCTTATTACTCCGCCGTCCCTTATAGCTGCGTTTTACGGTTTTAAAATACGGCGAAAACGTCTCACTTGACAGGTATGAAAACATTTCCCAGAGAAATGTCCCTTATTACCCAGCTGTCCCTGATAGTCCCGTTTTAAGGTATGGGTGAAATATCCAATTTTTTCTTTCTTGTTGCTCACTTCAACCTTCCAGTCTCCATATAAACAATCAATCGAAATACCCCAAGCATCAAACTAGGGTACAATCTATTTCGTCACTTCCGCCTTCTTCCCCAGGCGATTCCAGGGGCCGTGTCAGGCCAAGCGCGGCAGTTTTAAATTAACGAATATTCCGATGTTACTGAAGCATATGCACCAAGACCCGAACGGATCGGTTCCCTTTTATATCTAGTTTCAAGACATTTAAAGTACCCTGTTACGTGACATTTGGCCTTTAAATTTGCTGAAACTTTGATCCTGCCTGTTTCTTGACTACTGGTTGAAGAGATTTTTCTAACATATTGGACCATATTGGACATATTGGATTAAATTTGGACTATGGGTCCAAATTTGATTTCTGGATGACACCTATAAAAATAAAATATAAAATATTGCCTCAGATAGTCCCAGTATTTTCTGACTCATGCATACATACTGAATAATAAAAAGATATATTAAATCGTGTCATGTTCCTGGGCCACGAATTTGAGCCGTGCCCAGTTTTGTCTGCCCAGTGAACATCTTGTGTTTATTTTTCTGTTATTTCGTTGTTCAGTATGACGTTTTGAAGCTTGGTTATTTCTGTACTTTTGGTTTCCGGTTAGTTTATTTTGACAGCGCTGTGCAGCTTCCGGCTGTTTGTTCTGCAGGGCTGCACAGCTGCTGCTGACTGATCATTCATGAGCGACACCTGTTTGAGATTATGTGTTCGTATTTTAGGAACATGGCAACTTCTGTCATTGCCGTGTCCTACACTATTCTCTCTGTGCTGTTCCCGGTGTGACCGGTTCTCATGGTTTGGGTCTGCTGTTGAGGTAAGTTGGTGTGCTCTGTCTGGGTGCCTTTTTTCCTCTGTTTTTCCCAAGATGTAGAGCCCAACTTTCCTCTAGCATTTGAGTTTTCCATTTCATTGGTTGTTTGTATATGCTTTCCCTAGTTGCTCGCCAGTTAGCCTGTTGGAGCTCCTTTTGGGTTATTCTGATTTTTCTACATGCTCACCAGTCTGTTTGGGAGCATCACTGTGTTGTTGTTTAATTAATAAATGTGCAAAAACCTACAGAGTGTTCGTGGTGTCCTATTTCTCACCCGTTTAACACGGGCATTCATGACAAATTGTTGATTATGAATGGCCATTTCAAGCCAAAATACTGCTTGATAGTAACCAGTCTTTAAGGATTTGCTTGTTTGATTTTTTCAATTTACAGGGTATATATGAAGAAAATTTCACTTTTCAGTGCTTTTGCTTGTCAATTTAAATATCTGGAGTGGTTAACAGTGGAAAAACTCTTAAACACAATCCTTTCCTGTTGTTTGGGTCACCCTTTATCACAGTGTGAGCAGCTTTCGTTTGGCTCTGGCTATCTGAATCTATATTTCGCTCACCGCATTGAGCATACAGTATGTCACTTGTCTATGTGAACAATAAACTCTGCTAAGATTGATCTACGGCAGGGGTCTTCAACCCGGGGCCCCTGGAACATTCAGGGTTCTATGGGAAATTTTTAATTTCACTTCTTAATTGGTCTAAAAAATTGCAAATAATTTACTGTTGTTGTGCATGTATTGGTTGGAGACCCCCGATCTATGGTGATAGTTTAAAAAAAAAAGTCAAACTTACCTGCTTTAACAGTGAGTGTGGCGCTGCTGGACGCTCTGCCTGCCTGATTCATCGCAGTTACACAGTACCTTCCACTATCACTTATTTTAGCTGATTTGATGAGTAGACTATGTCGCTCGCCTTCCACTTTGATTGAATAATTAGAAATGCCGGTGATTTCAATGTTGTCTTTAGTCCAGGTAACTTAAACAGAGAAGAAAAAATAGACACATGAAACACTGACTGCCTAAATGTACAAATGAAACTGGCTTTTAAGGGTTTGCAGGTAAAACACATAGTTCAACAACATGTAACCTTCAGGAGTTGGGGTTCCTGCAATTATGCTTCTTAATTGCACATCTGCACCAGCAGATGCTACGGTGTCCTGGAGGGCAAACTCAAACACAGGAGCCTCTATTGGGTCTTCTCCAGCAGACACATAAGAATCATCTGAGGAATCTGTGCATTTTAAACAAAAAAACAGGCCTGGAGTCATGTTTGATCTCCTGCTCACAGAGGAAAAGCCATTTAGTATAGACAGAATGACTCCCTAGTTTATCAAACATTAAAAACTGACTCAGATGTCATATTCATAGCGAACTTAGGCAGCACTTGATAAAACAATCTGCAAATTACAGGGTAGGTATGGGGCAAGTACCAGACAAAATAAACACACAAACAAACATGGAAACAGGGTAAAATGTGGTAAAAGCAGAGTAAAAAGTGGTAAGAACTACAAGCCTAACTTCTGATGGTGCTGCTGGTGCAGTGCACAGGAACCCAGGGGAAAAGAGGGGCACAGCCGTGAGGCCTCTCCCAGAGTCACAGCCTGATTATAAGCTTTTTCTCCAATAAGTAAGGTATACTGTAAATTATGGCTCTATCTTTTGAAAACCAAACTTATTCAGTATACATTCTCCCCATGAATTAAATTTTACCTGAAAATATTTTCTCAATCATTTTACACTCCATCTGATTCTAAAAGTTTTGATGGTGAGGGTATGCTGGGAAATAGTTATTTAGAGTTCCTGACTTGTGTATTTCCTGTTGACCATTGCAATGATTTTTTTTGGGGGGGGGAGGGGGGGTCTGCAAGTTGTGGAGACCTTGTCTAGCATGGAGCAACATTGACGGCAGACTCGTAATGCTTTCAACAGAGAACAAACGAGTCAGAGAGTTGAACCCCATTACCCCATTTTTTAATGGTTTTACTATGTTGTTACCTTGTTTTTCCACCTGTTTTTTTCCCCCATTTACCAAGTAATTATAACAGGTGAGACTTAAGGCATAATACAGCCCATGCCTCTGCAGGTCACCTTACCAACTCTGTTTTTATCTTAATTTTTCTGTTTTCACGTTGTTATTTCAGTTTTTTTTTCTCTCTCTTTTTATTGCTTTAGTCACTTTTCAACCTGTTCATTTTGCATGTTTTTAAAAGTTTTTTTTTTCCCAAAATTTACCCTGTAACTGCCCTGTACTTACCCAGTAATTTGCCAGCTGTATTATGAAGTGCTATCTAAACTTGAATATGAATCACAACAAATCTAACCTAAGTCTGGAGACAGGGGTCGAGTCCGGCGGCTCTTTGCTTTGGGTTTTTGCTGGTGTCCCTCTTTGGCACTGGTACACATCTGTTTGGGCTCATCTGATTTCACAAGAACATCATCCACTTCCATTTTTTCATCTTCAACAATTATTGCAGGGACTCTCATCTTAGACAGAGGTTTAGAGAGCTCCACTTCCATTTTCTCCTCTGTTGGTGAAACCTGTGCTGTTCTTGGAGGTTTCTGGGGGAGATCTTGGACTATGGTGTTTCTCTTTTGTATCAATGGACTTTCAGGCCTGGTTTCAATTTTTCTTACTGCTACTTCTATTGGTGTTCTCCTCCCTGAAGTTTCATCTTTCTGTGATTTTACAGAATCTTGGATGTGGGGGGATTCCTGCATTCGAGACACCCTTTGTACGAGCGGACTCGGGGGTCTTCGCTCAACCCTGCGTAACGTCATCTCTGCAACATTTCTACTTGGTGACTCTTCTCTTTGTTGATGATAAAATGCAGGTGAGGGTGACCTCTGAATGATTTCGGTCACTGGACTGACTCTGTTTAATTCTCTCACCACACGCTGACCAGGTAAGTCAGACAACTGCATTGACTCCGGAGTGCCTGCAACCTCTCCAAATCTATTGACTGTTACCGTTGTTGAACTTGTCTCTGCAGTCTTTAAGGGTTGGGATTTAAGTTCTGGCTGTGTTTGCTGCTGATGCTGCATTGGTTGCTGGCTCACTTCCCTCTCTCTCTGCTCTTTTGCCCACTGGACACGTTCCCTTTCTTGAAGCTTTTGTAGAACTTGTGGGGGAATAGGTTCAATTTTTCTGAAAGGCTGACGCTGTTTCCCCTTCAGGGTTAACTGTTCAGTTGAAAAAGATTTCTTCAGATGAGGTTTTCCAACAAGTTTTTTAATGCGCTGGAGCTCTTCAGTGAACTTGTTCTCAATGTCCTGAACTTTTTGTGAGTAGCGAGGTTTCTCCTCCAGTGAAGCAGCCCTCTGTCTGAACATGGATCTTCGTTCAGCAGCGTCCTCTGTCAGAGCTTCCCTAAGATCTTCCCTTGAACTTTCCCTTGAGATGCCCAATCGACTTCCTCCATCGTCGGAATCTACAGATCCAGAGCGATTGAACCCTGCCCAGGACCGTCCTGAGACGGAACCTTCTGGAATATCAAGACTCCGTCTTCGCTCCTCCAAACCACGGACCTTCTCAAAAACCTTTGAACTGGCCCTTGTGAGCTTTGGAGAAGGTCTGGCTGTGAATTCCTTCCGTGAACACTCACTCAGTGGAGTCTGGGGCCGGGAATCCGGGGTGTTACCTTGTGAAACTTGGACTTTTGGCTGCTTGACCTTGTCTTCAAACTCCCCAGGCACTGTATCTTGATATTCAGTTGGCACAACAATTTTCTTTCGCAAGCTGAGAGGAGTAGTTGAACCAGAGCGGCTGGGCATTGGCGAGGTGGAAGTACGTTTGACCAGTCTCGGGGATGGTGGTGGAAGGACCTGAGGGGGAGATTCTCTTGAAAAATCCTCTGACTGGGGCCTGAAACAGAGTATTTGAGGCACAATCTGTTGGAATCAGCAGGCTGTCACTAATACATAGTTTAGACAGCGGAAAAATAAAACTGTCTATAAATACTAGGGTTATTTGCATGTTTCTTACTTGCCTGTTAGAGTGATCCTCATGTCCAGGTGTTCTACTGTCATCTTCTGCACATCTGTCCATCACTGTATTTCATGTAGAAGAAGATGCAGATTGAAAAAAATGTAAAGGTAAACAAGGATTCTCAATGCTTGTTGTAACGATGAAGAGTCTCTGCAGAATATTGTTTGTAATAAATGTTGTTTAAAACTGCAAAAGACCTACTTGGTAATTGTGACCAGCCATGGAAAAACCAGGAACAAGTCTCCCAAAGGATATTTTGAGTTATTTACAGATTCTAAAAGTGTGGAATCTAAGCTTTCCAATGATGTCTAACACATGGAAATCTGAAAAGACTGGAAGAAGATGTGGCCAGTTGAAATTACTTCTCTGAGAAAATCAGGTTCACAGTTTCCAAGGATTGTCACCTTCCAAGGGAGCCAGGTGGGGTAACAAAAGCTGGTTATTTGCATGACTTAGCATGAACACAACCCCCTTACAGTGCTTATCAAAAGGAGCTCTGCTTAAGTAGCAATGTGCTTCTATCTGAACATGCTGCTAATTGGCCGAAATGAATATCAAAGACGTGCGAATGGCCAAACAAATCTCTCCAAAACTGGGAAGTGGTCTCACTGATATTTCCCTCTGAAACTACTCTATTTCAAACACAAAGTTTATGGTTTTAAAATCTCCCACACTGTTATTTGAAGCATGGAGTAGCGTCTTCATGATTCCAACTAGCATATTTTGAAAAAAAGAAAAAGAAAAGAAAATTACAAATTAAAAAAAAAAAAGAAAGTATTTCTGTGTTATTTAGGAATCACATCAGGCCGACTTGTTGCTGGTTTTTCCATGGCTGGTCACAATTCTATAGAGAAAAAAGGGGGTCAAAACTTGTTGGATGATTGCTGCACTCATCTCTGACAAAATTTAGCAAATAAGAAATTAAACCTTGTTTTGCAGAATAGGACCACGACTACCTTTTTGATAAGGTGGGATTTAACATCCTTCTGACAAAGATCAAACCAATGTACGTTATTTAAAGGCAGAAGCTGTACTTTGCCGCAAACAGGAGAAAAACTTTGTTTTCAAATTTCACAACCCTCACCAGTTCCCTCCCCTCCCCTCAGATGTGCTAAACACGAACTTGTTCGACTTCACATCAGCGGCGCATCCTCTGTGTGGAGGGTCTTCCCTATATGGAGGATGCCCCCCTGAGGAAGTGAAGTGAGCTTCATGCTTTCAACCGCCTTCAAATACATAATTTATGAAAAGAATTTAGAACACTATTTACATCAGGGATGTAAAAAAACAGATTTTTTTTGGTGGCTGTTGTGGTAAATCATGGATGTTTCTCATTGCCTCCAAGTTTCTAGCCGTCGCAAGGTGGGAAGTGCGGAGTAAAAATGCACTGTTGTCCTCATAATAGGGCCCAAGGTATTTAATTCAAACTGACAAAATTGGGGGGGGGGGGTTGCAAATATTCACTCACTTTGAATTTGATGCCTGCAATATGTTCCAAAAAAAGCTGGGACAGGGGCATCTTTACCAGTGTGTTACATCATCTTTCATTTTGACAACTGAGGACAGTAATTGTTGAAGCTTTATTCGTGGAATTCTTTCCCATTCTTGTTTGATGTAGGACTTCAGGGTCTCAACAGTCCAAGTTCTCCGTTGGCGTGTTATGCCCTTCATAATGCGCCACACATTTTCAATGGGAGACAGGTCTGTACTGCAAGCAGGCCAGTCTAGTACCCACACTCTTTCGCTATGTTGTAACATGTGCATAATGTGGTTTGGCATTGTCTTGTTGAAATAAGTAGGGACGTCCTTAAAAAAGACATCGATTGGATAGCAGCATATGTTGCTCCAAAACCTGTTCAACATTAATGTTGCCTTCAAAGATGTGAAAGCTACCCATGCCATAGGCACTAACACACCCCCATGGGCTGCACGGTGGCGCAGTGGTTTAGCACTGTGGCAGCACAGTTTTACCCTTGGCCGGGGGATCGCGGGGATCATGAGGTCGTGGGTTCGATCCCAGCCCCCGACCAACAGTGAGCTGTGTGGAGTTTGCATGTTCTCCCCGTGTTGCGTGGGTTTACTCCGGGATTTCTCCGGTTTCCTCCCGCATACCAAAAACATGTAGGTTTAGGGCGCTCGCGCACGCAGCGACCAGCAGCCGGTGGCTTGTCACCAGACTGCAAACCAAGTCTACCTACGGGTACAAATAAGTAACAAAAAAAAAAAAAAAATGCCATCACAGATGCTGACTTTTCAACTTTGCACTGATAACAATCTGAATGGTCGTTTTCCTCTTTAGCCAAGAGGACACAACATCCATGATTTACAAAAACAACTTGAAATGTGGACCCTTTTGTGGACACTTTTTCTTAAACAAAAAACTCTCAAGTTGAAAGATCTGATCGACTTTAAAACCGCAATAATAATGTTCAAAGTGAAGAATCTATCACTGCCCGCAAATATCCAAAAGTTGTTCCAAACAAGGGAGAAACGATATCACTTCAGAGGAACATGTATATTTCAAAAGCCTACAGTGAGAACAACTACCAAGCAACACTGTATTTCAGTGCAAGGTGTCAGATTATGGAACGATTTTGGACCTGAATTAAAATCATGTACAAAGCTTGGACAATTTAAACAAAAACTAAAGGAAGAAATACTCCAAACATATTTACAAGACGACATGTAAACTCACATAAGGATTGACATTTCCAGCCTGTGTTGTGTTATAGCTTAGTTTTTCTTTTTTCTCTGTGACACTATGTCTTAGATTTGTTTTTGAATAGTAACCGCTTAACTTAGACTAGCTCAGTTTTCTTTTTCTCTCAGTCATATTTTGTCTTAGCCTTGTTTTAAATTGTATCGCTCTTGTCTTGTTTTCTCTTTTTTCTCCTTTGAATTCTTGGATGGAATATGGGTGGGCAATATAAGCTGCGGCTTCAGCCATCACCCATTTCGGATAACTCACGTGGAATTGTATAGTAGAAGGAGTCTTTGTCTAATTTGACCTTGTTGTTATATTATACAGTTTCTTTTAACCTGTAATGTACTATCCGAAATAAATTCATTCATTCATTCATTCATTCATTCATTCATTCATTCATTCATTCAAATGTGGACCCGACAGACCACAGCACACTTTTCCACTTTGTGTCAGACTATTCCAGATGAGCTTGGGCCCAGAGGAACTGGGAGCGTTTCTGACTGTTGTTGGTATATGGCTTTCGTGTTGCACTTGAAGGTGTAGCGACAAACTGTGTTAACTGACAATATTTTTCTGAAGTGTTCCTGGGCCCATGCGGTAATACCCTTTACAGAATGACGTTGATTTTTAAAGCAGTGCTGCCTGAGGGATCGAAGGACACGGGCATTCAATGTTGGTTTTTGGCCTTGCTGCTTGCAAGATGCAGAAATTTCTCCAGATTTTCTGAGTTTTTTGTTGATATTATAGACTGTAGATGATAAAATCCCAAAATTCCTTGCAACTGTACATTGAGAAACATTGTTCTTAAATTGTTGGACTATTTGCCCATGCAGTTGATTACGAAGTGGTGAACCTCATTCTATCCTTGCTTGTGAATGCCTGAACCTTTTGAGGATGACCCTTTTATACCCAATCGTGACACTCACTTGTTTCCAGTTAACCTGTTCACCCGTGGAATGTTCCATAAAGGTGTTTGTTTTTCAGCATTCCTCAACTTTCACAGTCGGAGCGGTGGCCTAGTTGATAGAGCATCTGTCCCACAACTGGGAGGTTGGGGGTTCAAGTCCTGGCCGGGTCATGCCAAAAACCATATAAAAATGGTACTTCCTGCCTTCTAGCTTGGCGCTCAGTGTAATAGAATGGGGGAAGGAGAAGTTGTTTGTGGTGGCGCCTTGCATGGCAGTGACCCCTCTGATTCTAGATGTGATTAACATTGTAAATAGGAGAAATGTAATTTTGTTTTACTGTACATGATTGGCTGTATGGACTGAATGACAACAGAGTGGGCTTCTTTTGTTGCCCCTGTCCCAGCTTTTTGGAATGTGCTGCAGGCATCAAATTAAAAATGATTGAATACCTGCAACAAAACAATAAAGTTTAAAGTTAAATTTGGACACCCCTTGACAAATATCAGATTTTGGTAATTTTTTAACCAATGTGTTTAATTAAGTGTGTAGGTTGCCCAAACTTTCATACTTTCACAACTGTGTATTTATTTATTTCATTTATTTTGTTCACTTTATGAAATAAAGTATTTATGTATTGATGTTTATTGGTAATATTGTAATTGTTTTTCATATCCTATGGAGACTGTGTTTACATCTGTTCATATGAAAAATATGCCATTTTGTGCAGGAAAAAGACCAAACTGTAAACAATGGTACATACCTGTATGGACAGCCTGGTCCTCAACATCCTCACTGTCCTCTTTGGTCTCATATTGGTCTCCACCTTCATCCTCTGTTGTTTCAGAATCTGCAAATATTTAAACAACAGAAAGCATTTTTTTAATCACTGAACTACATTTTAATTAAAAAAAAAAGCATTTAGTAAAACTGCGTATTCTAAAGTGGAAATAGAAAGCCATTAAAAAAAAGACAATTGGACCATCTGTGTTCTTTTGGCGCTAATGGAACATTATGTCAACACATGGGCTGCACAAACTGAAGGAGAAAACTCTATTTTTAGTTTTTTATCTAGTTCAGTTCATTATATCATTATGTATACTTCAATACAACAGAAGAATGATGAAAGAATCAGCATTCAAACTCTTGGGATTCAAATATAATATTACAGACTTACAGCTGAAACCAGATATTTACAGTACATACACTGTATAGAAAGACACAAAACCTTTTTTTTCTCTCACTGATCATGTTTACATGTACACAAATAAACCGGTTATGACTGGATTTCTGGAGTGATCTGATTATTCTAGTGGCCATGTAAATAGAATAATCCGGTAAAGACCATGTAACCGGGGTCATTACTCAAGTGGTTTATCCTCCAATAATCTGTTTATCCAGTGCATGTAAACACAACAAAACTGATTACTGCCATTATCGGCTTATTGCCAGTAATACCTTTATTGTGACCATGTAAGTGGGGTCACTGTCCGACATTAAATAACACTGAACTTTTCCTGTTTTAGGTGAGTTAGGATTACCAGAATTATTTCAATTTTTTTAATAATTTTTTGAGATTTTTTTTATTACTCTCAAAGTCAGAAGTTTAGATACACTAAGGGGCAGATTTACTAAGGCAGCGCAAATTAGCAATCGCGCAATTTAGACAGAGCACCTAAGGGAGTGGCCAATTTTTGCCAGTGATCTACTAACAACACGCAAAATTATGAACACAGACATAGTGACTTCATTTCAATAATGACCACCATCCACCAAGAGCACTGCAAAATTGCACACAGGCACACCTGATAAGGAAGCAGGTCACACAGGCGCAGCCAGTTTGGAGAAGCATAATATAAGAGGGTTTTTTTAAAGGTTTTTTTAAGCTTTTGTTTAAACACAAAACTCAGTAAAATAGTTTATTTTTGTTCATCATATTTCAAAGTTTTGATTTTCATTTCACATGGCAGACTCCTTTGTTTAATATGTATAAATTAAGTATTTGTATATAATTTAAAAAAGGACTGCTCATGAATAAATTATTTGACCAGTGTGTTTATTTTATGAACACAAGAACCGTCAAGATGGTCGGATGGAGACTCTGGGGTTTTATTATGTGATTAACTTTGTTTTAGCAAAATCTACAGGTCTCCCAGTTCACAACTTTTTACAAATACAGTGGTGTGAAAAAGTGTTTGCCCCCTTCCTGATTTCTCATTTTTTTTGTATGTCTGTCACACTTAAATGTTTCAGATCATCAAAAAGATTTAAATATTAGACAAAGATAACACAAGTAAACACAAAATGCAGTTTTTAAATGAAGTTGTTTATTATTAAGGGGAAAAAAAATCCAAACCTGTATGGCCCTGTGTGAAAAAGTGATTGCCCCCTAAACCGAATATCTGGTTGGGCCACCCTTAGCAGCAACAACTGCAATCAAGCGTTTGCGATAACTGGCAATGAGTCTTTTAAAGCACTGTGGAGGAATTCTGGCCCGCTCATCTTTGCAGAGTTGTTGTAATTCAGCCACATTGGAGGGTTTTCGAGCATGAACAGACTTTTTAAGGTCATGTCACAACATCTCAACTGGATTCAGGTCAGGACTTTGACTAGTCCACTCCAAAGTCTTCATTTTGTTGTTCTTAAGCCATTCAGAGGTGGGCTTGTTGGTGTGTTTTGGATCATTGTCCTGCTGTAGAACCCAAGTGTGCTTCAGCTTGAGATCACAAACAGATGGCCAGAACATTCTCCTTCATGATTTTTTGGTAAACAGCAGAATTCATGGTTCCATTTACCACAGCAAGTCTTCCAGGGCCTGAAGCAGCAAAAAAGCCCCAGACCATCACACTACCACCACCATATTTTACTGCTGGTATGATGTTCCTTTTCTGAAATGCTGTGTTACTTTTATGCCGGATGTAATGGGACACACACCTTGTCTGGGTATGGCAGTAATAGGCTGTCCATCGTGGGTTGGCTGGAGCTGACGGCAAGGTACAAGTCAGTGGTGGTGTCCAGCCTGCAGTTCGTGGTGACCACGAGTGGGTCGAATGTGATGGGCTGTGACCTTTTTTATGGACTGGGCTTCTCAATTACCAGCAGTGGTGAAAAGGAGTGGTCGGGCTGTGGTTTGTGGGACCAGCCGGTTCTGCAAGTGGTAAACGATGCGGTTTGGGACAATACATGGCCTAGTATTCTGAGAAATGGACAGGACCAATACCACCCAGGGCCATCCCGGGAGGGTTCCGGTGCCAGGGCCCAAGTTACCCTAGGTGAGGGAACTGGGCAGCACGGTATAATGCTCGTGACAGCGGGTGGAGCCGACTGGATGGTTCCCCCTGCTTCCGGAGTTCAGCCAGGAGGTACCGAGAAGCATGGAGCCACAACGGCTTTGCCAGCATTGCAAATGAAAGTGAGTGGGGCAGAACTGGCTGGCATGGGTGGCATGGGGAAACAGGCATGCCACACAGAAACATTGGAGGCCGAGTCGGGCTTCGCGGAGGGTCGCCGGTGTGGTGCGACCCAGTGAGGAAGCCCGGTTGAGACATCATGGACATTGGAAGCCGAGTCAAGCTCCTTTGGGAGCCGGTGATGTAGTTCGACCCAGAGAGGAGGCTTGGTTGAGAGGGGTCCATGGAAAACGGAAACAACGGGAGGACCGGGGCGGCTGAAGGTAGTAGCTGTTCAGGGCGACGGGTACCTTCGGCTGTCAGATGACTCATGGAGACACCCCAATGAACTGCAGCGCGCCAACGAGGAGAAGGAGGTGTCCAGGCTCCGACGGGGCTCATCTCCAGGGGCAAAGAGACGGAGAAGCTCTGGGGGAATGGCCTCTCCATTGAGACTGTACGGTAGCAAGGGGTGATGGGTTGGGTTAAATATGAATTGCCCGGGCTACGTAGTTGATATGTTTCTCGTGCAAAATTGCTACATCAAGTGCCCATGTAAAAAAAAAAAAAACAAGTTATGTTTGTGTTACCATGTTTGGGGTTTATATTGCTGTGCGGTTTGCCCGGGTTGGGATGGTTTTACTGGGAATGTTGACAGCAGGGCATGAATGTGCATGTTGACTGGTTGTTTGATAGACTAAGGTTTTACCTGTGTGTATATATGTTTATGGGGTTATTTTATGTTTTAATAGGAACATGGCAATATTTTATTTCATGGACTTTATATTATCAAAGATGGCAGAATAATCCATCTAGCCGTGAGGAGGTGGGACAGTAGTCCACCTGTCCCCCTCTAGTTTTAGTTGTTTGTGTGCACGGATAGGCCTACTTTATTTGTTTATCATTACAGTGCAACTCGGGTACTAAATTTGGGAGGGTCTAATTGGTGTGCACATGTTTTGGACTTTTTTAAAGGGGGGGGGGGGAGTAATGTAGTTATAAGACGTATTACTGTGTGATGTGGGAGGTGGTTCCACCTTTCCGGTTCTGCCACCACCCTAGGTATAAAGGGCTGATGCGGAAGAGGCACCGTCTCTTTTGACCTTCACCTCTGCCTAGACGGGAGAGCCTTGTGTCACTGTGAGTCACTCAATAAAGTCACGTTCTATTGCACCTCCAGCCTCGTTATTGAAGTACTGGTTATGGACATAAGATAAGATAAGATAAGATAAGATAAGCCTTTATTAGTCCCACAATGGGGAAATTCCAGGATTGCAACAGCACAGGGATAGCAACACTCAGAGCAACAATCAGAAGACAAGAAAAAACAAGAGCAGCGAGTATACATATGTGCATATAAATATATAAATATATAGACACACAGTGCGGAGCATTGTAGCTAGATGGAATAAATATATAAATATACACAGTGCGGAGCATTGTAGCTAGATGGAATAAATATATAAATATATAAACACACACAGTGCGGAGCATTGTAGCTAGATGGAATGAAACAGCATAACCGTCTACTTAGTTATCCTACATGGTATGATTATGTACCCATACATATTCTCACCCTCCATAGCGACCGGTATTTTCCTAGTTGTATACCGGAGGGGACCATTGTGTAAGTCTATTACGTCTTTTGCATTCAATACTATTAGGTTGTCACATCTTTTTGCTATCTCTGCGAGCAGCCCTGCTTAGGTTGTACAGTCTGACAGCCATAGGTAGGAAGGACCTGCGAAACCTCTCGGTTGCGCACCTAGGATGATGTAGTCTGCTGCTAAATGAGCTCCTCAGTGCGTTCAGTATGTCCTGCATAGGGTGGGACTCGGACTCCAGCAGAGATGACAGTTTAGCCACCATCCTTCTCTCTCCTATCTCCTCCACTGGGTCAAGACGTTGCCCCAGGACAGAGCTAGCTTTCTTGATCAGTTTATTCAGTCTCTTCCTATCGGCTGCTGTAACGCCACTGCCCCAGCAGACCACTCCAAAAGTGATGGCTGATGCCACCACCGTGTCGTAGAATGACTTCAGCAGCACCCCTTGTACACCAAAAGACCTGAGTCTCCTCAGTAGGAACAGCCTGCACTGTCCCTTCTTGTAGAGTGAGTCAGTATTGTGTGACCAGTCTAGTTTATTGTTCAGATGAACACCCAGGTACTTGTAGGATGTCACCATCTCGATGTCAGTTTCCTGTATATTTACTGGTGCTGTGAGGGGTTGTCCTTGCCTGCGGCAGTCCACCACCAGCTCCTTAGTTTTCCTCACGTTGATCTGGAGGCAGTTCCGATGGCACCAGTTCACAAAGTCCTGGATAAGCCTTCTGTACTCAGCTTCATCTCCGTTGGAGATGAGGCCAACGATCGCAGAGTCGTCAGAGAACTTCTGTAATTTGAATTTTATTGGGTTTTCAATTTAGAAAATAAAACAGAAACAAACAAACACAAAAAAAACAAAAAAAAACAAAACAAGTATACCCAGTGAGAGGATAAAACGTTCCATTTCCACCCTAATACTCTTAAAATGATTAGCTTAATTTACTACACCTATAAAGGTAAGATAGGATCCCCACTTATTATAGAAGCTGTCCATCCTGTCCAGAAGCTTATATGAAAGGCATTCTAGTGCAGCAAGCTTGCCCAACTCCCTGAGCCATTGAGCTACGGGTGGGGCAGAGGAAGATTTCCAGTAAAAAGTGATCAACTTTCGGCCCAGCATCAAAGCAGTCTGAATCCACTCGGAATCAGAGATTGGGTCCTGAATCATTGATGGATCCCCAAGGACAAAAAGTCTCTGAGTAAATGGCACTTCTTGCTTAACAATTGTCATAATATGTCTATGGATCTGCAACCAAAAGTCCTGTATTACCGGACAACTCCAGATCATATGGATTAATGTCCCCTCCCCCTGTAGACATCTCCAGCAGCTTGAAGAGTGAATGAGATTCGCTCTCAACATTTTACGAGGTGTCCAGTAAAATCGATTCAAAATTTTAAATTGAACAAGTCTGGTTTTCAATTCCCTAGACACTTTCTTCCCATTCTTTAAAATATTTGCCCATTCAACATCAGTAAATTGTGAATTCAGATCTTTTTCCCATACGTGTTTAAGGAATGTAGAATCTTTATTTGAGCTCTTAAGGAGCATTAAATAGAAATTTGAGGCCTTAGATCTTTTGCCACAGGAACTCAAAGCCTGGATGAGCCAGTCTACATCAGGAGGAGGGGTAGTTGTAGATCCAAAGACTTGACACAGCAGATGTCGAAGTTGTAAATATTTCCAAAACTGATTCTGTGGTAGTCCATACTGTGCCCGTAGAACATCAAATGATTTGAGAGCTCCCCCTTCATATAGATCTTTTAACATCAAGATGCCCTTTTTCACCCAGATTTTCCACATAAATGGGGATTTTTCAATATGGAGACTTGGGTTAAGCCAAATAGAAGCCATAGAATGAAGATGCGAGCTAAACTCTAGTATAGAAGCAACTCTCTTCCAAACGTATTGTAAAAAGGATATAATAGGATGCGACTGAAATTCAGAAGACAGTTTAATTGTGATTAGATATACTAGGGGAAGAGGGCTGCTCAAATAACTCTCCAAATAAAACCAAGGGGGAGCTCTCTCAGGGGGGAGAGCCCAATGAATCAAATGTCTAGGACTAAAAGCGTAATGATATAAAACCAAATTTGGGACCCCAAACCTCCTGAATCTATAGACTTCTGCAATCTTTTCAACTTTAATCTAGGGCGCTTACCATTCCATAAAAACTTATTGCACAACCTATCAAACTGTCGAAAATAACCAACTGGGATCCTAAGAGGAAGAGATTGCAGAAGGTAATTAAATTGGGGTGCACAAATCATCTTAATAACATTGACCTTGCCCCAGAGAGACAAAAAAAGAGGTGACCACCTTTCTATGTCTATTTTAAATTTTTCAAGCAAGGGTTCAAAATTAATCTGAATCAGATCTGATAAAATGTGAGGAAACAGGATGCCAAGATATTTAATTCCTAATTTTGGCCAAGAGAAGCCTATATTTTGACCAAATGTAAACAGTGTTTTAGGGCAATAAGATGTTAGAGGGAGAATTTCTGATTTTATCCAGTTAACTCTATAACCAGACAAACGTGAAAATTGGTTAATAATTTTAAGGAGAGCTGGAATTGATTTTTGAGGTTGCGTAATCAGTACCAATGCATCATCAGCATACAACATTATCTTATGGGCACTGCCATGGACCTGAATACCTGGAAAATTGCCGTCTTTGCGGATAGAAACAGCTAATGGTTCTAATGCCAAAGCAAAAAGCAAGGGACTTAAAGGGGAGCCCTGGCGCGTACCCCTATAAAGTCTAAAAGACTGTGATGTAACTCGATTTGATATCACTGAAGCTCTAGGTTCATTATATAGTAATTTAATCCAAGAAAGAAACTTTGAACCAAAACCAAAAGTCTCTAGAGTTGCAAAGAGATACTGCCACTCAACCCTGTCAAATGCTTTTTCAGCATCCAGGGAGAGGGCTGCCACTGGAGAGAGGTGTGCAAGTGAAGGATCATTTTGAACTAACCATATGATATCAATAAATCGCCTAATATTGTCTGCCGCACCCCTGGAACGAATAAAACCCACCTGATCAGGATTTATAAGAGATATCATTACTTTATCTAATCTTAATGCCAAAATTTTGGAGAGAATTTTACAGTCACAGTTTATAAGACTAATTGGTCTATAATTCTTACATTCTAACGGATCTTTATTGCTTTTTAAAATAAGCGAAATGAAAGCCTCTGTTAAAGAAGGGGGCAAACGGCCTTGTTCAAAAGATTCCACAAACATTTCTAAAAGTAAAGGAGAAAGCTCATCAACACAGGCCTTGTAAAATTCTGCAGTGAATCCGTCAGGGCCCGGTGCCTTTCAAGTCGGGAAGCTCTTAATCACTTTCACAATTTCCTCTTTAGTAATTGGGGCGTCAAGTAAGTCTATTTGTTCCTTTGTTAGGGAGGGCAAAGATAGGGATGATAAAAATGCATATATCTCTTGAGATCCAGCCTCCATTTCAGAAGAATAAAGCGAGGTGTAAAATTCTCTGAAAGCACCATTAATTTCATTTAAGTCTGATACCAGAGTACCATCCTGTGTCCTAATAGCAGATATAGTACACTGAGCTTCTTTCATTTTAATATATCTAGCCAGCATTTTGCCAGCTTTATCCCCCTCCTCAAATTGTTTGTGCCTAAGACGAAATAGAGAAAATTCAACTTTTTGTGTTAGAATTGAATTCAGCTCATACTTAAGCTTCAGAAGGGGTGACAAATTTACTAAATTTGTGTCTTGTTTGAATGAAGTCTCTAATATAGCTATTCTCCTCTCCAAATCAATCTGTTTAGCAATGTTAGTTTTCTTTTTAAAAGATGCATATTGAATAATATGTCCCCTAATAAATGCCTTAAAGGCCTCCCAAGCAACCCTGGCAGAGGGAGCAGAATCCCAGTTTGTCTCAAGATATAAGGAGATCTCTGCTTTCAAAGAGGACACAAAATCTGGATTAAAAAGAAAGCTTGAATTAAGCCTCCATCTAGAATTTTTTTTCAACTGACAAGGCGGGATCATATGTAGAAAAACAGGGTCGTCAGAGAACTTCTGAAAACGCACTCAGGGCTCACTCACAGCGCACAGACAGCATGCTCCTACTTTATAACTTTGCAACTTTTTTTAAATTAACTTTTAGGATATTTAATTTTTTATAATGAAAGTCAATGGACAAGTCATATCATGGGAACCCCTAGTCATATCCTAATAACCCCTTGATCTGTCACTCCGTCGGTATTACACACATTTTGCCCTGAAACTCTCTAACTGCACTAAACTGCATCAAACTGGTAAGAAAACACATATCCCTCCAAGCTTTAGCTTTCAAATATTGATCATGGTGTCCTTTTAGCCTGATTCTGATCAGCTGGTTAGAGAGGTGTGCTGCTGATTAGTGCTCCGGCTCTCCAAAAGTTGAACTTTTATCAACTTTAAGCACCCCGACTGCAGCCACATAAACCACTGACCATCGAGAAAATTTTTGCACCCAGGGCATTGAGAACATTAAACACTGGACTACACAGAAAATGAACACAAAATAGCTGTTCCCAGTGGAAAAACGGTTCTCTGTGGACATGTAGCCTTAATGTCTCTGCCACAGTGTGTAGCTTTTGGGATTTGGCTACAAGTTCAGCTACTAAGTAGCTAGCTTTAAGAGCTCTATCAGACACCGTTGTGGTTTTTCTCATTAATGTTACTAAATAGTCCTTACTCTTCTTTTGTTTTTCTTGTCACTGCCACTTCTCGCAGGTATCACTTAACAAGTGGGAACCTTGTGGCTGGTAGACTGATACCCAGAACAAGATCGGTACCCAGCATCAAAGACAGAATATTGTTTAAAAATTATATATTTGTGTATTGAAGACGTGACCAAGTACTTCATAAAAATCTGCAAGTTACTGAAAATCATATCTACTCAGCTGTAAATTAAATTCATCTGTCATGATGTCAATGATGCAACATGCTTGTACATCGAGTTAAATAGTTTTGCACAAGTGGGGTACTGATCTTGTTCTGGGTACCAATCCTACAGCCAAAAGCCTCCGTAAAAAAAAAAGAAGAAGAAGCAGCAGCAGAAGATCATCATTGTTGCATTCATAATGCCACTCACTGACATGGAAGAGCCACTACATTGCAGGCACCAACACACAACAACGGCAGATTATTTGCAACAACTAAATAATCATGTTTGGACCAATTAAGTGATATCAGACAATTTCCTACGACACATCTGACAATGTCTCATGGCATGTGACACAGCAGTTGAAAATCATTGTGCTAGAGTAAACTGATTGATTTTTATAAAAGGTAAATATACAAATCCCATATCAATTTTCTTCAGCCTAGCAGGTTGAGCTGAAAAGCTTGTACCCTTATGGTCTCATTAGCTCAGTTAAGCTGAATATACTGAATTGCACCTGAATTACTGCTGAGTCTTGTCACTCATTATTATCTCATCAACATCTTCAAGTATAATGAACAAACTGAACAAGTTCAGTCTGCCCTGTTTCTGATTTCTTTAAGGGTTCTACTGTTTATATGCATTTAAACACTTGTTCCAGCTGCACCATCTGACAGATAAGTCTATTCTTCTCAGCCTGAGAGAAAATTCAGTCACTGGTAGGACTCAAAATAGAAAGCACTATTGAGTCATTGGCATCCCAGCAGCCCTCATGAGGTGTTTGCTTCACAGTAGGTGGAACCACATAAAAACAAGCGATCTGTTGTTCTCTTGCAGTAAAACAACACAATAGGATAATATTGGTCATATTGCTCATGGTAGAGAGATGCAAAAGCTTATATAAAATCAGTGGAAAAACCCTATAAATTACATATAAGTTGTTTATCGTGCTACATAATCCCACTCACAGGTATCAAATCTACATCAGTTATACCACACATTCACAAAATATTAATATCAAATGACTACATTTTACATTTACTTTGGCATTAGATTTTTTTTTCCAAAAATAGAACATTGATGTCTGTAATCACTTCTGACACCAGCGCTACGATATTATTATACAACAGCTAGCTCCAATCGAGCAATTTGACTGGACAATAGGGATTCCAGGAGTTACTATAATCCACGATAATTGCACTCCAATTTCACTGGATATGTATCACTCCACTTCAAAGGTGTTCTAGTAACCATTAATTACTAACAGTAATTTTCATTCAACTCTTTTGACAATTGCAGTACTGTTTTAGATACCTTGAATTCCACAGTGAGACGCTGTTTGACAAGAAATTATACATCCGTGACCTGGAAGTCCCACCCTTTTGAAAAGGTCTCCCTCTGCCCTGGTCCTGCTGTCATTTTCAGCTCATTAAGTGATTTCGCGTCTGTTTAAAAAAAATAGGCAGTGCTAGAGTTTGATTTATTGTTTCAATTAACACACCACAATACCTTTGTGGTGATGGACTCTTTGTTTTATCTGAAAATGCGAAGAAAAGTGAGCAAAATGTACTAAATCACTAGCATGCTAACTACTAGCTACCAGCTAGCTACCAGTGTTCTGATGACCGGTGTTGTGCCATTTTGCCATACTTTATCAGAATACCATACCTCTATGGCAGAGGTATCCAATCATGTGCCATGGAGGGCCAAGACCCTGCAGGATTTACCTCCAACCAATGTCTTCAACAGCAGATTTCACTGAATTTCTTCCCACTGATTGCTGATAAGTGAAAACGCCTGCTGAAGAGACTGGGTAGAAGAGAAAACCTGCAGGGTCTTGGCCCTCCATGGCACATGACTGGACACCCCTGCCCTATGGCAAACCGATAGATACAGCTATCGATTTAGCACACTTTGTCAGAATCAGTTGCACTGCAAATATGGTACTAACATTACATAATTGCTTACCTTCCGTGAGCTGGGCCGCAGTATGCTATTGTTTACCTTCCACCAGCTGTACTGAGTCATTTTTAACAGCAGGAAATATATAAAATATGTATAAATAGACACACACTGAAAACACGCCACATTTTTGGATCAGCCAATCACAGTGCAGTGCCGTCAGCTGTTTCCGTCAGCTGTATCGTATGCTGAAATTATAAGCAGAAGTGTATTTCCTGTTACTACGCATGTGCGTGCATGCCACACATGCATAGCAACTCGGGGTATGGCCGTTCTGATACAGTAATTATGGTAAAATGTCAGAACACCAGCATTTTGATCTCAGGTCTTCTGCAGTACTGACTCAACAGGTATGCTTTATAAACACTTATGACTTTTGCACTTTTGCACTTATGACTTTTGTGATGCCGCATCACACCCGGAGTTAGTATATTCATGATACCATAACTTACTCTCATGTAATACTGCTTAAATAATAAATGAAAAACTTAAAAAAGTTCAGACAAAAAACAGGGCATGTGACTGGGGCCAGAATTGCTGATTAATTTGGAACGTATTTATTCAATATACTGTACAGTGGGGCAAAAAAGTGTTTAGTCAGCCACCAATTGTGCAAGTTCTCCCACTTAAAAGATGAGAGAGGTCTCCAATTTTCATCATAGGTATACCTCAACTATGAGAGACAAAATGAGAAAAAAAAATCCAGAAAATCACATTGAAGGATTTTAATGAATTAATTGGTAAATTCCTCAGTAAAATAAGTATTTGGTCACCTACAAACAAGCAAGATTTCTGGCTCTCACAGACCTGTAACTTCTTCTTTAAGAGGCTCCTCTGTCCTCCACTCGTTACCTGTATTAATGGCACCTGTTTGAACTCGTTATCAGTATAAAAGACACCTGTCCACAACCTCAAACAGTCAGACTCCAAACTCCACTATGGCCAAGACCAAAGAGCTGTCAAACGACACCAGAAACAAAATTGTAGACCTGCACCAGGCTGGGAAGACTGAATCTGCAATAGGTAAGCAGCTTGGTGTGAAGAAATCAACTGTGGGAGCAATTATTAGAAAATGGAAGACATACAAGACCACTGATAATCTCCCTCCATCTCGGGCTCCACGCAAGATCTCACCCTGTGGGGTCAAATTTATCACGAGAACGGTGAGCAAAAATCCCAGAACCACATGGGGCGACCTAGTGAATGGCCTGCAGAGAGCTGGGACCAAAGTAACAAAGGCTACATCAGTAACACACTATGCCGCCAGGGACTCAAATCCTGCAGTGCCAGACGTGTCCCCCTGCTTAAGCCAGTACATGTCCAGGCCCGTCTGAAGTTTGCTAGAGAGCATTTGGATGATCCAGAAGAGGATTGGGAGAATGTCATATGGTCAGATGAAACCAAAATAGAACTTTTTGGTAAAAACTCAACTTGTCGTGTTTGGAGGAGAAAGAACACCATACCTACTGTGAAGCATGGGAGTGGAAACATCATACTTTGGGGCTGTTTTTCTGCAAAGGGACCAGGACGACTGATCCGTGTAAAGGAAAGAATGAATGGGGCCAAGTATTTGAGATTTTGAGTGAAAACCTCCTTCCACCAGCAAGGGTATTGAAGATGAAACGTGGCTGGGTCTTTCAGCATGACAATGATCCCAAACACACCGCCCGGGCAACGAAGGAGTGGCTTCGTAAGAAGCATTTCAAGGTCCTGGAGTGGCCTAGCCAGTCTCCAGATCTCAACCCCAGAGAAAATCTTTGGAGGGAGTTGAAAGTCCGTGTTGCCCAGCAACAGCCCCAAAACATCACTGCTCTAGAGGAGATCTGCATGGAGGAATGGGCCAAAATACCAGCAACAGTGTGTGAAAACCTTGTGAAGACTTACAGAAAACGTTTGACCTCTGTCATTGCCAACAAAGGGTATATAACAAAGTATTGAGATGAACTTTTGTTATTGACCAAATACTTATTTTACTGAGGAATTTACCAATTAATTCATTAAAAATCCTTCAATGTGATTTTCTGGATTTTTTTTTCTCATTTTGTCTCTCATAGTTGAGGTATACCTATGATGAAAATTGGAGACTTCTCTCATCTTTTAAGTGGGAGAACTTGCACAATTGGTGGCTGACTAAATACTTTTTTACCCCACTGTATATCACCAAAATGTGCAGAATGATTGGACACTATTTTTAACAGAATGAGCAACAATGATATACGTATGTTTTCCATGCAATAAATGCTTAGATATAAGTTGTGCAGCTTGCTCAAAAATATACAAGAGTGTGTATATAGAGTATAATATAGTGATGGGCAACATTTAAAAAAATGATCACAATTAATCTTCGCAATTGACTGTTAATTGCAATTAATTGCGAATGAATTGTGAGGGGGTTTTTTTTCTACATAATGTACCATAAATTGGTCATTTTTCAAGTTTTTAAAACTGTCAGTAACATGGGAGTGGATAAATGTGTTTGCTTTCTGCACCTGCAAGTTTATTTAAAGCTTTCAACACGTCAAAATGTCAACAGCTACTCAGAATATTCTCCAAAAAACCTCACAAGTACTGGAGAAATACTGCATGTGCAAACAACTAGAAACCACTTCAGCATTATTATGCCAGCTGTTATCTTACCAGTTGTTAAACAAGTTGCATCTCCCACCTCCTCCTTTTTTGATGTGAGTTCCAGTAGTAGATAGTCCAATTTGTTTTCTAGGGAGTGAAGATTGGCGAACAGAACTGATGGAATGAGTGTTTGCCCGGGGTTAGTATTTAGCTTAGCTGTTAGCCCTCCTCGGTAGTTCTGCCTCTCCATTGGCCTCTTCTCTGCTCTGCAATGTTCATGTCAAGATTGTGCATTTATACAGTCCACATGGTCACACAGTGTGACAGCGGTACAGCAGCAAACTGATTTGAACACCCAGAATTAAATAAAATGAGGAGTCTGTGCCATGAATTGAGCTTCACGCACCTCTGTTTTGAGTCATGCCAAAATTCCACTTTTCCAATCCGCAATTAATTGCAATCCAAAAAACTATCGCTATCAATGAGTATTGTATTGAGTGTATCGCAATTAATACACTTGATCAATGGACCCACCGATAATACACTGTATATATTACAATTTTATCTTCACCAAATAAACAAAAAGCCTTGATAAGAAAAGAAACAGCATCTTTATGAAAAAAGTTAAATCTTCCTGCACACACACACACACACACACACACACACACACACACACACACACACACACACACACACACACACACACTCACAAAAGGTAAATATAAAAGTAAAAGGTTCAAATTTAAATAGAAAATACTGATTCATAGAAAACAAATTTACATAAAATCTGTTAAATTACATATTATACAAAAAAATTGTAAAGACAAAAAATCTCAAATTCACAAGCCAGCACATTTATGAGAAAAAGTTGCAAATCTATATGAAAACATTCCAAATATACAAGAAAAGACACATTTTGCAAAAACATTGATGCTGATGTAGTATACTAAAGCAGAAATTTAAAAAAACCTATACAGAATATGTGTATATTGCTCTTGATTGCTCATTACTATTGAGAGCCCCAAAACTGGTATTCCAGATATTCCTAGGATGTAAATGCAATTCATACATTCCTACCTATAGCTTAATACCATGTTAGTAATTGGCAGAGTATTTAAAGATTAACAGAATTATTAGAGAAATCGATGATGAGTAAGGCAGGAAAGATGCAATTACATCAAATGTTTTAAATTTTAAAAAAAAAATAAGTTCTTGTGATGAAGGGTTTCAACTGTCTGAGGTTTTTACCATTAGACATCAAGCAGCATACATAAATTGGCAGGTTTATGATGCTAGAGCCTCGTAGTGACTGCATACCACAGTATAAACCCAGGATGGAATGGTTCATAAACCTGTCACTCTGTCCCACTGCAGTGAGCCACACAGCCTCAAAAATGAAAATTGCACATTGTGAATATAGCTTTATTCTATCACTGCTAATGTAAAGATGGGCAAAGAAATAAACTTAGAATAATAAAATGCAATGTTATGTGGGGAAACCCAAAGCAACCATGCAAAAGTAACCTCCCTAACTGTCATGATTTGCCCCTCAGGGCAGAGAGGAAGACCCACGCGCTGGACTGTGAAGTTGTGAGGTTTATTGGAAAACATAAGGAGCATAAAACAACTCAAAAATATGAGGGGATAACACAGTAAAAAAACAAAGACAAAGTACGTTTAAACTTATGTTTAGGAGTAATCACAGAGAACACAAGAGTCAATTGAGTCAAGACCGTGGCGAGGACAGGAAAGCGCAGCGATCTTAAATAAGGCATAACATAATATGCCGCAGGTGTGGATACCAGAGCGGGCAGGAGAAAATACTGATTGATAATCTGGGGCAGCTGGGAGAAATGAGAGAGAAGCAACTGGACTTGACAGCTGACAGGGCAACACCCACACAGAACACCAACCCGGAAACGCCACCTGACAGCTGTCAACCCCAGGAAAGAACACTACAGAAAGAATATAAAGAATAACATTACCAAATACAGACTGATAAAAAATTGCAAATGGTACAAAGCATGAGCATAACAAAACTGAAACATAACAGAAAAATAGAAAACAGTACGAGAATACCAAAACTCAAAAAGGCACAAAATAATACAATAAATAAATATAAATACAGAGAAAAAAAGCCACGAGACTGAACATGGTGGAAACTTCCAGTGCTCAGCTCATGACAGAGCCCCCCTCTCAAGGGATGGATCCCAGAAACCCCGAGGTAACATCAAAAGAAAAAGAAAGAACCCGTCCCACCCAACAGGAGCACAAAAATAACCCACCCAGGGTGGGTGATGGGGGGAACAGGCTAGGAGGGAATGAAACAAAACCCCGCTCAAGACTCACACCAGGCAAACCCTCAACCCCCCTAAGCCCCCTGGACCAAGGAGCTGAACAGTTCAGGTGGGCGACCAGAGTCCCAGGCCCGCCAGATAGTATGATGGAACAAGTTGGGTGGCCCATGTTCTCTGGGAGGCCACCCAGAGAACACCCTCTGCAGCACAGTCTGTCGGGTGGCCTGCCAGAGTTCTTCAGCCACCCAAACAGAAGAGGTGGTCCAGGAGGCGGCCATCCGACGGGAATGGCAAACAGCGATCAGGAAAGGGGAGTCGAGGGAACCACAATGACCTCAGGCTGAGGAGAGGGAACCACGATGACATCTGGCACGGGGGGGTGGGGGGAACCATGACGGTGTCTGGCACAGGAGAGGGAACCACGATGGCATCTGGCAGAAGAGGGGGAACCACGACGGCATCGGACCGGCCACCAGCACCCTCGGTGGCTCCGGACTGGAGCGAGATAGCACCCGTGGTGGCTCCGGACTGGACCAAGGCAGTACCC
Organism: Pholidichthys leucotaenia; assembly: GCA_020510985.1. NCBI lineage: Eukaryota > Metazoa > Chordata > Actinopteri > Cichliformes > Pholidichthyidae > Pholidichthys > Pholidichthys leucotaenia. The sequence continues at coordinate 149,542,721 of CM035841.1, forward strand.
GTGGTGGGTCCGGACTGGACCAAGGCAGCCCCTGCGGTGGGTCCAGACTGGACCAAGGCTGCACCACCGTGAGTCCAGACTGGGCCAAGGCTGCACCCTCAGTGGGCTCAGACTAGGCCAAGGCTGCACCCTTTGTGGGCTCGGACTGGGCCAAGGCTGCACCCTCAGTGGACCCGGACAGGGCCAAGGCTGCACCCATGGTGGCCCCTGGGCTGGGGTGTAACGCCCATGATGGGCCCACACTGGAGCACAGCTCCCAAGTTGGTCTTAGGCTGGGGTGCAGCACCCACAACGGTCCCCAACTGGGACACAGCACCCATGGAGGTCCCGGGATGGGACAGAGTTGCACCGTCAGTGGCTTCAGGCTGGAGCGGAGCTGCACCCTCGGTGGCCCTGGGCTTGAGCGGAGCACCCGCAACGACCTCTATCGGAGGGGGAACCATGACACCCTTGGACTGGCCAGCAGCACCCACGGAGGCTCCGGACTGGAGCAAAGCAGCACCCTCAAGGACCTCAGCCGGAGGGAGGGCTGCACCCACCGAGGTCCCGGGCTCGGACGGAGCGTCCTCGACGACCTCAGTGGGGGGAGCTGGACCCACAGCGATCTCGAGTGGCGAGCCTGGACCCACAAAGACATCTGGCAAGGGTGCAATACCATTGGTGACCCTGGGGAAAGACTCGGACAAAACAGGCTCAGGGTCACCGGCAGCAGTGAAGCCCGGCAAGGTGAGCTCAGGTGCAGCTGATGGCTGCATCCGGCTCTTCTCACCAAGAGCCAGGCAAGATTTCTCCAAAACAGACACAAGAAAAACTAAGGCAAGCACTTGCCTGAGCTCGAGCTCCACCGCCATCCAGGTCTCTGTCGATCCAGACGATGGTTGTTCGGGCCCAGTCCTTTGTAGGTCCAGCTCCAACTCTGCTGCGGCAGCCCCTGCAGCAGGCATGGTGATTAATGCAGCCCCGGGACCCCCCAGTGAGGTGACCCACACCGGTGGATCGTCCGGCGTGGATTCAGGAAGTCGATTTCCTGCCGATGTTGGGTTCTGCTCAGCTGAGGCCAGGCGACGTGTCTTCATTGACGCAGGCGTCAGTTCGGTTTCCGGCTCCTCCAACATCCGGTGACATGATCCTGGGGCCGGTGGACACTCAGGGAGAGAAGGAGGAGACACGAAGAGGGCAGGTGAAAAATTGATGGCTGAAGCAGGTGGTGAGGGCTCAGGGGGCTGCACACCCTGAGCCTCTCCATCAGGCAAGGCACATTATCACAAAGTCTTGAAAAATGACTAGACACTTTTCCCGGCATGTGATGTTTCCTGCTGCAGATGGTCTGGAGTTGCCCCTCTCCGTGGCTACGGTGGGCATAGACCCCTCAGTGGATTGTGGAGGAGCCACCCCTGCTGGTACGGAGACAGGCGGAGCCGGAAAAGACACAGTGGACCTCTCAGCAGTGGAAGGAATTGCCGAGGGGAAGCAGGGAACAGCAGCTGTGCAGAGGGAGGAAACTGATGATTCAGCCTGAGAAAAAAGACACAGAGGGCACACTGCTGTGGGAGTTTTCTGCCTTGGCGAATGAGAGGCTACTGTCTGAGAGGTGGAGGGGTTCTTCCGGTAAGATTTCCCTGGATGGCAGCATTCTGGAGCAGGTGGAGTGGAAGCGGGAACGGATGTCGGAGACTGATGAGGCACCAATACTTCAGAGGCCCGGGAACACCTCCCCTTCGATGCGGGCCCAGGCTTGTTTGGGGAATTCCTCACCATTTCATTGTTCTCTCGTTGCAGCGCTGCCACCAGAGAAATCTTCTCCACCCCTTTAGCATGAGATTAGCCCAGCGAGCTCCATGAGATCTTTGCAGCACTCCCACCCCAGGCTCATTGGGTAACTGCGCCCATCTGCAGAGTCTGATATAATGCACCCCAGGGAAACAGATGAGTAAAATAAAAAGGAAAAAACGAAAACCCACAACTCACAGCAGCTGGGTCTAATACTGGCCGCAGTCTTCTGTCATGACGTGCCCCTCGGGGCAGAGAGGAAGACCCACGTGCTGGACTGTGAAGTTGTGAGGTTTACTGGAAAACATAAGAAGCACAAAACAACTCAAAAACACAAGGGATAACACAGTAAAGAAACAAAGACAAAGTACATTTAAACTTACATTTAGGAGCGGTCACAGAGAACACAAGAGTCAACAGAGTCAACTGAGTCACAACCATTGCGAGAACAGGAAAGCGCAGCGGTCTTAAATAAGGCACAACATAATATGCCACAGGTGTGGATACCAGAGCGGGCAGGAGAAAACATTGATTGATGATAATCTGGGGCAGCTGGGAGAAATGAGAGAGAAGCGACTTGACAGCTGACAGGGCGATGCCCACACCGAGCACCAACTGGGAAACGCCACCTGACATCTGTCAGGTGTATTATGTAAATAATTGCAAATGGTACAAAGCATGAGCATAACAAAAATAGAAAACAGTACGAGAATACCAAAACTCAAAAAGGCACAAAATAATACAACAAATAAACATAAATACAGAGGAAAAAAAGCCACGAGACTGAGCATGGCGGAAACTTCCATTGCTCAGCTCATGACACTAACTAGGCAACAATCTCCATCAAACTGAAAAGATTGCTCAGGAACACATCAAAACAGACACACTAAGACCCAAAATCCAACCTTGATTGATCATATGTGGGTTGCCTGGAAATGGACTGGATCCACAGGAGCCCCAAAACTCAGGAGGTCATCATCACTTTATGTTCTAATTAATGTATAAAAAGCATGAAATATAAAACTTAAAGGCAGTCTCTACAGTGGATATAAAAAGTCTACACACCCCTGTTCAAATGCCAGGTTTTTGTGATGTAAAAAAAATGAGACCAAGCTAAATCATTTCAAAACTTTTTTCATCCATTAATGTGACCTATAACTTGTACAACCCAATTGAAAAATTGAAATCTTTTAAGGGGAAAAATGAAAAAAGATTTTAAGATTTCAGTTTGTTTTTCATTTGGGTTGTACAGGCTATAAGTCACATTAATGGGGGAAAAAGTTTTGAAATAATTTTATCTTGATCTTATTTTTTTACATCACAAAAAGCTGGCATTTGAACAGGGGTGTGTAGGCTTTTTATACCCACTGTATATTTGACCTGAAAATAAAAGTTACCTCAAGTTGAAAGTAGGGGAAGAGGAAAAAATGCATTATGGTATCGTGATACTTTGTAGTGGTGATACTGTATCAATTCAGAGACACAGCATCATGACACCTCATCAAAAATTATTAATAAATGCTACAAATACAAACTTACTTATTTAGGTACCAGAGTAATGAAAATTATTAACTCTTAAGTCCATTAGATGGTGCTGGGGTGGAGCAAAAGATTGATTGAGTGTAGTATGGCAAAATTTGACACTTGCAATGATGCACCAATTCCAAAACACATGTACAGTGGATATAAAAAGTCTACACACCCCTGTTCAAATGCCATGTTTTTGTGATGCAAATAAATGAGACCAACATAAATCATTTCAAAACTTTTTTCACCATTAATGTGATCACCATAATAGGACTATAGTGGTGTGAAAAAGTGTTTGCCCCCTTCCTGATTTCTCATTTTTTTTGTATGTTCGTCACACTTAAATGTTTCAGATCATCAAACAAATTTAAATATTAGACAAAGATAACACAAGTAAACACAAAATGCAGTTTTTAAATGAAGATGTTTATTATTAAGGGTAAAAAAAAATCCAAACCTACATGGCCCTGTGTGAAAAAGTGATTGCCCCCGTTAAAACATAAACTATGATTTATCACATCTTTGGAAAGCTGAGTTCAATTTCTCTAGCCACACCCAGGCCTGATTACTGCCACACCTGTTCTCAGTCAAAAAAATCACTTACGACAAAGTGAAGGAGACCAAAAGATCCTCAAAAGCTAGACATCATGCTGCGATCCAAAGAAATTCAGCAGCAAATGAGAAACAAAGTAACTGAGATCTATCAGTCTTGAAAAGATTATAAAGCCATTTCTAAAGCTTTGGCACTCCAGCAAAACACAGTGAGAGCCATCATCAACAAATGACGAAAACATGAAACAGTGAGGAACCTTCCCAGGAGTGGCCGGCCGACCAAAATTACCCCAAGAGAGCATGTGATGACTCATCCAAGAGGTCACAAAAAACCCCACAACAACATCCAAAAAACTGCAGGCCTCACTGGCATCAGTTAAGGTCAGTGTTCATGACTCCACCATAAGAAAGAGACTGGGCAAAAATGGCCTCCATGGCAGAGTTCCAAGATGAAAACCACTGCTGAGCAAAAAGAACATAAAGGCTCGTCTCAGTTTTGCCAGAAAACATCTTGATGATCCCCAAAACTTTTTCCTCTTCAGCCATAGCCAGTGACTGCTTCTCTCAGCGACACTGGCAAACTCTTTGATAGTTCTCCATTGGGCCTGCCCTCTGATTCCCACCTCCTTCAGTAGCCTTGTGGTGGAACTGGCTACAAAGCCCCTGCAGCCCACCTCCACAGGGCACACCTTTACATTCCAGCCCTGCTCCTCTGCTTCAGCTGCTAGGTTTGCGTATCACAGCCTTTTCCTTTCGAAAGCCTCATTAATGGATTCCTCCCATGGGATTATCAGCTCAACAATGAAAACACATCGGCAGGATTTGGACCAGAGCACCAGGTCTGGGCGTAGGTTGGTCACTACAATTTCAGATGAGAAGGTGAGTCTCTGGCCTAGATCAACCCGCACTTCCCAATCATGGGCTGCATCAAGTGGAAATGAGTCTGCTGGTACTGGGTTGGCCCTGCTGTTTCTCCCCTTCCCTCATAAAGGATATCAATCGCAGGAAGTATTCTGGGCCTTTAGAGGCTTGGCATTAATAGCTACCCCCCTTCTCTCAATTTCAGCAGCCAAGCAGTTCAGCACTTGATTATGGTGCCAGGTGTATCTCCCTTAAGTTACGTAGACTAGTCATACAACCCACCAGAATGTGTTTGAGGGTTGCTGGTGCAGCACATTGGGGACAGGCTGGGTCCTCTCCAAATCAAAGATGTAAGTTGGTTGGAGAGGGCAGGACATCATATGTGGCTCTGATGGCAAAACTCAGCTGATTGGACTCCATGCTCCACAGCTCGCTCCATGTGATCCTCCTCTTCTCCACGCCCTCCCACTTCATCCAGCGGCCTTGATTGACTTGTGACAACAGCTGTAGCATCTGGCTGCTTCTTCTTTGCGGCATACCTCCTCCACCACCAGATGCCAGCGTTCAGATGGAGTAGCTTTTTGCCATATGAGTGTTGTTACTCCAAAACCAAGGCCCCCTCTGCCATGTTGGACTTGCCCTACTATGTCCCGGTGCATCAAGGTGGACTTTGCTTCTGTAACTGCTACACCTGGCTTCTATTTCCTTCCTGTTACTAGGGTGGGAGCAACACCTCTAACAAATGGATCCCGGGATTCTGCGAGGGTCATTTCCAACCTTGATATCAATCAATCAATCAATTAGCTTCATTTATATAGCACTTTAAAAGCAACACTCGCTACACAAAGTGCTGTACAGCAAGAAAACATAAAAGCAGGAAGCAGGGCTCTAACACAAAAACAATACAAAACCACAGTCAAAATAAAATAAAAGGTAAAATAAATAAAAAAAAATCCATTTCATTCAATAAAATCATTGTCTCACACTGGGTCGAAGGCCAAGGAGTAAAAGTATGTTTTAAGATGGGTTTTAAAACACTGGCACATATGGCACATTTGTACTCCTCCATGAGGCTTGAAATTGGCAGAGAGAGGATGCCATTCCCATACAAGCCTATGCTGCTGAAACATCTTAGAAGTCCAGCCACTTCCTTCACTAATCCCTCCAGTCGATTAGCATGGGATAGGGTGACCTCATAGATGGAGATAGGCCACATAAGACGGGGCAGCAGTCCGAACTGGAAGTGCCAAAGCTTCAATTTCCCTGGGAGAGCAGTGCTGTTGATTTGCTTGAGGCCATTGATGGTATCCTACCTCAGTTTTTCACCTGTTCAGAGTCTTTGAGATTTGCACTGTACCAGCGACCAAGGCTTTTTGGTATAGGCTCACCATTGATATGGAACCTCACGTTGATGAGCTGACCTTTGACAATGGAGATACTGCGGGATTTACTAGGCTTGAACTGCATTTGTGCCCATTCAGTGTTTCTCTGGAGTTCATCAATGAGATGTTGTACATGTGTTTGTTGTTGTTATTGTTGTCATGTCGTCCATATTCGCCCTGATTACAGGAAGACGCAACCCATTCCTCAAATGTTCTCCTCCAACCACCCATTGAGAAGCTCAAATTATAAGCTCCGCTGCCATGGTGAAAGCCAGTGGTGAGATTGTACAGCCCGCTATGACCTATAAACTGTACAACCCAACTGAAAAACAAGCTGAAATCTTTTAAGGGGAAAAACAAAAAAATACAATAACCTGTAATAATAATAATAATAATAATAATAATAATAATAATAATAATCTGTAATTTCCCAGTTTGGGATCAATAAAGTACATCTATCTATCTAACCTGTTTGCATAAATATGCACATCCTATTATAACTGGGGATGTGGTGATGACAAGTTTTTGACTTCATCTAATTTTTCAGCACATAATACAATATGACGAAATAGGTTGGTCTGTGCAGTTCTAAGTCAAACAGGCTTTTTTTCACTCGAATATCTGACGTTTTCATGAGCGCCACATCACCAATTGCGTCAGTGGCTGGAAAACCCCCCGGCCATGTTGTAACGTCATCGACAGAACACAGCGCTTGGCTGCCCATTGTACACACAGGATGGAAGCGATAGAAAACATCAACAATGGTTCCAGCACATGTAGTCTGGAATCAGTTTGTGTTGTCCAATCTTCAGACAATTATAGTTCCAAAGAATGGGATGACAATGAAGAATCTGGGGGCATCAGACTGCATAGGTTTGAGCCATGCCAAGTGAGCATTGTGCCAAACGAGTCAGACTCAGAGAGTGACAGCGGAGAGGCACACCCTGCCGCCGCAGCAGTGACAAACACACGGCAGGGGAACACCGAGTGTTATACTTTTATTACAGATATTACAACAAATTATTTGTTCAAAAATATAATTTATTTAAACCCGATTTTTCAATAAAATCATTGCAGTGTATTCTCTGTGGCTCAGGCGTCGGGTTTATTATGTATTATCTTTATGTATTTATGTATTATCTGGTGAATCCTGCACATAAATCCATTCATCATGACCCTCCGTGCACTCTTACACAGGGCATGGAGAGGGAGGATGAAATAACAAGGATTTACGTGCAGGGTTCACCACGTAGGGTTGGGAAAATACTCTGTGGACTGATGAGACAAAAGTTGAACTTTCTGGAAAGTGTGTGTCCCATTACATCCGGCGTAAAAGTAACACAGCATTTCAGACAAGGAACATCATACCAACAGTAAAATATGGTGGTAATAGTTTGATTGTCTGGGGCTGTTTTGCTGCTTCAGGACCTAGATGACTTGCTGTGGTAAATGGAACCATGAATTCTGCTGTCTACCAAAAAATCCTGAAGGAGAATGTCCGGCCATCTGTTCATGACCTCAAGCTGAAGCGTACTTGGGTTCTGCAACAGGACAATGATCCAAAACACACCAACAAGTCCACCTCTGAATGGCTTAAGAAAAACAAAATGAAGACTTTGGAGTGGCCTAGTCATACTCTTGACCTGAATCCAATTGAGATGCTGTGGCATGACCTTAAAAAGGTGGTTTATGCTCGAAAACCCGCCAATGTGGCTGAATTACAACAATAATGCAAAGATGAGTGGGCCAAAATTCCTCCATAGCACTGTAAAAGACTCACTGCCAGTTATCGCAAATGCTTGATTGCAGTTGTTGCTGCTAAGGGTGGCCCAACCAGTTATTAGGTTTAGGGGGCCATCACTTTTTCACACAGGGCCATGTAGGTTTGGATTTTTTCCCCTTAATAATAAACACCTTCATTTAAAAACTGCATTTTGTGTTTACTTTTGTTATCTTTGTCTAATATTTTTAAATTTGTTTGATGATCTGAAACATTTAAGTGTGACAAATATACAAAAAAATGAGAAATCCAAGCCAGGATACAAGAGTGTTGAACATCTGCTCTAAGTTGGTGGGCTTCTCAGTGGAGAGTGGATTTTTCCAAAGCAGTACTGATCACTGTCTGAGACTGGTAAATAAGATCGCTGTGGATTCGTCGCATGTCTTGTATGAGGAGTATCAGCTTCTGCCCTCTGGGAGATGTTTCAGGATACCAAGAAGCAAAAAGAATAGACACAAGTATTCCCTCATTCCTTACTCCACAACCTTATTGAATAAACAGTGGAGTATAAAGAGTTGACCTCCCCCTCCTCCCCTTCCACTGCGCACACATATATACACATACATATAGACATACATACTGTACATCTATGCATGCAGGCACGTATAAATGTATACATGCATACACAGCATAGGACTTCCGTTCCCCTTTCCCCATCCATCTCCGAATTTGGATTGGGACTGTGTCTTGGTGTTTTTGGCTATGAGTTTTTTATGTGTTTTGTTTTCATGTATTTTAACAAACGGGTGCTGCAATATAAATTTCCATGTAAACGGACAATAAAGATCTTATCTATCTAGCTATCTAAATCAGGAAGGGGGCAAACACTTTTTCACACCACTGTATAGTGCACATTCTCGCAATACTTAAGGAATCATAGTATTGTGAAAGCACTGCATCATGACATCATTTGTTTCTTTAGATGTTAATTATGGGGCTAATGAGAGTAAGAATAATAATAAACTATGTAAAAAGATTATCTATAAAAGAATACGAACAGAAGATAGAATCAGTGATTTAAAAGAAGACTTAATGTTACAGAATTGGGATGTTGTCTATAGAGAGAAAAATGTGGACTTGGCATATGATAAATTTATTGATATATTTAAATTATTATATGATAAAAACTGTCCAATTAAAGAAATTAATAAAAAACACATATACAAAAATTGCCCATGGTTAACCAAAGGGTTACAAAATGCTTGTAAAAAGAAAAATTATCTCGATAAAAATTTTATTAAATTAAGAACTAAAGAATCTGAAAAAAGATATAAAACATATAAAAATAAATTAACTGATATAATACGAACTAGTAAAAAATTATATTATAGGAAAATGTTAAATGAAAATAAAAAAAAAATATAAAAGAAGTCTGGGATATATTAAACAAATTAAGGAAAAATGGAACTAAGAAAATGATATATCCACAGTATTTTACTGATAATAGTGGTGATATTTATGATAAGAATATGGTAGTAAATAAAATGAATAAATTTTTCGTAAGTGTTGGGCCAGAGTTGGCAGCAAAGATTCCAAATCAAGGAAAAGACACTGTGAGTGAGACTTTAATTGGAAGTAACCCTCGGTCAATTTTTCTTACAGTGGTGGATGAACTAGAGGTAAAATCTGTTGTTGAAAAGTGTAAAAATAAATTATCTACTGACTGTGATGGTATTGATATGGCACTAATAAAAAGAACTGTTGATGGTATATTAAAACCATTCACATATATTTGTAATTTATCATTTCAAACTGGTTCATTCCGGAACTCCGGAACGCAGAAAATGAAAATAGCAAAAGTAATTCCATTATTTAAGCAAGGAAATAAACACCAATACACAAACTACAGACCAGTATCACTTCTCCCACAATTTTCAAAAATTCTGGAAAAACTTTTCAACAACAGATTAGAAAACTTTTTAAATAAACAGGATGTGCTGAATCAGAACCAATATGGGTTTAGAGCCAAGAGTACAACATCATTGGCGATAATGGATGCAACAGAGGAAATAATAAATGCATTAGATCAAGGAAAATATGCAATTGGTGTGTTTATAGATTTTAGAAAAGCATTTGATACAATAAATCATTCAATACTTCTTAATAAATTGCAAATGTATGGTATTAGGGGAATTGCTCTGAAATGGGTTACAAGTTATCTATCTGAGAGACAACAATTTGTGAAAATGGGAGAATATCTGTCTGGGTGTATGAGAATTGCCTGTGGGGTCCCCCAAGGATCAGTATTGGGCCCCAAATTATTTAACATATATATAAATGATATATTCCAAGTTTCTAAATTATTAAAAATAATATTATTTGCTGATGATACTAATTTATTTTATTCTGGAAATAATTATAATCAACTAATCCATACTATAAATAATGAATTAAATAAGCTAAAAAAATGGATGGATTGTAATAAACTATCACTAAATATAGATAAAACTAAGGTAATGATATTTGGTAATTGTAAAAATAAAGAAGATATACACATTCATATAAATAATGTAGTTATTGAAAAAGTTAAGGAGATCAAGTTTTTGGGTGTAGTACTGGATGATAAAATTAGTTGGAAATCACATGTCAGATACATACAAAATAAAGTTGCAAAAAATATTGCAATTATAAATAAAATTAAGCAGGTCCTAGATTATAAATCCCTTCATATTTTGTATTGTTCATTAGTACTTCCATACTTGACTTATTGTATAGAAGTTTGTGGTAACAGTTATAAAAGTAAACTTAATTCATTGTTAATATTACAAAAAATTGCAGTCCGTGTTATACACAAAGTCGGGTACCTCGAATATACTAATTTATTGTTTTTACATTCGAAGTTATTGAAATTATGGGATCTGGTTCATTATTACACAGCACAATTAATGTTTAAAGTTAGTAAAAACCTCTTGCCACACAATATACAGAATCTATTCAGGGAGAGAGAAGGGAAATATAATTTACGGGAGAATACAAAATTTAAAATTCACTTAGTAAGATGTACAAGGAAGAGTTTTTGTGTGTCTGTGTGTGGGGTAAAACTGTGGAATGGGTTGGGGGAGAAACACAGGCAATGTCCCAACATCCATATATTTAAATCAACATATAAAGAAATGATTTTTGAGCAGTATGAGAATGAAGGGCAGTGATGTTACATTGTGTCTTCAGTGAGGGAAGGTTGTTGTGTGTTATGGTGATTGTGAAGGTGATGGTGTTGTTTGTGTTTGCATTGAACATGCCAGAATTGTATGTTTATTGTTGTTGTAATATTGATGGATATGGACTGTCATTGTTGTGTCATTTTTGTTGTATAATGTGACTATGGGTGTATTACTGTGAATGTGGTTGTGGGATAATGATGATTATGAGTAATACTGTAATTTGTTTGGTGTGGAGAAGGGGAGGGACTGTATAAGTGTTGGCTTCTTCCCACTCCTTTTGAACATTTTATTTTTGGTTTGTTTTTTTGTTGTGTTTTGAACTCTCTTCTTTCTTTCTTTCATTAACAATGTTCAAATAAAAATCAATCAATCAATCAATCAATCAATGACCCAAGTATCATGATATGTATCGTATGGTGAGGTCCCTCATGATTCCCACACCTAGTTGAAAGAAATCAGTTTTACAAGAGATTACCATCTAAAGATCATTCTGGAGATCAACTGGTGTATTGCACCATCTTTTGGTGCCTCCATTAAAGTGGTAGCTAGTGGCAGACAATTAAAGTCTGCTGCTGCTATCTGACACCATGATAGGAAGCTGGATTGACAACATTCGAAAATGGCCACCAGTTAATAGTTTTTGAGTCAGCACTCTTAAAGCAGCACAACATAACATTCCATTTCCTGGTAGGAACACTCAAAAGACCTTAGCTAGATAACTCACTTCCACCATAGCCTATGCAGGCCTGATACATCATTTTAAAGTGAAAATCTTGCATAGTGTTGCTTTAACTATTTCATATCATTGAAATCCCTTTTAATGTCACAGAGGTTACTTTTAACTGACTTAAACCTCACATTTCTTTGATGTCACACAGAATCATTAAACATAAAAATAATTAATAATATTAATCTTCTGAAAAGGCTGTTGATGTTTTTACTGAACATGAAATGCGGACATTATGGACTGTGTTGACAGTTACTTCCTACAAAAGGTAAGGCTACCCCTGACGCCACTGTTCGGTTTGTGGTTCTGACTCAGTGATGTTGACTTTGTCGTTATTATGTTGCCCTAGCTTGAGCAATTAATTTCAAATTTCAAAATAACTCTTCTTTTATAAAAAACAAAATCTCTAATACATCATCCTGCAGCTGTGGTGTAACCACCTCAGGTGAAGTACAGTATGTTAGCCCATTAATGTTAGCAAACTTAGCTCTGTTGAAAATAATACTCTTGCATTAGTTTTTACTTTATAGTACTGTCCATAAACTAGGCAGCTCCATGCTAATCATTTTGCTCTAATTATTGGGAACAAGGTCTTTCCTGCTAATATTCTTGACTTCTGTCGAGCATCTCTCCGCAGCACACCTAGGAAATCTGTGTAAACTATGATGTGCACTTCATGGAGTAAAGGCCCCTGTATATATGACATTCCAACCCAATCTCACTAAAAAATGGACTGAGCTGGACATTCTGTGTTTTTTTTTTCCTAAAACTTAAGTTTGTCACTGCTATCTGAGCAACTGAAAAGTGCACATGCTTCTTTTTACAGCTGTAAGGACAGCTTGCTTTCAAATGCAAGTATATGTCTGGAAGATGCATTGCAGGAATAGCATCTTGCCTATTTCCAGCATTCGTCCAGATTCATCTACAAACACTGTAAAAGGCTTTGAATAAAGAACTAAAGGAATTCCCGAGAGCTAAAAAATTCTACTGAAATCATTAGTCCCAGAAAATGCTATAGGAACACTTAGCAGCATTTTGGTAAAACTGAAAGTTTCTTGAATTCTGTGAAGTTAACTCAGAGCTAAGGAGGGGTTTTGAAGCTGAATGTGTTTCTATTGACTTATATAATTAATATCCCATAGTAACACCGTTCTTTCTCAATTAAGTGTGCATAGAGAAGCCTGAGTATGAAGAACTGCAACTCCATTTTAACACCCTCAGCTCAGAAATCACTGTACAGCCAATTGTTGAGCTAAAACATTGCAGTCAACACTTGAACATTCCACATCATTTTATGGTAATGGCTAAAACTGGCGCAGAGTTTAAATAAAGAGACAAAGATGAACTATAAAACCACTTGCCTGATTGTTTCTTTGGTTTGATCTTTGTTCATAGCCACTGTTGGTGTGTCCTCGGCAGGTATTTTTTGTCTTGGCTCATGTGCAGCTGCAGGGTATTCCCCAATATACGCTGGGGGTTCCGAGCCATTACTACATGCCTAACTGAGGAAAAACCCCTCCGAAGACACCAGCAATTTTGACGCACGAGATTAAACTTGTCATATATCTAACTTTCCTAACGTACATGTGAAAGCTCCTCTATCAAATGCTAATAATTTAAAAAAAAAAAAAAAAAAACAGAAGAGAAGGCACTTTGGTCCGTTACATAAGAAGTCAGAGTCTCAGCTGTTTGTGCGAGAGAATCCGCCTCTGAAAAGCGTGGAGTGCAGACCTCCATCCGCAGGTGGAAATGTCTGCTGAATGCATATCATCCGCTCTCCGGGAGCCCCCCCGTCCACACAATAGCCAGCGACGGCGTAAGCAGCTTCCCCCGCTGCATTCCACCCCGCAGGCAGCGCACACCGATAGGCAGGAGAGAAACCAGTGGGAGTGATCCAGCCCTCTAGAGATCAGTGTCCTACAGCATTGGTTGACATTTTTCATTTTTCTCTTCCTCCCCATGTGTCTGTGGCTTATTCTTCAACTGAGCCAATGTTGTGTTGTGGGGGCCGTGGGGGGGGGGGGGGTCACTGCAACAGCTAAAAGGACCTCCTCACTCCCCTGCATTGCTGGAGTGCTGTAGCTCTCGCAGAAAATGTGTTAGCGCATGCTGACCGCTTAAGAATGACTGCACAAGCTGCACTGTATTATGCTACACTGCAAATTCAGATGCTGCTCGTGTCTGATTAATTTGGGGTAGTAACTGCATAATTTCTACTCTTGTTATAGCATTTTGAATGGTTTCCTATTGGATATTTCCTTCCACAGATGGAAAGGGGTAAAAAGCAGCCTTACGCACAGTTAATTTTACCACTGTGTCTAAATCAATGCTCAAAAATGGCTATTAAAGGACTTTTTCAACAGGTATGAAATTGCACTGGTGAGCATTTTGAGTAACTTCATATATTTAAATAGACCGAAGAAAAAAAAAAGGCTATAATTTATTTCACTGGTACAAAGCAAAAAGTAAAATAAAATATGTGGTTCTCTTCATGACTGTAAGTACCCGCAGGCTTAATTACATGGTCTGTTGATTATGTAATCTCAGGTCATGAAGAGTGCTGCTTTGTTACCTTGGCAGCTGCATATAATAGACTGTATTCAGCATGAACATCAAGATGACACATAAAAAAGACATGCAACCAGCCCATACAATATTATATAACTGTATTTAACTTAGCATGGGTAATGTGTGGTACATAAAACTGACGTTTCATATTGGGTTAGTTCAGAACTGATGCTGATGCACAATAACAGCAAACAACATTACGAGTTTAGTCACCATTTAATCTAAAGCATTCGAATCATTTCTAATTGACAGTCTGGATCATCTGATTATATAAAAAGCATTTACCAGGATGTTCTAGAATGAAATACCCACTATTCTGTGATGAGGTATTGATTTCGTGATCTTGAGAAAACAGAAGGAAATTTGAAAAGCACTCAGAGAGTGCATACCTCTGCTAAGGCTCCTTCCTTCCCTCCCTTTGTCCACCCATCTGTCCATACCTCCCTTCCTCCATACATTGCAAGATAGGGCCTTGGTAGAGGTATGCACTTATCAATCAGCTCCACAATCTAATGGGTTCCTCTAGTTCTTTCTTTTTTTTTTTTTTTTTAATGGCGCCAGAGGCAGGGCAGCCGTACCAGCAGCAACTCTCGTGTCTTTGTGTTTCAATCTGTTTATACCTGTATATAGTGTGTCTCTTATTAACCAGGGCTCTGTAAGAATACTCGGACTAAGACTGGACCAACTTTTTTCTCTATTTTAGCCAGTCTTTTTCTAGTTTTCTTTTCTTTTTCTCTTCCTCAGGCAATGGAGATCAACAGAGGTGGGGGTGGACGCATTGTTTACACACGCAAACAGCTGATTGCGTTGAGGAGGCCGGAGCCTGGAGCACTGCAGCCGGCAGTGAAGCCCCTCATCCCAGATGAGCTGAAGAGGAGACGCCGCGGGCGAAGGGCTGGAGCGAAGGTGAGGAGGAGGAAGCATAAGCCAGCTGTACCAATGGTCATCACCAGGAACGTGCGATCGCTGGGAAATAAAACAGACGAGCTTACAGTGCTGGTCAGGATGCAAAAGGAGTATCGTGAGTGTAGTTTCATGTGTTTTACAGAGACGTGGTTACACTGACAGATCCCAGATGTAAACGTAGCGATACCTGGCTTCAACACTATACGGGGGGACAGAGATGTGAAAAGTAGCAGGAAAAAGAGAGGAGGAGGAGTGGCACTTCTTGTTAATGAATGATGGTGTCATCCCAGACACATTTATGTGAAGGAAAAGTGCTGCAGCCAAGGACATTGAACTGCTGGCTGTTAGTATGAGACCTTATTATATGCCGCTTGAAATGAAGTGCGCTTTAATTGTTATCGTCTACGTCCCTCCGTCAGCTGACGCAGCGGTGGCCTGTGACGTCATCAGCTCCACTGCGGCCACATTACTGGAGAAGCACCCGGATGCATTCATGGCCATCACAGGTGATTTTAACCATGTCTCAGTGGGAAAAACCCTACCAAACTTTCACCAGTTTGTTGACTGTCCCACCAGAGAGAACAAAACACTGGATTTACTGTATGCCAATGTCAGTGACGCATATAGTGCCACAGCTCTACCCCCCATTGGTAAATCAGATCACTGCATGGTCATGTTAACACCCAAGTATGTCCCCCTTGTGCAAAGGCAGCCTGCTTATACATGGACTGTGAGGAGGTGGACACAGGAGGCTGCTGATGCACTGCAGGACTGCTTCGAGACGATGGACTGGAGTGTACTCTGTGAACCACATGGGGTGGACATAGACAATATGACCAACTGCATCACAGAATACATTAGATTCTGTGAAGACAAGACCATGCCAGCTCAGACTGTACACTGCTTCTCCAACAACAGACCATGGGTCACCAGTGACCTGAAAGCACTTCTGAACAAAAAGAAGAGAGCATTTAGGGCTGGAGACAAGGAGAAGCTGAGGGGAGTGCAGCATGAGCTGAGAGAGATGCTGAGGAGGTGCAAGGACAATTATAGGAGGAAGTTGGAAGACAAACTCAGGCAAAACAACAATAAAGATGTGTGGGAGGGAATGAAACAAATAACTGGGTGCAAGGGGAGAGTCAGGCAGCCATCTGGGAGCCAGGAGAGAGCTGAGGAACTGAATCCGTTTTTTAATAGGTTCAACTCACAGTCTGTCACCAGAGCAACACAACCAGACCCCCACCCACCCCTCCCCACCCACCCTCCCGTGCAGAACCTCTCTCCATCTCCCCCCTCCTCCTCCTCAGGGGGCACCAGGACCCTCCTTCACTTCACGGTGACTACAGATCAGGTGGAGAAACAGCTGGAGAGACTCCGTCAGCGGAAGGCTTCGGGCCCTGATGGCATCTCCGCAAGGACCCTGAGGACCTGTGCCAACCAACTAGCTCTGGTACTGAAACACCTGTACAACCTGAGCCTGAGTCTGGAGAGAGTACCGGTGCTGTGGAAGACATCCTGCCTGGTTCCTGTCCCCAAGAAGTCATCTCCATCAGATTTGAATGACTACCGACCAGTTGCCCTCACATCTCATGTGATGAAGGTCCTGGAGAGACTGGTCTTAGCCCACCTGAGGCCGCAGGTGAAGACGTGGCTGGACCCTCTGCAGTTTGCATATCAGCCCCATTTAGGAGTTGAAGAGGCTGTCATCTACCTGCTGCAACGAGCCCATCTGCACCTGGATGGTGGAGGAGATACTGTGAGAATCACTTTTTTTGATTTCTCCAGTGTCTTTAACACCATCCAGCCACTGCTGCTGGGTGAGAAGCTGCGGGTGATGGGGGTTGACAGCTCTGTGATCTCCTGGATTACTGACTACCTGACAGGCAGACCACAGTTTGTCCGGCTGGGCAGTGTCTTGTCTGGTGTGGTGGCTAGTGATACGGGAGCTCCACAGGGGACTGTGCTCTCTCCTTTTCTTTTTACCTTATACACCACTGACTTTCAGTACAACACTGAGTCATGCCACCTGCAAAAATTCTCTGATAACTCAGCTGTTGTGGGGTGTATAAGAGGTGGAGAGGAGGGGGAGCACAGGGCACTGATAGACAGATTTGTGGAGTGGACGGAGCAGAATCACCTGAGGTTGAATGTCAGCAAGACCAGAGAGATGGTGATTGACTTCAGGAAGAGGAAGGCTCCTTATCAGCCACTGCAGATTAGGGGGGAGGATATGGGAGTGGTTGAGGACTACAAATATCTGGGTGTCAGGATCAGCAGCGGGTTGGACTGGAGATCCAACACTGATGCTGCGCACAAGAAGGGGATGAGCAGACTCTACTTCCTGAGAAAGCTTCCTTCAACGTGTGCAGCAGGATGCTGGAGCTTTTCTACCAGACCGTTGTCACCAGCGCCATCTTCTTTGCTGCTGTCTGTTGGGGTTGCAGTATCAGGGCCAGAGATACCAACAGACTTGACAAGATTATCAAGAGGGCTGGCTCTGTAATTGGTCTCAGACAGGAGACCTTTGAGACAGTGATGGAGAGGAGAACACTAAATAAACTGCGATCCATCATGGGCAATCCTGATCACTCCCTCCACCACACACTAGATAGACAGCGAAGCACTTTCTCCAGTAGACTACTACAGCTTCGTTGTCAAACGGCCAGGTACAGGAAATCTTTCCTGCCACATGCAATTTCACTGTAAAATAACTCACTATGATGTTGTATTCTGGCATAGCTATGCTGCCACACTGCACCTTACAGACTAACTGGTACCTCACTTTTTCACTCTGCTCCTGATAGTCCTTCTTTGTGCAATGGGATGATTCATTTGTTTGTACGGGTCATCATATATTAAGCTATGATGTATACAGGTTTTATAGTCGTGTTAGTTTTTACTTTCCATGGGTAATCCCTTTGTCTGTCATGTGTGTGTTTCTGTTGTTTGGTTGTCAACTGTCATGCTGCTGTTACACTGTAATTTTCCAGTTTGGGATCAATAAAGTACATCTATCTATCTATCTATCTATCTATCTAATGGGTTCTTCTGCAGCCCAAGGACCATCTCTGGTGAAAATTTCAGCAAAATCCATCCAGTAGTTTTTGTGTAATCCTGCTAAGCCACTGCAAGAAGATTGAGCCTTGGTTGAGGTATGTGCTCATGGATCACCTCCAAAATGGAATGGGTTTGTGTGTAGGCCAAGAGCCACCCCTGGTGAAAATGTCATCCAAATCCATCCAGTAGTTTTGGAGTATTGTTGCTAAAACTGTGTGAGAAGATAAGAGCCTTGGCGGAGGTATGCATTCTCAGATCATCACCAAAATATAATGGGTTCCTCTGTAGCCCAAGAACCACCTCTGGTGAAAATTTCATCCAAATCCATCTGGTAGTTTTTGTGTAGTCCTGCTGCACAAAAACAAACAAAGCCCTTGGTGGAGGTATGCACTCTCAGATCACCACCAAAATCTAATCATCGGTTCCCTGTGCCATTACATACCTTTCCTGAAAATTTAATCAAAATCCATTCATAACTTTTTGAGTTATGTTGGCAACAGACAGACACAGACAAACCAACAAACCAACCAATGCTGACAAAAACATTACCTCCTCCCTTGGCAGGGGTAAAAAAGAGAGTGACCATTGCTAATTCCTTAAAAGTAAAATTTAAATGAAAACAGATAATTCAAATAAACTTTTTGAGTGTACCAGGTAAAAGAATTCTGAAGTCCAGTATTTAGTTATTCAGCCAGTATCTTAAAAGTTTTCTTGCCAGTTACCAGATAATCTAACGTTTTTTCTAATAATTTTACTGCTGTTATTGTCCTTTGAGTCATTTTGCTGTGATTGTGCAAATTCTCACAGTGCAACTCCGACTGGATTAACAGACAAATCCAGTGACCGATTTGGTATTGTGCCTTCTTACTGTGGTGGCCCGTGGCGTGGATGGCGTCTAACAGCAAGCTGAGAAGTTGGATTGATGACTTTAGGCGGTGGCTGCCACGTTACTACTATTTGAGAAAATGTGCTTAACCACTTTTCACTTCTGTATCACTGTAAATTCGACTGTGTTGTTGGTCATATTCAGCAGAACATAAGGCTGTTCCAGACACTGTTAAATGGTGAGCCAAGCCAACACTATTGTTTGTCTGTTTGTGTGTGTGTGTGTGTGTGTGTGTGTGTGTGTGTGTGTGTGTGTGTGTGTGTGTGTGTGTATGTATGTATGTATGTATGTATGTATGTATGTATGTATGTAGGTAGGTAGGTGTACTTTATTGATCCCAAACTGGGAAATTACAGTGTAATATGCAATACGTCTAATGTGAGCTGTCTAACAAAAATGTATTTCAAGCCTTTAAGACCTTCTGAGAGGAACATAGTTACTGTAAACATATATTTCTATTTACTACCATTTAATATTTAAAAAAGGATAAGTGTGTCTTGCTCATACAGTACATCTACCCATTGTACAGGCTCACCACAAGTACAGAGGGATCATGCCTTTTCTACATGTTCAGTCCTGCTGCACCATTTCTACAAACCAAATACTGGCTCTGGAGATGTTCATTTTTAGTGCCTTGTAAGAGGAGGGATAGCAGAGAGACACTCAGACCTCACTCAACCAGCTACATCATCAAACACATTGCCCCTTAAGAAAGACAGGGACCATATTGAAATTTAAAACATTAAAGCTAGTGCAACTGAGAAACAAAAGTTGCATTCAAATGAGAGGCATACCCACATCTCTTAATTCTTGTAAACTTCTGACTTTGTGCTTTGGCTTTTTGATCACATGCTTCGAGCCACATGCTTCGAGCCACAAGTGCTAGTCCCTAGGCCAACCATTGTGACAAGTTTGGTGACCCTACCATCATTTATTGTCAAGTAAACTGCATTTAAATATGGGAAACGTGTCACAGCTTATGTCTGTTGAAAAAAATAAGCTCTACTTTGCCGGTGATGTCAGTTGCAGCCAAAGAATGTAGCAGTAACATGTATGTCGGCAATGGCGGCGCACATAGTTGCAGCGGCTCAATGGTTCACCAGTCGGAGCGGTATTTGGATGTGGGTTTTTTTGTTTTACGTGTTTGTTTTGTGCACATTTTGCCGAGCGAATATCACCTATAGCCGGCATGATATTCTGAAGATCGGAATATGCTACGAGGGGAAAGTAACAAGTGAGTTTCTCCGCTTACATAAGATCCCGGTGGAAGTAGCGAGGAGTCCCGGCTCTCCGTGGATTACCATCCCAGCGGGGAGGAGGCGCAGGCGGCGGAGGGAGAGGAAGCAGAAGCGGGACTGTAGAGCCGGCGCGCTAGTAAGGCTACGGAAACAGCCATTCAAACCTCCGCTTCCCAGCCTTTTCCTCTCAAACGCCAGATCTCTTGTGAACAAGATGAAGGAGCTAAGGTTACAGATTGACATTGATTTATTTTATTTGAACATTGTTAAAGAAAGAAAGAAGAGAGTTCAAAACACAACAAAAAAACAAACCAAAAATAAAATGTTCAAAAGGAGTGGGAAGAAGCCAACGCTTATACAGTCCTACCCCTTCTCCACACCAAACAAATTACAGTATTACTCATAATCATCATTATCCCACAACCACATTCACCATAATACACCCATAGTCAAATTATACAACAAAAATGACACAACAATGACAGTCCATATCCAACAATATTGCAACAACAATAAACATACACTTCTGGCATGTTCAATGCAAACACAAACAACACCATCACCTTCACAATCACCATAACACACAACAACCTTCCCTCACTGAAGACACAATGTAACATCACTGCCCTTCATTCTCATACTGCTCAAAAATCATTTCATTATATGTTGATTTAAATATATGGATGTTTGGACATTGCCTGTGTTTCTCCCCCAACCCATTCCACAATTTTACCCCACACACAGACACACAAAAACTCTTCCTTGTAGATCTTACTAAGTGCATTTTAAATTTTGTATTCCCCCGTAAATTATATTTCCCTTCTCTCTCCCTGAATAGATTCTGTATATTGTGTGGCAAGAGGTTTTTACTAACTTTAAACATTAATTGTGCTGTGTAATAATGAACCAGATCCCATAATTTCAATAACTTCGAATGTAAAAACAATAAATTAGTATGTTCGAGGTACCCGACTTTGTGTATAACACGGACTGCCCTTTTTTGTAATATTAACAATGAATTAAGTTTACTTTTATAACTGTTACCCCAAACCTCTATACAATAAGTCAAGTATGGAAGTACTAATGAACAATACAAAATATGAAGGGATTTATAATCTAGGACCTGCTTAATTTTATTTATAATTGCAATATTTTTTGCAACTTTATTTTGTATGTATCTGACATGTGGTTTCCAACTAATTTTATCATCCAGTACTACACCCAAAAACTTGATCTCCTTAACTTTTTCAATAACTACATTATCTATATGAATGTGTAGATCTTCTTTATTTTTACAATTACCAAATATCATTACCTTAGTTTGCTCTATATTTAGTGATAGTTTATTACAATCCATCCATTTTTTTAGCTTATTTAATTCATTATTTATAGTATGGATTAGTTGATTATAATTATTTCCAGAATAAAATATATTAGTATCATCAGCAAATAATATTATTTTTAATAATTTAGAAACTTGGAATATATCATTTATATATATGTTAAATAATTTGGGGCCCAATACTGATCCTTGGGGGACCCCTCAGGCAATTCCCATACACCCAGACAGATATTCTCCCATTTTCACAAATTGTTGTCTCTCAGATAGATATCTTGTAACCCATTTCAGAGCAATTCCCCTAATACCATACATTTGCAATTTATTAAGAAGTATTGAATGATTTATTGTATCAAATGCTTTTCTAAAATCTATAAACACACCAACTGCATATTTTCCTTGATCTAATGCATTTATTATTTCTTCTGTTGCATCCATTATCGCCAATGATGTTGTACTCTTGGCTCTAAACCCATATTGGTTCTGATTCAGCACATCCTGTTTATTTAAAAAGTTTTCTAATCTGTTGTTGAAAAGTTTTTCCAGAATTTTTGAAAATTGTGGGAGAAGTGATACTGGTCTGTAGTTTGTGTATTGGTGTTTATTTCCTTGCTTAAATAATGGAATTACTTTTGCTATTTTCATTTTCTGCGGGAATGAACCAGTTTGAAATGATAAATTACAAATATATGTGAATGGTTTTAATATACCACCAACAGTTCTTTTTATTAGTGCCATATCAATACCATCACAATCACTTTTCAACAACAGATTTTACCTCTAGTTCATCCACCGCTGTAAAAAAAATTGACCGAGGGTTACTTCCAATTAAAGTCTCACTCACAGTGTCTTTTCCTTGATTTGGAATCTTTGCTGCCAACTCTGACCCAACACTTACAAAAAATTTATTCATTTTATTTACTACCATATTCTTATCATAAATATCACCACAATTATCAGTAAAATACTCTGGATATATCATTTTCTTAGTTCCATTTTTCCTTAATTTGTTTAATATATCCCAGACTCCTTTTATATTATTTTTATTTAACATTTTCCTATAATATAATTTTTTACTAGTTCGTATTATTTCAGTTAATTTATTTTTATATGTTTTATATCTTTTTTCAGATTCTTTAGTTCTTAATTTAATAAAATTTTTATAGAGATAATTTTTCTTTTTACAAGCATTTTGTAACCCTTTGGTTAACCATGGGCAATTTTTGTATATGTGTTTTTTATTAATTTCTTTAATTGGACAGTTTTTATCATATAATAATTTAAATATATCAATAAATTTATCATATGCCAAGTCCACATTTTTCTCTCTATAGACAACATCCCAATTCTGTAACAATAAGTCTTCTTTTAAATCACTGATTCTATCTTCTGTTCGTATTCTTTTATAGATAATCTTTTTACATAGTTTATTATTATTCTTACTCTCATTAGCCCCATAATTAACATCTAAAGAAACAAATACAGGCAAGTGGTCACTAATATCATTTATTATTATACCACTCACCATATTATATTCAATAACATTGGTAAAAATGTTGTCTATCAGGGTAGCACAGTGTGTCGTTATTCTTGTAGGTTTTGTAATCTTTGGAAATAAGGTTAAGCTATACATTATATCTAAGAAATCTTCAGTTGGTTTGTGTTGTTTTATTTTCATTAAATCTATATTAAAGTCACCACAAATAAAGATATCTTTTTGTCTTATTTTTGCATACATCTTTTCCATCCCATTTTTAAATTTTTCCATATCAGATCCCGGTGCTCTATATATACAACTTACTATTATACTTTTTCTTTTTTCCATCGTAATCTCAATTGTTAAACATTCCATACTTTCATTCACTGCTGATGTCATACTGTCTACTTTTTTACTTTTTAATTTTCTATCAACATACAGTGCTACCCCACCACCACTTTTACATTTCCTATTTTGTGTGTACATCTCATATCCATCTAGTTCAAAGTTTACATCTTTTTCTTCATTAATCCATGTTTCACTTATTGCAATAATCCTAAATGGTGTATTAAATTGATTCAAAAACTCCTTAATACTATCAAAGTTTGCATAGAGACTCCTACTATTAATATGTATTATTGTTAATGTTTGATCCAAATGCATAATTCCATTTAATTGTTGTTCTTCATAATATACACACTTATTATTAATATGACCAAAATAATTGTTGTCTGGGTCAACATCTCCCAAAATGTCCTGTGGTTGCTGTTCAGCACTAACAAAATTTCCAGCTTCAATTTGCCCCACTACACCTCCATCATCAAATGAGGAAGGATGATTGACTAAAGTACTAAACATAATTTATGACAACCATGTACACCAAGAAGAAAAAAGGAAAAGAACACAAAATTTCCACTCATGATTACTGCACCATTATTCCTGAATCAGGGCTAAGGTTTAAATCTGTCCAATTCCTCCATTTCTCTAATCATCATTACTTTAGCGTCTTCTGGAGTGCCAAGCAGTTTTATCCACACCTTACAGTTTCTTGTCCATGTCGACTGTATTTTTCCTTGTTTTCTGAGGGCCCTGGCTTGTCTAGCTATTTCGGAGTTCTTTTTTGTTAAATGTTCATTTATGTAGACAGCCGTTCCTCTCAGTTTTTTTGCTTGTCGCAGAAGATCAATTTTTGCTTTCCTACTGACGAATCGGATGATAATCGCTGGTTTTCCTTTACTGTTTTTATTGGATAATGTGTGGCAAGCCGAAATAGTCTCATTGTCCACAACAATGTTTTTAGAATTGAAAAAGGTCAATACCTGCTGCTCAAGAGTGTGCGACTCAGCCAGTGTCTCATCCTGCCCATCCTGATTACCGACTCCAGCTGCCACACGCGCATAGGAGAGGTGTCTGGTGTTCAGACCGCTCACAATGACGTCATCCATTCTTGTATATTGTTCAAGTTCATCCACACATTTTTCTAAGGATTTAATTTTCTTGTCCTTGTCCATAATTTCAGCCTTTAGCTCGCGCACTTGTTCCATAAGGTTGACAAGCAGCGTTTGTTGTTTAGCTATTTTAGATATTTCCTCAGACATAAAGTTTAGGGAGAGTTTAATCTCCTCCAGCTCCTCTCCATGTGTCTGACTCTTTTTTGGAGGCATAATGAGTAATTTGATTTTGATTTGATTTGATTAGAATCAAGGGAGAAGCTCACCTGTTGACTAGCAATTAAGTAACTGCATCCGCCGGTGAAGCCGAGGAGGCCAATGCTCCCTTGGTTGCTAGTGGAGGCCTCCAGCTAGCGTTGTTCTATCAGGCGGTGAATCCGAAGCTCTCCCGATGGCTAACAGAGACCGTTAGCTTGGGTCATAGCCTGGTAGCAGGTATCTGCCAGTAAAGCCAAAGCTCTCCCGGTGTATCCTGCAGCTGATGATAGCAGGATAATTTTCTGGTGCTACCAGTATCTGGTCCAGCCAACCTCGGATCCAGCCGAAGCCTCAGCTAGCTCCTCCACTGAGCTCCGCCGCCGCAGTTGACGTCCGATCCGGCCGGAATCTCGGTCAGCTTCTCCACTATTAGCTCCGCCACTTACCACCGCACGGTGAAGATGTCCCGCAACTCAGACGATCCGCTGGCCGATGTAGAAGGAGGGGGTTGTGCGAGTGTGCCACCACACATCACTAACGGAGGTGCTGCTTGGTCTCCCACAACAGGTGCAGAGCAGACGGCTTCACACTTTGCCAGGCTGGTTGGTGAAGTTTCACCGCCGCTGCTACTGTTTATAAAGTTCCTCCAGCGCGATTTGATGGTAAATAAGGTCAGTGTAGGGAGCTTGGAATGAAGAAGCGATGTGATTTTATAAATCAAGATTTATTATCAGCTTCATCTCCCTAACATGTCTCATCTCGATGCAGAAGCAGAATGAGAGGTCGAGCGCAGTCAGACCTTCATACTTATACCCACACTCAACAAAAGACATTGCATATCAAAGCTGACATCCTGCATTAACGTAATCCCCCTCCATTGTCCTCTATCTCCTCCACCTGACCCTGGGTGGTCAGGAAGTTCGATCCGGTCTCCACCGCTGCGACTCAGTCTGTTCTTTGATCCTCGCTGGTGGTTGAGACCTCTTGTCCTGTTCTGAGGCGTGAGGTCATTCCACATATGTAATCACTAAACATTCTAATATGTCAATACATATGTAGGTATGGAATATATGATTAATATAAGCCACAGCCCCCCCCCCAAACGACTAAGAAAAGGACAATCAAATTTAAGTTTACAGTTTAAGATAATCTCCATGACATATTATACTGTTAAACATCTTGACAGGGAAAACAAGGAAAAAATCTTTCCCGCAGTCATGTTACCCCTCAGGTTATGCAGCATGATCCTGTAGAAAATTCAGTGGTAACAACAACAGTATAGTAATGTCACAAATCAGCCTTAAAACTGTTACGGCACAATCTGACAACATAGTTAACAACTCTTTGTCAATTTTGCATCAGTCCCTGTGCCGTCTGGGTTTTAATCTTCTCCCGAATCTGCTGTAGGTCCGCTTGGGCGTCCTGGTGGGACCATACTGTAAGGAATCTGCAGTTTGGGGAGGAGAGTGGTTATTTGTTCCCTGCATAGGGGCTGAGTCTTTTCTCTTGGGGGGGTCTACCCCGCCGAGGTGCTCTCGCCAGCCGTGCAGGCTCGTCGCTCAACAAGAAGGCAGGTTTAAGTCTGTCAATGCTAACTGTTTCTTTTCTGTCCCCTAAATCAAGCACAAAATGCTTATCACCAGGTTCCAGCACTCTGAATGGTCCGTCGTATGGTGGACGGAGGGTTGATTTTAAAGCTTCGTGTCTAACAAAAACGAACTCGGCGTTTTTCAAAGCTTGGGGGACAAAAACCCGTGGAAAAGAGTGATGTGCAGGTCCGGGGAGCGTGTCCGGTCCGGTGCTGCTTAAGGGCCTCAGGGCTGGAAGGTGCCTGGGCTCTGGATGTTCTGGTAAGAACTCACCTGGGAGTCTGAGAGGTTGTGCAAAAACTAATTCTGCCGGGGAGGCGTCTAGATCCTCTTTAGGCGCAAAACGCAACCCTAATAAAACCCAGGGAAGTTTATTCACCCAATCTGTATCCGTTAGTGAGGCCCTTTAAAGATCTGTGAAAACGCTCGCATAACCCATTAGCCTGAGGGTGATACGCGGTGGTGTGGTGAATTGTCGCTCCTAAGCTGCTGGCCATGGCTGACCACAGCTCTGAGACAAATTGAGGCCCCCTATCGGACATGATGTCCGATGGGACGCCGAAACGTGCCACCCAGTTTGTTAAAAAAACGCGAGCGATTTCCGCGGCTGTGGTTGACGCCAAAGGGACCGCCTCCGGCCAGCGCGTAGTACGGTCTATCATTGTTAACAGGTGTGTGAACCCTTGAGACGAAGGTAGTGGTCCCACGAGGTCGACATGAACGTGGTCAAACCTCCTGGCTGGGATTCAAAAAGGCTCTAGAGGAGCTTTTGTGTGTTTGTGTATTTTGGCGCGTTGGCAAGCCATGCAAGTCTTTGCCCATTCCTTTACATTTTTGCGCAGGCCTGGCCAAACAAACTTTTCCGCGACCATTTTAACCGAGGCGCACACCCCTGGGTGCGCGAAGGAGTGAACCGAGTCAAAAATGCGGCGGCGCCATGCAGCTGGAACTACCGGGCGAGGTCGGCCGGTTGACACCTCGCAGATTAGGGGGGATACACCGTCACGTAAACCCCTTTCCTCCAGTCTTAACCCTGTTGGTCCAGACAGGAGCATGCGCACGTCCGTGTCACTGCTTTGTTCCTCTGCCATGGCTGCGTAATCTATCCCTACGTGAATTGTGGCCGCGTACGCGTCCGCGTTGGCGAAGAGTTCTGCGGCTGAGGTAGTATAATCTGTCTCCTCGTGCTCTGGCGATGTCACAGCGCGAGAGAGGCAGTCTGCTACCACGTTAAGTTTGCCTGCCACATGTCGAATGTCTGTGGTGAACTCTGAAATTGCAGCTAGCTGTCTTTGTTGCCTGCCTGACCATGGTTCTGAAATTTTAGCCATCGCGAAAGTGAGTGGTTTATGGTCTACAAAAGCTGTGAAACGCCGCCCTTCCAGCCAGAACTGGAAGTGGCGGATGGATAAATGAAGCGCTAGCAGCTCCCTGTCAAAAGTGCTGTATTTGCGCTCGGTTTGGTTTAAAGATTTGCTAAAAAATGCTAACGGTTGCCAGGTTCCGCCAACATGTTGTTCCACAACTGCCCCTATGGCCAGGTCTGAAGCGTCTGTGGTTAGCGCTATGCGGGCCGAGGGATCAGGGTGAACCAACAGTGTGGCATTCGCTAGAGCACTCTTTACTTCCGCGAAGGCGCTTTCGTGCTCTGGGGTCCATTCGACTGCTTTGGAAGGCTTTTATTTTCTGAGCGCGGCATACAGGGGTTGTATGAGTTGAGCTGCGCGGGGGAGGAAACGGTTGTAAAAATTCACCATTCCCAAAAATTCTTGCAGCGATCTGACCGTTTGTGGTTGCGGAAAATTTTTTACCGTGTGGACTTTGTCTGGCAATGGGACTGCCCCCTTTGGTGAAACTCTGTGTCCCAAAAAATCAATTTGTGACACGCCGAATCGGCATTTGGCTGGGTTGATTATTAACCCGTGCTCTTCTAGTCTCTGAAAAACTGTAGTGAGGTGTTGTTCGTGTTCTTCCTCTGACGGGCTGGCTACCAGCATATCGTCGAGGTAGACGAACGCGAAGGGGAGGTCACGTAATACCGCGTCCATCATACACTGAAAGATTTGAGCAGCGCCTTTGAGGCCGAACGGCATTCGCAAAATTCAAAAAGACCAAAAAGGGTTATTACAGCCGTTTTAGGAATGTCTTCCACTCAAACGGGGACTTGGTGATAGCCGCGGACCAGGTCTATTTTAGAAAAAATGCGCGCACCCGCCAGATGTAGTGAAAAATCTTGGATGTGAGGAATTGGGTAGCGGTCATGCGCTGTCGCATTGTTTAATCTGCGGTAATCGCCGCAAGGTCTCCAAGAACCATCGGTTTTCTGGACCATGTGTAATGGTGATGCCCAAGGGCTTTTTGAGCGCCTAATAATGCCTAATTTTTCCAGGCTGGCAAACTCATCACGTGCTATGGCGAGCTTGGTCGCGTTTAAGCGCCGAGCTTTGGCAAACACGGGTGGGCCTGTTGTGGGGATGAAGTGTTCAACCCCGTGTTTCGCTACTGTTGCTGAAAATTTTGGAACTGTGAGTGCTGGAAATTGGGTGAGGAGTTGGTCAAACTTACCTCCTGCTGTGGTGACGCTGGCCTGCACGGGTGGTGGAGAAACTCGAGCTGAGCAGGGGATAGAAGAAAACGATAGTCGAGCTTGCAAATAGACGCTTGGTTAATGCACTAACAACCCATGTGCACACAAAAAATCAGCGCCCAACAAGTTAAAACTCACCGCCGCTATAATAAATGTCCATCTATAGTTGCGGCCGTGAATGAGAAGAGGCAGGTTCCTTTCACCGAAAGTGTCGATGATCGAGCCGTTGGCTGCCATCGCTCCGTTTCCCCGGGGTCCCATGGCCCGGTCTGCGTTGGAAGGGGTGATGAAGCTCACCTGAGCTCCGGTGTCGATGAGGAACCGTCTCCTGGTGTGTCCGTCAGTCACATAAAGCAGCTTATTCGTCTCGCCGAGAGCCGCAGCTGTTAACGATTCTCGGCTCTTGAAACTGCAGGGGGGCACGTATTTGTGCGTCCTCACGGCAAAACGCTGATGATAATAGCAGAGGTCGTTCCGCTTGCTGCGCCTTGGTCGCGTCGCTGCCATGGTGGGCGGGCTCTGCTCCGTTGTCCGCGGTTCTCCGCTGCTCTGGGCTTCCGCGCTGAGATCTGCAGATGCTGCTGTGGCCATCTGTTCGCCGCAGGAGTTGATGAGCCGCTGCGCTTCTCGGGCCAGCGCGCGGAAGTCCTGCTGGGTGCTGCACCGCATGTTGGCCGGTGTCCCTCTCATGTGCGGCGGCAGAGTGCTGAGGAAGATATGCTGAAAGAGGAAGTTGTCGCTGTCTGCCTCCTTCAGCTGCAGCATGTCCTCCATGAGGGCCCTTGGTCTGCGTCCTCCATGGCCGTAAATCGCCAGAATCTTCCCTGCTCTCTCCTCGGCTGAGGAGACGAAACTCTCGATGAGGGTCGCCTTCAGTTCTTTGTATTTGTTGTGGGCGGGCGGTTGTTGAATCATGCTCCGCGCGCATCTTGATGTGGCGGCATCGAGTCTGGCGACGATGAGGTAAAATTTTGTTTCATCCGCCGTTATGCCCGCCAGCGCAAACTGAGCCTCAGCTTGCTGGAACCACGAGTTCGGGTCGCTTTGCCAGAACTCTGGCAGCTTGACGGTGACGGCGCTTGTGTGGGCCGTCTCTGATGTGTCAGCCGGGTGAGAACGCCTTTCTTCTGTTCTCACGGCGGAGCTGGGGATGGTGCTCGGTTGAGCCCTCTCTGTAGATTCTGCCGTGGGGGAACGTCTTCCATCCGTTCCCCTGTCTGCATTGGCGATGGCGCTTGCCTGGGTCGCCTCTGATGAGTTTGTCACGGGAGAACGTCTTTGTTCCATCCTCACGTCTGGTCACCAGTGTAGGGAGCTTGGAATGAAGAAGTGATGTGATTTTATAAATCAAGATTTATTATCAGTTTCATCTCCCTAACATGTCTCATCTCGATGCAGAAGCAGAATGACAGGTCGAGCGCAGTCAGACCCTCATACTTATACCCACACTCAACAAAAGACATTGCATATCAAAGCTGACATCCCGCATTAACGTAATCCCCCTCCATTGTCCTCTATCTCCTCCACCTGACCCTGGGTGGTCAGGAAGTTCGATCCGGTCTCCACCGCTGGCTGCGACTCAGTCTGTTCTTTGATCCTCGCCGGTGGTTGAGACCTCTTGTCCTGTTCTGAGGCGTGAGGTCATTCCACATATGTAATCACTAAACATTCTAATATGTCTATACATATGTAGGTATGGAATATATGATTAATATAAGCCACAGTCAGTCCAGGCTACAGTAATGTTTTAAATCACCGTCAAAGTCTACAAAATACCGGTAGGTTTGTGGAGCTCCCCAAAATACGTCTGCTCACATCACTCATCGCTCATCACTGATGATGTGTGGAGATTAAGGTAAACAACTGTGCCAGGGATGCATGCATTCTTCTTATCACCGAGACCTGGCTTCAACCATCTATCCCAGACTCGGCTATCGAGCTAGCGGGGTACTCTACACAGCGCTATGACCGAACAGCGGATTCCGGTAAGATCAGAGGAGGGGGGCTCTGTGTGTACGTAAATAACAGCTGGTGTACTAACTCAGTGATCATGGAAAGTCACTGCTCACTGGACATAGAGTATCTGACTGTTAAGTGCAGACCTATTTATCTCCCTAGGGAGTTTACTGTAGTTTTGGCAACGGCTGTTTACATTCCACCGGATGCTAATGCTAACTTAGCTATCGGATTGCTACATGCTAGCATTAGCCATACACAGAGTATTTACCCTGACGCCGTGCAAGTTATAGCGGGGGATTTTAATCATGCAGACTTAAAGGCAGCACTCCCTAAATTCCATCAGCATGTCCAGTGTGCTACTAGGGGAGTGAACACTCTGGACAAGGTCTATTCAAACATCAAACTGGGCTATAGGGCTAGACCAGGGGTGGGCAATCATGTGCCATGGAGGGCCATTCTACTGCAGGTTTTCTGTTCCACCCAGTCTCTTCAGCAAGTGTTGTCAGTGATTAGCGATCATTGAAGCTGATCAGAGCAAACACCTGCTGAAGAGACTGAGTGGAACAGAAAACCTGCAGTGGAATGGCCCTCACTGCCCACCCCTGGGCTAGACCATTACCACATCTGGGCCAGTCTGACCATTTGTCCATGCTATTAATTCCTGCATACGCCGCCCTCAGGAAAACTGCTCCCATCATCTCTAGGACTGTTGCCATATGGCCGAAGGATGCTTCCCAGCAGCTGCAGGATTGCTTCGATAGGACAAATTGGGAAGTCTTTGAACATCAGGACCTGGAGCTGTTCACAGATAGTGTGCTGTGCTATATCAAAAATTGCATAGACACTATCACAGTGAACAAACGGATCTGCATCTTCCCTAATCAGAAGCCCTGGATGAACCGGGAGGTCCAGCAACTGCTGAGGGAGAGAAACATTGCCTTCAGGTCTGGTAACAGCGAACTTTACAGCACAGCTCGGGCCAACCTGAAGAGGGGCATCAGAGAGGCTAAGGCAGACTATAGGAGGAGGATTGAGGACCATCTGGACAGCAATAATAGCTGGCAGGTGTGGCGGGGCATCCAGCACCTGGCCAACTATCGAACGAATCCGGGAACCGCGGTAGGTGACCTCACACTGGCGGAGAAGCTGAATATCTTCTTTGCCCGCTTTGAGGTCACTGCACCTGTCTCGGCCAACCTACACCAGGCCCACAGTAGTACATTCCTCACTTTGGAGGAACATGAGGTGAGGCGCACCCTGCGGTCCATCGACCCAAGAAAAGCAGCGGGTCTGGACGGTGTCCCAGGACGTGTGCTGAGGGACTGTGCAGATCAGCTGGCTGGAGTCTTTACTAAGATTTTCAACCAATCCCTGGCACAGTCCACTGTCCCATCCTGCCTGCAGGATTTAATGGTGTAATGGTTTATTATGGTGAATGTGGTTGTGGGATGAATGATGACTAAGAGTGATATTGTAATTTGTTGGGTATGGAAAAAGGGTGGGACTATATAAGTGTTGGCTTCTTCCCACTCCTTTTGAACATTTTATTTTTAGCTTGATTTTTGTTTTGTTTTAAATTCTTTTTTTCTTTTGTCATAGTGTTCAAATAAATAAAATCAATCAATCAATCTCCGTGTTTTAAGAGGAATCTTTTGATTTTTTTTAGAATCACGTGACCAATAGATGCATTTCAGAAGGTTAAAACAACAACAAAAATTTTTCAGTCAGTGACCAGTTAAAAGTGAAAAGCACATATTTGAACATATAAACATGATAAAAAAAAAAAAACTACCTGAGGAGAGAAACCATGCTTAAGAGAAAATATTTGAGAAGTATTTTTAGCTTTCAGTTTGACAGAATACTGTAATGCTGAAAAGTGTGGCTCATTTGTTTTACTGCAGACCACCACCAGAGGAGGATCAAGATGTATAGTCTTGACTTTTGGCGAGCTCGTTCTGTCTTTATTGTGCAGTCTACAAGTATTAGCCTGTTTCCATCCATTCAAAGGAGCAATATGTACTGTAGCTTTCTTTAAAACTCCACAATGTTTAAAAGTGACCTAATTCAATTATAATTAAAGGTGCAATAAGCCAGACTGTCCACTTTTTTTAATAAAATAAATTAATAACCAAATTCTTCAGCAGTGGCTGAATGTTTTCAGCAACCACATTGAACTGACTGACTCCCTGTGGCAGTCACTCTGTTATTCTCAGACTCTTGCTTACATTGCCAGCCCTCCCATTGAAACTTCTGGCCCACGTCTGACAACTGCCATCATGCTGCAAAGGTTTATACGAGCCAGTTGCTGTATTGCTCAGCTAGTGTGTTGTTTGCTATTAAAAAACTATATATTTGAAATACCACTGAATGGGCTTTAATGACTCTGTGAATCACACCAAAACATACAGCGGGGTAAATAAATATTGAACACGTCAACATTTTTCTCATTAAACATATTTCTGATGGAGCCATTGACATGAGATTTTCACCAGATATCAGTAACAACCCAAGTAATCCATACATACAAAGAAATCAAAGCAACGATGTTGACAAAAAAAGTTATATTTAATAAAGTCGAATGACACAGGGAATAAGTATTGAACACGCTTGAAATTCATTTAATATTTAGTACAAAAGCCTTTGTTGTGAATAACAGCTTCCAGACGCCTCCTGTATAAAGAAATTAGGTGCAGGCATTGCTCAGGAGTGATTTTAACCCATTCTTCCATGCAAACTGTCTTCAAATCTTGAAGGTTCCATGGATGTCTTCTATGAACTCTGATCTTCAGTTCGCTCCATAGATTTTCAATTGGACTCAGGTCAGGTGACTGACTGGGCCATTCTAGCAGTTTTATTTTCCTTCTCTGGAGCCAGTTGAGAGTTTCCTTGGCTGTGTGTTTGGGATCATTGTCTTTCTGAAATATCCACCCTCGTTTCATCTTCAGCATCTTGGCAGATGGCAACAGGTTCTTATCAAGGATGTCTCTGTACAGTTGTCCATTCATCTTTCCTTCAATTATATGAAGTCTGCTTGTACCATGAGCTAAAAAACATCCCCACACCATGAAGCTCCCACCTCCAAACTTCACTGTTGGGATGGTGATTTTGGGCTGATGTGCAGTGCCAGTTCTCTTCCAAACATACTGTGTGTTGTGCCATCCAAAAAGTTCAACTTTGGTCTCATCTGACCAGACTATATTCTCCCAGTATTATACTGGCTTTCCCAAATTTTGTGCTGCAAACTTGAAACGAGCTTCAGCATGCTTTTTCTTCAGCAATTGAATCTTGTGAGGTGAGTGGGCATAGAGCCCATGTTGATTGAGAGTATTACTTATTGTTTTCTTCTGGAGCTCTCCATGAGTGGTCTTTGGCTCTTGGATAACTCTTCTGATAATTCTTTTGACTCCTCTGTCAGAAATCTTGCAAGGAGCTCCTGGTCGTGGCCAGTTTATAGTAAAATGGTGTCCTTTCCACTTCCGAATGATGGCTTCAACAGTGCCCACTGGAGCATTCAGTAGTTTAAAGATGCACCTATAACCAGTGCCATCATTATGTTTTGCAACAATACACCAAATTCCAAATTATTATGCAAATAGGATTTTAGTGTCATAAACATTCAATTTTTTGTTTTTCAATTAAACTCATGAATAGTATTGTGTCTTAGGGCTCTTTGGATCACTGTTACCAATCTCAGACACCTGTCATAATTAGTTTGCCAGGTGAGCCCAATTAAAGAAGAACTACTTAAGAAGAATGTTCCACATTATTAGGCATGCCACAGGTTTCAAGCAATATGGGAAAGAAGAAGGATCTCTCTGCTACTGAAAAGCGTCAAATGGTGCAATGCCTTGGACAAGGTACGAAAACATTAGATATTTCACAAAAACTTAAGCGTGATCATCGTACTGTGAAGTAATATAAGATAAGATAAGATAAGATAAGATAAGCCTTTATTAGTCCCACAACGGGGAAATTCCAGGATTGCAACAGCACAGGGATAGCAAGAAAGAAGGCAAGAAAAAAAAAAAAAAAAAAAAAAAAAAAACAAGCAAGCAAGAGCAGCTAATATACATATGTACATATTACTATAAAATATATATATACACACACACACACACAGACACACAGTGCAGAGCATTGTAGCTGGATGGAATAAATATATGAATATATGAACACACAGTGCGGAGCATTGTAGCTAGATGGAATAAATATGTAAATATATAAACACCCACAGTACGGAGCATTGCAGCTAGGTGGAATAAATATGCAAGTATATAAACACACACAGTGCGGAGCAATGTAGCTAGATGGAATAATATGTAGATATATAAAAACACAGTGCGGAGCATTGTAGCTAGATGGAATAAATATATAGATATATAAATATAAACACACCCAGTGCAGAGCATTGTAGCTAGATGGAATAAATATGTAAATATATAAACACACACAGTGCAGAGCATTGTTGCTAGGTGGGATGAAACAGCATAACCGTCTATTTAGTTATCCTACATGGTATGATTATGTGCCCATACATATTCTCACCCTCCATAGCGACCGGTATGTTCCTAGTTGTATGCCGGAGAGGACCATTGTGTAAGTCTATTGCATCTTTTGCATTCAAAAAAAACCTATTAGTTTGTTACGTCTTTTTGCTATCTCTGCGAGCAGCCCTGCTTAGGTTGTACATTATGTGCACAACTGTTCCATTTCTGTAAGTGTTTACTTTTTGAACTGTGTGTTGTCAATAAATGTGTGTTTGGTGTAACCCTGTGCATAAATCCTCATTCCTCCTTCTCTTCCTCCATGTGCTGTGGAAAAGGAAGTTTATGACAGCTATGGAAAGCATGGTTCTTCTTTTTGTATCATGGAAGAAAGTGGTCAGTCAGAAGCTCTGTATACTTTGCCAAGATCATTTTCAAACCTTCAGGGACCCTAAAGGGGCCTACCAGGTCTCTCCTCATGATTCCGGCCCAAAACATGACTCCACCACCTCCTTGCTGACATTGCAGCCTTGTTGGGACATGGTGGCCATCCACCAACCATCCACTACTCCATCCAGCTGGGCCATCCAGGGTTGCATGACACTCATCAGTAAGCAAGACTGTCACGGTGGCCGTCACGAGCCACCATAAGACGCCAGCAGTCACCAGTGAGTTGCAGTGATGTTTATTTAAGAAGTGCAGGAACAGAGAGTAACACACAACAGTGCGGGTAGGACAATAACAGGGAAACTTACAAACAGCGTCTGAGCCGGGGAATGCCCGATGCGTCAGACGATGTGACGGTAGAATCACAGGCGAAGGATAACAGACGGTATCATAATAGAAGATATCACAACAAACTTACCTCAACAGGACGTGTCTAAACAGGACGTATCATAACAGGAAGTTTAACAGTAAGCATAACAGAGACTGCTGCATCAGGGTGCATTCAGCGCCTGCTTTTAACCCCGGTCACTAATGACCCCGAATGCAGCACAGCTGTTGACTCTGACAGCAGGGAGCTCCACCGGGCGCTGTCACAATAAGAGCCCGGGGAGCTAGAAGGAATCCACTGCTGTCAAAGCCTGGAAATGATATAAGATCCGAGTGTGGACGGAACCGGCACTCGGATTGTAACAAAGACTGTCTGAAAATTAGTCTTCATGTATTTCTGGGCCCACTGCAACCGTTTCTGCTTGTCAGCATTGGTTGGGGGTGGCCGAATAGTAGGTTTATGCACAACTGCAAGCCTCTGGAGGATCCTCCATTTTGAGGTTTGTGGGACTCCAGAGGCACCAGCAGCTCCAAATACCTATTTGCTGCTTTGTAATGGCATTTTAGCAGCTGCTCTCTTAATCAGATGAATTTGCCTGGCAGAAACCTTCCTCATTATGCCTTTATCTGCACAAACCCGTCTGTGCTCTGAATCAGCCACAGATTTCTTTACTGAATGATGATCACGCTTAAGTTTTCATGAAATATCTAATGTTTTCATACCTTGTCCAAGGCATTGGACTATTTGACGCTTTTCAACAGTAGAGAGATCCTTTTTCTTTCCCATATTGCTTGAAACCTGTGGCATGCTTAATAATGTGGAACATTCTTCTTAAGTAGTTTTGCTTTAATTGGGCTCACCTGGCAAACTAATTATGACAGGTGTCTGAGATTGATATCAGTGATCCAAAGAGCCCTGAGACACAATACCATCCATGAGCTTAATTGAAAAACAAAAAACTGAGTGTTTATGACACTAAAATCCTATTTGCATAATAATTTGGAATGCAGTGTAAAAGAGAATGGGGATGCAGTTTACTGAGTGGCCACACTGTCACCAAATACCATATTTCTAAAAGTTTCATATAGTAAGAACTGCAGACTCAAAATCAACAAAAAATTACAACTCACCCTTTTAATGCATTTTACTAAACATCTTGAGGGTTTTATTTCCTATTTTTCAATTAACACACTAGTCTGATTTAGCTCAGCCATTAACAGATCTGGATCAGAATTTAACAGCACTACTGTTCTGTCACACACCACTAAGATAAGATAAGATAAGATAAGCCTTTATTAGTCCCACAACGGGGAAATTCCAGGATTGCAACAGCACAGGGATAGCAACACTCAGAGCAACAATCAGAAGGCAAGAAAAAAAAAAAAAAAAAAAAAAAAAAACAAGCAAGCAAGAGCAGCTAATATACATATGTACATATTACTATAAAATATATATATACACACACACAGACACACAGTGCAGAGCATTGTAGCTGGATGGAATAAATATATGAATATATGAACACACAGTGCGGAGCATTGTAGCTAGATGGAATAAATATGTAAATATATAAACACCCACAGTACGGAGCATTGCAGCTAGGTGGAATAAATATGCAAGTATATAAACACACACAGTGCGGAGCAATGTAGCTAGATGGAATAATATGTAGATATATAAAAACACAGTGCGGAGCATTGTAGCTAGATGGAATAAATATATAGATATATAAATATAAACACACCCAGTGCTGAGCATTGTAGCTAGATGGAATAAATATGTAAATATATAAACACACACAGTGCAGAGCATTGTTGCTAGGTGGGATGAAACAGCATAACCGTCTATTTAGTTATCCTACATGGTATGATTATGTGCCCATACATATTCTCACCCTCCATAGCGACCGGTATGTTCCTAGTTGTATGCCGGAGAGGACCATTGTGTAAGTCTATTGCATCTTTTGCATTCAAAAAAAAAACTATTAGTTTGTTACGTCTTTTTGCTATCTCTGCGAGCAGCCCTGCTTAGGTTGTACAGTCTGACAGCCGTTGGTAGGAAGGACCTACGAAACCTCTCGGTTGTGCACCTGGGATGATGTAGTCTGCTGCTAAATGAGCTCCTCAGTGCATCCAGTATGTCCTGCATAGGGTGGAACTCGGACTCCAGCAGAGATGACAGTTTAGCCACCGTCCTTCTCTCTCCTATCTCCTCCATCGGATCAAGGCGTTGCCCCAGGACAGAGCTAGCTTTCTTAATCAGTTTGTTCAGTCTCTTCCTATCGGCTGCAGTAATGCCACTGCCCCAGCAGACCACTCCAAAAGTGATGGCTGATGCCACCACCGTGTCATAGAATGACTTCAGCAGCGCCCCTTGTACACCAAAAGACCTGAGTCTCCTCAGCAGGAACAGCCTGCGCTGTCCCTTCTTGTAGAGTGCGTCAGTATTGTGTGACCAGTCTAGTTTATTGTTCAGATGAATACCCAGGTACTTGTAGGATGTCACCATCTCGATGTCTGTTCCCTGTATATTTACTGGTGCTGTGAGGGGCTGCCCATGCCTGCGGCAGTCCACCACCAGCTCCTTAGTTTTCCTCGCGTTGATCTGGAGGCAGTTCCGATGGCACCAGTCCACAAAGTCCTGGATAAGCCCTCTGTACTCAGCTTCATCTCCGCTGGAGATGAGACCAACGATCGCAGAGTCATCAGAGAACTTCTGTAGATGGCAATGTGTTGTGTTGTGTGAGAAGTCCGCAGTATAAAGAGTGAACAGGAAGGGAGCCAGCACCGTTCCCTGGGGGGCCCCCGTGCTACTGATGATCGTGTCGGAAACACAGTCCCGGGTTCTCACAAACTGAGGCCGGTTCGTGAGGTAGTCCAGGATCCATGATGACAGGTGCTGGTCCACCCCTGCGCGCAGCAGCTTGTCCTTCAGGATCATCGGTTGGATGGTGTTGAAAGCACTGGAGAAGTCAAAGAACATGATCCTCACCATATTCCCGGGCTTCTCCAGGTGGGACAGAGAACGGTGAAGGAGGAAGATCACCGCATCCTCCACCCCAATGCCATGCTGGTAGGCGAACTGGAGTGGATCCATCGCTGGTTCCACCAGGGGGCGGAGATGAGCAAGGAGCAGTCTCTCCAGGGTCTTCATCAAGTGGGACGTCAAGGCCACCGGTCTGAAGCTGTTCAGGTCTTTGGGGTGGGAAGTTTTTGGTACAGGTACCACACAAGATGTTTTCCACAGCTGTGGTACCCTCCCCAGTTTCAGGCTCATGTTGAAGATATACGTCACAATCCCACACAGCTGGTCTGCACAGGACTTGAGGAGCTTTGCGCTGATGCTGTCCGGTCCCGACGCCTTCCTCGCCTTGATCTTCCTCAGCTCCGTCCTCACCTGGGTCTTGGTCAGGGTCAGGATGGGGGGCTGTGTGTTGGGAGTGGGGGGGGTGTCGGTGGAGTGGGGAGTGGGTAGCAGGACTTGATTTCTTAGAGGCAGCAGTGGTTGTTGTGCAGACAGGGGGGAGGGCGGTTGGTCAAATCTATTGAAAAACAGATTCAGGTTGTTCGCCCACTCCCTGCCCCCCGTGGCCTGGGGGGAGGTATTCTGGAGCCCCGAGATGGTTTTGAGGTTTCTCCAGACTCCAATGTGGCTGATTAAGGGCACAGACGGGTTCATGCAGATAAAGGCATAATGAGGAAGGTTTCTACCAGACAAAATTAAGACAGCAGCTGCTAAAATGCCATTACAAAGCGGCAAATAGGTATTTGAAGCTGTTGGTGCCTCTGGAGTCCTACGAACCTCAAGGTGTAGTATCCTCTAGAGGCTTGCAGTTGTGCATAAACCTACTATTCGGCCACCCCTAACCAATGCTCACAAGCAGAAATGATTGCAGTGGGTCCAGAAATACATGAAGGCTAATTTTCAAACAGTCGTGTTTACTGCGGCTGTGGTGCAGGTGTAGTGTGAACGACTCCAGATCGGAGGGTCAGGGGTTCGATTCCTGCTCTATCTGCAGTCTGCATGTCGAAGTGTCCTTGAGCAAGACACTGAACCCCAGTTGCTCCTGGTGGGTTAGGCCAGCGCCTGTGTATGGCAGCTCTGCTGCCATGAGTGTGTGAATGGGTGGATAGCAGGATCTGTAAAGTGTTTTGCTCATCTAGAGATGAAAAAAGCACTATATAAGTGAACACCATTTACTGATGAGTGCTGTACAGATGGATGGAGTAGTGGATGTGTAACCCAGCTGAGAAAATGACCCTTTTTCTCAGATGTAAATTGTATTAATGCAATTGTGTGATTTTATTTTGAAAACCGATTCTCTTGGGGAAGAGGAAGTGCGATCCTCGTCATCCAACTTTTGAATTTCCGGTTCACGGTCACGTTGGGTGATCTGGGTCTTCCTATTCGTTAAGAGAAATATTAGCCCCGCCTTCCAAGGGAAGAGTTGAGACGCTATGCTGGAAATCGTTCTCTTTCACGATCGGCGGGCAAAGGAGAGGAACTGGGACGATCTGTCCTCACGTTGACACCTCTTCTTGTTGATGGGAGCACGAGCTTGAGAGGCCGTGAAGCGGTGACTTCTGCTGTGTTCACCTGAATCTCATCTTTGGTTTGTTTGGTTACCGACCAAAAACCTTCTGGAACCTGGATTCTCTCCGAATGGAGATGGCGAGCCTGACCCAAGACTGAACCAAGATTGGACTGAGATCTAACCAAGATCTCGAGTGAAGAGCATCCTTCCCCTCTTCAGTGCCCAGGATTGGAAACCTGAGTCTGGAGATACGAGATATCCTGACTGGTTAAACGACTAACCCGAACGGGCAATCAAACACTGAGCTCAGTGGGACATCTTTGGGGTTTTATTTCATGCCGGCCGTTGTTATATTTGTAGAGTTGTGAATTATCTGTATATTTTGCTCACTTTATCACTGTAAATAATAACCATCACTGCTCATTGCTTGCCTCCAGCCATTTCATTCCACACTCACTTTAATTCCCTATTGTAACCCTTACGAACCTAGCAACTGGTCTACACTTAATTATTCCCCTTACCTAATTAACATAAGGCAAGGGTTACAATAAAAGTGGCGAGCCAGCCAGAGCCTTTTTTTTTCTTTCCCTTACGTTATTTCAAGCCTATAAGTACCCAAAATGGATATTGTTGAACGTGAATCTGTGAAAATTCCAAATGCAGTGATAGTGAGTGAAATCGCTGGAGATGAGCAACTTGATGAAGTGACTGAGTTTTTGAGACGGTATGGATCGATTTCAAGAGTCATAAAAGTAACAGATAGTAAGTCTGAGTTTTTCCAGAGTGCTATTTTTGAGTATCACTCAGGTATTGCTTTTGAAACTCTTGACCCATTGCCATGTACTCATGTATCTGATAGTGGAGCCAGCTATAGGATACAATCTCTTGCCAGTGTTTATACGCACCGTGTAAGGAGTGAAATGACCAAGTCAATTCGCACTAAAATTAAAAACCTAGCGAAGATGAGTGGCAGAGATTCTGCAGATGCCCTGGAAGACAGGATGTCACAGATTTCTGAGTCAAATCACACTGCGAGCACCCCAGCTCGAAGTATGCCCACCCCTCCTGCACATGATTCAAATCCCCCAGAAGTGCAACGTGTGGTAGTCGAGCACATTGTAAAAAGGGAGGATTTTTCCGTGCAGCCGTTTTCACAAAAGCTCGGAGTTTTTTCTGGTAAAGACCTCCGACCAACTTATGAGCTAGATTATGATACTTGGCGCTTCAGTGTAGAATTAATCTTGACTGATCCTGCTATGTCCAAATTGCAACAATCCCGAAAGATCATTGAGTCTCTTTTACCCCCAGCAGCTGATATAGTCAAGTACTTGAACCCCAACAGCTCACCATCAGAATACCTTCAGCTGTTAGATTCTGCTTATGGTACAGTTCAAGATGGCGGAGAGCTTTACGCCAAGTTTATTGACACCTTCCAAAACACAGGTGAGAAACCCTCATCATATCTACAACGTCTTCAAGTAGCTTTGACTCACACTGTGAAGCGTGGTGGTGCTTCAAGCCAGGATTTTGACAGGCTGCTTGTCACACAGTTTTGTCGAGGTTGTTGCGATGATTCCCTTTTAACTGCACTCCAGTTAAAACAAAAGCCAACAAATCCCCCAACTTTTCCTGATTTGCTCCGCTTGCTACGTACTGAAGAAGACCAAAATGTTGCCAAAGCCTTACGAATGAGACAACATTTAAGCAGTTCAAAACAAAAAGTGACATCCCACGTGCAAACTGTGCAATGTAGTTCAGATGAAAATGAGGACAGAATCACGGTAAACTCAATTCAAGAACTCTCAAAACAAGTTGCAGAAATTCAAAATCAACTAGCCAAACTAACTGCAAAACCAAAAGCCCAAAACTCAAAAAGTACACCCAGCACAAAGCCAAAAGAGAAACGAAAGCTGAATAGAGTGACAAAGGAACCCACAGAACAAACGGTCAGAACTCGAAGTACCCCACCCAAACCGTGGTACTGTTTCCAATGTGGAGAGGATGGCCACATCAAGCCGAGCTGCGAAAACGAACCAAACCCAGCTTTAGTTACCGAAAAGCGTAAGCTGTTTAAAGAGAAACAA
Organism: Pholidichthys leucotaenia; assembly: GCA_020510985.1. Lineage (NCBI taxonomy): Eukaryota > Metazoa > Chordata > Actinopteri > Cichliformes > Pholidichthyidae > Pholidichthys > Pholidichthys leucotaenia. The sequence continues at coordinate 149,585,613 of CM035841.1, forward strand.
AAGATGAGATGAGATTCAACTTTATTGTCATTACACATGTATGAATACAAGGTAACGAAACGTGACTTGGCATTTGGGCACGCTCTGCAGAGCGCATCCAAGGCCGGGGCAGCCGCTAGGCGCCAGTCATAACCTCAGAAAAAGAGATGGGGGTCTGAAAATCCCGCAGCTAGTAAAGACCGGTTAAACTAGGAACAGTCTCCATTACGGGGCAAATGGAGGCTGTAGCCAGACACTCACGTCCCCCTAAGTACAAGCAACGCACTAGCCTTAAGCAATCTGTTACTAACCCACCTAAGTATAGCCTACCAAAAGGGTTAGTTGGCTCCAAATGCACAGCTGTAGTTAGCATTTCTGATGTTAATGTGCATTGTCTTCTTCCCAATGTGTTTTTATTGAAATAAATTTCCGAAATTACAGACAAGTTGGCATAATACTTCTTGAAACAAAAAAAAAATAAATAAATAAAGATACACTTATTTAGCACATATACATATATGTATATAGGATCAAATAGTGCCTCAACAAGTACTACACACTTAAGCACCAGATTTTTTTTTTTTTTTAATATCCCCTCGAACAACACCCCCCCCCCCCCAGCTCACAAGATCAGTAGAGGAAGTACCTCAACAGGCATATACTTTGAAACAAATACACATAATAGAGTAGGAAAAAAAATAACAAAAATATATATATATAACAAGGCACATGCTGACATATTTAGATGGGTAAGACTTTTAGATTAGAAAAGTAAGATATAAAACATTGCCATTTCTGGTAAAACCTTTCTGTGCATCCTCTTATAGTGTATTTAATTTTCTCAAGTTTTAGAAAAAACATCATGTCCTTGAGCCATAGGGAAATTGAGGGATATCTGACAGATTTCCAATGCAGCAGTAAAGTACGCCTTGCTATTAAGGATGTAAAGGCCACAATATCCCTTTGTACCGAATTCAAAACTACAGAGGAATCAGGAATCCCAAATATGGCAATAAATGGAGAAGGCAGCAGAGTCACTTGAAGAACCCTGGAGATAATTGTAAAGTAACTAGACCAAAAACTGTATAATTCCGGACAAAGAAAAAACATATGGCCAAGGTGGCAGGGAGATCCCTTACATTTATCACAACTACCATCAACTTCTGGGTAAATCTCAGAGAGTCTCAGTTTTGAGTAGTGGACTCTATATATTACCTTAAACTGAATCAAGCTAAGACGAGTGCATGAGGAAGACGTTCTAATTCTGTTAATGGCATCCTCCCAAAGCTCATCAGTCATCTGTATACCCAATTCTTTCTCCCACAAATTTTTTATTTTGACACTTGATTCATCGTTTAATGTTAAAGTGGAATTATAAAGCTTGGATATCAACCCTTTATGTTGTGGACCATGTGAAACGATACTTTCCCAGGGCTGCTCAGGAGGGATAGAAGGAAAGTTAGAGAAACACTTAGAAACAAAATTACGTATTTGAAAATAACGAAACAAATGGGTGCCGGGTAAGTTATAATTGAAAGATAAATTGGTAAAGCTATCAAAAAGCCCAGATGTATATAAATTCCTTATATGTTTAATACCTCTGTCATGCCAGTCTGAGAATGACGAATCTGAGAAAGATGGGGGAAACAAATGATTTTTAGTTAAAGGACATAAAGAGGAGGCAGATACAAAACCAAAGCGCCGCCTAAACTGAAACCATATTTTTAATGTGTTGAGAACCACTTGACTGTCCGTATACAAAGAGGGTTTTGTAGGCAAAGAAGAAAAAATTAATGCAGGTATTGACGACCCCCGACAGGATGATAATTCCATTCTACACCATGGGGAGCGAAAAGACTTTAACCAATAGCAGATTTTATGTATATGTGCCGCCCAATAATAAGACTGGAAATCAGGTAATGCAAGTCCCCCGCTAAGTCTACATCTTTGCAATAATTTTTTACGCACTCTAGGTGGTTTACCATTCCAGATAAAGCCACAAATTATCTTATCCAGAGAATCAAAAAAGCTTTTAGGCAGAAAAAGAGGAATTGACTGAAATAAAAAAGGAATTTTGGTAAGATATTCATCTTGACAACATTAATCCTACCCAAGAGTGACAGAGGGAGATTTCGCCAATGCTGGACGTCAGAGGTTATTTTGGCAATAAGAGGAGAAAAATTGGCTGAAGCTAGGCTAGAGAAAGAGCGTGTCACATTTATACCAAGATACTTGAATCCTGCGGGACTAAGTTTGAAGGGTATGTCAGACTGCTGAAGATCCCAGGCAGTCATGTTGATAGGAAAGCATTCGCTTTTTTCCAAATTCAATTTATAACCGGAAAAGGAACTGAAATTATTTAAAATACTCAAGACATTGGGGATAGAACTAACTGGATTTGACACATATAACAACAAATCATCCGCATATAACGACAACTTGTGTTCAGTTCCATTTCGTAAAATCCCACTAAATAAATTGGAAGACCGCAACGCAATGGACAGAGGCTCAATGGCAATAGTGAAGAGCAAGGGCGATAATGGACAGCCTTGCCGTGTACCACGTCCAAGAGAAAAGTAATCAGAAAACGTATCATTAGTTTGAACCCTTGCCTTCGGGGATGTATAGAGGAGACGAATCCAAGAAACAAATTTCTCATTGAATCCAAATTTCCTCAAAACCGCAAACAAATATTCCCACTCTACCCTGTCGAACGCTTTTTCAGCGTCTAGCGATATGACTATTTCTGATGAATCAGATGACTGTTTTGCATAAATTATATTGAAGAGAGTGCGTATATTAAAAAATAATTGTCGTCCCTTAACAAAACCATTCTGTTCTTCAGATATAATCAAAGGGAGAACCTTCTCCAGACGGGAAGAAATTACTTTGGCTAACACTTTCACGTCAGCATTAAGCAATGATAGTGGTCTATAAGAGCTACATAGAGTTGGGTCTTTGTCCTTTTTATGAAGCAAAACAATCAAAGCTTGTGTTAGAGTTGGAGGAAGAATACCTCGTTCTAATGATTCGTTAAAGGTAGCTAAAAGTAAAGGTGCTAATTTTTCCGTAAATCTTTTATAAAATTCAATGGGAAACCCATCAGGGCCAGGTGCTTTGTTTGATTGCATTGCTTCAATTGAGTTAATTATTTCAACAAGGCCGAGTGGGGAATCCAGGCTTTTTGCAGTGTCTGAGTCAATTACAGGATTCAAGAGGTCATGAAGAAATAAGTTCATGTTATGTGAATCTGTTGGGAACTCCGACGTATATAATGAGGAATAAAATGTTTTAAATGTGGCATTGATTTCATTAGGATCTGTCGTGATTATATGTTGACTATTCTGAATACTACTTATAATCCGAGAATTAGCTTGACGGCGTAGCTGATGTGCCAACAGACGGCTTGCTTTGTCGCCATATTCATAATGAGTTCCACGATTTTGTAGTAATAGCCGTTCAGCTTCTTGGGTTGAAATTAGATCAAGTTCTGACTGTACCTCCATGCGCTGTTTAAATAATTCTGGTGTAGGATTTAAGGCATAACTTTGATCAATATTACTAATGGCTAAAGTGAGTTCAGAAAACTTGGTGTGACGTCTCTTATTAGAAAGAGCAGAGTAGTAAATGATTTGTCCTCTAAGGTAGGATTTAAGAGTCTCCCATAATAATGAATATGAAGTAGAATCATTTTTATTAAACAACAAAAACTCATCAATTGAATTGGAAATAAAATCACAAAACTCTTTATCTGCTAAAAGAAGAGAATTAAACCTCCATGAAGGAAGACTACGTTTATAGGCACCCAACTGAATATCTAATAATAATGGTGCATGATCAGATATTATTATACTTAAATAATCAGAGGAAACTACACAGGAATTTAAAGTACAGTCAATAAAAAAGTAATCAATCCTGGAGTAAGAATGATGCACCTTAGAAAAAAAGGAGAATTTTTTACTGGTTGGATTGCGGAATCTCCAAGGATCGACGAAGCCATTCTGTGTCATGAAATCAGAAAATGTTTGAGACATTAAAGACTTATTTAGATTACGGGGATTAGATCGATCTAATAATGGATCAAAGACACAATTTAAATCGCCCCCTAAGATTAACAAATGTGAATTCAAAAATGGTAAGCTACTTAGTAATTTGTTTGCAAATTCAACATTGTCAATATTTGGGGCATATACATTGACTAACAGAACCTTTTTCTGCATCAAAGTACCGGCAACTATCACATATCTGCCGTTTTTATCAGCTATAATGTTAGTGGCTGAGAATTGTACATTTTTATTAATAAGAATAGCAACCCCCCTTGATTTAGAATTAAACTCTGAATGAAAAACTTGGCTCACCCAAGAGCAGTGCAACCGATGATGATCTTTTATCCGAAGATGGGTCTCCTGCAGAAACACTATTGAGGATTTTAAATGTTTTAAGTGGTTAAAAACTTTTGATCTTTTAACAGGATGACCCATGCCCTTAATATTCCAGCTAATGAATCGCAAAGATGCGCCTAGTAAAGCTGTACCATGGCCTATATTGGTACTAGCCATTTACATGTACCAAAAAAAAAACAACCAACACAAGAACTATTGCTGTGAGCTGAGGTAAAACACCACCCACCCAAAAGAACCCCCAAAACAAATACACCCAAAGTCTCCATGTAACAAAAAAAAACACACCCAAAAACCAATGGAGACAGCAGTGTCACACACAAAGAAAAGTTGTTCTCAGTTAAATAGGAACAACTCGGAGGCAAAGCCGAGCAGAGAGAAAAAAAAAAAAATATACCAATGGAAAACATGTCTCCTGCCAACTTCCAGAAATTGAATTATAATATGTGCAATGATTAAATTACATGCTGTTTTATACCAGTATTGTAATCTGAACAATAAAGTAAAAAAAGTAATGATAATATTAAACTCAACAATACACTAAGAGATTCTAATGAACACTCCCAAAATAAAGCAAATAAGCGCAAATGTCCAGGTAACAGCAACAAGTCTAGAGTCCGAGCATATATAAGGATTATAATGAAAGGTTCACAGCTCACCCAGAAATCAGAGTCTTGACGTATTCCTTCGCGTCTTCCGGCAAAGTAAACTTCTTTTCAGTCCCCTGGTAAGAAATGCGTAGCTGCGCCGGGTGGAGAAGTCCGTATTTGACTCCATCAATGCCACGGAGTAGCCGCTTAACCTCGTTGAATGCAGCCCGAGCCCGTGCAATCTTGACGGTGTAGTCCAGAAAGACCGACAAAGTCATACCTCCGACTTTAATCCGCTGGAGCTCTCGCGCACGCTGTAATATATCAACACAGTCACTGTGGTAATGAAGCCTGCACACAATGGCTCGTGGTCGCTCACCCGGTTTAGGTTTAGGCTGAAGAGTACGATGAGACCGATCCACTAGTGGTTCCTTATCCAAAGAAAAAGCATTTTTCAGCAACGCAGCCACAGCAGTAGGAGAAAAAGAGTCTGGACCCTCTTCAACGCCAATAATCCTTATGTTATTGCGTCGCGATCTTGATTCTAAATTTTCACATTTGTCTTCCAGCACAGCAACCTTAGCATTGAGGCGCTCAACACTTGTTTTCATATCTGTCATGTCATCCGTATAAGCTGTGAGCGTTTCTTCCATGTCCCCCATAGTGCTCGTTAGCTTAGCCAACTTAGCATCAATAGCAGCATTGACGCTCGCTAACTGTGATTTCACAGACTGTAACTCAACCTTAAGAGGTGCCAAAGCGTCTCCGATAATCTCTTGTAGCTCCTTCTTAATAATACCAGAGATGTCTTCTTTTAGAGAGGAAAGCAGCTCAATTTTCAAAGCTTCAGCGTTCAAAACAGGGGCTGGATCAACAGGTTGAGCTAGCGGCTCTGAAGTCGGGGCCTGTGAACAAGGCTTCAGGTGCGTCTGAATAGTGCGGGTTTTTCCTTTCCCCGACATTGCAAAACAATTCAAAAGTATCTCTTAAGATACACAGCGAAAAAGAGCCAAGAAAAAAACACTGGATTTTTAGAAAACTGCACAACTGAATAACAATATTTTACGAAGTTGGCAGGAGCCACCAAAACTGCGTCCTACTCCATTGACCGCACAACCGTGCATTGTCTTCTTGACTCAGGGTCACAAGTGACTACAGTCACCGAGTCGTTTTACAAACAGAACTTTCCCGATCAAAGCCTTAAACCACTCTATGACCTTTTAGAAGTAGAGGGTGCTGCAGGTCAGCCCGTTCCCTATTTAGGTTATATAGAGATGTGTATCACCTTTCCAAAAGACTTCTTACACACAGAGATTGACATACCAACCTTAGCACTCGTTGTTCCAGATGCCAATCCTAATAGTCAGACACCAGTGTTAGTGGGAACAAACACACTTGATGTTCTTTATGGAAAGTATTTAGACATGAAGACTCCTGGTTACTTACCTAGCTCTTATGGTTTTAGGACACTGTTGAAAACCCTTGAACTAAGACATACAAAGATGGGAACATTGGATTAGTTACCTTGTCAAGCAAAGCCCCAGCTGTAGTCTCAGCAGGTAAAACGGTAGTTTTAGAGGGGTCTGCCAACGTTCACTGTGCCTCAGACACCTGTGCTATAATGGAACACCCCTCTCAGTCTTCCCTGCCAGGTGGCCTTTGTGTTAAAACTTGCCTGATAACACTTCCTTCCCGAGCTCCACACAAAGTGCCTGTCATGATTACGAACGAAACAGAGCAAGATGTCACAGTGCCGTCCACGTGTGTCATCGCAGAACTTGGGGCTTTCCATTGTATCCTATCCCAGCACAATGTCGTCAGTGCAAATGAGTCGGCCACAAACAAGCCACAACTGAGTTTCAACTTTGGTGATTCACCGATTCCACAGGAGTGGAAAGAGCGAATAACCAAACAACTAAATGGCATTCCGGAAGTATTCGCTTGCCATGATTTGGACTTTGGGTGTACGAGCAAAGTGAAGCACTCCATCAGTCTTCATGATCCGACTCCCTTTCAGCACCGGGCATGCCCTATACACCCCCAAGACCTTAAGGCAGTGCGTAAACACCTTCAAGAGCTGCTCGCTGCAGGTGTGATAAGAGAGTCCCAGTCTCCCTACTCGTCCCCCATTGTTGTAGTGAGGAAGCGAAACAATGATGTGCGTCTATGTATAGACTTTCGCAAACTCAATTTACAAACACGAAAGGACTCTTACACCCTCCCAAATCTGGAGGAGACGTTCTTGGTGCTCACAGGCTCCAAGTGGTTTACAGTCCTCGATCTTAAGTCTGGATATTACCAGATTGAAGTAGAAGAAGCAGACAAAGAAAAGACTGCTTTTGTAACACCCCTTGGATTCTGGGAGTTCAACCGCATGCCGCAGGGCATAACCAACGCCCCAAGCACCTTTCAGCGGCTCATGGAGCGCTGCGTCGGTGACATGAACTTAAATGAGGTGCTAGTCTTTCTAGATGATCTCATCATCTTTTCAAATAGTTTGGAAGAACATGAACAGCGACTCATGTGGGTACTCCATCGTCTTAAGGAGTACGGACTAAAATTATCGCCAGAAAAATGTAAATTTTTTCAAAACAACAGTCCAGTACCTAGGTCATGTAGTCTCCGAAAGCGGTGTTGAGACAGATCCCGAAAAGATTCAGGCCCTTAAGACCTGGCCACGGCCTAAGAATCTCACGGAACTGAGATCCTTTTTAAGGTTCTCAGGGTACTACAGACGCTTCATTGAAGGGTACTCGTCTATAGTACACCCTCTCAATGACCTCACACGCAGTTACCCGCCACTCAACAAAAAGTCAAAATCTAAAGTCACTGACCAGACCTACTTTTATCCCAAACTGCCATTTGAGAGTCGATGGACCACAGACTGTCAAAAGGCTTTCGACTCCATCATCGAAAGGTTAACATCAGCTCCTATCTTAGGCTTTGCAGACCCGAAGCTGCCTTACGTACTCCATACCGATGCTAGTACCACTGGCTTAGGAGCAGCACTCTATCAGGAGCAGGACGGTCAGCTTAGGGCCATAGCTTTTGCCAGTTGCGGGTTATCAAGGAGCGAAGCACGTTATCCAGCTCACAAGCTAGAGTTCTTAGCTCTAAAATGGTCAGTAACTGAAAAGTTTCACGACTATTTGTATGGTGGTCAGTTTACGGTAGTTACAGATAGTAACCCACTCACCTACATATTGACCTCTGCTAAATTAGACGCCACAAGCTACAGGTGGCTTGCAGCTTTGTCTAACTACAACTTTAAGTTACAGTATAGAGCAGGCAAGCAAAACCTAGATGCAGATGGGTTGTCTAAACGTCCTCATGGTGAACTTGTTGACGATGTCCAGTCCAGGAAAGAGCAGGAGCGTGTAAGCCGCTTTGTACAGCGCCACCTAGCTGGCAGTGACACCACAGAGGTTGTAAATGATGAAGCTGTTCAAGCCATTTGTCAAAACCAACTTGTTAAGATTCGTGATGACAATCAGGATAGTGGTGTTACACTTGTGGAGTCCCTTACCATCTCAGCTGACGCAATCCCAGACTTGTATGTCTTGGAGCAAGACAATGGCTTACCCACTATCCCTGTCTTGTCTCAAACAGAAATCAAAGACAAACAAAGAGCGGACTTGACACTCAGACAAGTTATTGAACAAATCGAACATGGCCAAACACCCCCACCAACAGCTAGAGAAGAACTCCCAGATCTCCCTCTTTTACTCAGAGAACTCCATAGGTTGGAGATGCACAATGAAGCGTTGTACAGAAAAAGACAAATGGGAGACCAAGTGACCCACCAGTTCGTTCTTCCCGAGGAGCTCAGAGCCCCCGTACTCCAATGTCTGCACAATGACATGGGCCACTTAGGTATTGACAGAACCCTTGATCTGGTCCGAACACGATTCTATTGGCCACGTATGGCAACAGATGTCAAGCAAAAGGTAAAAACATGTGATCGGTGCATACGAAGGAAGAGTCCTCCCGAAAAAGCGGCTAGCCTGGTCAACATAACCACCACACGACCTCTAGAGCTAGTCTGCATGGACTTCCTCAGTCTGGAACCAGACAGTAGCAACACCAGCAATATTCTCGTAATAACTGATCATTTTACTAAATTTGCCCTTGCGTTGCCTACCTCAAATCAAAGGTCCAAAACGGTTGCCAGGTGCTTGTGGGATCAATTCATCGTTCACTACGGTATACCTGAGCGCCTGCACAGCGATCAGGGCCCTGATTTTGAGGCAAAACTAATAAAAGACCTTTGTGAGATCTCAGGCATAAAGAAAATAAGAACAACCCCATACCACCCCAGGGGTAACCCTACTGAAAGATTCAACCGAACGCTACTGAGTATGTTAGGAACGCTTGAGTCCAAACAAAAGTCCCACTGGAAAGACTTTGTTATGCCGTTAGTACATGCATACAACTGCACACGCAGTGATGTAACCGGGTTTACTCCCTACGAGTTAATGTTTGGTAGAAAACCCAGATTGGCAGTTGATCTAGCGTTCGGACTTCCTCTCAACAAAGATCAGAAAGTTACTCACTTGCAATACGTTGAAAATCTCAAGAAAAGGCTCGAAGAAAGCTACAGGTTAGCTTCACAAAATGCACAAAAGATTGCAGACAAGAACAAGGCCAGGTTTGACCGCAAAATCACTGTTTCTGAGCTTGAACCTGGGGATAGGGTTTTAGTTAGAAATGTGAGACTGCGTGGAAAAAATAAGCTTGCTGATAAATGGGAGGCCGATATTCATGTGGTAGTCAAACGTGCAGGTAATTTACCCGTTTACACGGTTAAGCCTGAGTCAAAGCAAGATCCCTCAAGAACTTTACACAGAGACCTTTTGCTTCCCTGCAGTTTCCTCCCTGTTGCCACAGTAGAAACACCTGAACCAGAGCCTATTCACCGCCCTAAGACACGCCAAACAACTGTTGCAGAGAACAATGATCACGAAGAGTTAACTGGAATTGAAAATGAATTTTTGATTCCGTGGGTTGAGGATTCTTCATGTGAAGAGATAACCAGATTTACTACTGTACATGATTATCCAAAACCTTTGCAAACACTGGAAATGACAAACCCACCTGGTTGTGATTTACCTAAGACCACTGCCAATGCAGAACCGGATAGGGAGCATAAGGCAATTGAGATTGAACCTTCCTATAATTCGCCTGTGGAAAATGGAACAGCAACAATACTAGAGGAACCTTCTGACAATTCAGTCGAGGGGCAAGAACACAAATCGAATGATTTGCCTGATGAAATGAACAAAAATGATCACATTGCAATTCAACCAATACGACAATCTGGAAGAATCAGACAACTCCCAAAAAGACTAGAATATCCTGAATTAGGAAACCCTCTAGTGACTGTTGTTAAGTCCCTTTTCCAAGGTTTGAATACAGCCTTCTCAGAGTTTCTAAATACTGATGATGGACAGTCTTGGTTACACATGCAACGGGACGTGCATGATATTTAGCGGGGGAGAGTGTAACCCAGCTGAGAAAATGACCCTTTTTCTCAGATGTAAATTGTATTAATACAATTGTGTGATTTTATTTTGAAAACCGATTCTCTTGAGGAAGAGGAAGTGCGATCCTCGTCATCCAACTTTTGAATTTCCGGTTCATGGTCATGTTGGGTGATCTGGGTCTTCCTATTCGTTAAGAGAAATATTAGCCCCGCCTTCCAAGGGAAGAGTTAAGACGCTATGCTGGAAATCGTTCTCTTTCACGATCGGCGGGCAAAGAAGAGGAACTGGGACGATCTGTCCTCACATTGACACCTCTTCTTGTTGATGGAAGCACGAGCTTGAGAGGTCGTGAAGCGGTGACTTCTGCTGTGTTCACCTGAATCTCATCTTTGGTTTTTTTGGTTACCGACCAAAAACCTTCTGGAACCTGGATTCTCTCCGAATGGAGATGGCGAGCCTGACCCAAGACTGAACCAAGATTGGACTGAGATCTAACCAAGATCTCGAGTGAAGAGCATCCTTCCCCTCTTCAGTGCCCAGGATTGGAAACCTGAGTCTGGAGATACGAGATATCCTGACTGGTCAAACGACTAACCCGAACGGGCAATCAAACACTGAGCTCAGTGGGACATTTTGGGGTTTTTATTTCATGCCGGCCGTTGTTATATTTGTACAGTTGTAAATTATCTGTATATTTTGCTCACTTTATCACTGTAAATAATAACCATCACTGCTCATTGCTTGCCTCCAGCTATTTCATTCCACACTCACTTTAATTCCCTATTGTAACCCTTCACCGTTCTCTGTCCCACCTGGAGAAGCCCGGGAATATGGTGAGGATCATGTTCTTTGACTTCTCCAGTGCTTTCAACACCATCCAACCGATGATCCTGAAGGACAAGCTGCTGCGCGCAGGGGTGGACCAGCACCTGTCATCATGGATCCTGGACTACCTCACGAACCGGCCTCAGTTTGTGAGAACCCGGGACTGTGTGTCCGACACGATCATCAGTAGCACGGGGGCCCCCCCAGGGAACGGTGCTGGCTCCCTTCCTGTTCACTCTTTATACTGCGGACTTCTCACACAACACAACACACTGCCATCTACAGAAGTTCTCTGATGACTCTGCGATCGTTGGCCTCATCTCCAATGGAGATGAAGCTGAGTACAGAGGGCTTATCCAGGACTTCGTGGACTGGTGCCATCGGAACTGCCTCCAGATCAACGCGAGGAAAACTAAGGAGCTGGTGGTGGACTGCCGCAGGCATGGGCAGCCCCTCACAGTACCAGTAAATATACAGGGAACAGACATCGAGATGGTGACATCCTATAAGTACCTGGGTATTCATCTGAACAATAAACTAGACTGGTCACACAATACTGATGCACTCTACAAGAAGGGACAGCGCAGGCTGTTCCTGCTGAGGAGACTCAGGTCTTTTGGTGTACAAGGGGCGCTGCTGAAGTCATTCTATGACACGGTGGTGGCATCAGCCATCACTTTTGGAGTGGTCTGCTGGGGCAGTGGCATTACTGCAGCCGATAGGAAGAGACTGAACAAACTGATTAAGAAAGCTAGCTCTGTCCTGGGGCAGCGCCTTGATCCGATGGAGGAGATAGGAGAGAGAAGGACGGTGGCTAAACTGTCATCTCTGCTGGAGTCCGAGTTCCACCCTATGCAGGACATACTGAATGCACTGAGGAGCTCATTTAGCAGCAGACTACATCATCCCAGGTGCACAACCGAGAGGTTTCGTAGGTCCTTCCTACCAACGGCTGTCAGACTGTACAACCTAAGCAGGGCTGCTCGCAGAGATAGCAAAAAGACGTAACAAACTAATAGTTTTTTGAATGCAAAAGATGCAATAGACTTACACAATGGTCCCCTCCGGCATACAACTAGGAACATACCGGTCGCTATGGAGGGTGAGAATATGTATGGGCACATAATCATACCATGTAGGATAACTAAGTAGACGGTTATGCTGTTTCATTCCATCTAGCAACAATGCTCTGCACTGTGTGTGTTTATATATTTGCATATTTATTCCATCTAGCTACAATGCTCAGCACTGGGTGTGTTTATATATTTATATATCTACATATTATTCCATCTAGCTACATTGCTCCGCACTGTGTGTGTTTATATACTTGCATATTTATTCCACCTAGCTGCAATGCTCCGTACTGTGGGTGTTTATATATTTACATATTTATTCCATCTAGCTACAATGCTCTGCACTGTGTGTTCATATATTCATATATTTATTCCATCCAGCTACAATGCTCTGCACTGTGTGTCTGTGTGTGTGTGTATATATACTGTATATATTTTATAGTAATACGTACATATGTTTATTAGCTGCTCTTGCTTGCTTGTTTTTTTTCTTGCCTTCTGATTGTTGCTCTGAGTGTTGCTATCCCTGTGCTGTTGCAATCCTGGAATTTCCCCGTTGTGGGACTAATAAAGGCTTATCTTATCTTATCTTATCTTATCTTATCTTATGAACCTAGCAACTGGTCTACACTTAATTATTCCCCTTACCTAATTAACATAAGGCAAGGGTTACAGATGGTTGGTGGATGGCCACCATGTCCCAACAAGGCTGCGATGTCAGCAAGGAGGTGGCAGAGCCATGTTTTAGGCTGGAATCATGGGGAGAGAGCTGGTGGGCCCCTTTAGGGTTCTTGAAGGTGTGAAAATGACCTCAGCAAAGTATATAGAGTTTCTGACTGACCACTTTCTTCCATGGTACAAAAAGAAGAACTGTGCCTTCCGTAGCAAAATTATCTTCATGCATGACAATGCACCATCTCATGCTGCAAAGAATGCCTCTGTGTCATTGGCTGCTATGGGCATAAAAGGAGAGAAACTCATTGTGTGGCCCCCATCCTCCCCTGACCTCAACTCTATTGAGAACCTTTGGAGCATCCTCAAGCAAAAGATCTATGAGGGTGGTAGACAGTTCACATCAAAACAGCAGCTGTGGGAGGCTATTCTGACATCTTGCAAAGAAATTCAAGCAGAAACTCTTCAAAAACTCACAAGCTCAATGGATGCAAGAATTGTGGAGGTGATATCAAAGAAGGGGTCCTATGTTAACATGTAACTTGGCCTGTTAAGATGTTTTTGATTGAAATAGCTTCTTCACAACCAATAAAATGTTTTGCTACTCTGTTGTGCATAATAATTTAGAACAGTGCATTTTGAGTTTTTTTTTTATTATTATTTTTGCAAAAAAAATAGTTATCATTGGGAGGTTTGTTAAATAAAATTTGAATTATGCTCTAACAGTTGATGACTTGAAAATTATACTGACTTGTCATTTGCATTGACTATTTAGGAAAATCGGAGCACTCATCAGTAAATGGTGTTCACTTATATAGTGCTTTTTTCATCTCTAGATGAGCAAAGCACTTTACAGATCCTGCTATCCTGCATAATAATTTGGAACGCAGTGGGGGGGAGCTTTGGATTAAATCCAACCAAGTGGAAACATGGGCTAAAAAAGTGGATTTTTTTTTTTTTTGTCTAATGCCGTGTTACGACTCAAGACATACCCTGCTGACTATTTAGGAAAATTAGAGACAAATATCATTTGCATAATAACTTGTAACATGGTGTAAGGTTACCAAGGTCTAGAGAGAGCTCTTTGCTTCTACCCATGGTGAGTTCTTTGTGGTATGACAATCTGATATTCACAGACCTTTTAAAAAGCTATCAGTCAGGACTTAACAAGCTAAAATTAATTTGCACTGATGGGGGATGGGATGACTTCCTAAATTCTGATGGATTTCAGCTGGTGTCTTGGCTTTCTATGCCTTTTTGCACCTCTTTTTCTTCATGTGTTCAATACTTATTCCCCGTCATTCCACTTTATTAAATATAACTTGTTTTGTGAACACAGTTGGCTTGATTTCTTTGTATGTATGGATTACTTGGGCTGTTACTGATATCTGGTGAAAATCTCAGGCCAATGACTCCACCAGAAATATGTTTAGTGAGAAAAATGCTGATGTGTTCAATACTCCCCCCCCCCCCGCTCTGTGTGTGTGTGTGTGTGTGTGTGTGTGTGTGTGTGTGTGTGTAAAACTCGAATTAACTTGATTAACTTCAAGTTAACTCAAATTAACTGAGTTAACTCAACAACCAAGTCATTGTACATCGATTACTCAGAACTCTCTGAGTTCTGAGTAATCGATTATGCATAAGCACAAACATGAAACACATCTATTTAACTCAGACTTAAATGAATAAAGCAGTTGGAAACAGTTGATGTGTACAAACTGATGTCACACTGTACAGGTTACCATGGTTACCATACAGATACAAAAACAGTCAAGAGCTTGATCCCATTACGGCACACAACTCTTCCAAGATTCCTCTAGACAACAGGTATTTTTCCTACACCTAGGATTTCATTTGTTTCAGCTGAGGAACTCCTTGTATTTTCCCGTCAGCAGTTTATTACATGAAAGGTTGATGTACAGCCCCCCCACCCACCCACCCATGCCTCAACTCTGTCAGCATGGATAATAAAAATTTGGAGCTGGAAATGTGGATCATAGACCACCTTAACAAGGTGCTTGGTATGCATATATATGAATTTTGGATTTTTACAATAATAATATAATAATAACATCTGACATCTTGTTCCCATTCACTTGTTCCTGCAAGTATCCAACTTCAAAAGTATTCTTACTTTGTCACAAACAATTACGTATGAGAGTGAAATTATTTTGTAACTATATCAAATACTTGCATCAGACACCAAGTCCTTTTAAAGAAAAACTTATTAAAACAGAACCTGAAAAAACAACCAAATTTAATCATCTCTTTATTCTTTGACTTTGAATCAACTATTCATAAAATGTATAGTTCATAACTAAAAAGTCAGTCAAGGACACTTTTACTGTATCAGACAGAATATTGATGCCTGAGAAGAGTTGGTTTTCAGTCCACACTTTAAGAGACAGCTGCTGGTCTCCAAGAGGCTTAATAATTAAAGAGCTGGGACAAATTCTACAGTTTCTATCATGTTTACTCATCCTAGTGCCCTTCTCTATTTTTAATCACTGCTTTTATGTTCTCGTGAATTCAAGCAAGAAAACTAGAAATCTTTAAAACACTTCAACACCCAGCTTCGTCACTCTGCCAAATCAGGCTGAGCTACAACTGAATAGTTTTGCAGTTCTCCTTGACTACCCTTCAGGATTTCTTTAAAAAAAATCTGTTTGTTGATCTACTTATGAAACCAGCATGGTGCAGTAGGGGATTTCCACAGGGTAGCTGTGGTTCCACCTGTTCACTCTCATTTACAGTCTGGGAGGAAGACAACATAGTGAGGAAACTATCCAAAACACACTGGAAAGGGGCCACAGTCACACTCTGTGGCGGCATCTTAAGTTCCCAGATTTTATGTTGTGCCAGGCAGTATAATTACACTGCAGGGTTAAGGCAGGCAGAAATGGCTCCTTTATAAAATCATTGACAGTTACTGGGCTAAAACACAAAACGCTATACTTCCTCTCTTTCCAAGACACATTTTAGCATCTTTAAATGCGTTTTGATTATATAGACTTTGATCTGCTAATTCTAAAAACTCAACTCATAATGAAATGAGTAAGCTGTAATGTAATGGACTCATAGAAACCTTATCAACTTACTGCCATTGTTAAAAAAAATACAGACTACAGGATATAGGGCCATATTATGACATTCTATTCACTCATCAGTTGTCAAATGTGCATAGAACGTTTGTGGGTGTGCTCCAGTCCGTTTTGTTATTACAGGTGTTAGGGAAAATGGTCTGTGCATGGCAAAAAGTGCAAAGAGGCCAGTCTAATTATTCAGAGGTGTGTTTTGGATAATTCGATCCAAAACGCTCCTGCCTATCCCTTTAATGCACAGGGGCACATTATCTAAAGTCAACTCTGATCATGATGGCTTGGTTAAGACAGGTTTTGCACTGGCCAAAGAGCGTGTGCGTGAGCGAAAATGCACACAATAGTAATGCTGCTTGGCATTAACCAGGCATCAATCCCAGCTGATGCCCAGTTAGTTATTTTAGAGGGGATAAATGGGGAAGAGATGATGTTGGGCTGAACAATTGAGCTGAATGGTTTAACGTAGTGTACATGGATGCAATACGCAGACATGAATGGGTTTGAAACTTCAGGAAAAGAGGATGATGCCAGTGTAAATTTTCACAAACTCAAGCACCAGTTTTTTTTCCCTTTGCATGGTGTAAAACTCTGCTGTTTCTTCAAATGATCTGGAATAGTGTGGCGGAAGGATAATAAGGCAGCGAACTGAGAGTTTTTAAGGGAGTTTATTATCATTCATCCCGCCATCATGGAACTCACTCCAGCCCTGTGCAGGCGGGCTGGAGCGGGTCCTCAGGCTCTCGTGAGGAGACACAGAATGCGAGTGTCAGCAGCAGTAGTCAGAGAGAGAGCGTTACAGAGCAATGCAGTTTTTATACCCAGTAACAGACAATACATGAAAGGCATGGGACATTTGCATCACAGTGAGAGCAGGAAGCATGAACGTTTGCATTTGAGTCATACATATTGTGATGTATGGGAGTTGTATGAGTTGTATGAGTTGCATTTGCATATGCCACCCCATTGGTGGGCGCTGTACCCTGTGGCATCGCCAATAGTATAAGAGTGTGCTCATTGAACTGAACTGATGTAGATGTGCATGTGTGTACGTGTGCGTATGCCTGAGTCAACGAGCAAGCTAATGACCTGCAGCCGTGTGTGTCTTTGTGTTTGTTCCTCCGAGTGGTAATCTAAAGTAGAAACCCACGGACATAACACATATCAATAGCGGAACTGGCGGAAGAAGCTAGACAAAGAGCGGCTGCCTATTGATCTCAATACACATCTCATTGTTCTGCTAATTGCCCTAGCTGAGCGCTCTGCTTGTCCCAGTCTGTTGTGGGGGTCACCCATACACTCCCCCCCAGAGGGCTCAGCGGGAAGCTGAGGCCTCGATAGTCCGGCTTTGGGAGCGAGCTGCGGGGGAAAGCTCGCTGCAGGCGGTGGTGGAGGGAGGGGGGTGGGGGTAGCAAGTGCCGGCCCGGGACGGCGAAATTGTCTGGGCCGCGCAAAAATTGCCTGTGGATCCGCGATGTTGAGGGGCTGTCCCGTTGAACGTGCGGAGGTCCACAGCAGCTGTAAGAAGAAAAATTAGTCTCTGACTCCTCTCACGGTCATGAAGAAAAAAGGAGCTGCAAGGCTGCGTAGCGGCTGTGAGAGAAAGGGAGCTGCAGCAGTGAGGGACTTGGCGTGTTGGCTTTAGGTACACGCGTGCAGCCCTAAAGCCCTTGGGGTCAGCTGACGGCTGAATTCCCTTTGTGCGCCGTGGCTGAGACCCGTACAAAATCCTGTGAGCGAGTTGCGTGCGTGCTTCAGGTGTGTGAGCAGCCCTGAAGGTTCTGTGTGCAGCGGCGAAGGACGATGGCGGTCTGTGGAGCCGTTATTGTCCCGTGCATGGTGCGCCGTCCTCGTAACCCCCCGGTGTGCGTGCGGGGTTCGGTGCATGGCAGGTCCGCTGTAGAGGCGAGTCAGGGTCAGGGAGCTTGCTGGAGATCAGCATAGTCGGCGCCGATGTTCATCCCTGTTCAGGTTGTGCTGTAGTTCGGTCATGGTGCGTTCAGGTCCACACGCTGCGTTCTCCGTCGACCCTGGAGGTCGCCGTCGTGGAGAGAGGACGAGGTGCGTGCGCTCTCGTGTGGAGGAGCTGTGAGAGCGGCCGGTCCCAGCGTGGATGTGCAGATCTCAGGCGTGCAGATCTCACCATGAAGCTTTCTGCAGCTTTCCCGGTCGTGGGTGATCTCCGGAGAGTTTCGCCTGGTGGTGGCTCTGCGTCAAGGTCTCCCTGTAGCAGAAGGGAGGGCAGATCATTTGCGTCAGGCTGCTGCGTTCGCTTGACGTCGGAGAGTCACCGCCGGGGGCTGCCAGCGTGTTCTTTCTCGGGGTCACCAATGTGGCGGCATGGAATAATAAGGCAGCGAACTGAGAGTTTTTAAGGGAGTTTATTATCATTCATCCCGCCATCATGGAACTCACTCCAGCCCCGTGCAGGCGGGCTGGAGCGGGTCCTCAGGCTGTCGTGAGGAGACACAGAATGCGAGTGTCAGCAGCAGTAGTCAGAGAGAGAGCGTTACAGAGCAATGCAGTTTTTATACCCAGTTACAGACAATACATGAAAGGCATGGGACATTTGCATCACAGTGAGAGCAGGAAGCATGAACGTTTGCATTTGAGTCATACATATCAATAGCGGAACTGGCGGAAGAAGCTAGACAAAGAGCGGCTGCCTATTGATCTCAATACACATTTCATTGTTCTGCTAATTGCCCTAGCTGAGCGCTCTGCTTGTCCTAGTCTGTTGTGGGGGTCACCCATAATAGTCTATATTATAGGGTGTAGGTGGATAGCTTGTATCTAACTGTCCTCGGATTAATACATCAAACAGAAAAACAACAGCCGAGTGTGCATTTTTCATCACCCTAGACAGGATGCGCACAAACAGACAAAAAATCAATCAAAGGACTGAGGGGACACAGACATCATAGATTAAATGTGATTTTATGTAAACAGCATTATATTTTGTAACCCTGCATAATACTTAACACTGGTTGGTGAGGGCACTGAACCACGAGTCTGTCCAGACTCAATCACAGGCCGTACCATCTGAGACAGATGTAGATGCACCCTCCTGTCTCTCCTGGAAGTTACGATGGAGTCTCGCGTCGCTGGCGATGCATGAGTATCTTGCGAAGTATAGTTCACCGGTGTGTCTTCTGGTGGGAGATGAGTCCAATCTTGGACAAACAAACTCTGTTGCAGACACTGCAGATGAGAGTTGTGTTACTGCTGGAGGATGGCATAGCTGAAGCCTTCCTTCGAGCTCTCTTCTCGATTAAGTGTGTAGTCCTGGACTGTTCAAAGTGCTTGACGCCCTGCATACACAGATGGTGCCATGCGAGTCGATCTTGGGCATTATGTTGCCAAGAGTTGATATCCATGTCACAGGATTTAAGGGTAGCTTTGAAGATGTCTTTATAACGGAGAGAGGGTCTGCCGACTGACCTCTGTCCTTGCTGCAGTTGGCTGAAGAACATTGCCTTTGGGATCCTAATGTCCTCCATCCTGGCCAGATGTCCAGTCCAACGCAGCTGGGCCTTGATGATCAGGCTTTCAATGCTGGGTAACTTGCATTTGTCCAAAACCTCTGTATTGGTCATTCTATCCTGCCACTTGATACCCCATATGGATCTCAGGCATCGCTGTTGGAACTGTTCAAGAAGCTTGATATGTTGGCAATATGGTGTCCACGTCTCACAACCATACAGGAGGGAGGCAAGAACGACAGCCTTGAACACTTTAATCTTGGTGTGGAGCTTGATACCACGTTCATCCCACAACCTCCTTCTAAGCATGCCAAAGGAACCACTTGCCTTGGCTAATCACTGGTTGATCTCTTCGTCAAGGGTTGCAGAGTAAGAGAGGGTGCTTCCAAGGTAACAGAACTTCTCTACGGACTTGAGCGGGCTGTTATTGATAGTTACCACAGGGTGAACATGGCATTTTCCGGGGGCTGGCTGGTACATGACCTCCGTCTTCTTAATACTGATGGTAAAACCATATTTCTCTGATGCCGTGGCAAATTTGTCAGTGATGAGCTGAATATCTTCCAGTGTGTGTGCAACTAAGGCACAGTCATCAGCGAACAGAAGGTCTCTGACTAGCATTAACATGGTCTTCGTCCGAGCTTGTAAATGTCTCAGATTGAATAGGGCACCATCTGTTCTAAACTGAATGCGCACTCCTTTATCCAGGTCGCGAAAAGCCTCCATGAGCACGAAAGAAAAGGCAATGGAGAAGAGTGCTGGGGCCTGGACACAGCCTTGCTTGGTACCATTTGTCACTGGAAATGGGTCAGAGGTATTTCCATTCCCTTGGACTTTTGCTTGCATTCCCTCATGGAAAGACCTTATGATGGAAATGAACTTGTCAGGGCAACCAACTTTGTGAAGTATCTTCCACAGGCCAGGTCTATTTACCGTGTCGAATGCCTTGGTGAGATTGACAAACACCATGTAGAGATCCATGTTCTGTTCCCTACATTTCTCCTGTATCTGTCACATTGCGAAGATCATGTCCACTGTACCTCTTCCAGGTCTGAATCCACATTGAGATTCTGGGTAGACCATAGCAGTGAGACAGCATGACATCCTGTTGAGGACAATGCGTGCCAGTATTTTCCCGGCAACTGACAGGAGGGAAATACCTCTGTGGTTATCACAGACAGAGCGGTCTCCTTTACGCTTGTAGAGATGTACAATAGAAGCATCCTTAAACTCTTGTGGGACTGTGCCATACTGCCAGATAAGAATAAATAACTGTAGGAGTTTGTTCTGCAGATGCACGCCGCCGTTTTTGAAAATCTCAGCAGGGATGCCGTCGGCACCTGGAGACTTTCCCGCAGATGTCTGTTTTATGGCACGCTTGACTTCATCCAGTGAAGGAGGGAGGTCCAGCTCGGCCAGTATCTGCCTCTGGGGGATGGCGTCCAGGGTTTCCTCACACATTGATGATGGCCTATTGAGCAGGGTGTTGAAGTGTTCAACCCAGCATTGTAGTATTTCCGATTTGTCAGTATGGAGGTTATTTCCGTCAGATGATCGGATGGGTGCGCTACCAGTGGACTTAGGACCATGCACCGCCCTCAGCCCTTCATGGAAGAGCTTACTGTTATGCTTATCAGCTGCTTCCTGAAGCTCTGTGGCTTTACTGTCCCACCATGACTCCTTCATCTGGCGGAGTTTTCTCTGCAAGGTGTGCCTTGCATTCAAGTAGTGCGATCTTTTGGCTGATGATGATTTGTCGTCAGTGTAGTTCCTGTGAGCTTTGTGCATCGTGTGCAGAAGCTGTGAGATTTCCGGGTCATTTTCATCAAACCAATCCTGGTGTTTGCGTTTGACGAATCCAAGGACATCTGCACTAGCAGAGTAGGTGGCATCCTTGAACTGCTTCCAGGCTGCCTCGACCTCCATACCCTCGAAATTTTCAGGTACGTTGGTTTCCTGAAGTTTCCTCTGCAGATCCTCTTGGATATGGGAGTCCTTAATGCAGGAGACTTGAAGTTTGACTGGTGGTTTTACTCTCCTGGTTTGTATCTTGGGCCTGATGTGGAGTGCCATCTTGCTTCTGACCAGCCTGTGGTCAGACCAGCATTCGGCTCCACGCATGGCTCTAGTAAGCTTGACATCTCTGGCACCTCTCTGTCTGACGATGATGTAGTCTATGAGATGCCACAACTTTGAACAAGGGTTCATCCAGGTTGTCTTATACTTGTTGGCTTGCTGGAAGAGGGTGTTAGTGATTGTGAGTTGGTGCTCAATGCACTTTTCCAAAAGGAGCTGGCCATTTGAGTTGAGCTTCCCTATACCATGTTTGCCAAAAACACCTTTCCAGGCGTCATTGTCGCAGCCTACCCGGGCGTTGAAGTCTCCAAGGATTATGAGCTTATCGCTAGAGGGAATTGATCTGATGGCTTGGTCAAGGTCACTGTAGAAAGCTTCCTTCTCCTTGTCGCTGTATGTCATGGTGGGAGCATATACACTGAGAATGGTCAAGTGGCGTCCCTTGTGGAGACCAATACACATGCACATAATTCTGTCGCTGATGGCAGTAGGTAGTCTGTCGAGCTTCTGAGCAATAGATGTTCGTATTGCAAAGCCCACACCTCCAATTCTGGGTTCTCCCTCTGGCTTGCCTCTCCAGTAGAAGGTGTAGCCTGTACCAACCTCCTCCAGACTAGATTCACCAGCGAGTCTGGTCTCACTGAGGGCTGCAATATCAATGCTGTACTGCCCCAGCATCTTTGCCAGTATTGCAGTATGGCACGCTGGTCTGTTGTCACAGTCTAAAAGGGTTCTGACGTTCCATGAGGCAAAGATCATTTGGTGTTTTCGTGTTGGTCTTCGGCCGCAGTATTGGATGACCAGTCAGGTGCGGCTGCCTGGCAGGTTCTTAGTGGAGTAAGCAATGTTTAGGATCCCTTTTCAGTACCCTTCCCCATCTGGGGAGAGCAGTGCTGTCCCTGAAGAAGGCTGCTCTGTCACTCATGCAGGATAAGAGTGCCGCATTTACCCCAGTATACGTCAAACGACCGTCACACATGAGCCGCCTGAGTGCAGGTTTGTAGCTAAGAACTTCCAGCATCATCCTATGCCTGTTCCCGTCTCCACGTGCCCATCACCCTAGGACTTGAAGTAATAGATGTGATGTGATTCACAAGATGACCTGCACATGAATGGATTTAAGTGAGAGAGGTTTGTGCACTCCCAGTCCCACTCTCTCGTCCAATGCATGTCATATGCCACCTGGTGCAAAGGTTGCCACAAGATGAGCGGCATGCATGGGTGCAGCCTTTCTCCGGTGTGGAGACAAATCTGCAAGGCAGCAGATGGATTTGAATTGGGAGTTACCTACTCCTGGCCTTTGCCTAAAGAGGCACAACCTACAAGGCAGCAGGTGGATTTGATTTCGAAGTTACCTTCTCCTAGCCTTTGCCTACAGAGGCACAACCTACAAGGCAGCAGGTGGTTGGATTGGTAAGTGTTAGGGCATATCCACACGCCGGTGGGCCTGCACACTGTACCTCTGGGGCTCCAACCTGCTCTGAGATCCCTCACTGTTCTGTCCTGGAACCGCAAGGATCCAGTTAACGTGGTGTACTGCTGGAAGGCTACGTGAGAGTCTTGATGCATAGAGATGTAAAAACCATCAGAGAGGACTTATGCCCTCTGCCTCCTTTTCACTCCAAGGAGCTAGATGGCGGCTGCAGCTGGAAGCGAGAGACATGCAGAAGCAGGCAGACACAACACTATGCTACAGCACTACATACTAAGCACCCTGTGCTTAGAAGCACCACACCACCCTGGAAGTTACAGTGAAAAGTAAAATGAGCACACTTCATTCATTCATTCATTGAATGAATGAAGGAGACTGATTCATTCATTCATTCATTCACCAAAAAATAAACACACTAATGCCTAATAAGCCCATGATTAAAATGAAAATGTTGACGGAATAAAAATCTTCAGACTGATAGTATTCCACCACACCTCCCCCATGCGCTGCATCCACACTGGAACGCATACATGCTCCCTCTTCATTCATTCATTCCCCTAAAAAATAAATAAATTAATGCCTATTCTATAGACTTCAAGGGTAAGTCTGCAATTAAAATTATGTGTTTTATGCCATCCGCATTAAGTGTATCATCACATTATTTTTAAAATATGTGATTATAACTGGTGAAACTCTCTCCATTAAAATAACTGAAAATCCCAGCAGATGCTGTGTTTCCTCCAGAGCTACTGTCAGTATAACCTGCATGGTGGCGCAGTGGTTAGCACTGTGGCAGCACAGTTTACCCTCGGCCGGGGGATCGCGGGGATCGTGAGACCGTGGGTTCAATCCCAGCCCCCGACCAACAGTGATCTGTGTGGAGTTTGCATGTTCTCCCCGTGTTGCGTGGGTTTACTCCGGGATTTCTCCGTTTTCCTCCCACATGCCAAAAACATGCAGGTTAGGGATACGGGGCGCTTGCGCACGCAGCGACCGGCAGCTGGTGGCTTGTCACCAGACTGCAAAACAAATCTACCTACGGGTACAAATAAGTAACAAAAAAAAAATAAATAAAAATAACCTGTGTGATTTCAAAACAGGCAGCTGAAGTAACATTAAATAATGTGCTCCTGATGACACACCTCTTTTTTCCTGATCAAAAGCACATTGTCATAAAATGGTCCATAATACCAATGCACATGAGATTGCACGCTGCCACATCTCTTTGAAATGAACCTCCTCCTCCCAGCGCAAAGTCAGTGCACCGTATATTGCAGGGATGTCTAATCATGTGCCATGGAGGGCCAAAACCCCACAGGTTTTCTCTTCTACCCAGTCTCTTCAGCAGGTGTTTTCACTTATCAGCAATCAATGGTAAGAAATTCAGTGGAATCTGCTGTTGAAGACACTGGTTGAAAGTAAAGCCTGCAGGGTCTTGTGGCCCTCCATGGCACATGATTGGACACCCCTAGTCTACTGGTAATTAGATGGCGTGACACAAAGCATAAAAAAACAGACAATGTGCTGATAGAAACTGGAAGTGCAGCACAAAAATCCACTGCTGACTGTCAAAATAAGGCCCATAGAGTATCATAGCATCTTCCAGCTTTCTATTTTTTTAATTCAAAGACACTCCAGCTCTCCCAGTCCACCAAGTACTGCAACCCGCGACCCCGGCGCCGGGAGTCCAGGATGGAAGAGACTGGCCAGGCCGGATGACCACCAATCATCTGGGGCGCGGGCTGCACAGCAGGGGGAGGGCAAAGGGGGTCGGAGACTGCCAGCTTCACCTTGGAAACGTGGAAGGTGGGATGAATGCGGAGGGAGGGGGGAATAGCCACACGCACAGCCACCGGGTTTATAATCCTGGTAATGGGGTATGGGCCCATTAAACGCTGTGCCAGCTTCCTCCTCTCACCCTTTAAAACGACGTCCTGGGTAGACATGTAGACACGCTGGCCTACCTGGTAGGCTGGGGCAGGTCTTCTGTGCCGGTCCGCCGTAGATTTGTTGCGCTCCGCCGTGCGTAAAAGCGCATTGCGCGCCGACGCACAAATGGAGCGGCACCACCTGAGGTGCGCCCGAACTGAGGGGACAGTTACCTCACTCTCCTGCATAGGGAACAGAGGGGGGTCGTAGCCCAGGGACGCCTTAAATGGGGACATCCCCGTGGCAGAAGAGCGGGCGGTGTTATGGGCGTACTCAACCCAGGTGAGATGGTTGCTCCAGGACGCAGGCTTGGATGTAGTGACACAGCAGAGCGCAGTCTCCAGCTCCTGATTGGTCCGCTCACACTGCCCGTTGGTTTGGGGGTGATGGCTGGAGGAGAGGCTTACCTTGGCTCCCAGGGCGTTACAGAAGGACCTCCAAACCTCTGAGGAAAACTGGGGACCCCGGTCCGAGACCACGTCCACCGGAATCCCGTGCAGCCTGACCACGTGCTGGATAAGGAGGTCCGCCGTCTCCAAGGCAGATGGAAGCCCTCGTAATGGGATGAAGTGAGCAGCCTTGGAGAAATGATCAACGATGGTCAGGACTGTGTCGAAGGTGTTAGAGGCCGGGAGACTGGTGACGAAATCCAGGGCGATATGCGACCAGGGCCTGCCAGGGACGGGCAGAGGCTGGAGCAAACCCGCTGGAGGGGCATTACCTGATTTACTGGTGGCGCAGACGGGGCAGGCCCGGGCGTAGCGGGCAGCGTCCTTCCGCAGGCCCGGCCACCAGAAGGATCGTTGAAGTAAATCGATCATCCGGGAGGAACCAGGGTGGCAGGTGAGCTTTGATGTGTGCAGCCAGTGGATGGCCTCCCCCCGGACCGTGGACGGCACAAAAAGCCTCCCCTCCGGTCCGCCGCCAGGGTCTGGTTCCGACTCCGGCGCCTTCTGGATCTTACTTTCGATGTCCCAAGTGACGGCTCCCACGATGCACGACCTGGGCAAGATGGTGTGGACTGCGTCCTCAGACGCCTCAGGGGCAAATTGCCTAGAGAGGGCATCAGGCAGGCCGTTCTTGGAGCCAGGCCTACAGGTGATGTTAAAGCGGAACCTGGCGAAGAACAAGGACCAACGCACCTGGCGGGTGTTCAGACGCTTGGCAGATCTCAAATATTCCAAGTTCTTGTGGTCAGTTAGAACCACGAACGGCAGGTCCGCCCCCTCTAGCCAGTGACGCCACTCCTGCAGCGCGAGCTTGATGGCGAGGAGCTCTCTGTCCCCCATGTCGTAATTTCGCTCCGCCAGGGACAAGCGCCGGGAGAAGAAGGCGCAGGGCCGTTTGACCCCGTCGTCAGGTGACCGCTGAGATAGAACCGCCCCCACCCCCGTGTCCGAAGCGTCCACCTCCACGATGCATTGCAGCGAGGGATCGACTTGGCTGAGGACCCAGGAGGAGGAGAACTCTGCCTTCAGCGCCTGGAAAGCAGCTGTGGCCTCTTCAGTCCACCGGAACGGGACCTTAGGGGACGTGAGGCGGGTCAGAGGGCTGACGATGGTACCAAAGTTCGGGACAAAGCGGCGGTAGAAGTTGGCAAACCCAATAAACTGTTGCACCTGTTTCCTTGATGTAGGAGTGGGCCATTCCACCACCGCTTTCACCTTCGCTGGATCCAGAAGCACCTGGTCGTGGGAGATGACGAACCCGAGGAAGGACGTAGTCTTAGCGTAAAATTCACATTTCTCAGCCTTGACATATAACCGGTTCTCCAGCAGCCTTTGGAGGACCCACCTCACATGGACCCGGTGCTTGTCCCTGGATCTGGAGAAGATGAGGATGTCATCCAGGTAGACGAACACAAGCAGGCCGATGAAATCCCGGAGGACGTCATTTATAAGGTGCTGAAAGACGGCTGGAGCATTGGTCAACCCGAACGGCATAACCAGATACTCGAAGTGGCCGTTTGGGGTACGGAAGGCTGTCTTCCACTCGTCTCCCTCCCGGATCCGGACGAGGTGGTATGCGCTGCGAAGATCCAGCTTGGTGAACCAAGTCGCCCCCTGGAGGGAGTGGAAGGCGGTGTCCATTAGGGGCAAGGTGTAGCGATCCTTCTCCGTGATGTCATTCAGGGCGCGGTAGTCAATACAAGGACAGAGGGAGCCGTCCTTCTTGCCCACGAAGAAGAATCCAGCGCCTAATGGTGATGACGAGGGACGGATGATTCCAGCACTCAGCGATTCCTTGAGATAAGAGTTCATGGCCTCCTTCTCCGGCGCAGACAGGCTGTAGAGTCGCCCTGAGGGTAAGGGTGCCCCCTGGTGGATGTTTATCGCACAGTTGTAAGGCCTGTGCGGAGGAAGAGACATCGCCTTGGACTTGCTGAATACCATACCCAGGTCGTGAAACTCCGATGGCACCAGGGTGAGATCCGGAGGCGCGGCGTCCTTGGGAGTAGGAGGAGAGGACGGGGAGCAGGCAGCGGATTGAAGGGAGGTGCTCATACAAAAGGAGCTCCAGGCGGATACTCTGGCGGACTTCCAGTCCAGGACAGGATTGTGGAGGCGGAGCCATGGGTATCCCAGAATGACGGGTGACACAGAGCTAGGTAGGACGTAGAAGGAGGTTTCCTCCCGGTGGTTCCCAGAGATGATCACAGGAACAGGGACGGTCTGATGTGTAACTTTCCCCAGGGACACATGGGAGAGGTTGACCAGGGCGAGAGGAGATTTAAGGGCTTGGCAACGGATGCCCAGTCGGGTTGCCAGGCTTTGTGAAATAAAGCTTCCCTCCGCGCCCGAATCCACCAGTGCGTGGGTGAGGTGCCCTGTGGGGTTGTGACAAAATCGGATGGGCAGCTTCAATTGAGAGAGGGTAGTTAATCGATTAGCGTCCGCGAGGCCCCCTACAGTGACTCGCGGACCTCCCCGTTTGGCTTCTGTGGACAAAGCTCCTCCGTGTGTTGGCTGTCTCCGCAATACATACAGAGACCCAACTCACGGCGGCATTGTTTCTCCGCTGGGGGGAGCTTTGTCCAGCCTGTCACCATCGGTTCCGACTCCTCGGAGTACCCAGGTGACGGCAACGCCAGGGGGCGAGCTTGGGACAGGCGAGACGAGGCACCTCGAGGGCGAGAAGAAGACGACTTCCGCTCCGAGGCACGCTCGCGCAACCTGTTGTCCAAGCTGATGGCTAGGGAAGTTAGCTCCGCTAAAGTCTCCAGGATGTCCCGTCCAGCCAATTCGTCCCTCAGACCAGCGCTGAGACTGCGAAGGAAGATGCCTCAGAGAGAACGTTCTCCCCAGCCAACCTCCTCCGCCGCTACCCGGAAGTCGATCGCGTAGTCAGCTGCCGACCGACTTCCCTGCTGAAGGCTGAGAAGCCGATCGACCTGAACGCTCTCTGTACGTGAATGATCAAATACTTCCAGAAACAGTCTCACGAATTGGCCATAGGTGAGGGTGGCGTAACTGGGCTTCGCCATAACGGCGTAAGCCCAGGTAAGCGCTCGCCCCTCCAAGAGGTTCCCTATGTAGCCAATCCGGCTATGGTCTGAGGGAAAGTCTCCGGGCACACGGTGAAACACGGACTCACACTGCATGATAAACCCCCGCGCTCCACCGAGCTTACCGCTAAAGCGGGCGGGGGTCGGAATAGGTGTGAGCCAAGTTGGTGCCGCCGGAGCAGGCTGGACGGCCGCTGGAGCAGCAGGAGCCACGCCGCCCTGACGGGCCGGGGGGAACGGCTGTTGGGGGTCCAAGCGGTCCAATCGGTTAGTGATTATGGTTAACTGATTTAAAATCACCTGTTGTTGGTGGGCTATTAAATCCACCCGAGCCTCGAGGGTGGAAAGACGGCGTGCGAGCCCGCTGTCTGCCGAGCCGCTCTGCTGAAGCCGTACTGACATAATGCATGGCTCAGGAGACACACACGCAGGCTCAGGTTAGATTTAATAGCTTTATTAACAACAAGTGTGTATGCGTGTGTGTATGCGAGATGTATATGTGTTGGTGGTGGCGTCTGCGTCAGGCACGGAGGCAGGAGGCCGTTCAGCCGGACAACCCTATGGGAGAAGCAGAGGGAGAAGGGTAACGGGCACCACACCAACACAGGAGATATGACAATGATCGTAGGCTTACTTGGTTTGGGCAGGTGGCTGGCACAGCAAGGGCGTAGCCCGGTAGACAGCGACCTGGAGTGCCTGATGCAGCAGCGAGGAGGCGGTGGCTGTAGGAAGTAGTCCGCCGCCGGGAAATCCACCTGTGCACAGGGGAGGAGACTGGAAGGAGAAGGTAAGAGATTCTTACTTGTAATCTTGCTCGTTGAAGGGGATTCCTTGCAGCAAGGGAAGCCAACGAAGACAGACGGCTTCAGGCCGAAGCCCAGGGCAAGACGGCTTAAATCCTTCGCCGCTGACGAGGCGCAGGTGTGCGTGCAGCTGGCACCGCTGATGAGCGGCGAGGCATGACAGGAGCCACTCATTGCGGCTTGAGCTGTATTAATCTGCTCTGGTGAATGCAAAATTTTAGATTTAATTCAAAACAACTGTCGGGATATTTTTATTTTGAATTGTTCTTTTAAAAGAATGACAGTGAATGAGGTTAAAATTGTAAAAACTGTCATGATATAATGAATATTGGGTTTGTGTGCCCATACCAGCTCTTCTCCGGGGTCGTGATGACAGCTTTTTCCCGGTACACTGGTCCAGCTGCGGTCCAGTAGAGAACTAACTCATAAGCCCATGTAACATTTTTTTTTTCCTCTGTGTAGTGAAAAACTTGGTTGTGTCTTCAAATAGTTTGTATTTAACTGTCCTCATTTAACAGAAAACACCAGCTAAGTGTGGTTTTTCATTAATCGGGACGAGTGAGCACTAAAGGACACGAGATATGATGATGTTGCGGCGGCATGAAAAAAATAAGCAGCGATGCTGTGGTTTTAAGCAGGTTTTATTAATCATACTGCTGTCACGAGCTCTGCTCCCGGCGCCGTGCATGCGCGCCGGGAGCGAGCTCAGCGGCTCTCAGAGAAGGAGGACACAAAGTCTGTGTCCAGCAGCAGCAGTTGCAGAAGTGAGATTGAGAGAGTGAGTTACAGAACCTGTGCAGTATTTATACCCAACTCAGACAATACATCAAAGCGGATTCACAGCAGTTGATACGATCAAAGGGACTGCAGAACAGGCATGAGACATTTGCATTTAAGAGACCTACATAACAATAGGCAGATTTGCTAGCCTCTGCTCCAGGTGCAGGACAAAGAGGTTACAAGGCACATCTACATATTGATCTCAGCCTCTAGGTCACAGTAAGGACAGGACGCATGAACACTATACATGAATGGCACATTACATCACAATATATGAATGGCACATTACATCACGATACATGAATGGCACATTACATCACAATACATGCATGGCACATTACATCTCAGTAGTGCAGCGGGAAAAACCAAGAGAAGAGAGCTGACTGTCCTTAATCTGTTGTGGGGGTTAACCGAACCGCCCACACGCTCCCCCCCAGAGGGCACGGCAGGGGGCCGAGACCTTGATAATCCCTCTATGGGAGCGAGCTGTGGGAGAAGCTCGCTGCAGGCGGAGGGGGAGGGAGGAGGGGGGTAGTAAGTGCCGGCAGGGGGACGGTGAAATCGTCCGAGCCGCGCAAAAATTGCTTGTGGGTCTGCGATGTCGAAGGGCTGTCCCGTTGAACGTGCAGAGGTCCACAAGAAGAAAAATTAGTCTCTGACTCCTCTCGTGGCCATGAAGAAAACAGGAGCGGCGAGGCTGTGTAGCGGCTGTAAGAAAAAAAAAAGGAAGCAGAGGGACTTGGCTTGTTGGCTTTAGGTGCGGGCGCAGCCCTAAAGTCCTCGGGAAAAGCTGACGGCTGAAATCCCTTTGTGCGCCGTGGCTGAGACCATCAGTAAATCCTGTGAACAAGTTGCTTGCGTGCCTCAGGTGGACGAGCAACCCTGAAGGGCCTGTGTGCAGCAGTGCAGGAGGTTGGGGGTCTCTGGAGCCGTTATTGTCCCGTGCGTGATGCGCGGTCCTCGTAACTCCCTGGTGCGTGCGCGGGGGTTCCGTGCGTGGGTGGGCCGCTGGAGTGGCGAGTCAGGGTCCAGAATCTTGGTGGAGATCGGCGCAGACGGCGCCGATAATATCTAAGTTGAGCTGTGGTTGCAGATTGGCCATGGTGCGTTGGAGCGGTGGGAGGGAATAGACGATCTATGTCCCTTGGGCTCGTGCAGATGCGTTGGAGCGGTGAGAGGGAGGAGACGATCTTTGTCACCGCTCGGCCGTGGTGCGTTCAGGTCCACGCGTTGCGTTCTCCGCCGGCCCTGGGGGTCGCCGTCGCGGAGGGGGGACGAGGTGCCTGCGCTCTCGTGTGGAGGAGCTGCAAGCGCGGCCGGTCCAGCGTGGATGAGCAGATCTCAGACGTGCAGATCTCATCATGAAGAACGGGTCACCAGTGCAGCTGTCCAGATCAGAAGGTTGCTTTGCACAAAACGTGTGCATGTTCGGGGTCACCAGTGAAGCGTTCACTGGCAGCGTGTTCTTTTCTGCCTTCAGGTCATGGTGCATTGGAGCGGCGAGAGGGAGGAGACGTCTTGTGTCCCTCGGCCGGTTCAGCGTGGATGTCCAGACCAGAAGGTTGCGTCGCACAAAGCGTGTGCGTCTTCGGGGTCACCAGTGCGGTGGCATGAAATAATAAGCGGCGATGCTGTGGTTTTAAGCAGGTTTTATTAATCATACCGCCGTCACGAGCTCCGCTCCCGGCGCCGTGCGTGCACGCCGGGAGCGAGCTCAGCGGCTCTCAGAGAAGGAGGACACAAAGTCTGTGTCCAGCAGCAGCAGTTGCAGAAGTGAGATTGAGAGAGTGAGTTACAGAACCTGTGCAGTATTTATACCCAACTCAGACAATACATCAAAGCGGATTCACAGCAATTGGTACGATCAAAGGGACTGCAGAACAGGCATGAGACATTTGCATTTAAGAGACCTACATAACAACAGGCAGATTTGCTAGCTTCTGCTCCAGGTGCAGGACAAAGAGGTTACAAGGCACATCTACATATTGATCTCAGCCTCTAGGTCACAGTAAGGACAGGACGCATGAACACTATACATGAATGGCACATTACATCACAATACATGAATGGCACATTACATCACGATACATGAATGGCACATTACATCACAATACATGCATGGCACATTACATCTCAGTAGTGCAGCGGGAAAAACCAAGAGAAGAGAGCTGACTGTCCTTAATCTGTTGTGGGGGTTAACCGAACCGCCCACAATGTGATATGATGGCTCAACACACGACAGATTAGTGGACAAAACGTTTTCACAGAAGAGGTCTGTAGTTTAAAATCTTGAGACTGACAGTAGCCTGTCCACCGCCCCCACCCCACGGGCCGCACACGCACACCAGGACGCACACACTCTCTGTTCAGTCATTCATTCCCCTACAAGAATTCATACATTAATGCCTAATCTATAGACTCCAAAGTTAAGTCCGCAATTATAATAAGAATGTGGATGTAATTTTTTTTTTTAAATTATATTGGATAGACAAAGCCTGCAAATTGCTCACCCATTTGGCTGTGGTTAGAGCCAAAAGCAGGAGCTGTTTTAATAGAGAGAAACTTCAATCCCGCCACCTCAATTGGCTCAAAAGGGTCGTGAGAGAGGCCATCTAGGACTAACAATAAATCCCATAATGGAACCAGTGGCCGGGAAACCGGTAGCTTGCGGCGAGCTCCCTTCATAAACCGACAAACCAGAGGGTGCTGACCCACTGGTTTGTCTCCAAACCCAACATGGCACGCTGAAATTGCCACCAAGTACACTCTCATTGTTGAAAAAGCCTTTCCACCTTCGAACAGATGCTGTAAGAAACAGAGCACATCCACTTCAGAACACTGGTAAGGGATAGCCTGCCTCTCAGTCACACCACCTCTCAAAAACCCTCCATTTACCTCTGTAAAGGGAGCGGGTGGAGGTGGCTCTGGCATTCTGAATAGTGTCAATAACTCCTGGAGGCAGTCCAACTGTGGTTAAAGTCCACCTTTCAGGGGCCAGGCCCAAAGGGCCACACGATCTGGATGAGGATGAAAAATCTCCCCGTGAGCTTGAGACAGGATGCCCCAAGTATGGGGAGAGGCCATGGTTTGCCTGCTAATAGCTGAATTATTTCTGCTATCCAAGGCTTGGATGGCCACCAAGAAGCTATCAGAATCAATGACAGTCCCTGTTCTCTCACTCTGGATAACGTTGGAGAGATCAGGCTGAGAGGTGGAAGTGCATACAGCAGGACATCTGGACATGGGTGTGCCAGAGTGTCCATGCCCAGAGATGCCTCTGCGTCTGACATGGAGTAAAACAGCGGGCAATGTGCATTTTCCCATGAGGCGAACAAATCTACGGCAGCTTGGCCGAACCTCAGCCAAATCTGCTTCACCACCAGAGGTTGGAGTTTCTACTCCCCAAACAGTGGGTTCCCTCTGGATAACAGATCTGCCCTCCTGTTCAGGATCCCTGGCACATGAGCAGCCCATAGAGAGAGGAACCTTGTGCTGCTCCACACAGTCATCCTCCTGGCCAAGCTGTGAAGCTGAGCGACCAGGTGTTACCCTGACGGTTGATATAGGCTACCACTGTTGAACTCTCTGTTTTGACCAAAACATGCTGTCCCTGACGGTAGGGGAGGAAGTGCTTTAAGGCTAAAAACAGCCTGCAATTCCAACACATTTATATGAACCTGGGCTTGGCTTTGAGGCCACAGGCCATTCACTGCTCTGCCCATCATAGTTGCACCCCATCCTACCAAGGACACATCTGTGGTCAGAGTGACTCTGGATAACATCATTCCCAGGTGCATCCCTGCAGTGAGGGTTGCTGGATTTCTTCAAGGCTGGAATGCTACAATACACCACTGCGTTATCTTCACCCTGCAGCGGCGATGATGGCGGAGCATAAACACAGGTTCACTACCCATCACTGAAAATCCCTCATCATGAGGAGTCCCAGCTGAACCACCGATATGACTGAAGCCATGAGGCCTAGAAGGCGGAGGCAAAGACGGAGTGACACAACTTTCCCTCTCTGAAACTGGGCGAGTCACTGTGTGAACAAGACGATTCTCTGCTCTGACAGCATTACACGATAAGTAAGGGAGTTTATTTTTAGCCCCAAATACTCTGTGCACTGCGCAGGTATTAAACGGCTCTTTTCCCAGTTGATTTTGAATCCGAGCTTCATGAGGTGATTTTCCACCACATGTGAATCCCCGATTGCTTGCTCCTGGGATTGGGAGCAGATTAAATAGTCGTCTATGTACGAGAATATTTGGATGCCGCTGTTCCTTAACAGAGACAGTGCTGCCTCCACACATTTGCTGAACACTCTCAGAGCTAGTGATAGTCCGAAAGGGATAGTTTGAAACTTGTACGCTATGCTCTGATAAGCGAACCTGAGAAATTTCCTGTAAGGAGGATAAATGGCAATATGAAAATATGCGTTGGGCAGATCGATTGTCACAAACCAATCGCCTGGCTGGATTGAACAACCTAGTGCTTTGTGCGTGAGCATTCTGAACCTGTACTTTCTTAAGTGTTTGTTCAGTGCCCGCAAATCCAAAATAGGGCAGAGGGTTGAGCTGCCCTTCTTTGGAATGAGAAATCATCATCATCATCATCATAGCAGTCTGTCGGGGGGCGACAATGACGGTTTCATTTAGGTATGATCAGATTCCTCTACGCAGCTCTGTCCTTTGCCTTCCGCTGCCAGGAACTCCTGACCTTGTTAACCCGGGTGACGTCCGAGCCGGTATGAGTTGCTTTCTGACTGGCCATTTCATGAAACTGCTTGCAAAGTATTTGAGTACCGCTACCTTTTGCTGGACTAGTGGCACATTCTTGGCAGATAGAGGTATTATCAGTGGCAAGGACAGGCCAAGAAAAACTGACTCCTTTATCTGTTGCAGTGGCTGACCAGATGATAGGTTTGTTTTTCTCTGCTCTTTGTGTAGTGCATGTCACAATGCACCAACTGGCAAAAGTCCACCACAGACCTTGCGACAGATGTTCTTATCTGCCAGGATGTCCAGTCTCACCCCATGTAACTGGGAGTGGTCCACCACAGACCTGTGACAGATATTGTTTTTAGTTCTGCCAGGATGCCCAGTTTCACCCTCCACACCCTCGGAAGGGCGGGGTTGCTGGTTGAGTCGCCGACGGCCCGACCCATGAGACAGGTAGTACCGGTTTTCATGGTTATCCAGTAGCAAGCAAACCAGTGCCTGACCTGACAATCTCGATCATAGGACTCGCTAAAAGAGCATAGGATTGCCTATGATGTTCCTATGATCTCTACATGATGTCTATATGGTGTCATACAGACACCATAGTATAGAGTGATTCAAGAAATTCTGTGTGTGTCTGTGTGTGATCAAAGGCAGGCATCACTCACGATCATACATCAAAGATCAAAGGCAGGCATCACTCACAACCACAGGACTCGCCACGACATCACCAAAGATCAAAGGTAGGCATCACCCACGCTCACTCACGATCATAGGACATCAAAGATCAAACACAGGCATCACTCACAATCACAGGACCCGCCATGACATCACCAAAGACCATAGGACTCACTATGACATCATCAAAGATCACATGCAGGCATCATAGGACTTGCTAATAAAAGCCCTGCTGCGCCTCCCTGCTTGGCACCTCCCTGATCGCTCCTTTGTTTAAACGAGACAGAATTTCTTCCTCTAAAACTTGAGCAAAGTCTCCAGTGGCCTCTGAAATCAACATACCTTTGAATTTCAGGGGCTTTGTGGCAAACTGCAGTCTGTAACCGTGACAAATGGTGGACAGGACCCATGGGTGAACTGCGCATGCGTGCCAGTGAACCACCTGGGAAGACAGTAGGCTGAA
The DNA here is from genome assembly GCA_020510985.1 of Pholidichthys leucotaenia. Classification (NCBI taxonomy): domain Eukaryota; kingdom Metazoa; phylum Chordata; class Actinopteri; order Cichliformes; family Pholidichthyidae; genus Pholidichthys; species Pholidichthys leucotaenia. The sequence goes on from CM035841.1 coordinate 149,621,596, forward strand.
GGCTGCGCACCTGAGTAATGTTACTCCCTCCGTGAGAAGGGAGCGGCCCCACTTGGGAAGAGCATGAGCTCCCCCCGCAGGCGGCAGAGGTACTTGACTGCCATTTTTTCCTTTGTTTTTGCATTCTGCCCTTGGCAAACTGCCTGGCAGCAGAGATGCACATTTTAATTCTTTTTCACAGGAGAACAAGTGACTTGTTTGTGAACTTGAACAGTACTTGGGGACACTGAAAGGATTTTTAAATCCACTTGCTGACACTCAGGAAGTGCTTGGTGACACTTTGCCAGCTGATTTTGAGTCTCTCTCTTCTGAACAGGAAAAGAGGGAAACTGAGAGAGGGCTTCTGTTGAACTGGGAACCACAGAACTACTGAACTCTGAACAGTGAAGTGGTTTGTCTCCACACCTGTCACTCTTCTTTCCTTCAAGGGGGGGGGGGGATAGTGCTAGGTTGCACGTTTCTTCTTCCCATCCCCAGGGTGGGACGAGCGATTCTTGGCAGCCACAGCAGCATAGGAATGCTTACCCCATGGTCTCGGATTATCAGATCTGGTCTGGGGAGCCTGCAGAGTTGTTCCCTGCCTGTGAGGTCTAGCACCACCATGTTTTCCTCTCGCTGCTGCAGTGGCTGCTGCAAAGCCAGCTCGAGACACCTGGGGAGGTTGGGTGCTCACCTTTCGGGGTAGACAAAGATTAAAGGCTTCACCCTCCTGCCTCCTCCGTGTGCTAGTCTCTCTCATTTTCTCCAAGGCAGGACCAAAGAGACCCTTGGTGGGGTTATATGGTGCATCCATGACGACCCCCCCCCCCCCCCGTGCATCACTCAGTCCTGACAGATTCAGTCACAAGGCTCTTTCACCAACGACAGCGAGACCCATGGCATGCCTGGACCCCTGGACTGCCCCTCTGGAAGAGGGCAGGACCAGATCATTGACCACAGATTTCATCCCATAGGACAGGGTTTGGGGACCCAGAGTCCAACTGACTGCCCATTTCCTCCAATAGTTTTGCCTGATATGCTGACAGTAGAGTGACTGCATTAAGGGAGCAGACTGACTGTGCTGCATATTTGTACATTTGTTGGTAAATCGATGTTGTGAGGCGATCTGACTTACTAGGCAGAGAGATGGTTGTGGAAGCTGAGACAGATCTGCGGTTAGAAGGTGATAAGCCACTGAAGACTCCACCACTGGGGGTTTGTTTAATCCCAGCTCAACCATACCGTGAATCTCCAGCTTAGAGCAGCCCTTGGCGGGAAGCTTGCTCTTAAATGGACTCGACTAGTAGCGACTCATTTCTCTCATGCAGGTGGGGACCGCTGGTAAGAGTTGCTTTGCTTGTGGTGAAGCAAGTGGCAGCCTCTTTCCATCATACAGGTCGCGTTCTGTCCCCTCCACATCCTGAGCTGCCGGCCACGGGATCTTGAGTTTCGCCACAGCTCGCCTACAGATCTCATACAGGTTGCTGTCAACTGGGGAAACAAACAGCACCGGCCCCGCTGGGGGGGGGGGGGGGGTGTCTAGACTGCTGAGGAGGAAAAAAGGAGTCGCCTTCCTCTTCCTCCATATCACTTATGTCGAGGAGGTCGGACCGTGTGTCATCGTCCTCGCCACCCGGTTCACCCAGACCGCTCTCCAGAATGTCCTCTGGGAGCGGACAGTCGATTGGGGACTCGGCCTCCATCATGTCCACCCAGCTCGCGGAGGCTCGTGGCTGATGGCTGACACATGTAGCGCTAGCTAGGCAGGGGTCTTGACCACTAGCTATCGCTACTCTAAGCCTCCTTTACAAAACTTTTCTGGCATAGAAGCGCAACGAAGACACCCCTGAGGGTCTGCTAGCGACGCCTGAGTGTGTTTAGCGCCCATGCAGACTATGCACATAGGATGAGGGTCCCTACCCGAAATGGAAGCACTGCATGATGCGGGACACGGGCGGGATACAGCCTCTTTGGCCTTCAGGTCTAACACTTTGGTGAGGTTAGCAGCCATAGCCAAGGGAAAAGGAGATTTTTCTTATAAAAAAGGCTCGTCGTGACACGTTAGCCTGGCCGTCACTAGCAGTAGCTGCGAGTTTTCAGTCAAGCTCAGCCGTGAAAGCCCTGGGAGTTAACTCATTGTAACACGTTAGCTGTACTCTGTTATCAGTTTTAGTGAGCAAGCTAATTCTAACCGAACACTGATTAAGCTACACAGTCAGCCAACAAACAAATGCTAACCAAACTGCAAACAAGCTCGCCACAATGCAGTAGCTTGAGTCACACAAGCGCACATGTTAACTAGTTAGCAAAAAACAGCTAGCTGTGAGAGCATCTCACCTTGATGCAGGCACTGCCTTTTGTGTGAAGTTCACAGCACAACTAGACCGACAATGGAAAACTGCGTTCCATGACAAACTCCATTAGGCTACGTCTGTGAACAGTTAAACAGCTAATCAAATCAGCCTGGATACACTGAGGGGGCTTGTAGTTCCACACAGGAAGAAAGCAGGAATGATTTGGACGGGTTGGGTCGGCCGTGGTCTTATCAGGGAGTGGGGCCCTGAACACGGCATGACCTGTCTGACACTGACAGACATGGTGTCATTGGAGCTTCCCTACTTGGTCACGCCTGAGGCAATTCCCATAGTGAAACACTAAGTGAAGTTAGAAAAAGAACCATAGTTACTAAGGCTTTGTAACTGTGGTAACCAAACAAAAGTCCAAAGAAACATGTTGCTTGTTAACATGTTTTTATTATTACCTCCGCCAAGGAGGTTATGTTTTCATCGGCGTTGGTTTGTCTGTCTGTCTGTCTGTCTGTCTGTCTGTCTGTCTGTTTGTTTGTTAGCAAGTTAACTCAAAAAGTTATGGACGGATTTTCATGAAATTTTCAGAGATTGTCAGAAATGCGGTATCCTACAGATGATTAGATTTTGGTGGTGATCCGGATCACCGTCCAGAAGAAAACCGCCATTACAAAAAATGTGATTTTTGTGAATAACTACTGAGCCACTAATCCTATCATTGTGAATCCAATTGCTAGTCATATGTTTTCATGGTCAAGGAATCTGAAAACGTACACACAAACACTGTATGGGGGGAACTGTGGCGCTTGGCGGAGGTCTGCGCTCTCCGAGTGCTTTTCTAGTCGTGAAAAGGGTATGTTCAGCAAAAATATTATTGCAAGACTAAAATACTTTTCAATCAGTAGTTTTCACATGCAAGAGTACACATAATGGAAATTATGCTAGACATGACCCTAAAACAGTACACTTTGATACATCAAAACAACAATAAGGGTTCCAAAAGCCACTATATTCCCTGATAATCGCACTCAGATATTTTCACAGAATATGTACAGTATCACTCCACTTCAGTGGTGTTCTAATAATCTTTAAATTATAGTTGCTTTCAGTGGTTTTGGGAACTGTAATACTTATATGTGTTGGATACCTTAATTTCCACAGGGAGGCACTGTTTGAAAAGAGATGGCCCAAAAAATCCAGACCTCTGTGACTAAAAAGTCCCACCCTTGTAAATGTTTGGGTAGTCACATTTGTTTACAACAAGATAGACAAGCTAGAGTTGGATTTATTATCTTGACTTGTCATCATAGTGTTGTGGGGACAGACTCTTTCTTTCATCTGAAAACGCCAAGAAAAAGCAAGTGAAGTGTATGGAAATGCACCAGAGCTAAATCCCTAATGTGCTAACTAGCCATTGGCATGAGTCACGTGACCCACAGACCCTACTCAAGGAGGGTATGTATATAAACACTCGGGGAACACAGCAACACAGAAGGAAGCCAGCATGCACCCATGACCAAAAACCGGACCCATCATCCAAGAGTCCCCACCGTCCCACCAGAGGAGCGTGGCCCCCACCCCAAGGGCCCCAAGCCAGAGAAACAAACCCCCAGCCCCAACCTCACCCCTGCCAGCAGCGACCAACACACAACCCATCACCACGCAATGCACAGCCAAAGGAGCCCCAGTCAACGCCATAATGGCCCCGTACCACCACAGCTAACCCCCCCAGCCAGCCCACCTCCAGCATGGCCACTCCCAGCCGGATGCACCAAAGAAGAGAGAGCCAGAAGATAGCCCCAAAGCAGCACCACCATTGACTCCCCCCCACAGGGAGGGACAGGAGAGGGGACACTCCCCAGAACACCAGCCAGCCGCTGCCCCATCTGTCACAATGGGCACAGCCACCCCGCACCAAACCTGGCAGAGCACGGATCCACCACCAGCATGTGAAGGGAAAGTGAACAAACATACAAATCAGGAAAGGCACAGCAAGGGGGAGGAGGGGGTGGGGCTGGGATGGCACAGGGTGCCAGCAAATGTCCAAGGTCACACCCATCCAGAGGGCCTGGACGCTGGCCCTGACCCAACCCAGCCCTCCGTGTGTGGGTGCAGCCAATGTGAGGTATTTTTAAAAGGTGGAGGCACTGACGACCAACCAGATGCTGTTGTAATAAAAGCAATATTACATTCAGGGTCATGCAGTATCATGAATATATGTGACCTGTGCTGACAAAATGAGTCACTTTGAGGAAATTAGCAAAACTGAGGTAACTTTTTTCACATATTCTGTATTGAAAGACCTTCAAAATGATATTTAATTTGTAGGAAGTGCACAAAAACGGACCCAGAAAAAGCCGATTTGTTTATATTTTGGCTAGGTTTAAAACTTGTGTTCGATCGGTCGGGAGTTACGTCTTCCGCCAAGACATATGTATTTTTAGAAAGTACGATTTTCTAAGCTTTACAAGCGCAGTGGTTAGCACTTCGGCAGCACAGCAACTCACCCTTGGCCATGGGATCCCAGGTTCGATCCCATCCCCTGACCAACAGTGATCTGTATGGAGTTTGCATGTTGTCCCAGTATCTGCGTGGGTTTACTCCGGGATTTCTCTGGTTTCCTCCCACAGGCCGAAAACATTCAGGTTAGGTTAACTGGAGACTATAAAGTGGCCCTAGGTGTGAATGTGTGTGTGAATGGTGAAGGGATAGCGCCATACCGTGGCTGCTTCATCCATCCAGGTAGATGCCCTGAATTTCCCCTCTGGGTATCAATAAAGTACACAAAATCAAAAAATCAAATAAAAAAAATATATATACCAGGCACTCATGGGGGGTTTCTCGGGACTTGCCGCTAGCAAACAAAGAAAGAGTCATGATTTATGACTTATTCCGACTCATTTTGCCATCACGGGTCACATATCACTACAACAGAATCATTGCATTGATATATTCATCAATACTGCACTTCCTCGCATGTAATATTTCTTAACTACAGTCTGGCCCTAGCCTAAACACAGAATTTTGTTTTCTATCATTCAAAAAACAGCTGCACAAAATGTAAAGTCAGAATAAAAATGAAAAAAAAAAGATAGGACAAAATCTACCAACTCAACTTTTAATTGATTAAAAATTAGCCTAAAGAGGTCTTTCAGTGAATTAAAAAATAGCACTAACCAACCATATGTCAATATGTCATGATTTAGGGGTGAGAATACATTTGATGTCCAGAAACACAATCATGCAAATGTGTATATACAACTATTATTAAGATTCAAGATTCAAAGATTTTATTTGTCAATACTACTATACGTACAGGACATACAGGAGAATTGAAATGCCGTTTCTCTCTCTTCAGTGGCGTGCACAATATATAAAAAAGGAATAAGGCTGGAAAAACAACAACAGCAGTCTATGTACAGTAATGCTACCCATAGAGCAAATAACAATAAAAGATAAAACCCAGACATCCCATAGTGCAAATAAAGATAAATGATAAAACCCAGCAATCCTACTGTATATACAGAAAAAAGTAGAGCAGTAATACTCATAGTTGCGAGTTCAGTGCGGTAGTGTAGATGCAGACAGTGACAGATTGGACTGCATATGATCAATATTGCAATAACAGACAGCAGCAGGTATGGATTTTGTGCAAATGATTGCAGTAAGGTGCAGAGACATACAGCAGCAGATGTATTAATGCCAACAAATGAAATCTAAAACTAAAAAAGACAAGAGCAAAGCAGGAAGAAGTTATGGAAGATGCAGTGACACCAGACTAGATATGGCAGACATAGTTCAGCTTAAGATGACGTGGATTCAAATGTGCCCTCTTTCCCGATCAGTGTTAGTATGTGGTGGGTCACAGAGGGCTAGGTTAAAATTAGTTGTGATGTCTTCTTGTGTAACGGGAGCAACTTTGGCCTGCTAACATCACAAAAATCTAAGGCCTGGCACATTCCACTGTATAAATAACTGAGGGGAGATGGTGGACGAGAGAGAGAGAGAGTAAGAGCGAGAGAGAGAGAGAGAGAGAAAGCGAGAGAAAGAGAGAGACGATGAGCAGTGTCATTGAGTGATGGAACAGCTGAGCACTACACACATGGAAAAGCAGCAGAGCTGAATCAAACTGAAGGTTAAAATGGACCATCAAACAAAATCTTCCCAGTGTAAAAAGTCCGATTGCAAAGCACTAACATAATCCTCAGTAACTCTACAAGCAAGCCCGAAGTTCATGTAAATATGCATATTATCTGCAGGCAATCAGAGGTGGGTAGAGTATCCAGAATTTGCAGTCAAGTAAAAGTAGTGTTACCCTATGAAATTAATTATTTAACTATAGGTAAGAGTGGTCTTTCTCATACATTTAGGACCATCACCTTGTAAATGTACCAATTTCTCCTCATAAATTTGATATTTTTTCCACATAAATTTGTAATTTTTATTACATAAATTTGCAACTTTTTACTAATAAATCTGCATTTTTTTTTTCACATAAAACTGTGGGATTTTTTTCCTCATCATAAATGTGTTACTTTTTTCTTGTACATTTTTTTCCCCCTTGTCCTGTCAGGCAGCTAGCTAGGTAAGCAGAACAGAGATCTGTTACCTTTATTGTGCCAAACAGATTTACTTTGACAAAAGGAGCTTTGTACAGTCTCTTCACTTCCGCCTTCCAAAGAGAGCAGATGCTTTTTTCTTTCTCTCCAGCTCTGACTTTTTATCTCTTTCCGCCCCTAACTGACTGGATCCCAGCTTGCTATCGTCTGTCTGCGTGTCTCTACTGCTGATTATCGAACGAAATTATGGATTTAATAAGCTGGGCTTTGAACGCAATTGACACTATTTTTTCAACGAGGAAAAGTGCCCCGGGGGAGGTAGTTTGCCCCGCAGGAACAGCGGCTGCGGGCTATTTGAAGGACACAAGTAATTGGAAACTCTTGTGCCTGTGTGATCTCTCTATCGAAGATGTTGAAGATTTATACATCTTCGTAGCAATGGTCATCGGAATCTTTCTGATTGGATCTGGGATTGTTCTGGTGTACCGTAAATTGATGAAGATGGACGGAGCCTATCAAAATGCTGGCCAGGCGAGGCTTAACCATCAAATTGAACAATTGGGCAGGACTCTGACAGCGGCTAATGGAGAACTGTCTAGGAAAATGGATTACATTATGATCACGCTGAGAGCCGTCCATGAAGAATTCAACGTCCAGCACTGAAGGATTAAAGTACTGAATCTGTAAGAGAATATAAAGGTTTTTTTTTCTCTGGGAACAGTACTATTCGACTTATCTGACCTGCCCTTGCAATCAAGTCCTCCAGATTATCTGCAGTTTTTTGTTTTCAAAACATTTGAGCTGCATTGACTCCTATGGACAGCCAGCTGCCTGGCTCAAGGACAAAGTGCCAGACGCTAGACAAAACATCTCCTGCTGAAGAGACTTTGTTGTTCTTAACTGATACAAACACCTTCACTCAACACTACACTCACATTGACTCAATAAACTGATGAGAAGATCATTCATTCACTGCTCTCTTTGTGTCCTTGTATACACTATTGTCTGCTAATTGTGCATTGAGGGCTTTTTTTCTTGTAATCATAATATTGATCATTTATGACCGGTATTCTGACAATCAATGCTTTTTTGCTCTCTCCTATTGTGTTTATCCTTTTCTTCCCTATGCTTCCTGTTCCTAGTCTGCTGACAGGCGCGTTATCGACGCTGCCGCGTCACCGGAAATGCATGTCGTTTTCAGTGTCAAGTCAAATCCCTCGTATGTTATCAGTTGTTTACTGTTAATGTACTTGGCAATAAATCCTTTTCTGAGTTCTGAGTTCTGAGTTCTGAGTTGTACAGTACCTAACTACGTACTGTACTGTATATTGTTGTAAACTCTTCCTGTAATAACTTTTAATACTATATTTAAATTATTTTACCCATGGAGGACCCGACAGGATGGGGAATGGGGAAAGGAAGTGTGTGGAGGGGGAAAGAAAAGGGAGGGGAACAGACAAAAAGACAAACAAACCAACAACTAAAACAAAGAGAAGACAAACTGCTTCTTTCACCGAAGATATCTCAACATGAGTCTGGTATCCGCACGTGTTAAAGGAGAGACATTTGTGCATGTGCGTCTGTGTGCGTATATATGACAGCGCGTGCAAAATAGGTGTGTGCATGTGAGTGGTTTGTCAGGAAACATACGAAGAGGGGGGCCGGTCACAGCAGCTCTCCCCCCGGGAACCCCAAGCAGGCAAGGCAGTGCCGCCAGCCCCCACAGGGCACAAATGCCCAAGGTCAGCAAGCCCCAGGAAAGCCAGGCATCCACCCCCGAAGGGATGATCGAGGGAGGCCAGGCCACCAGGCAGCTGGCGCGGCGGGCTCACACCCCTGGGCCCGCCAACCACCCACCCCTCCAGTGGGGCCCACGCCAGTCCCCGGGCCCCAGGCGCCAGGAAGCCAGATCCCCCCCCTCCCGGGCCAGAGACCGGCCTGCACCCCCTTGTACATTTGAGATTTTATTCTCATGACATTATGAGGTTTTTCCTCCTATATTTCAGATATTTTTTGTTTAAATTTATTTCTTTATTCTCATAAATTTGTGACTTTTTTTTTTAAATATTGTGACTTTTTTCAGATAAATTTCCACCTTTTTACTCATAAACTGGTAACTTTATTCTTTTTTTGCATCTGAGCCCTAATAGAAACCAATTATATCAACACTAGTCATCTACTAGTGTGAAAAGATTATAAATTTACTCAAATGATAAAGACAGTCATTTTAACCAGTTTTCAAATCTGTGAAATCAAAAGTATCTAAAGTACCATTGTATCTACTTAAGTAAAAGTACAGTTTTGTAAGTGTAAAAAGCTTCCTGCACTAAAACCACTCATTTAAGTACAATTCTAGGAAAAAGTTAGTTGAGTACATGTAACTGAATGAATGTAACTAGTCACTACCTACCTCTGCTGACAATAAAACACCTATGTTGTAGTGTTATTGCTGCAGGCATTGTTAAACTGAATCACGTGACTGTGGTGAAATAGCTCTTGAAACACACTTCTCTATTAAGAGGGATTTTAAAACATGTTGCTTCTCCAGATACACACAACATAACAGTGAAGTGATCACATGGGTAATGTGATATCCTACCGTGTAGCAATGATCACACTTGAGTTATTTCTTTGGCTAACTCTGCCGTTTATTCTGCAACACACATAATAAGACTGAACATGGATTCTGCGCGGGGTTTTCACACTCTTGTTCTAATATGTCCCCTTAATAGTAGTGCTGAACAACACAGGTAGTTCCCCCTAGAGGCATGTGCCAGTAATGTTTATAATTAGACTTGCAGTCTACCACATCCCTCCCCTCTAGATTAAACTACTTTTAATTACATTAGCCAATTATGCTAGACATCCTGGAACTCCCATTTAATCCTAAACAATCACAGTTACTTTTAACTTCTTAAACACATGTGCCATACACATAATTTCTTTTTTCTTTCTTTTTTTTTTTTTTTCACATGTATAACACACATAACAGTCTAACTGGGGATTTGGTTTGACTACCGCATCCCAGTGAGGTTCCAGGACGCATTCTTGTCCTGTGGCTGGGGAACTCACTACTGACTAAGTATAGTCCTTCAAGTAGTCTGGAGCTTTCCTAGCTCGCTGAGATCTTCTCACGGCGGGTGAGCCAACTGCAGGTGAAGACTCAGACTGCTCCACTGTTTCGGCTGCTGCAGTGCTGCCCGTAGAATCTGCAGAGACGGTTACCTCAGGTTTCACCTGAAGTGGTGGTTCATTGATGCTCTCCTCAGAATGGGTGTCAGACAACACCTCTGGTGCCATCGGCAGGGGAATGGAGCTCCTACCACGAACTTGGTCGATGTGTCGCCTCACCACTTGTCCATGGCCTAATGTCACCTTGAATGACACAGGGCCTGTCTTTTCTGTTATTTCTCCTGGTACCCAGGCTGGTCCTGAGCCAAAGTTGCGGGTGTAGACCACGTCTCCTTCTCTCAGTATTCTCTCTCTAGCATGCATGTCATGATAACCTTTTTGTTTCTCTTGTTTGTCATGCACTTTGTTTCTGAAGTCTGGATGTATTAAGTCAAATGTTGACCTCAACTTTCTTCCCATCCATGGACCTGCGTAGTCAATGTGAATTCTTCTCCATGGTTTATCTGGAACTTCCCAGGGATGTAGTGGGGCTGCTGGAGGACTGTTCCTGTTCTCCTGGCATGCCGCACATGACTTCACAAGCGCCTCCACCTCTGCATCCATGTTGGGCCACCACATGTAACTCCTCGCCAACGCTTTCATGCGAGTGATGCCAGGGTGTGCTTGGTGTAGTTGTTGCAGTAAGGCATTCCTACCAGGTGGTGGAACAACCACGCGTCCTCCCCACAGGATACAACCTTCCTGGGTGCTGAGCTCATCCTGTCGTCGGGCATAGGGAATGAACTCAGGACTGTTCATCTTCGGCCATCCTCGCAAGATGTATTCTCGCACTCTTGCTAGAACAGGGTCTTTGTCTGTCCACTTCTTTATTTGTTGCGCGTTCACCAGGGGCACGCCGATATCTTCAAACAATAGCACTCTCTCCTCCTCCTCAGGCGTGCTGTCTCTTCCTCCATCCAAGGGTAGCCTACTCATCGCGTCAGCATTCGTATGGTCCCGTCCGGCTTTGTAAACGATGGTGTACTCATACGCTGCTAATGTAACGGCCCATCTCTGAATTCTCTGAGATGTCATCTGGGGTATGGCTCTCATTTCACTGAACAGTGAAATTAGTGGCTTGTGGTCAGTCACTATAGCGAACTGTCTCCCGTACAGGTATTTGTGGAATTTTTTTACACCAAATACTACTGCAAGGCCCTCCTTGTCTAGCTGGGAGTAGTTTTTCTCAGCTGCACTAAGAGTTCTTGAGACGAACCCTATGGGTCTCTCTGAGCCCTCCTCCATACGATGAGAGAGTACAGCACCCACACCGTAGGGTGATGCGTCACACGCCAGGATGAGTGGTTTGTTTGAATCATAGTGCACTAACACACTACAGGACTGAAGTAGCACTTTGGACTCTTCAAACGCCTTCTGCTGCTTGACCCCCCATGACCATTTTTCTTCCTTCTTAAGTAAGGTATGTAGTGGTGCCAGCAGCGTGGAGAGCTTTGGGAGGAACCTATGGTAATAGTTCAGCAAGCCCAGGTAGGCTTTTAACTCAGTAACATTTTGTGGCTCAGGCGCCTCCGCAATTGCTTCCACTTTGTCTGTTAGAGGGTGTAGACCACTGGCGTTGATCTTGTGGCCTAGGAACACCACCTCTTTTCCCATGAACTCACACTTGCTTCTTTTCAACCTCAGACCGCTTTTCTCCAACCGTTGAAGCACTTCCTCCAGCGTTTTCAGATGTTCTTGTTCATTTGGTCCTGTACAAAGGATGTCATCCAAATAAATGGCAACATTCGGAATTCCACCTAGGATGCCCTCCATAGTTCTCTGGAATATAGCAGGACTGGAAGCTACTCCAAATGGTAAGCGTGTGTAGGTATATAAGCCTTTGTGTGTATTGATGGTTACATACTTTCTTGATTCTTCTTCCAGGACTACTTGTTGGTAGGCGTGACTCATGTCTAATTTCGTGAAGTGTCGGCCGCCGTTCAGCTGTGCGAAGAGGTCCTCCACTTTAGGAATTGGATACTGATCCACCCGTGATGCTCGATTGACAGTGAATTTGTAATCTCCACATATTCTAATGGAGCCATCCGGCTTTCTCACTGGGACTATGGGCGCCGCCCATTCTGCAACCTGCACTGGCTCAATGATCTTGTCATCCAGCAGCCTCTGTAGCTCGCTTTCAACCAGTGGCTTGACTGCATAGGGTACCGGTCGGGGTTTGCAGAATCGTGGTTGGGCCTCCTTGTCCACATTAATCTTTGCAGTGACACCTTTTAGCTGTCCTACGTCTTCTTTGAACACCTCAGCGTGTCTTTCGAGGATCTCCTCCAGCTGCAATTTGGGCTGAGATTCCACTTTATTCACCAACTGATCAATCATGGCCAGTTCTTGTAGCCAACTTCGCCCTAGTAGATTTGGTCCTTCGCTCCCAACTACTACTACAGGTAAGTCCTTTTCTTTGTTTTCGTGTTGCACCTTCACTTGTGCCATGCCTAGCACGTCTAGCTTCTCTCCTGTGTATGTTTTTAATTTTAATGAACAGGGATTTAATTCTGCTGTGTCTGTTTTCTTCCACAGTTGTGTATATTGCTGTTTACTTAATATGGTTACTCCACAGCCTGTATCAACTTCAAATGTTACTTTCATTCCATTAACATTCATGGTACGCGTGATGGGCGCTACCTTGGTCAGCTCCTCTGACGTGTTGTAAATTGTGTGAAAACCCATGTCTTCTGTATCACTTTCTCCCTCCCCTCTCAGTTGATTCGCTCGCTGTACCTTTCCTGGGCCCTTTTTTTTATTCTTTTGCCCATTAACTGTTGCTTTCAGCACCTGTGCGCTGTCCACCTTTATTCTACATGCTTTCTTAATGTGCCCTCGCTTGCCACAATTATGACACAGCTCAGTGGCAAATTTGCACTCGGCGGCATTGTGCTGGCCTTTGCAGCGATAACAACTGGGGAATTTGTGCTGAGTTTTGTCAGTCAACACTTTGTGGACACCTACTTGGGTCTTAGGCACACGAACATGCGTTGCTGTGTCCTCTGTTAGCTTCCCTTGCATCTCTCTCACATCTTTAGCTGCTGTTTCCATTGCTTGGCATAATTCCAAAGCCTTCGCAAAAGTGAGTTTTGTTTCAGATAAAAGTCGCCGTTGCATTCGGTCATCATTCACTCCACACACAAGTCTGTCTCTTAACATTTCTTCCAATGAGTCTTTGTAATCACAGTGCAGTGTTAATTTCTTCAGTTCTGCCACATACTCTGCTATGGACTCAGTGTTCCTCCTTATGCGTGAATTAAATTTGAATCGTTGCACGATTTCACTCGGTTTGGGGCTGAAGTGCTTCTGAAGCTCAGCAGTAAGCTGGTCGTACGTTTTATCTTTCGGTAATGCAGGGCTTATTAAATTTCTCAACAAACTGTAAGTAGTTGCACCAACTCCACTCAACAGTACAGCCTTCCTTTTGTCTGGCTCCTCAATATCATTAGCTTGGAAGAAAAAGTCCAACATTTCACTATATTCTTCCCATGACTGAGTCGAGTTATCAAAAGGGGTTACCGTTCCGATTACAGCCGCCATTGCTCGTCGTGGTGGGGAAACCTCGTTTTTCCTCCTCTGAACTTGCACTCGAACTACTGGAGTCACTTGAGTTCGCCACACTTGCAATGTTCTCTGTTTCTCGCCGCTGATTTTTTTCTTTTAATCCTCGTCGCCAATTGTGTGATATCCTACCGTGTAGCAATGATCACACTTGAGTTATTTCTTTGGCTAACTCTGCCGTTTATTCTGCAACACACATAATAAGACTGAACATGGATTCTGCGCGGGGTTTTCACACTCTTGTTCTAATATGTCCCCTTAATAGTAGTGCTGAACAACACAGGTAGTTCCCCCTAGAGGCATGTGCCAGTAATGTTTATAATTAGACTTGCAGTCTACCACAGGTAAGAACTCAAAACTACAAGCAAAATTAAAAATGAAGCTATTTCAGATGTACAGTGCTAAAAACTGCAATTTCTCGAAGAGTCACTTTAGGCTTGTCCCAAAAATGAGTCATCTCCCTGGACACCATTGATAACAAGCCAAATTCTCAATTACCTATTTACCTAACAAACAATTAAAATCTAGCTACAATGCTCCGCACTGTGTGTCTATATATATTTATGTTTATATGTACATATGTATACTCGCTGCTCTTGTTTTTTCTTGCCTTCTGATTGTTGCTCTGAGTGTTGCTATCCCTGTGCTGTTGCAATCCTGGAATTTCCCCGTTGTGGGACTAATAAAGGCTTATCTTATCTTATCTTATCTTAGTTTGTTACTCTCTGGCTGATTTCCCTGTGTATTACACTATGTAAAATATTTTATCGTTTTTGTTCATGAACAGAGAGTGGGATTTCCCAGTTACTTATGACTACTCAGTAAATCGTTGAGACCTATTTTTCTCTTCAAATTTTGCTACAGTTGTACAACTTGTTCAGTTTTGATTCATATGTTTTAGTGATATGATGTAAAATGTGCAAATATGCCACTACAGAAACAGGTTGAACTGAATAATGGCCATTTTCTATACTTTCTATGACATCATAAGCCATTAAGAATTAGTACATACTATCCAGGAACAAAATGGCACAATGCTATTTTTAATATTTCACTACTTCTGATTAGCTAATACAATAAGCTAGTGATGGCCACTTCTGAAAATAACAAAAACGCTAAATACAGAGTTTAGAATGTAAATGTCCATCTCTGACACAGTATACAGACTGAGGCTACTGCTGGTCATACACTGTATATTAGGGCTGAGCGATAAAACAATAATGATAATTATCACGGATTAACTTTTCCTCAATACAGACATAAAACATGGTCAATATAACGTCAACAGAACTTGTTTGTTCCGTGTTTTGACAGACAACACGAAAAGCCAATGAAAACGAGAACATACTGCACCGAACCAATCATGTGGCTGGAATACAGTTAGTCACATTCAATTGACACACACAACAGCATGTGTAAGAGCACAACACAGATTATTTTTCCTTTCTTGTGGTTAAGGACAAAAGCATATTGGCAGATTGCAAGCTAAATGCTGATTGAGTCCTACTGCAATCTTCAGACACATGATTAAACAGCAACAAGTTCCGACAAAGCTAGTGCTAAGGAACGGCCAGCTATGCTAACAGCTAACACCGTAAAATGGATCTACACTATCTGAACACCCACAGCTGGATTTCAAGCACGGGTATGTATCTGGACAGTTTGTGATCCAGCAAGAATTAAACCAACTGATTGCCAGATACGTTGTTAAAGGCTGAAGACATGATATCAACAGTCAGTTTCCTTCAGACAACTGAGACTGTGATCCACTGAAGTTAAAACACATTTACCTGCTACCTGGATAAAGATTACTCGATAATGGATTTTGATATCCAAAAGACATTTGAATGAGTGCCTGGATCATGTCTCTGGTCACAGCAGACATTTGGACTGCGGATGATGAACGTTTTCTTTGGATCACTGCACATCGGATTAATCCATAATCACAAAGGTAAGATAAACATGGACAGTTTTCTGTCCAACACACTGACACCATGTTCAACTACACCAACATAAAAAACTGTCTGTGAAGTTCTGTTTGAAACAGTCTGTTTTCAGCCTGCCATTAATAATAAGCCCGTAATGTAATCCATTAATTAAATTATCTTGCTATGTGTGCAAGATTATTTAAATATGCATTTAAAAGTAATGTGAAAGTTACTTTTCCAAGTAACTAATTACTTCAATCATGCAGTAATTGGTAAAGTAACCCACTTACTTTTGAAAAGAAGTAACTAATAACTGTAATTAATTACTAATTTTAGTAACTTGCCCAACACTGATTAGGATTAAAAAGGAACCGTTAAGCTTCACAGAAACAGTGATTTGATTTATATCGCAATATATACATATATCGATATTGATCAACATAAAAAAAAATTATCATTACTGGATTTTTTTCATATCACCCAGCCCTACTGTAGATCAAACATCATACAACAGTTAGTTCCAACTGAGCAATCTGATTGAACAATAGGGGTTCCAGGAGTTACTATATTCCCCGATAATCGTACTCGGACATTTCACCAAATATGTATCACTCTGCTTCAGCTCTGTTTTTATAATCTTTAAATTACTATAATATTAGTGGCTTTGTATAATATGTGAGAATTGTAACACTGTGTCAGATATCTTAATTTCCACAGTGAAGCGTTGTTTGAAAAGAGACAGTCCTAAAAATCCAGACCTCAGTGAACCAGAAGTCCCGCCATTGTAAACATCTGGCTAATCACATTTGTTTACAACAAGACAGACAAGCTAGAATTGAATTTATTGTCTCAACTAGCAATTCATAAAAACCTTGTGGTGATGGACTCCTTATTTCATCTGAAAATGCCAGAAAAGCAAGCAAAGTGCACAGAAACAAACACGGAAATGCAACAAAGTTGAATCGCTCATGAGCTAACTAGTCACCGGTGCGAGTAACGTGACCCACAGACCATACTCTACAGGTGGAGGTTTGCATATAATCAGTTTTGGACTTCAGTGGACAATATTTCATTTGGTTACATGTGTGTGAAGTGACATTAGGCCGATTTTTTTCTATATTATGCTCACTGAGGCACTTAGCAACAGTTAACTAGGTACATTCGGAAGGAACTATTTTTCCCAGCAGTGCAAAATAACTGGTTAAACAAAAATCATAATATTTTGTGCTACATTGCTGTAATTTTATAAACTGTGCTTCGGAAGCTGTTGTATAAAAGCAATATTACATTTGAGGTCATGCAGTATCATGAAGTAACATAGTAAGTTGTTCTTTTCAGGTTGGGTAGAAATTAGGGGTGGGGAAAAAAGATTGATTCAGCCATGGATCGTGATACTTGGCACTGTCAACAATGCATCAATCCATAAACGCATGGATTGATCTTTTATTTAAAAAAAAAAATGCACGCACATACAGCCATGGACAAAATTGTTGGTACCCCTCTGTTAATGAAAGAAAAACCCACAGTAGTCACAGAAATAACTTGAATCTGATAAAACTGGTAATAAATAAAAATTCTATGAAAATTAACCAATGAAAACCAGACAATGCTTTTGAATTGTGGTTCAACAGAATTATTTTAAAAAACAAACTCATGAAACAGGCCTGGACAAAAATGATGGTACCCTTAACTTAATATTTTGTTGCACAACCTTTTGAGGCAATCACTGCAATCAAACGATTTCTGTAACTGTCAATGAGACTTCTGCACCTCTCAGCAGGTATTTTAGCCCACTCCTCATGAGCAAACTGCTCCAGTCGTCTCAGGTTTGAAAGGTGCCTTCTCCAGATGGCATGTTTCAACTCCTTCCACAGATGTTCAATAGGATTTAGATCAGGGCTCATAGAAGGCCACTTTAGAATAGTCCAGTGTTTCGCTCTTAGCCATTCTTGGGTGTTTTTAGCTGCGTGTTTTGGGTCATTGTCCTGTTGCAAGACCCATGACCTGTGACTGAGACCAAGCTGTCTGACACTGGGCAGCACATTTCTCTCTAGAATACCTTGATAGTCTTGAGATTTCATTGTACCCTGCACAGAGTCAAGACACCCTGTGCCAGATGTAGCAAAGCAGCCCCAGAACATAACAGAACCTCCTCCATGTTTCACAGTAGGGACAGTGTTCTTTTCTTGGTATGCTTTATTTTTGCGTCTGTGAACATAGCGCTGATGTGCCTTGCCAAAAAGTTCCAGTTTTGTCTTGTCTGTCCATAGGACATTCTCCCAGAAGCTTTGTGGCTTGTCAACATGCAGTTTGGCAAATTCCAGTCTGGCTTTTTAATAATTTGTTTTCAACAGTGGTGTCCTCCTTGGTCGTCTCCCATGAAGTCCACTTTGGCTCAAACAACAACGGATGGTGCGATCTGACACTGATGTACCTTGACCTTGGAGTTCACCATGAATGTGTTCAGAGGTTGTTCTGGGCTCTTTTGTTACCATTCGTATTATCCGTCTCTTCCATTTTTCCTCCTGCGGCCACGTCCAGGGAGGTTGGCTACAGTCCCGTGGATCTTAAATTTCTGAATAATATGTGCAACTGTAGTCACAGGAACATCAAGCTGCTTGGAGATGGTCTTATAGCCTTTACCTTTAACATGCTTGTCTATAAAGGGCCTTTTCCACTAGCACGCTTAAGCGCGACACGGGACAGCTCAGCACGCTTTGTACGCTTTTCCACAAGCCCCAACACGGTTTAACAGCCGCGATTCTCAGCCCCGCTGAAGGGCAGAGTACAGCAGTGCTGAGCTGTGCCGTGTTGTGACGTTAACAGACTGGTCGCCGCTGATTGGTCAGGTCGTAACCGGCGCTGATTGGTCAGGTTGTAACCGTCCCTCTCCTCCTCATCATCTACCAAATCTTCACGACCTTCTCAATAAAGTTTTTGAAAAAAAAAAAAAAAAAAAAGAATCTTCACGACCACCTTTACTCAGCACGCAACCACTGTTGGCGGTTCCTTTTCAGTGTATTGCTGTGCTATTTTCATTTATTCTCTATCAAAAATGGCTTTGCGTAATAAGGGTGTTCCATGGACCAGTAAGGAGCTGCAGTGTCTGCTGACTGCATTGTCAGACGAACGTATTCAGCGCGAGTTAGACGGAGACGCCCGGAATGAAAAAATATACCGGGAGGTCTCGACATCGGAGTCCTTTAACGGTGAGTTTTAATTTTTTTTTATTGTGCGTTTTTTCGCAAATATATTCGGTAAGACGCTCAGTTTATTTATGCAATAAAAAAGCTGTTCATTTGTGGATGATCGCTGCTTTATTGCAGCACACTGCGGACTAAAGCTTTTATTGTAATTATTCATGTGAACAATACGCTGAAATAAGCTTATGTATTCTTGTTAAAAACTATTGTCTTTTCTGTATATATTTCGTGCTGTATTTTATTGTGTGCATTTTCCTTGTAGAATCATCCCACACGTCCGCCGCGACAGCCCGTCCGGATTATTCAACCGAGCCTTCCTGACCCACAGCTGGCAGAGACGGATTAATTCTACCGAGCCTCAGCACTCAGTGGTCGGCGTGTATAAAATGTCAATTAACCTTCATGTTGTGTTGCAAAGTTTTTTTTTATTTTAATATTTTGTATATAATAAAATGGAATTGTTTTGGAAAGTGTGGTTTGTCTGTTATAACACTGAATTATAAAACAGTATAATTACATAGAAATTCCATTGCCTAGTCTGATCAAAATGATGCTGAGGGTCAACCATTGTAAAGGTAATGTAATTTTTAACTAGACCAAAAAAGAAATCTTTTTGTACGCTTTCTGTTCTTTTTATTGAAATATCATAAAAATTAGCACCAAGTCAAAGGTACAAGTATATGTAAATTGAATGTTCTATCGGCATTCCAAATTCAGAGATTTACAATACTTTAGAAGGAGTGTAGCATCATCTAAATGGAAAATAATAATACTGTTGTTCCAAACGTTGACCTGAAGGTGAAAAACATGAATTTTTTTAATTCAGTACATCCAAAATGCCCTAGGATGTGGTGTTGGACAGTGTGCCACCGTCTCATTATTTAATACGAATAAAAACAAGTTTCAGCTCATTATTTCTAGGTCATTTGGCAGTTAATTCAAAACAAAAGTGACTTGTGTTGTTGCAGCTTAATTATGAGATAAAATTAATTGTGAGATAAAACCACAGAGCGAGCAAGGCAATAATCCTTGGATCCTCCATTTTTTGTCTCGTGTAAATAAGGACTCAGTCCGGTGCATAACATCACGGGAGTGTGGCCCCGCATCGCTGAGAATCTGCTGCTGCCCCGCAACACTGTGCTAATGGAGACAGAAGCATTCCGAGCCGTACTGAAGTGAATCGAGCCGTACCGAGGTGTGCTGGGCTAGTGGAAAACAGGCTTAATTTTCTTTCTAATTTCCTTTTTATTTATTTCCACTTTTGTTAGATTCAAGTTATTTCTGTGACCATTGTGGGTTTTTCTTTCATTAACAGAGGGGTACCAACAATTTTGTCCATGTGTGTATACTCTTGGGCTATCAGTTAATCAGTGGCATTTTCAGTCCACTAGATGGCACAAAGCAAGCACCCAGTCAAGTGAAGTTATAGCTTGTCACAGAGATTTGCAGCCAGCTTTGAAAGTTAGGCAGCAGTTAGCTCAAAGTTAGCTCAAATGTCGGGCCTTTTTTGAGCTTTTATAACAAAGATGGAAGGAAAGCCCTTGACATGATACACAACTCGCAAGAAGTGCTGCATGAAAAAAAGAAAAACACTCGGAATACGGTGGGCCACACATGTCTCAGAGCAACATTAGTAACAGCTACGCTAAAGGGACACCGGCATGGAGCTTTTCTCCAAGCGTCAAGTAAGTAAAGTTTATTTATGAAGCACTTTTCAGAGACATATAGTCACAAAGCGCTGCACAATAAAATGGAATAAAAGGAAGTTGATAGATAAAAATCATTTTAAAAATACAAAAACAAGTTAAAACACAAGACTAAAATAATTTAAAAATATCAGACTTACCATTAAAAAGCAGTTGAAACTCAACGGAAATCCTCGCTAAACAAAAAAGTTTCCAGCTGCTTTTTAAGAGTCCAGAGAGTCAGCTAGACATATCTGGAGTGGGAGTTAATTCCCATCACAGTCCACCACCCTCCCCATGTGTAAAGACGCGTCTCCACGGAAAATGAAGCCCCGAAAATACTTTATTATAATATAATATGAAAGAGATGTCAATAGTTTTACTTTGGGACATGATCTGAGGTTGAATAAGATGAAAAAAATTGAAATATATGGGATCGTGATACTCGATTACCACGATATCGTGATTATCGTTTAATTGTGATAGGATTGAATCGTGACCCAAGATTTGAATCGCGAGCTCTCTCGCGATTCCCACCCCTAGTAGAAATGGTCTCTGGGTCCATTTTCTTGCTTTGTCCATGACTGGAAGACAATGTGCTTTCTCCTACTTTCTCCTACAAAAGTTCGCCCACCTCTCATCTGGCATTGCATGGGGGCAAAATGTGATTGGCTCTAGGAGGTTGTCTGCAACAACTCAAAACCAAAAACAAACATAAACTCAAAAAAAATCACTACAGCTGAAAACTTGTCAAATGAGAATATGAGGGCTGTAATATACTGTAGTTTAAGGAGCCAGTTTTTCTGCTTAAATGTTTAATTAATCTCTGATGATACCATTTGGGTATTTTACAGTTGTATTACATACAGTATCTTATGATATCTCTTTTAACATTGCAAAAAAGGGCATTATTTCTATTTGGTATTTTAGTTAATTAATTTAATAGAGAAATACTTGTTCTTTATTTCCATTTTTCTGTGTAATGATATTTTTTAATGTTTTTATTTACACTGTTACGTAACAGTTAACATGTTGGCTTTGAGCAATGATGATTTCATGTTTTTTTCTATCAGTTATGTTAATTTGGATGTAATAGTGCATCTCATTAAATAAGAATATTGTGAACACTGTTTTTTGCAGTATAATTCACAAAGATAAACTTTCATATATTCAATATCTATTACAAACAGTAAAATATTTCTTTATTTAATGTTGATGTTTATGGTTATATATTTTACTTTTCAATTAAATTACAAATCACCATATACTAATTTACTGACATGCACTAGTACCCTTTGCCACCATACTGGGTTATGCTATCTATACCAGGCTTTTTTAACCAGGGTTCCCTGGTATGTTCACATTTCTGCCAAAAATTTTCTAATTTCACTTCTTAACTAGTCCAAAAAAATTTAAAAAAAAAAAAAAGTTGCCATTGTTGTGCATGGGTACATGGGTGCCTACAGAACCCATGCACAGCAATGGCACATTACTTTCAATTTTTTGGACCAATTAAGAGGTGAAATTAGAAAATTTGTCACAGAAACTTGAACATTCTGGGGAACCCTGATTGAAAAACACTGATATACTACGCTATGCTATACTATACTATACTGTAGGTGCATCTTAAAAAACAGACTATCATAAAAATGTTTATTAGATAGATAGATAGATAGATAGATAGATGTACTTTATTGGTCCCAAACTGGGAAATTACAGTGTAACAGCAGCATGACAGTAGACAACCAAACAACAGAAATACACACAGCGTAATAGAAAAGGAGTTACCCAGGGAAGTAAAGTAAAAATGCTTAGATAACTTTATATACAGCATTGGCTTCTACTAGGTTAAATACATGATGATCCTTATGAGTCTATGGATAGTACTCACTGTACAGAGAAGGATTATAAGGCACAGGGTGAAATACGAGGTACCAATTATACTGTAAGGTGCAGTATGGCAGTACTGTTATGACCAAAGAAAAAGGTGCACAAGCAACAGGGGTGATCGTAGCCTTTCGGAGGATTGTCAGGAAATGTAAATTCAAGAACTTGGGGGAGCTTCACGATGAGTAGACTGAGTCTGGTGTCAGTGCATCAACAGCCACCAAGCATAGACGTGTTCAAGAAAGGGGCTAAAACTGTTGTGTTCCTAATACTAAGCAAACTCCTGAACCAGAAACATCTTAAATTGGCAAAAAATACAAACAGAACTACACTGTTGTTCATTGGTCCACAGTCCTCTTTTCTTATTAGAGCATATTTTGCACTTCATTTGACAATCAAGGTCCCGGCGTTTGGAGAAATGAGTGGTGAAGCACAGAATCTAAGGTGTTTAAAGTCCAGTGTGAAGCATTCACAGTCTGTGATGATTTGGGGTGCCATGTCATCTGCTGGTGTTGGTCCACTGTGTATCAACACAGTCCAAAGTCAACACTGCTGTCTATCAGGAAATTTCAGAGCACTTCAGGCTCCACTCTGTTGAAAAGCTTTATGAAGATGTCAGTTTCTTTTTGCAGCTGGACTAATATTACTGTGCTTGACTGACCTGAGCCTCACATATATTCTCTATGGAGTATAGTCGAGAGAAAGACAAGAAGCACCTAAACCAACAAAACAGATGAGCAGAAAGTCAATATCAAAGTAACCTGGACTTCAATAACATAGCAGCAGTGATCAGCAGTAGTGCTGCAATGATTAGTCAACGAATCAACTAGCTGATTGTCAGAAAATTAATCGACAACTAATTCGATAGTTGACAAATTGCCTGTGTACCCTTTTCAAGGTATTTTTTTTAAATATTAATGTTTCAGGCTCTAAAACATGAACAATTTCCACTTTTCTTGTTTGCGCATTATGAATTAAATTAATTATGATTTTGTAATGTTTGACAATTGTGTTGCTACAAACACTTTTGATTAAGTTATGAAGTCAAATTTCAAACTCATATTTGATGGGTCATTATTTTATTTAGCTATGGAGAGCTTTTAGAAAAAGGTTATATTAAAGGCACAGACTGAGAACAAGGTGATATTCTCAGGTGTGCCGACTTAAACAAGTGAGGTTAAACATGCACTGGAGCCCCGAACAGGAACCGTACCAACAGGCAGCAGAGATGGCGAACACGACAGAAATAATCACGATTATTCGAATAATCAAAAAAATAGTCATTAGTTGCAGCCCTAATCAGCAGTGCCACAAGTTGATCAGCTCCATGCCACACCATATTAATGCAGTAATTCACGGCAAAGGAGTACCAACCAAGTACTGAGTGTATAAATGAATATGTTTTTTTCAGACAGTGGGCATTTCTCTATTATAAATCCTTATTTTCGATTGATCTTAGGGAAACTTCTAAAAATTTGAGATATCCTTTCCTGTGTTATGCTATGCTAAATGCTATGCTATCAAATACAGTACAAATTTGCATATGGGATAATAAAGCATATTGAATTAAAATTGATTTGCATCACAAAGAAGGCTTCCCTTCTTAATTTCTTAAATTCTAATCAATCATAGTCATAACAACAGCCTGTCATAAACTGCCCTTTTTAAGGGCTGACTGAAGAAGCCACACGCTGACTGTGAGTTTGCCCATTTATTAACTGAAAGACACACAAGAACAAAAATACACGAATACGCACACTTACAAGTAACAGCGAATACCAGGGAATGCCCGGAGGATACAAATAGACGGGAGCTCTGTCTAGGGATGAGAGGAACGTAACAATAACGTCCAGTAACACAAGACTGCTGCAAAGAAGCAACTACACTGGCCTGCTTAAATGGGAAAGGACCAGATGATCATCAGGTGTGGGTACATGAGTGAGAAAGTAATGAAAATAACAAGTGACAGCTGTGCAGCCCGTGAAACAGAGTTTGACAGCCGGAAGCTGCACAGCACTGTCAAAATAAAAGTACAGACGTGAAACTAAATAATACAGGAATAAAATAACATAACCCAAAAGATGTAAATAATACCATAGATACAAAATGACTCACAATAAGTAGGCAAGACTAATAAGGACACAACGAAGAATACAACAACTCATAAATGAACAGAGACCAGATACAGTAGACCACAATAAACAAACAAACAAACAAACAAACAAACAGAAAAAGACTTAACTACACTGAGGCTGAGCACGGGTGATCATGACACATCCATCTTTCAGATTTACAGTATGTGAAGTAAAAAGCAAAATTTCTGAACTAAGACCCAAGTTTTTTTTGGTGTCAGGGTCCTGCATCACACTCATATTTAGCAGTGAGTGTTTTCTGTGGACTCTTGTCAGACACCTAATATTTACATAGCAAAGGAAATGTTATACTTGTGGTTTCTTGATATTTGTGCCACACACTAGCATTGCCATTAAGATATCTGGTCTGCAGACCTCACCACTTTTTAAGTTTGCAGTTTTTCCTCCAAACAAGCTGTTCCTTAAAATAAGAACTCACTGTTTACAAGCACACAGTCCCTTTCCCTTTACATTAAGAAAATCTTTCATTTGCTGATGCTGAACTGCATCTTCTTAGGGGTGCATGCCATATTCAGTACATTCTGTCAATGGGACAGGATAGTGTGGGACTGGAGAGAAAATTTCCTCTCCATGCTCATGCTGAGTAGTGCAGAACAATGACAAAGTACTTTAGCTGATATATGAAGGGCATATTTGAGCTGCTGGTAATGTCATTTTTCAAAGGAGCTCAGGAGGCCAACATACTCAGGTGAGCTGAATTCAGATCAGTGCTGGAGATGATACGTGGAATGAAAAGAGCTTTGTTGATGAGAATATATAGTGCATTGGCCTTCTGAGCATCCTCCGTTAGACACTGAGGAATCGGACTGTATGCACAGTCAGGGTTTCACTGAGATTTAATTCTGTCTAAGGCAGAAGATGTTTCGTGAATCACTTATTAAGGAAATCCAATTTTTTAAACAGCTATGCACATGTACTATGTATCTTTGAAACATGAAGAAATGCAGCACAGAGGTGACATCCTTGTGTGGTGCATCACAATATACAGTATATAGAGAAAAATATCTAATACAGTATAAGAGGTCTTTAAAATTTGATTATAAATTAGCTGTATAAGTACACATGCATGCAAATATAGCCCTCTGCATAAAGGTGCAAGCATTTAAAGCTAAAACTCTTGCTTCTTTAAATGAAATACGGTTGTACCTACTGTACATGGTGGAACAAAACTCAAACTATGCAACCTTTTAACTGAAGAGTGAAATGACCATAAGATGCTGAAGGAGAAGTGGTTTCCTGGTTAAAATATTAGAATGTTACTGTTTTAAACTGAGGCTAGGTCATATGTTGGAGAAGGACTCTGGTTTACAGTATGAGGTCTTGTGTCATGCATTTCAACTGCTGACATCTTGTCATATTGAAACCAAATGTGACATGCAATGATGGGGAAGAAAGGGAAATGGCATGCACATATGCTGGCCCCCTCAATCACAAGGTAGGCTCCAGTCAAAAATACAGTCGTCCCATGCTTTATCATCCTACCAGTGATTGAGGGCATAAACTCATCAAGAATGTGTTATGGTGCATGAAAAAGAACTCACTGTTAGCAGCTGCAGGCATCACCATTTGGAGGGAATACAGATTTAATGCAGTTCTGAAATGGCTTTACTTTTGAGACCCAAAGCCCACCTATATCCATCGTTATGGATAGTCAGCAGCATTGTATAAGGAGTAGGAATTCATCTTGGCAATGACAGTTACTGATAAAAATAGAACAATAATCAATGATCATGAAAGTCTCAAAGAAAAACGGGTCTTATACTTCTTCAATTCAATTAAAGCTACTTGGAAAAGCAATAAAAATGGTAAAGCATCATCATATCATGCCTATATCATATCAGCTATGTTTCAGATGTTCTTTAGACCTGTGAGTCTTTAAAATTGTTAATAATTAATTATCTTACCTTCACCTAGATCCAAGACAGCCAACACAGCGCTGCTCCGAGTTTCTCCAAGGTGATTGTTGGCAATGCAGGTGTACAGACCAGCATCACTGGGTTTACAATCCCTAATCCAGAGCCCACCGTATTCTTGGTTCTCCATGTTGAGGAGGTCATCGTTGTGGTACCAGTATAAAGAGGGTTGTGGATTCCCCACAACGGTCACCTTGAGACGGATGTCGCAGCCAGTCCCCACAGCGGCATTCCTCATTTTGCGTATAAAAACGGGTGGAGATGGGGTGGGAAAATCCGGTCCGTGGGATTCTGGGACAACTTGGTCTGAGCTTGCCTTGGACCGCTTCGGAGGGATGATGGGACTCGGCGGTGCCACTGCTTCATCTGCCCCTTTTTTCAAGGTCATCTGCACCTCGGCTTTTCTCATGGTTCAACAGAAGTTAGCAAGCCCAGTAAAATGTATACTGAAACTGGACCACTAACACCAACAGGACTTTAAGTAGTTTCAGAAATCAAAATCCAATAGAGCACCAGCAAGTTCTACATTTAAATGGTTTTCATATTTAGAAAAGTATACCCAAAGATAGGATTGTTTGTAATGAATTACAAGGTGCAGAAACATATCGTTATTTATCCTTAATCTTCTATTCTCTGACCTCAGTTGTCTGAAGAAAGACAAATTGATGATTACCAGGTGATTATGCAGATAGAGATAGCCGCCACTCTCCTTCCCAGCGGTATTTTTAGGCCAAGACCCAGTGGATCATGTTGCATTAGCAGCTCCTTTAACTTGTCTCTTGGAAGCAATGGCCTTGTGTTTCCCTTCCTTCTTCTGATGATCTCAAAGTTCTCTGACTTTTGCTGCCTTTTTCCAGAAATACGCACCCTCTTCACTAAGCATGTCTTCCAAAGTTTCTCGTTACTCCCTTAAGATTTGTTCTTGGAAGTTTCTGGTTGAATGCGAGGATCAAGTTGTGTCCGGCAAGTTTGCGTCGAGGCCCCCCCCCCTCCTCCCTTCTTGTCCCATGAGCTAAACCACCCCACTCATGATCTCCCCCCCCTACCTCTACCAGTCTAGGGAAATGACAGTCACAGCCCAGCGAGGCCCGCAATGACAGCTGGAAGGTGATCCGTCTGCCCACTCATTGCAGGGCTCCCGCCCCCTGTCATTTTTAGCCAACCTGAGGTCAGTAGAACGTGAGGAGGTCCAACACTTGGGACGCCACGGGAGTGTTGGGGGGGGCGGGGTCGGCATGGGACAAGTGCTCACTTTGTAGGTCATATATAAAGGCTGACGTGGACTCTCAGTTGTGCTGAAGGGATCACAAAACACAAAAAAAGAAGATGCTGTCATGATATTGTTAGTGCAAAGTAGCAGCTGTACGCACTGGTATACTTGAATGACTGGGTATTGGATCGGCGGCAAGCAGCTTTGTTGAATCTGTAGAAACTACAATGATGTTTTTGTTCAACTCAGACAAAATCAAAGTAAAATGTATTGCCATGCTTTAATTCATTATTATTATTATGTAGGAATTGATTTTTGCTTGGACATTAAAGAGGGTTATGTTGTTTTTTGTTTTATTTTTGGAATTACTGTCCAAAAAGTGAAATTATATTGACCATGAATCCCTTTTTAAAAGGGAAAATCATCAGAGGTGAATACGTTTTGCAGACTCAGCTGACGTAGTCTAGACAGCTTTTACATTTTTTCCGGATTGAGAGCAACAAAGTCCTGTTGTCCACTACAGTGGACATGCTGCAACTTTTTTTAATAAAGACACATTTGTTTGCTTTTTTTAATTTAATTCTTTGTAATGATGTTCTTTATCACCCTGACAATTAATTTATATCAGAATTCCCCCCTTCCCCCGTCTCAGGATATAGTCTCAGCAACAGGCAGCAAAATTAATAAACCTCCTGCATTCATATGGAAAAAGAAAAATTATGATAAAGTCACCAATTTATAAGAAAATGATCATAAATTTCCAAAGAAGTTTTAAACATAAGAGGGAAAGAAATTCTAACATTCCCAAGAAGAAAGGTGCAAATTCATAATAAAAAATTATGCAAATTCACAATGAAAAACATAACATATGTGCAAGTAAGTCATAAATTTAAGAGAAAAAGTTACAAATATATGAGGAAAAACTGAACTACAAATTTATTTATTAGTAAATGTAGACTATGATTTAAAAATTAAAATTTTGAAATATAACATGGTAAATTTATCAGAAAAAGCTTATAAAATATGCCCTAAATTTAAAGGGAAAAAAGAACATATTATTTACACAAAAAGTAGCAAATCTATCAATAAAAAGTTCCCAATTTACCTGAAAACCAACCAATTTAAGAGGAAAAACTGCATAAAGTTATTGTTTCTTCTTAGCCAAACATGATTCAAAATAGCTCTTTCCCTGTAGATGTTGACAGGCCCTTGGCCAACAAAAGGGGTTTTAGTGTTTACAGTTTTACTACAGTGGCTCGTTATTATTTTCTAAAAAGATCACTTGAGAAGTGAGTAAATTTGATCAACTTTATTCTGTGGAATGATGAACAATCTTATGTTTCTCTGAAGAAAATACAAATCATCTACAAGTCATGTAAAGAAACTTGATACTTTTACAAAGTTAAAACGGTATGACTGTGATTTAAACCTGATTTCAATTTTTGATAGATTTATAAATTATAAACCTGAACCAAAGCTTTTGTCATGATCCGAGCGCCGATCTTGTCCGCGCTCGGGTCATACGTCATCTCCTGCAGGCTTGACAGCAGTGAGTACCTTCTGGCTTCCCGGGCTCTTATTGTGACAGCGCTCGGGGGAGCTTCCTGCTGTCAAAGCCTGCCAGCTGGGCTGCATTCAGGGGTCATTAGCGGCCGGCATTTAAAGCAGTCGCTGAATGCAGCCCGATGCAGCAGTCTCCGTCGAACTTCCCGTCAGACAACCCTTTTCATTCCTTGTCTCCTCATCGTTAACGAGCATCTCTCTTCCACGGACAGTATCGTAAGTGAGCTTGTTCAGCCTTACGTTCTCTGTTCCCGTATAGTGTGTTTTAGCCTATCGTGACTCTTTACTTTGTCACTTTGTGTTATCCTTCTGTTCCTTTTTCCTTAATAAACATCATTGCAAACTCACTGGTGACTTGTGGCATCTTATGGTGGCTCGCGAGGGCCACCATGACAGTAGACTGCTGCCAGGGCGCCTAAACGGAGGCGCCACACCGAGACGCCGTTCCCGGTGAGTTTTGCATTTGGACTGTGCTTCTTCCTGTCTGGGTACCGCGTGCTGGAAGCATGCCGTCGCGGAGGGTCCGCGCTCAGAGTCAGAGCAACGAGCTGGCGGACGCCCTTGAATACGTCGATGAGACGCTCATCTCCGCCTCCCTCCTCGACTACCACAGCGATGTGCGCTGGTACCTGGACTGTGCTGAGGATGTTTTAAATCATCTTCTCCACTACGCCGACCACCTAGAAGTCAGCGTACGGAGGGATGACATCGCCGCACAGCGCGAGATACTCCGCATGGTGCAGGAGGGCTATGGGGGTAAGCAGAGGAGGAGGCATCCCCGCTTCCCGCTTTGGGATCCTGTTCCTGCCCTCGATCCACTCCGGGAGTTCGCGCCACCCGGGGGTAGTCGAAGACGTCAGCGCCCCAGCCAAGATAACCCTCAGCCTAAACCCCGTTCGGATCCTGTTCCGGGTCGTCGGAGGAACCCTGCCTCCCAGTCAGCTGCTCCTTCGGCGTCACGTCAGGAGGGAATCCCCAGCCTCTCTCCCCGGGCCACCTGTTCCCGCTGTCCCGTCAGCTCGTCGTGCCTGGATCGTCTCGGCTGTCGTCCCCTCCTCTGTGACATCACCTCCTGCTGCAGAGAGAGTTCAGAGTCTTGTTCCGGCGAGCCCCATCCCAGGTCCATCGCAAGCGGCTCCCCCTCGTCCTCCCAGGGGGCCCTCTGTCACCATCCGGCGGGGAAAGGGAGGAGCAACGTCCGCTACAGTAGGCATCATCCTCCCTCCGGGAGACAGGCAAGTTCAAGTTCACTCTTCTCCTCATTATTGTGATTTGCCTTGTCTGAATCCTGGGGGTGGAGTTCGGGGTTCGCAGTCCCCCGAGCTCCCACCACCTGCTGTAGCTTGTATTATTAAACCCGCTTCCTCTGTGTCTCCCTCCGCTGAGCGGTCCTCGACGCCAGGCCAACGTCGCCAGATGAGGAGGGGGCCTGCGGTTCTGGAGAGCCTGGCTCCGGTCCCGTAGCCACGCCATGGGCGGAGTAGGAGAGTGGACTGCAGCGTGGAGCCTGCGCCAACGAAGAAGCGTCCCCGGGTCTCCACAGACGAGCGGTCCGGTCCAGCGGTTCGAGGGTCCCCAGCCACCACGCCGTGCGGGTCGTCGGCATGGACGTCAGCGCCGGAGGGTCCTCAGGCTGCGGACACCATCATGCCAGCTGCAGAGCCTGACGTAGCTGAGTGGGAGCCAGAGGACGATCTCCTCCCATCTGAGCCCGGATCGTCGGAGTCCTGGACGGCGTCAGAACTCGAGATCAGGCAAGTGCTCTGTGTTGTCTTTCTCTTCTCCATTTTAGAGCATTTTTTCCTGTCTCTTGGGGAGGCAAGCCGGGTGCAGCCGTCCGCTGCATCTAAGCTTGTCTCGCCGGGTTCTGGCGCTACCGGTGATCCTGATCCCGGTTCTTTTCTCTCTCCTGAGCCTTCTCCCAGGGTCACTGGTGCGGAGCTGATTCCAGTCGCTGTGCCAGAGGCTTCAGGTTCAGGATTGGAGGACGGCTCTGGTGCGGCGCCGACCCAGTCGGGGTCCGATGCAGGTGCAGCTGTGACCCAATCAGGGTCCATCGCAGGTGCAGCGCCAGCCGAATCCACGGTTGGTGAGGGAGCTGCAGATCCCCTGCCACTGGACGCTGAACTGGCTCATCTTCTTCATCATCCTCGTCCTCGTCCTCAGGATCAGCATCACAGCTCATCTCCACTGGGGGCCGTTGGGGTTCCGAATACTCCGCCCGGCTCTCCCTCGTCTTCCCCCTCTCCAGGGAGGCCACCTTCTACTTCCCCCCTACGGTCCTGGCGGCTGTGTGATGCGGGTCGGCCGCCTGGCAAGCTGTTTCGCCGGTTCGGCGTTCTGGGTTGGCCACCTGACAAACTTTTCCGTCCTTTCGGCGATTGGGCCCGGCCGCCAGAGGAACTGTATCCCCGGGCATGGGACTGGGGTAGGCTGCCCGAACTGTCTCTTTTACCCCTGCCTACGATGTGGACGTTAGATGCAGGGCGGCCCCCCGAACTATCGGCCTTCATGCCACAGAGCTTGGACTGCTGTCATCCAGAGTCTTCATTTCTGTTGGTTCAGTAACCCTTTAGGATGTGCGGGGGGTCTTGTACTTGTAATTGTGCATCTCACCCTTTTCTAGCGGGTGTTTTTTGTTTGTTTTTCCTCTGTTTAATGTCCATTCACTGCCCATAACAGTTGGTGTATTTTTGCCTTTTGGAATTTGGTATTTTCTGTTGTTGTACTCTGTAATTGTTTTTTTTTTCCCAGTCTGCCTTGATCATGGTTTGTGTATTTGTAATATCCTGTTCGTTGTTATTTTGCCTTGTGATCGTTCCTCTTTGATTGTAATTTGTGCATGGGAGTGTCGTTTTTTTTTTTCTCTTGTCTGCCTGCGCACTCCTGTGTCATCATGGTTTTTTTGTTTTTATTTGGTCTTGGCTGGTCCGTTCCCCCCTGGCCTGTTCCCCTTCTGCCCACCCTGGGGGGTGGGGGGTGGGGTGGGGGGGGGGGCTTGGGTGTCATTGGGCATTCATAGCCCGCCCTCGAGGGGGAGGTACTGTCATGATCCGAGCGCCGATCTCGTCCACGCTCGGGTCATACGTCATCTCCTGCAGGCTTGACAGCAGTGAGTACCTTCTGGCTCCCTGGGCTCTTATTGTGACAGCGCTTGGGGGAGTTTCCTGCTGTCAAAGCCTGCCAGCTGGGCTGCATTCAGGGGTCATTAGCGGCCAGCATTCAAAGTGGTCGCTGAATGCAGCCCGATGCAGCAGTCTCCGTCGAACTTCCCGTCAGACAACCCTTTTCATTCCTTGTCTCCTCATCGTTAACGAGCATCTCTCTTCCACTGACAGTATTGTAAGTGAGCTCGTTCAGCCTTACATTCTCTGTTCCCGTATAGTGTGTTTTAGCCCATCGTGGCTCTTTACTTTGTCACTTTGTGTTATCCTTCTGTTCCTTTTTCCTTAATAAACATCATTGCAAACTCACCGGTGACTTGTGGCGTCTTATGGTGGCTCGTGAGGGCCACCGTGACAGTTTTGACAGATTCAGCTGGGAGAACAGAACAGCAAGTAGCCTAGCTAGGCAACTGCTAGGTACGGCTAAGCTAGCAAGAAGCACCAAAACATTAGCTCAGGGTTATAATATTAGACTGCTGCAAAAAACATGACATTTGTATTATTTAAAAATATAACTTACCCTGCTACAAAAAAAGGGAAAGAAGCAGATGTACTGACCTCAGTATATTTGTCGTGTAGATTCTCGAAGAAAAATCGCCAGAAAACAAATCCTAGCTTTAATTTAGCTTTAGCAAAACTAGCTTAGGTGTAGGTAATGAAAACGTTGGCTATTTTATGTTAGGTTACCTGATTTATGTTAAATTATTTTATGTTAAATAAAAAGAGAAAAATGATATGAAAAAGACTCTAAACAGAAAAAACTCAAATATAAAAATAAAAGCCAGAAAATCTAACTGGCAGCAGGAGGGAATGTTTGAGACATTGAGTCCCTGGTCAGTGTCATAAATTTCATAACATAATAAGCTCCAGTAAGCTACATTAAAACTTTAAAAGAAGCCCCAAAACGGTGACCAAGCTTTCATTTAAAAAAAAAAAAAAAGACCTGGAAACTATGGTATAGGGAAATATGTATTCCAAAAAACTTCCAAATATCAACTAAATTCAGAATTTCTGACACATTATTTTGTTCCTGGTTATAAAAAAAAATAATAATAATAAATAAATCCCTACCCCCATCTCAAATACCAAAATGATAACAGGCTGCTTCACCAGCTCTATCAACAAACATTAGCTAAGCAATAAAATTCTGTTTGGCAGAAGAAATTCTGACATAAACTCTGTTGTTAAAAATAAGAATCATTAATCTCTGTCCTGCAGTATGATATGACTTCCGTCATGTTATGCCATTATGCAGTTCCTTGCTGGGTTTTTTCCTCTCCCAATATTTGTGTTCCCCTACAGGCCTATCAAAATTGCTATTGTGCAATATGTATTTTAGCCCAACTGCCTTAGTGTGCGCTTAAATTATGATGGTGGTACATATCATGCAATACAGCGGGGAAAATCTATCGATAAATTCAAGAAACAGTTGCTAATATTGGATGTCCCATTCATTTTCACTAATTAGGTATTCTGTAATTAATATTCACACAGTCAAATAAATCTTTGTGCAGTTTACTCCCTTTTATATTTGTGATGATTGCCTACATATAGGCTACACCTCTTTGTATTCCACTTTCAAACACAGCCTACATTTGGGCCTGGAAAGCCTGAGTGGGATACCTGTTTCACACAGGAATACTTGGTTCTACAGGCAATGCAATAGTCTCTATAAATGCAAGAAATCTCTGTTTGTGTGTCTGTCTGTTCCATGCATATCTCTTGAACCGTTCGTCAGACTGGCCTCAGATTTTATACGTGCTGTGCTGAGGTTACAAGGGTGTGCATTCCTGAATTTCCGCCTCCCCAGATATGTGGAAGTTTAGGAGGGGAAACGTTTAATGAACGTCCATAGGGGAGCTATGGCCGTTCATAGCTATGTCATCATAGACGCACAGATGTTGCCATTGTTACTGTTGCCAGGCAGACACATCATCAAAGATCAAAGGCAGGCATCACTGAACGAGTGCTGACTTCAAAGATCAAAGGCAGGTTTCACCAGGGTTACTGTTGCCATGGTAACCATGTCAAAGATGAAAGGCAGGCATCACCATTGTTACTGTTGCCGTGGTAACAGTAACTTTCTATGGCCATGCAGAAATGCTTGCTTCCACTTGCTTTCTACGGGCATGCAGAAAGATTTGCTTATACTTGGTTTCTACAGGCATACATGGGTATGCACTAGTATTTCTGATGGAGCCATTGACCTGAGATTTTCACTAGATACCAGTAACAACCCAAGTAATCCATACATACAAAGAAATCAAGGCAACTGTGTTCACAAAACAAGTTATATTTAATAAAGTGGAATGACACAGGGAATAAGTATTGAACTCATCTTCAAGTGGTGCAAAAAGGCATAGAAAGCCAAGAAACCAGCTGAAATCCATCAGAATTTAGGAAGCCATCCCATCCCCCATCAGTGCAAAATAATTTTCACTGGTTAAGTCCTGACTGATAGCCTTTAAAAAGGTCTGTAAATATCAGATTGTCACACCACAAAGAATTCATGATGGGTAGAAGAGCTTTCTTTAGACCTTTGCAAACGTATTGTTGCAAAACATAATGATGGCACTGGTTACAGGCACATTTCTAAACTGCTGAATGTTCCAGTGAGTACTGTTGGAGCCATTATTTGGAAGTTGAAAGAACATCATTTTACCATAAACCAGCCATGACCAGGAGCTCCTCGTACAAATTCTGACAGAGCAGTCAAAAGAATTATCAGAAGAGTTATCCAAGAGCTAAAGACCACTCGTGGAGAGCTCCAGAAAGACCTGGAGTTAGCAGGTACTGCTGCTTCTTTGAAACAGCAGTATGCTGTAATAGCGGAGGAGCTAACCGAGGTTCCGACCATATCGGAGCTCAACTACAGTGGCGGTAAGCGGCGGAGCTAACAGCGGAGGAGCTAACCGAGGTTCCGGCCGGATTGGAGCTCAACTACAGTGGTGGAGCTAACAGCGGAGGAGCTAACGGAGGCCCCAACCAGACTGGAGCTCAACTACAGTAGCGGTAAGCAGCGGAGCTGACAGCAGAGGAGCTAACTGGGGCCCCAGCCGGATCGGAGCTCAACTGCAGTGGCGGTAAGCGGCGGAGTTAACAGCGGAGGAGCATACCGAGGCCCTGGTCGGATCGGAGCTCAACTACAGCGGCGGAGCCTGGCGGAAGAGCTAACTGAGGCCCCAGCCGGATCCAAGGTCAGCTGGACCAGATACTGGCAACACCAGCAGAAATTATCCTGCTCTCATCTGGTTGGTAAAAAAAAATGCCACCAAATAAAGAGGAAATGGAAGAGAACTTACCAAAGTGGCCAATCAACAGTCCAAATTATTAGGGCTAATGGAGGAAGTCCGGGAGCTGAAATTAACAATTAAGGAAAGAGACAAAAAAAAATTGCAGACTTGGAGCGACACATTGAGGATCTGGAACAATATACTCGTATGGAGGATTTAATCATTAGGGGAAAAGACATTAAATATTAATCATATGCTCATGCTACAGCAGGAATGAGAGGTGAGGAGGCTCCCCCAAGTGAATCAGTCTCCTTGGAAAACCAGGTGCTTCGGTTCCTTGAAAGCAGAAACATAAAGGTTGATGTAAATGCAATTTCAGCCTGCCATACACTACCCAGAAAGGATAATAAAACAAAGATATCAATTGTGATGCGCTTTGTGAACAGAAGAGTAAAAAATGACATACTGAGGCAGGCCAGAAAGCTACGGGG
This sequence comes from Pholidichthys leucotaenia, assembly GCA_020510985.1. Classification (NCBI taxonomy): domain Eukaryota; kingdom Metazoa; phylum Chordata; class Actinopteri; order Cichliformes; family Pholidichthyidae; genus Pholidichthys; species Pholidichthys leucotaenia. The sequence goes on from CM035841.1 coordinate 149,657,602, forward strand.
AACAGAAGTTTACTTAAATGAACATTTAACAACGTCTAATGCTGAAATAGCATGGCAAGCACAGATGCTGAAAAGACAAAACAAGATACAGGTAACATGGACAAGAAACTGTAGAGTTGTAGCGGTTTGAATTCAACCCCCCCCACAACACACACAGAGACAGTCAGCTCGCACTCCTGGGTTTTTTCCGCTGCATGCTGTGTTTACAGCTGTGAGGTTAAAGTGTCATCCATGCATTGTGTTCATGCATCCTGTCTGTACCTCTGATATGCAAATGCCCAGATCGACTGCTTTGAATGTCTTTGATGTATTGTTTGAGTTAAGTATATAAGCTGCACTGTGCTGTAAATCTGCCTCTCATTCCCTCACTCTGATTCTTCAGCTGCCGCTGCAGACACATTGTGTCTCTCTGCTGAGAGCACAGCGGGCTCGCTCCCGGTGCGCATGCACGGCGCCAGTAGCGGAGCCCGTGAAGGCGGTATTCAATGAACTTCCTTAAAACTACCAGGTCACCGCTTATTATTTTATCATCCTCTTCACTGGTGACCCCGGAATGCACATGTTTTGTGCAAACGCAACCTTCTGATCTGAACAGCCACGCTGGCGACCCGAGACTGAAGAAAACGAGCGGCCAGCGAACGCAGCACCCGGGCATGAATGCTCCGTCACAGCGGCCTGACTGGTCTTCCCTCCCTGCGGCCTCAGGGAGACCTCGACGCAGAGCCCACGGCGGGCGAGCCGCTCTCAGGACATCAACCAAGACCGGGTAAGCGGCAGAGAACGTCATGGCGCACCCTCGCCGAGATCGGCACATCCACGCGGGACCGGCCGCGCAGCTCCTCCACATCAGAGCACAGGCGGGCGACTCCCATGGCCGACGGAGCACACGTGGACCTGAACGCACCATGACTAATCTGCAGCCACGGCTCGTCAGAGATGTTTTTCAGCGCACACTGCGCCGATCTCCAAGTTTCCGACCCTGATTTCCTCTCCAGCGGGCCCACCCACGCACGAAGCCCCGGCACGCGCACCGGGGTGACGAGGACGGCGCACCACGCACGGGACACATACGGCTTTTCCGACCGCCTTCCTTCTGCTGCACACTGGCCCTTCAGGCTTGCTGGTACACCTGAGGCCTGCAGCTTGCTCACGGGATTTTATGGTCTTAGCCACGGCACACAAGGGGAATTCAGCTGTCTGCGGTTCCCAAGGCTGTAGGGTTACGTCTGCCCTAAAGTCAACACGCCAGTCCCTCTGCTTTTATTTTTTTTTCTTGCAGCCGCTCCTGCTTTTCTTCATGGCCACGAGAGGAGTCAGAGACTAATTTTTTTTCTTCTTCTGATCTCCGCATGTTCAGACGGGACATCGTGGAGCAGCAAACACTTTTGGCACGACTCGAACTATTTTCCCGCGCCCGGTCAGCATTTGCTACCCCCCCTCCCCCTCCTCCTGCACAGAGCTTTTCCCTGCTCGCTGCCCAAACTGCAACACCGAGGTCACGGTCCCCTACCGTGCCCTCTGGGGGGGAGCAGTGTAGCGGTTTGAATTCAACCCCCCCACAACACACAGAAACAGTCAGCTCGCACTCCTGGGTTTTTTCCGCTGCATGCTGCGTTTACAGCTGTGAGGTTAAAGTGTCATCCATGCATTGTGTTCATGCATCCTGTCTGTACCTCTGATATGCAAATGCCCAGATCGACTGCTGTGAATGTCTTTGATGTATTGTTTGAGTTGAGTATATAAGCTGCACTGTGCTGTAAATCTGCCTCTCATTCCCTCACTCTGATTCTTCAGCTGCCGCTGCAGACACATTGTGTCTCTCTGCTGAGAACACAGCGGGCTCGCTCCCGGCGCGCGTGCACGGCGCCAGGAGCGGAGCCCGTGAAGGCGGTATTCAATGAACTTCCTTAAAACTACCAGGTCACCGCTTATTATTTTATCATCCTCTTCAGAGTCTGGATTAAACTAAATGGAACACCTGAAGAAGCAAAGGCCATAATGATAAGAGATCTCACTGACTTAAATAAATATAGATGAACACTGATCAAGAAAATTAAGAGACTACAGTAATCCATAGCCAAACACATGGCAAGAACAGTCCTTTTGTGACATAACATGATATTGTCCTTTAAAACAAACAAACAAACAAAAAAAAACCTCATGACTGACTTTAGTAGACGTCAATTATCCCCAGTTGGAGGAAGTCATTTGACTCAGAGAGAGGAAATTCAGACACTGAAAATATCTCATTATGCTGAACATAAACTACAAGAGGTGGAGAATGATATTGATCCTGATAACCATTGCTTCAATAATATTCATAATCACTTTGAATATTATACTGAAAAGCAATTCAAAAGTCAAGTGCAAGTAGATGGTAAACTATCAATAATACACTTTAACAGCAGAAGTCTAAACAAAAACATTCCACAGATTCAGGACTAATTAAAACAGCTGGATAGAAAATTTACAGCTATAGCAGTCTCTGAAACTTGGCTCAATGAAGAGCAGGCTTCTTTGATGGCAATAGAGGGATATCAGATGTTTTATTCATATATTAGTCATATTAACAGAACTCAAAAAAAGGGTGGTGGTGTTGCACTGTATATTGATGAACTGTATAGGTGTAAACTTGTAAATGGAATGTCCTTTGCACTACCAGGGATTCTACAATGTGTTACTGTTGAGATTGACCAAGATAAAACAAAAAATCAAATTATAAGTTGTATATATAGAATGCCGGGAACTTGCATCAAGACATTCAGAGATAAGTTAGTAGAGCTGTACAATAATATAACTAATAAGAAAATGGTTGTATTCTGTGGAGACTTCAATATTGATTTACTAAATCCATTTCAACAAACTGTAAATACAGAGTTCATGAATTCTATGTACAGTATGAGTCTATATCCCACAATAACACATCCCAGTAAAATCACAGTCCACACTGCTACACTTATTGACAATCTGTTTGTTAACATCATTGGTAAGAAAATAGAAAGTGGATTATTGATAAATGACATAAGTGACCATCTGCCAGTCTTTGCACTTATCCATGGCCACACGGGGGCCAATACAGAAAAAACTTTAAAATCTTTCAGATATAAATCACAAAATGCAATCAGTTCTTTTAAAGAAGACCTGCTGAAGCAAGACTGGATAAAAGTTTATGTATCAGATGTAAATGAAGCCTATGATACATTCATGAACATTGTAACCGCTCTTTATGAAAAAAATTGTCTATTAGTAAAGAGAAAGCTTAAACAGAAATTTGTCAACAAGCCATGGTTAACCAAAGGATTACAAAAAGTGTGTAAAAAGAAAAAATTATTATATAAAGCTTTTCTAAAGAAAAGGACAAAAGAAGCAGAGCAGCAGTATAAAACATACAAAAATAAGTTAATATATATAATGAGATGTAGTAAAAGAGACTATTACAGTAAAGAATTGGAGAAAAGCAGAGATAACACTAAAAATACATGGAAAATACTTTACAATATTCTTGGAAATAAAAACAGAAATACAAGCTATCCAACCAATCTTTCAAAAAAAAAAAAAGACTCAAAGAGTGTGAATGCAGTCTCACCTGCAGATGAATTTAATACATTTTTTGTCAACATTGGTCCTAATTTGGCTTGAGAAATACCCACTATGGCACCTACAGGTGAATAAGCAAAAACATTGCTATACAAGACTCTATCTTCAGAAAGAACACAGATGAGAGAGAGGTCATTAAAATTGTTAAATCGTTTAGAAGTAAAACATCTATGGATTGTGATGGTATTGACATGCTTTTAGTCAAAACTATCATCGAAAACTTAGTGAAGCCACTGACGTATATCTGTAACCTGTCTCTCCAAACAGGTATATTTTTCCCAATGCAATGAAAATAGCTAAAGTAATTCCAATACACAAGACGGGTGACAGAGGGGAATTTTCAAACTATAGGCCCGTTTCACTATTGCTGCAATTTTCAAAGATACTTGAAAAAAAATTCTATGAAAGAACTGACAACTTTATAACAAAGAATAATTTACTGTGTGAACAGCAATACGTGTTCAGACACAAGAGGACAACTGCATTTGCTCTAATGGAATTTATAGAAAAAATATCAACTGCTGTAGAAAATGAGTATTCAGTTGGGGTATTCCTGGATCTTAAAAAAGCATTTGATACAGTGGATCATAAATTATTGTTAAAGAAACTACAAAATTATGATATTGGGGGGTAGCACTGTCCTGGTTATGTAGTTACTTAAAGAACAGACATCAGTACATATGTGTTGGTAACAAAAACTCGCAGTTACTGAAGGTTACTTGTGGAGTCCCACAGGGCTCAGTTTTGGGGCCATTGTTATTCAATCTGTATATAAATGATATTTGTAAAATTTTGGAAGAAAATGGATTTAATATTGTTTGCAGATGATACTAATTTATTATACAGTGGAAGTAATTTGGAACAACTTTTGAATACACTCGGAAAGGAATTAGGAAAGCTTAAATTGTGGTTTGATTCAAACAAATTAACGTTCAATTTAAGTAAGATAAAATTTATCATTTTTAACAACCATCACAACAACTCAGTATTAAAACTCAGTGTAAATGGTGTAGAGATTGAAAGGGTATCCGAAATTAAATTCCTTGGAGTAATGATTGGTAATAAATTATGCTGGAAGTCACATATTAATTATATTAAAGGTAAAATATCCAAATCAATCGCAATTCAACTTTAATTCAATTCAACTTTATTTATATAGCGTCATTTCACAACAACAGTCATCTCATAGCACTATCAACTGTAGGGGGGAACCCCCACAGTTGCAGAAAGACCCCAGCAATCAGGCGATCCCCTGTGAGCAAGCACTTGGCGACGGTGGAGAGGAAAAACTCCCTTTTAACAGGAAGAAACCTCCAGCAGAACCAGGCTCAGGGAGGGGCAGTCATCTGCTGCGACTGGCTGGGGGGTGAGGGGATAGAGAAGAAGAAAAGAACAGACATGTAGAGAGCAAACAGCACGATGGGGACTCAATCTATGGGAGAGAACAAACAAATGTTAATGACCAGCAAAAAAAAAAATATTTCATAGAGAGTGAGGAAAGGAGTGAGGCCCAGTGCATTACTGGAGGTCCCCCGGCTGACTAAACCTATTAGCAGCATAACTAAGGGAGGGTTCAGAAACACATGATCCCTCCCTAATTGTAGGCTATATCAAAAAGGTAGGTTTTAGCCCTATTCTTAAAAACAGAGATCGAGTCTGACTCCCGAATCCAGATTGGCAGCTGATTCCACAGGAGAGGAGCTTGATAACTGAAGGCTCTGCCTCCCATTGTACTTTTGGAGATTCTAGGTATTACAAGTAATCCTGCATTTTGGGAGCGTAGTGCTCTGTTAGGATAATACGGTAGTATCAGATCTTTTAAATAAAAAGGAGCCTGATTGTTTAGAGCTTTGTAAGTAAGAAGAAGGATTTTAAACTTAATTCTAAACTCTATGGGAAGCCAATGAAGGGAGGCCAGAACCGGAGAGATATGATCTCTCTTTCTAGTACCTGTTAAAACTCTTGCTGCAGCATTTTGGATCAGCTGAAGACTTTTTAAAGATGTTTTAGGACAGCCTGATAATAAAGAATTACAATAATCTAATCTCGAGCTAACAAAAGCGTGGATCAGCTTCTCAGCATCACTCTGAGACAAGATGCTCCTAATCTTGGCAATATTACGCAAATGATAGAAGGCAGTCTTAGAAACAAATTTAATATGTGAATTGAAGGACAAATCCTGATCAAAAATAACTCCAAGGTTCCTCACAGAGCTATTAAGAGAAAGAGTAACTGCATCCAAACTGAAAGTTTGATTTGGAAAGGAATTTCTAAGGTTTTTTGGACCAACAAGAATGACTTCAGTCTTATCTGAATTTAATAGCAGGAAATTACAAGTCATCCAAGCTTTGATTTCCTTAAGACAGGCTTCTAACTTGGCTAATTGATTACTATCATCTGGCTTCATTGACAGGTATAATTGTGTGTCATCTGCATAACAATGAAAATGTATACAGTGCTTTCTAATAATGTTGCCTAACAGAAGCATATATAAACTAAAAAGAGTAGGGCCTAGCACAGATCCCTGTGGAACTCCATGACTAAGCTTTGAGTTGAAAGAAAACTCATTATTTACATGAACAAACTGGAACCTATCAGATAAATAAGATCTAAACCACTGCAACGAAGTTCCATTAAGTCCAACATAGTGTTCTAATCTATCAAGTAGAATATTATGATCGATAGTATCAAAAGCTGCACTAAGGTCTAAAAGGACAAGTACAGAAACTAGTCCATTATCAGATGCAATGAGGAGGTCGTTAGTGACCTTCGCTAAGGCTGTTTCAGTACTATGATGGATTCTAAACCCGGATTGAAACTCTTCAAGTAAACCATTTCCCTGCAGGTGGTCAAATAATTGCGTAGCAACAACTCTTTCTTAGATTTTTGAAATGAAAGGGAGATTAGAGATTGGTCTATAGTTAGCTAAAGCTCCTGGATCTAGCATTGGCTTTTTGAGTAAGGGTTTAATTACAGCCGTTTTAAAAGCCTGCGGTACATGGCCTAAAGTTAATGAAGAATTGATTATATGAAGAATAAAGCTACCAATAAGTGGGAAGACTTCTTTAAATAACCTGGTAGGAATAGGGTCTAAAAGACAAGTTGAAGGTTTGGATGAGGAAACTATTTTGTCTAACTCACAAAGGTCGATTGGAGTAAACTCATCAAGACAGACATCAAAAGAAGGAGTTGTAGTAGTTACAGTATTTAAGTTAACTGTGGGAAGAATCTGATTGATTTTATCTCTGATGGATGAAATTTTATTATTGAAAAAGTTCATAAAGTCCTGACTAGTAAGCTCTAAGGGAATGCTAGGATTGACAGAGTCCTGACTCTTTGTCAACCTGGCTACAGTACTGAAAAGAAACCTGGGATTATTCTTGTTCTCTTCTATTAATGCAGAGTAATAACTTGTTCTAGCTTTTCTAAGAGATTTTTTATAAATTAAAAGATGATTTATCCAAGCTAAATAGATTTCATCTAAATTAGTAGAGCGCCATTTTCTTTCTAATTGACGAGTCTTCTGTTTTAAGCTACGAGTTTCTGTGTTGAACCAAGGAGTTAGAAATCTCTGATTAGACTTTTTCTTTTTTAAGGGGGCCACCAAGTCTAGAGTCTGATGCAGAGAGGCTGAAACACTATCCACCATGTTATCAATTACAGAAGGAGCAAGCTGTCTATAGCTTATTTCCGTTGTGTTGACACATGGCATAGAAGAAACAATCTGCATAAATTTGGAAACAGCATCATCTGAGAGGCATCTACTGTAATAATATTTTTCTTTAGGAGCCAAATAGTCACAAATAGTAAAATCAAAGGTTAACAGACAATGGTCTGACAGTACAGGGTTATGAGGAGACACTACAAGATTTTCTATTTCTATGCCATATGTCAGAACAAGGTCCAATGTATGGTGGAGGTAATGAGTAGAATTTCCTACTTTCTGAGAAAACCCAATCGAGTCTAATATTGAATTAAAAGCCACATTAAGGCAGTCACTATCTACATCCACATGTATATTAAAGTCTCCTACTATAATTATTCTATCAGATTTCAGCACTAAATCAGCTAAGAAATCAGCAAATTCGGATAAAAATTCTGAGTAGGTTGATGGGGGACGATAAACTATGGCAAATAAAATTGGGTTTAACCTAAAATTGCTAAAGTGCCCAATACTGAGGACCAGGCCCTCAAAGGAGTTATAACATGTTTTTTGCTTTACATTAACTAGTAATTTGGAATGGTAAATTGTTGCTACTCCTCCTCCACAACCAGAACTTCTGGGATTTTGACAGTTTAAATAACCAGAGGGAGTTGATTCATTTAAACCAACATAATCCTCTTGTCCTAACCAAGTCTCTGTAAGGGAAATTAAATCAATCTGATGATCAATTAACAGATCATGGACTAACAGAGACTTGGGAGTTAGAGACCTAATATTTAATAAACCACATTTAATTTTTAAATTATGAGGAGGAACAGAGGCCAAATCATTCAATTTAGAGGCTTTATGTTTAATTTGAGTTTTACCAATATTTTGCTTTATCACTTTGGGATGCTTATACATTATATTTTTATTCACTTTGGAGGGAGCAGACAACGATTCTCTGATGGGGAAGACAGGGGCTAAGCTGAGGGGTGGCGGATGAAGAGGAGCTGCAGAGAGGCGTGTAAGACTACGACTCTGCTTCCTGGTCCCAACTCTGAGTAGTCAGGTTTTTGGAAATTTGGATAAAAAAAGATGCTAGATTGTTAGATAAATGAGAAGCACCATCCAAAGTGGGATGAATGCTGTCTCGTCTCATAAGACCAGGTTTTCCCCAAAAAGAGCTCCAATTGTCAATGTAGCCCACGTCATTTTTAGGACACCACACAGACAGCCAGCGGTTCAGGGATGACGAGCGGCTAAACATGTCATCACTGGTCAGATTGGGGAGGGGCCCAGAGAATACTACAGAGGCAGACATCGTTTTTGCAAAGTCACACACCGATTCTACATCAAGTTTCGTGACTTCCGACTGCCGGAGACGGATGTCATTAATGCCGGCGTGAATAACAATTGTGGAATATTTACAGTTACTTTTAGCCAGCATTTTCAAATTTGACTCGATGTCGCCTGCTCTGGCCCCAGGAATGCATTTGACTATGGCCGCTGGAGTCTCTAGGTTCACGTTTCTGACTATAGAGTCGCCAATGATCAGAGTTTTTTCCTCAGCGGGTGTGTCGCTGAGTGGGGAAAAACGATTAGAAATGTGAACAGGTTGGTGGTGAACCGGGGCTTTGCGACTAGGCTTCCTTCTCTCCGTCACCCACCCAGTCTCCTCGCTGCTGAGGAGAGCCGAGGGACCGCTGACAGGGGGGCCTAAGCTAGCTAGCTCCGCTGCAGCTAATGGGCGTCCGTCAAGATTAACTGGCGCAGACGGTGTTTCAATGCAGCGGAGCCGGGATTCCAAATCAGACAACCTCGCCTCGAGCGCCTCAAAAAGACAACATTTATTACATTTACCGTTATCACTAAAAGAGGCAGAGGTGTAGCTAAACATCTGACAGAGAGAGCACACCAGAGGAGAGGAAAGAGAGGTAGTAGCCATAGCTAGTGTCTGGAGAGCACCCACACAAGCAAACCACACAGGGAGACAGCAAAACAGGAAGTGACGGTACGTTACCACAAGGAAGTGACCTTGTGGTACACTGTGTCTACACAGAGTGAAACATTTGCTGAATCAACCCATACTGTATACCCTGTATCATTCATTAATACTCCCATACATGACATATTGTACTGAAGTATGGGGAAATACATATAAAACAAACATATATCCAGTTTTTATGCTTCAGAAGAGAGCCATTAGAATAATAAACAAAGCTGCTTACAAGGAACCAACAAACCCACTTTTTCTTAAAATAAAAGCTCTCAAGTTGAAAGATTTGGTTGGTTTTAAAACTGCAGTCATAATGTTTAAAGTGAAGAATCAATCACTGCCTGCAAATATCCAAAAGGTGTTCCGAATAAGGGAGAAACAATATCATTTCAGAGGAACATGTATATTTCAAAAACCTTCAGTGAGAACTACTACCAAGCAACACTGTGTCTCAGTGCAGGGAGTCAGACTGTGGAACGCTTTTGGAGCTAAATTAAAATCATGTACAACGCTTGGACAATTTAAACAAAAACTAAAGGAAGACATACTCCAAACATATATACAAAATGACATGCAAAATCACATAAGGATTATCATATCCAGTTTGTGTTGTGTTGTTGCTTAGTTTTGTTTTGTCACGTTTTGTTTTAGCTTTGTTTTGTTTTGCAATTACTTTTATTTTTTTTTGACTTCTTAGATGGAACATGGTTGGGCAACATAAGATGCGGCTTCAGCCACCACCCTTTTCGGATAATTTATGTTGAACTGTATAATCCGAGGAGTTATTGTTTAATTTGACCTTGTTGGATTTTTTTCCTCCCTGGCATATTGTTCTGTTCCTTTCTTTTTATAATCTAATCTATCCAAAATAAAGATTCATTCATTCATTCATTCAAAAAAAAATCAATCAGTAATGCACTCAACCTGTTGTAAAGGGATTTTGATGCAGTTTGCGGCATGATGACGCAGCCAGCTGGTGGCTGACATATATAGGGGAGCGTCCGCCATTACAGGCTCTCTTGTCCGGATGACTCCGCATGTGACCACATGTAGTGTATTGTTGGCAGTTCCACAATAAAGCCCCGTTCCAGTGCAGCATCCTCGTCCATCTCTTTTATGCCAGGTTTGTGGACATAACATTTGACAATGGAGGATTAACCATGGAGGTGTGCATAACACCGCTGTGGCCTTTCCTTGAGCTCCCAGGGGAACCGCCAGTTCCATGGCCACATTGGCTGGAGGCGTCCGAAATGTATGTTACAGTGTTGGACCTGGGAAAATTTGATAAGGTGAGGACGCGAGCGCTACTTGTCCACAACCTAGGCATGAAGGGCCAAAGGCTTCTCTGGACGCTCAGCGCGACGGAGTCGGGTGAGGAAGTTGTAGAGCTGCTAGCTATTTCACCACGCCGGACAGCGTAACGGTGCAACAGATTCACTTTCGCCAGAGACACCAAAGAGTTGGTGAGCCAATACAACAGTTCGTTGCTGACCTAAGACAGTTAGCTAGTGTGTGCTGTTTTGGGCCGTTGGAGGACGAGATGGTGCGGGACCAATTGGCCAAACATACATGTAATGCTGGGCTACGAGCTAGGTTGCTAACAGCGCCTAATGACTTGACGCTAGCTAGAGCAATGGAAATAGCATTGCAGTTGGAAGCTCCGAAAAAGTTAGCCTCAGCGCTGAATTGGCGCCAGACACAGAAGACGCCTGAACAGACGATGTCGGCGAAAGCGGTGGACTCGGACAACGTCGAGAGCATGACAGAAGAATACGAGGCTAATGCGGTCAGCCGGAGGTCTGCTCCAAGGGGCCCCGTCTGCAGGGATTGTGGGTCCCCGACGCACCAGAGCAAAGCACGAGTGTGGCCGTCAAGAGGAAAGCGGTGCAGCAAGTGTGAGCGCATGAACCATTTTGCCAGGGTATGCCGGTCTCCAACGCTGTGGAGCCCACCAAGTAAGCCAGCCTGCCCGCCAGTAACGACCATCCACTTAGTGAGTCCCAATGCCAATGGTTATTCCTATTACAAAGTGGAATTGGACGGTGTAGCTATACCACTCTTGCTCAACATGGCGGCGGTGCAGTCAATGCTAAACTGGTCCACGGTGAAAAAGTTTTTTCCACACCACAGAATCAGGAAGAGCCCGACACCGCTGTACGGGCACAGTGGCAACAGGCTGTGCAATGTCGGAACTGTGGCGTTAACTGCTCACTACAAGTCTGAAGCTGTGCACGCCTTCATGTTCCAGGGGGCAGCGCATGGTGATAACATCATGGGGTGCGACCTTTCCTATGGATTGGGTTTCACCATTAGGGACAGTGCTGAGTTTGAATGGTCCGGGTGTGGATGTTGGAGCTTGCCGGACCCGGAGGACAACACTGTGGTGTGGGATGAGGTACCTACGGATGGTACCGACACCAAAGCGCACACCTCACACTCTCGGGAGGAGAGCCGCTCAGTAGAGGAACCGGACGGCTTCAGCACCTGCGCTCATCCAGCTGCAGTGGGGGCAACTGAGCTGACAGGTGAAGAGTCTGTTCTAACAAGTGACACCAGGGAGGCACCGGACACCTTCAGTACCCATGATGAGCTTCAGCAGGTGTCAGGTGTGGGGTTTGCTGTGGACACGGTGACTGCTGAGCTGCCACGGTATGACAAAGGTGCCAGGTCGAATGAGCACATAGAGCCACCGAGAACATGACAGCTGGGCCGGATTATCCAGAGGGCTTACCGGGGCAGGAGCCCAGGGGCCCCAAAAGAAATTTTTATTTGTTTATTTGAACTTTTTATTTGTTGAGGTGTATGTGACAGTGGCAAGAGGGGTAAAGGTATGTGCCTCAGGCAGGAGATGCAAATGTCGCCACTTTGGCACCCAGGGGGGAGAAACAAAGAGATGCAAATATAGGCGCCGGCGCCCAGGGGGGTGAAATGTGTGAAGATATGTGCCTGTATGCACTGTTGGCGCCAAGGAGGAAGAGAGAGATGGTATAGATGTATATGCTTTGGCACTCGGAGTTCAGTCTTGTTATTGGAGTGAATAAAGTCTGAATTGGCAGCTCTCGTGTCGCGTCTTACTATTCCTCCACAAAATGAGTGATGGCGGACATTCGAAAATACGATAGTGGCACCCAAAAAAGAAGACAAAAGAAGAAGACAAACGTGAAAAGGAGGTTTTGAAAAACACTCCTATATTGACAGGTTTTTTTTTTTTAAAACAAAGTAGCAATAAAACCGGACAGACGTCAACTGTGCAGTCAAAGCTAGATGTTTGTCAAACTGTTAGCACTGGAAATGCTTACACGGACGTACTGGCGGAGGCAGAGCCACTGTCTGATAATCCGTCAGAGGGCATCTCTTTACCAGCCACAGAAGCGCCCCCCCCCCCCCCCCCCCCCGGTCATCAAAGTTGCAAAACACCCATTGGAAGGGTTAACGATTCCTACAGCAATGATCCAGCTCTCTGGGGAAATATCACTGATGCTGTCCGGGAATACTGGGCCAAAAAAGGACTGGAGAGCTGCCAGAATAAGGATGCAGATTTTGGAGCAGCTGAACATTCATACAAACAGTAGAAAAGTTTTTTCTCAAAGTGTCACTTTGATCGCAAACTTGCAAATGGTGAGTCTGTGTCAAGACAATGGCTTCTCTATTCTCCTTCCACTGGCTGTATGTATTGTTTTGCCTGCCCCTTATACAGTGATGGCAACTGTCAGTCATGTGTTATGAGAGCAGTTGGAAGTGAGATGTATGTGTCCCTTTAAGAGGAGAGAAAGCGAGAGAGTGCGCTGTGGTGACGTATGTGGTGGCGCGTGTGTGTGTGATTTGGGAGCAGAAGAGAAGTGTGGATATACTGGCGGGAGCAGGTTAGCACATGAGAAAACCGTTGTGGAGGTATTGAAAAGTGTTGGATAGGTGGTGAAATAAACACAGTTTAAATGAAGGCACAGATGTCTACTTGTCTGTCACCTACTGCTGTGTGGAGTGGCTTTTGGTTGGGTCATTGAACCTGAAGCGGACCGCTGTCTTTAGCCCTGAAGGACAACAAGGTATTCTTCCCCATGCCCTCCAACCACGGTCAGAGGGTGGAGTAGGAAAGTTCAACACTGGCGACCACGAAGGGACTCTCAAGGCTAAATAAAGCAGCAGTGGTGAGCATTAAACAGTGGAATCCATACGGACAATAAGTGCTATCAAGCTAACAAGTTACTGAGCCAGATGTTAAGTAAAATAGCGGCTGCTAGCCAATGTCCTGCTAATGCTAATACCAGTGGCGCACCTGGAAATGTAACAAATTACTCCAACCCGTTCATGACATTTACTGCAGTTAACAAAATAAGAGACATGGAAGTACTAATCCCTTTCTCTGTGAGGAGGAGTGGTTTGAAATGAGGCAAGAAGAAGCACAAACACCATGTGAGTCAGAGTTTTCAAGTACAAACCCCTTTATTGATAAAAAAAAATTACTGCTTCCACGACTGTGATGCACTGAATGAAGCCCTGTGCAATCAAATGCATAATCAGCCATTAAAGTTGCAGCACATAATGGCGCCCCCAGCTACTGTCTCCACAAACCCTTCTCCTGTGTCAATATGAGGAGTTTCCACCAGAGTTCACCTGTATCACACCACCTCCTATGTTCCACATGCTCAGAACCGCGGGCCTCGTGCTGTAGCCTGCCAATAAACTTTTAACTGTGAATACTCACCTGAGCAAGGACCCAATCAGACTGTGCAACTGAAGAGCCCTTCCGCCAAGATCATATGCACGTCAAGCTTGCCGGGCACATTGCCAGGCTTCATCTGAGAGTGAGGACGACTATGATCAGAGAGAACGAGTTCCAACATTATGACCCTGTCAGTATGATGGCACCACCCCGTGGAAAGAGTTTCTGCACAGGTTTAAAAGTTGTGCCAAAGCAAACTGCTGGTCGGAGAACACTAAGGCCATCCAGTTTAAGTTCTGCCTGGTGGGTGTAGCAGTAGCAATTGCACACAGGAACCCTCGATCTTCACAGTGGGATTACTGCCACCTGGTGGAGGAATTGGAAACTGGACATGGCCCCTCTTCAGAGCATGCAGCTGCAGTGGTGATTGAGCTGAGACAGCAAGTACGTAAATCAGGTGAAGCTCTTCATGTGCTGAGAGATGAAATTTATGAGAAAAGTGTCAGTGGCCTATAGCAACAGGACTGAGACTGAGCAGGATACCATAGGCATTGAAGTTTTCATCAGTGCTGTAGGAGATGTTGAAATTGTACAGAAGCTGTTAGAGAAACGGCCCCAGACACCAGCCCAGGCCTACAACATAGCCCACCGTCATAGACCACCAAGCGAGCGGTGTGATATGTCACAGGTGTCATGCAATCGGGAGTACACACCATGAACGAAAAGAAGATCTGCACTGCTGTTATCAGGGCAGACACAGAGGAGGGGCAAATAGAGACTTCCATATCCCTGCAAGCATCCAGATGGGGACCTGGACCCACTAACCTCAGCTCACATCTCCAACCAACCTCCCCTGATTGGAAAAATAAGCCAAATAAGGGGAAAGTCCGTCGAAACCAAAACTGGAAGGAGATTCGTTGTCACAACTGTTCCAGTTTGGGCCATATGAGGAGAAATTGTCCATCTCCAAAGAACACTAACAAAGTCCACATTTCAGTGGCTTCCTCCAGAATCCAAATCCCCGCTGTGTTTCACCTCAAAGTGCCAACTCCCGAAATGAGCATTCCCATGACAGTGCATGGCCTGGATGTGTGTGCCATGTTGGACAGTGCAGCCCAGAGAAACGTGTTGCCACTGCGCTGCTATAATGCCTTTCACCCAGCTGGGTGACCTTCACTCTTAACCTTCAATCACAGAGACTTTGCTTGGTATTGGACCTGGGAATGTGCCTGTGCTTGTGCTTGGGGAGGCTCAGATCCCTGTCCAGATCAACGACCAAGAGGTGAGTGTGCACTTCCTAGTGGCCGACGTGGCAACCAATAAAGCCCTGCTAGGCCACCCCTTTTTGGTCCAAGCTAAAGCACACCTGGACTATGAAAACCAGAAAATAGTGCTTTATGGTCAGGCCATGCCTTATTTCCAAAAGGAAAAATACTCAAGGGCAAATGCAGTGAGAGTGTCCCGAACTGTGGTGCTGGAGCCTGGGGAAGAGTATTTGGTGCAAGGCTACACCCGCAAAGTGGACAACGTTCACGGAGAAGTGATGGTCAGCCCCACCAAAGGCTTTGTTGAAAAGCATAAGCTGTTAGTTGCCCGTGTCCTGGTGGATGCTCACCCCACCAAAGCAGTACCCCTTCATTTGTTTAACCCTGGGAATGTTGCTATTACCATAAAGAAAGGGGCCATTGCGGGGTTTCTCCACCCTGCCCAAGCTGTGCCATGTGTAGGAGCCACTGACCAGGTGGAGCAGGCCACCGGCTGCACCCCTGCTGTTCCCCCACACCTTACAGGAGCTCCACGCCTGGACTTCCACTGAACTAACAACAGAAGAGCAACTCCTGTTAGCCCAGTTCCTATGTACCTATGGGGGCGTGTTCTTAACCAGCCCCAATGATCTTGGCCGCACTAGCTGGGTGCAACATGACATTGTAACCCGGCCAGACGCCCCAGTCAAGCAGTCACCAAGTCGGATGGCAGCCGAAAAACAGCAAGGTGCCGACCAGCAAATCCAAGAGGGCCTGGAGGCGGGGGTGGCCCGCCACATCCACAGCAGTTGGGCATCTCCAGTAGTGATGGTGCGTAAAAAGGACGGAACATATTGTCTTTGCATAGACTATAGAGCCCTGAACAACGCCACCATTAAGGATGCATACCCACTGCCTTGCATCCAAGACACACTCAACACCCTCTCCACAGCCAAGTGGTTCAGCACACTGGGTCTTGCCTCTGGCTACTGGCAAGTCGAACTGACCCCAAGAGCACGTAAGGCAGCCACCTTTTGCACCAGGAAAGGCCTTTTTGAGTGGAATGTCATGCCTTTCGGACTGTGCAATGCACGGCAACTTTCCAACGTCTAATGGACCGCATCTTGACTGTTATGCAGTGGGAGACCTGCCTTGTTTACCTCGACGACATCATTGTGCTGGGCAGGAATGTTCCGGAGATGCTGCAGCGCCTGGCCCAGGTTTTTGACCGGCTCCGTCAGGCAAACCTCAAATTAAAGCCTGCCAAATGCTGTCTCTTCCGCAGCCAGGTAGCCTACCTGGGTCACATCGTTTCAGAGGACAGTGTGGCCACCGACCCCAGCAAGATTCAGAAGGTGAAGGAGTGGCCGACACCTACATCCACCCAGGAGGTCCGTCATTTTGTCAGCCTTGCTTCATACTTTTGGCGCTTTGTGAAGGATTTTGCTGCTGTGGCTGAGCCCCTCCATGCCCTGAATAGGAAATACGCCCGGTTCCAGTGGAGTGCAGAGTGCCAAGCTGTGTTTGAAGTGCTTAAACACCGGCTGACCACAGCCCCTGTCCTGGGCTACCCACTCGACCAAGGCACCATGATACTGGATACTGATGCAAGTGATGTGGGCATTGGCGCCGTGCTCTCACAAATCCAGCAGGACAAGGAGCGGGTGCTGGCCTACGGGAGTCGTAGGTTGTTAAAAACTGAGCAGAACTACTGCACTACAAGACGTGAACTGCTGGCCGTGGTAGAGTTCACAAGACAATTTCGGCAGTACCTCTTGGGGCAGCCCTCCATTGTGCGCACAGACCACAGCAGCTTGTGGTGGCTCACAAAGTTGAAAGAGCCTGAGGGACAGCTTGCCAGGTGGATGGAGAGGCTTGCTGAATATGACTTGGAGATTCTCCATCGCCCAGGGAGGGTGCACACCAATGCTGACAGCCTCTCTAGGAGACCATGCTGCCAAAGTTGTCCATGCCAGCTCCCAGATCCCTCCCTTCACCAAGGAAATGTCAGTCATCAGGCTGTGCAATGTGACTTGGACCCTGACATCAGCCACGTGATGTTGAGTCCAATGGGGGTAGAGGGACACACAGCTCCATCCACTGCGGTCACTGCTGATAGAACTGTGTGTCCCTCTACCATTGGTGTTGGTGAACCTTCGCCCACTCGTGGACAGTCCAGAGCCCACTGAAAGAATCTGCTGGACTCAGACAAGTAACTCCGAGCTATTCAGTGGCTGGTCTCCAGAGGAGTTGCGTCGAGCGCAGGAAGCTGATGGAGATATTGCACCTATCAGAACATGGATGGAGGCCAGTGAAGAGCGGCCACCATGGCTAACAGTCTCAGCATGCAGCCCGGCCACAAAGACATATTGGAGCCAGTGGAAGCGGCTTTATATCAGAGATGGTATACTGGCCAGGCGTTTCTACTGCCTCGACAACACCCAGTTCTACCCACAGGTTGTGCTGCCCTGGGCCTTTTGGGCCAGTGTCATGTAAGAAGTGCATGGGGGCGAGTAGGTGGACATTTTGGGGTACAGCGAACTGTAGCCTGCTTATGAACCCGTTACTACTGGTACAGAATGAGAGAGGATGTCACGCTCTGGTGCAGCACCTGTATGAGCTGTGCAGCCAAAGTCCGGCCCCACAAAACACCACAAGCGCCCATGGGTACTGTTAGAGTCGGGGCCCCCATGGAGCACATCGCCTTGGACATCATGGGGCCATTGAATGAGACAGAATGCAAATATTCATATGTGCTTGTGATAAAGGACTATTTTACAAAATTCGTGGAAGCTTTTCCTCTACCTGATCAACAGGCTGTAACGGTGGCCAGAGTTTTGGCCTCCGAGTGGGTGTGCTGTTATGGAGTGCCACAGGCGCTACACAGTGACCAAGGCCAAAATTTTGAATCAGAGGTGTTTCAGGAAATGTGCAAGCTGTTCGGTATCGAGAAAACATACACCACACCTTTTCGACCTCAGTCTGATGGCCACATCGAGAGATTTAATGCATACTGGCCACAACAACCAAGCGCTGTCACTTTGATTGGGACCTTATGATTCCTTATGCTGTAATGGCCTACAGGGTGACAAAGTACAGCGCAACTGGGTTCACTCCTAACTTCATGATGTTTGGTCGAGAAGTAAGTGAACCAAAGGACCTGGTGGCCGGCCTGCCCCTGGACGCTGATACAGCCCTGTCAACCCCGGAATTTGTCCAACAGACGAGAGAACACCTGGAGCTAGCTTATCAAATTGCCAGAGAGGCTCTTGGAGATTCTGTACAATGTGTAAAGAGACAATATGACAAAAACTGTTGTCGCACACAGTACGGGAATGGCGATGCTGTGTGGTACCTGATCAAAGGTACACAAAAGGTCAAGAACAAGGTCAAAAAGTTCCTCCCATCTTATGAGGGACCTTACTTCATCCTGGGAAACTTAGATGATCTGGTATATCGCATCCAGAAAGGCCCAAGGACCAAGACGAAAGTGGTTCACCACGATCAACTGAAATCGTACCAGAGCCTCGACCCACTGGACAATGCTTGGGTACTGGAACGGGCTCTCAGTTGGGCTCTTACGGAGGTGTCACCCCCAGTGTTGGACATCAACCCTACGGACACTACCCTGGGTCTGTCTCAGCTGTTTGACAGCACCGACCCCTCTGCCAAGGAGGATCCCAGCTGCACCGCATCGGATCCAGCTGAGGACCCTCCTGCAGCCATGATGCCTCTTCCCTGCACCCTGCGTCCGGACCCTGCTGTTCCCGGGGGGTCTCAGGTTAGTGGGGGCGGGGAATACCGGAGAATACCGGTGGGGAATACTCTCCACCGGAGAGGGCCACCTGTCCGGTATGGTGAATGGGTGGACCGAATCCACGGTTCATAGACAATGTTCATGAACAGTTCATTTGTTAAAAAAAAGAGAGTTCTGGGAATTAAGTGTTCAAACTTTGCACTGGGACTAAGTTACACTGTTAGTGCCATACTTGCTGTTCAAGCTGAAGTTTTGAGTAGTGCTGACCTCTAGTTCGAAATATTCTGCTACTGCTACTTAGAACTTCAGATGGAATGGGTTTAACCCAATGAGTGTTATTAATGTTTTGCCACCTTCAAGTTGAGTGCTCCACTACAAAGTGTTGTAAACTGTGTATTGATATGGAGTGGAATTATGTAAATTGCCATCCATAGTGGGGGTAGTGTTATGAGAGCAGTTGGAAGTGAGATGTGTGCCTCCCTTTAAGAGGAGAGGGTGCGCTGTGGTGACGTGTGGTGGCGCGTGTGTGTGTGATTCGGGAGCAGAAGAGAAGTGTGGATGTACTGGCGGGAGCAGGTTAGCACATCACAAAACCGTTGTGGAGGTATTGAAAAGTGTTAGATAGGTGGTGAAATAAACACACTTTAAATGAAGGCACAGAGGTCTGCTTGTCTGTCACCTACTGCTGTGTGGGGTGGCTTTTGGTTGGGTCATTGAACCTGAAGTGGACCTCCGTCTTCAGCCCTGAAGGACAACAAGGTATCCTTCCCTATGCCCTCCAACCACGGTCAGAGGGCAGAGTAGGAAAGTTCAACACATGCTTTGAAACCAGGTTTAGTGACTGGAAACATGCAACAGAGCGCATTCGAGACCACAAGAACAGTGAGCATCATAAAAAGGCAATTTTGACCTATGTAACTCTTGCATCCAGTAGAGGAAAAATAGACACTGAGTTGCAAAAATAGTTTGAGTCTGAATGTGGTTACTGGAATGAAGTTCTGAGAAGAATGGTGGCTGTTGTCAAATTTTTGGCAGAGAGGGGGTTAGCAGTTCGTGGCGCCAGTGATATTTTTGGCCAGAGTGATAATGGTAACTACATGGACATTCTGGTCCATTTTTGAAATCTCACATTGAGAAATATGGAAATGCAGGAAGAGGCATCCCTTCATATCTCTCCACAAAAACGTGAGGAACTTATTCAGCTTATGGGAGACCGTGTTTTGTCAGAGATTGTCATTGAAGTAAAAATGGACAAATACTTTTCATTCATTGTTGATTCAACACCAGATGTCTCACATGTGGATCAGCTGACATTCATTTTACGTTATGTCTCACCTGATGGACACATTCAGGAGCACTTCCTAAAATTTCTACCTATTGAAAGCCACACGGGAGAAGCTTTATGCCAGTCTGTGCTGCAGGTTTTGACAGTACAGTTGTTAAAGGTTTCATTGTTCATTTGTGCTTGTGGTCAGTGCAGCAGCACTGAATTAAAGCTGTGGGTTGATACAAGATATTTTGTCTGTTGTTAATCCTGATGGCACAATATTTTTCTGCTGTTTAAGATAAACCTAGAACTTTATGGTCATTCTTTATTTAGTAATTTAGGACCTTCAAGGTCCAGCTAATCTATCAGTGACCCCGGCTACATGGCCACAATAATCCGATAAATAGGAATAATGAGAAAATTGTGATAATTGGATTTGATATGCACTGAATAAACAAGTTATTCTACAATAAACTACGTGTTAATGTAATTTCTCATAACACAATAATTACCTTTTATCTGATTATTGTTTTTACATAACTACTTTAATAATCAGATAACTCTAGAAATATGATTATAAACGGTTTATTATCGTGCATGTAAACATACCCATTCTGCATATCATACTCCCATAAATTATATGTGGGAGGGCCCCAAAAATTGCTCTAGCCCAGGGGCCAACAGCCTCCTTAATCCGGCCCTGCACGACAGCACATAAAGCCAAGCAAGGTACCACTCCAGGTCATGGATTGGATTCGGGTTTGTGCCGACTGGGGCAACGACTGGCTGGACCATAGCCGGTGAAACAACAAGCACCGCTGAGGATTGTGGCAAAGCAGGGGGCGGCGTGTTTCCGGCTGACAAACGGCTCGGTTCGACATGCAAACCAGCTGCGGTGTATCCAGGTGGCTGCTCTGGGTGATGAGGCTGTGCGGGAGTCAGTGGATGTGGTGTGGGAGCCAGGCTCCTGCGTTTTAAAGATCAGCCCTTGTTCCAGGGATCTGCTGACCCCAGGAGCGCATCTGCTGCGGTGCTGCTGCAGGGCCCCCCCGGTAGACCCACCCTTGCCATGGGAAACTGCTAAGAAGAAAAGAAGGACTGTTTAGTTAGGAGCACAGCTGGACACATCAAACTGGCAGAATACACCACTTAGCCGTGCAGGGTCTTATGGTAATCCACCCACAAACCCTAGTTTTAGATCTTGTTTTAATATGTGTTGCCTGATTTTATTTTAATGTGTTTATTGGAGGGTTTCTTATGTACCAAATTGGGGAGGATCTTAATTGGGTGTGTTTTGTGTTTTGTAAAGGGGGGGATGTTTTAAAGAGATTTTGATGCAGTGTGTGGCGTGACGATGCAGCCGGCTGGTGGCATCATCGCGCTGACATATATAGGGGCGCATCCGCCATTACAGGCTCTCTTGCCCGGATGACTCCACATGTTGTAGTGTATTGTTGGCAGTTCCACAATAAAGTCCCATTCCAGTGCGGCATCCTCGTCCGTCACTTTTATGCCAGGTTTGTGGACATACAGACATGGACAAAATTGTTGGTACCCCTCTGTTAATGAAAGAAAAACCCACAATAGTCACAGAAATAACTTGAATCTGACAAAAGTGGTAATAAATAAAAATTCTATGAAAATTAGCCAATGAAAATCAGACAATGCTTTTGAATTGTGGTTCATCAGAATTATTTTAAAAAACAAACTCATGAAACAGGCCTGGACAAAAATGATGATACCCCTAGAAAAGATTGAAAATAATGTGACCATAGAGACATGTTCAGCCAAGATGTGTCCTCTAATTAACATCACAGGTGTCTACAAACTTGTAATCAGTCAGTCGGCCTATTTAAAGGGTGACAAGTAGTCACTGTGCTGTTTGTTGACATGGTGTGTACCACACTAAACATGGACCAGAGGAAGCAAAGGAGAGAGTTGTCTCAGGAGATTAGAAAGAAAATTATAGACAAGCATGTTAAAGGTAAAGGCTATAAGACCGTCTCCAAGCAGCTTGATGTTCCTGTGACTACAGTTGCACATATTATTCAGAAATTTAAGATCCACGGGACTGTAGTCAACCTCCCTGGATGTGGCCGCAGGAGGAGACAGATAATATGAATGGTAACAAAAGAGCCCAGAACAACCTCTAAACACATTCATGGTGAACTCCAAGGTCAAGGTACATCAGTGTCAGATCGCACCATCCGTCGTTGTTTGAGCCAAAGTGGACTTCAGGGGAGACAACCAAGGAGGACACCACTGTTGAAAAAAATCATAAAAAAGCCAGACTGGAATTTGCCAAATTACATGTTAACAAGCCACAAAGCTTCTGGGAGAATGTCCTATGGACAGACGAGACAAAACTGGAACTTTTTGGCAAGGCACATCAGCTCTATGTTCACAGACACAAAAATGAAGCATACCAAGAAAAGAACACTGTCCCTACTGTGAAACATGGAGGAGGTTCTGTTATGTTCTGGGGCTGCTTTGCTGCATCTGGCACAGGGTGTCTTGAATCTGTGCAGGGTACAGTGAAATCTCAAGACTATCAAGGTATTCTAGAGAGAAATGTGCTGCCCAGTGTCAGACAGCTAGGTCTCAGTCGCAGGTCATGGGTCTTGCAACAGGATAATGACCCAAAACACACAGCTAAAAACACCCGAGAATGGCTAAGAGCGAAACACTGGACTATTCTAAAGTGGCCTTCTATGAGCCCTGATCTAAATCCTATTGAACATCTGTGGAAGGAGCTGAAACATGCCGTCTGGAGAAGGCACCCTTCAAACCTGAGACAACTGGAGCAGCTTGCTTATGAGGAGTGGGCCAAGGCCAAAATACCTGCTGAGAGGTGCAGAAGTCTCATTGACAGTTACAGAAATCATTCGATTGCAGTGATTGCCTCAAAAGGTTGTGCAACAAAATATTAAGTTAAGGGTACCATCATTTTTGTCCAGGCCTGTTTCATGAGTTTGTTTTTTAAAATAATTCTGCTGAACTACAATTCAAAAGCATTGTCTGATTTTCATTGGTTAATTTTCATAGAATTTTTATTTTTTACCACTTTTGTCAGATTCAAGATTAAATTGAAAATGTGGCTTATAAACACCTACAGCTGCCAACACTAAAAGATAAGTCTGTTGTGATGTTTGATGTTGTGATCAAATGTAGGGTTTGTTATGTGTATGTTATTTGTTACATTAGTGCCCTCTTAAATGTCTAACCATGTTTTTTGTTGTTGTTGTTTTTTTTGTAGATGCATTTTACTGCTTTTTTACATCTTGGCCAGGGGACTACAGATGAAAACTAGCCTTTTGGCTAATTCTGGCTTTTTTAACCATGTGTAATCATGTGTTTTATGAAATTGCATTGTCCCTTTTCAAATAAACTAAACTAAGTTATTTCTGTGACCATTGTGGGTTTTTCTTTCATTAACAGAGGGGTACCAACAATTTTGTCCATGTCTGTAACACAACCCACATCAGCTCTATGCCCGCTCACCTTGCAAGACTCCATTGCTGAAGAAAAAGCATGTCCAACATGCTTGTTTAAAGTTTGCTGCACAACATTTGGGCAAGCCAGTAAAACACTGGGAGAATATAGTCTGGTCAGATGAAACTAAAATTGAACTTTTTGGATACCACAACACACAGCATGTTTGGAGGAGAAATGGCACTGCACATCAGCCCCAAAGCACCATACCAACAGTGAGGGTTGGAAGTGGAAGCATTGTGGTGTGGGTGTGTTTTTCAGCATGTGGTACAGGCAGACTTCATATAATTGAAGGAAAGATGAATGGACAAATGTATAGAGACATCCTTGTTAAGAATCTGTTGCCATCTGCCAAGATGATGAAGATGAAACAAAGGTGGACATTTCAGCAAGACAATGATCACAAACGCACAGCCAAGGAAACTCTCAACTGGCTCCAGAAAAGGAAAATAAAGCTGCTAGAATGGCCCAGTCAGTCACCTGACCTGAATCCAATTGAAAATCTATGGAACGAACTGAAGATCAGAGTTCATAGAAGACACCCACAAAGCCATACAGATTTGAAGACAGTTTGTGAGCAAGAATGTGCTAAAATCACTCCTGAAAAATGCCTGCACTTGGTTTCTCCATTAAGGAGGCATCTGAAATCATGTTACCAATAAAGGCTATTCTACTAAATATTAAATGAATTTCACAGCCGCGTTCAATACTTATTCCCTGTGTCATTCCACTTTATTAAATATAACTTGTGAACACAGTTGCCTTGATTTCTTTGTATGTATGGATTACTTGGGTTGTCACTGATATCTGGTGAAAATCTCAGGTCAATGACTCCATCTGAAATATGTTTAATGAGAAAATGTTGACATGTTCAATACTTATTTTCCCTGCTGTATATATAGTGCAGTTGTGGGTTTTGTTTTGTTTTTTGTTTGTCTGTTTTGCTTTCTGTCAGCAGCTGTGCTTCTCATTTCAAAATTAATAGAGGCATTGTTGCCAATGTGATTTCATACTTTCTTCCTTTTATGAAATGTTGGTTTTAACCATAGTCCATGTATAAAAGAGGTTTTAAGATGGGTGAATAAATACATTGAAATTAATCACAAGGGGGGCAGAGTGAATGTTTTTTTTATCGAAGTTATTAACACATACAAAAAGTTCAGGTCAACAAGTGATTTACAGTGTTTCTCAACCTTTACACGTATGTGCAAGTGTTTATTTAAAAAAATACATTTAAAATAGTATGAACATTTGTATCATGCAAAATCATTTTGAGAACACATGCTAAAAAAAAAAGACATTAAGCTGTAAGGTTTAATCACTGCGAAACACCAGGTCCCTCAAATGTTCAGACATGATGTTATAACATTGCATAACTGTGTTGAAATATTTTCACAACTCTAAATGAAAATGTTACCAGCTCATTTTCACTTATTATAAAATAAAGAAATAGTTAAAAATAGAAAAACAATTCAAACATTTTCACATTTCAGATATCATACCACAAAATCTGACACAAATACAAACTTTTTTAAACTAGCCCCTTGTTGCCATGCTCACTGCACTGAATAGTTTCACCTCATCTTTATTTAGCTTTATTAATGAAGTGCCAATTCACAACAGCAGTTGTCTCAATTCACTTTACAGGGCCTGTATTGTGCATTTTCCAGGAATTGAGTTTAAGTTTTGACATTCCGAAGGACATATTAAAGACCAAAAACCATTTCTCTGTTGTTTTACAGTTTATCAAAAAAGCTGTCTGAAAAGTTCCATATGAATTAGTCTTTTAAGTGACTTATTAATATTTATCAGCCCCAAATATGATTGGATAATGGTTTTCTGGGTAGGCTAATCACAAAAAATGAGGTAGTCGAGGTGCATTTGAGAAATGAAGGTAGAACTTGTTGGTTTGTGACATCATGAAATCCAGGAAGTGCAATCTGCTCATTTCTTTAGGAGTTTAACTAAGCTCAGTGTGCATTTCTCTGTAAAATGAATGGTTTAATGTTTTAATTATTATATATATATGACCCATGGTCATATGAGGTTAAAACCCACGAAAACACCATTTTCCACAATATGAGATCTTCAAATTGTAAGGTAAAGACTCTCCAGCCTTAGAAAGAGAAATCACAACAATCAGCTGGTCACTGATGAGCATAAACTTGGCAGCGACAGGGAGGAAAAACTCCATTATGGTTCCAGCAGAACCAGCCTTCGTATGTTTCAGACGTCCCTTTGATTGTTTTCACATAAATGTGGTTGTGTTCTCTGATGACATGGAGGACCTGCTTGATCGTGACACAGACGCTTTGTCCAGGATGCCGATCTTTGACATTATCTTCAGCAGCCTCCTCCTGAATTTCTCACCCACAAAAGCATACAGCACTGGGTTGAGGCAGCTGTGCAGCAGGCCCAGACTCTGGGTGGCAAACATGGCCTGGTCTACCGCCATTCTCGCTGGGCACTGATAGGGCAGGATCTTTGTCCTGAAAAATGTGTCCGTCATGACTGCTATGTGGTACGGCGTCCAGCAAAGCAGGAAGGCGAGGACCACTAATGCGATCACTCTCATGGCTTTTTGCCTCAGAAATCCACCGCGGATGTGGCGGAGGCGGTGGATGGTTATCCCATAACAGGGCAGCATGATGGCCAAGGGGATGACAAAGCCCAGAGCATGGCGGAAAATTCTGGTGATCAGCCGCATCTCATCAGCGCTGCTGGGATCATACTTTTCAGCGCACACTTCCTGACTAGAATTATGGGACTTGAACGAGGAGCTGAAGAAGCCTGGCAGGGACAGGAGTGCTCCGACAGCCCAGACACCAGCACAAATCCCCCAGCTGATCAGCTGGCGGTTTTCTCCACGGACCTCCATAGCCCGCACAATCACCTTGTAACGGTCTATGCTGATGCAAGTCAGGAATAGGATGCTGGAGTAGAAGCTCAGTTCTTGGAGAATGGTGATAATCTTGCACATGGCATCTCCGAACACCCAGCCCAGCGTGACCGAGGTGGCCCAGAATGGGAGGGTGATGGCCAGCATGAGGTCTGCAACTGCCAGGTGGAGGAGGTAAAGGTCAGAGGGGGGTAGGGCCTGCCTGCTCTGGCCAATCACCAGCCCCACAATCAGGTTCCCAGGAATGGCCAGGAGAAAGATGAGGACATAAAAGATACTGACAACAATCATGGCAGCTTCAGGGATGGAGAAGATGCTGCAGGGCTGCGTGTCAGGGTCCAAGACAAATGAGTCATTATAGGTGAAGTTGAGTTCATCATAAAGATCGCTAAAGTTGTCCAAGGCAAAGGATAATTTGCTTGGCTCTAAACAACAGAAAACATACAGTATGTCAATCAGTATATCATAGGACCAGAGCCACATGCTCACAATCATCTCAATGTAGCATTGGAGGAAAAAAAAATATTGAAAATTAAGCACTAAAAATATTTTTTAAAAAGTTGAAAATTCATGAGGAAAATTATTACAAAATTTACCTGATAAAAATTCAAAATTTATAGGAAAATGTGGCTAATTTACAAAAGATAAGCCCCAAATTTATAAAGGAAATGAGTGATTTTTATACAGTTGATGTCAAAGTGTCAAAGGTGCTATTTTAAGAGGGAAAAAAATTGAAAAATTCGCAAGTACTATTTAAAATTGATGAGAGCAATGTGTCAAATGGAAGAAAAAAGCTGCAAATAAAAAGATTATGCTAAAAAGCAGCAAAAATTATATCAGAAAAAAAGTAGGAGAGAAAAGCAGCAAATTTATAAGAAAACTAAACACTCCAAGCTGAGTAAAATATAACAAATTTCTGATGATAAAATGTGCAAACTCATAGGCAAAAAGGCTCAAATCTCAGAGACAAGTGACAAATTTAACAGAAAACACTTAAAATTTCCAGGAAAAAACCACTAGTAAATACAATATATAATTTAAAAAAAATTATGAATGTATAAGCAAAATCTGTAAATTGACAACAAAGTTACAAACTTACAAAAAAACGTTACACAATTAAGAGAGAAAATGTTCAAAATTTACACGACAAATTTTGAAAATTTACATAAAAATGCCACAGATTAACAAGAATTATAAACTGCAAATTTAGCAGTGAAAATTTAAAATATTTGGTCAAATTGGGAACGTGCAAATTTTGGAAAAAATTTTAAGAGATGCATGAGTGCAATTTAAAGCTGCTGCTGATGTCCAAAATGTAACAAATGTAGAGAATTTAACATACTATGAATTCAAGGGAAAACTGGAGTAAATATATCAATTTCAATAGAAAATTTGTAAGAAAAGAATAGCAAAGTTGAAGAAAAAAGTGATAAAAAAAAGTCAGAAATGGGGGTAAAGTTTAAAATTTATGAGAAAAAAGTAAATCTGATTCATTATAAAAGACAAATTAGCAAATTTTTTAAATGCTAATATATTAAGAAAAAATCTCTTATTTT
Source organism: Pholidichthys leucotaenia (assembly GCA_020510985.1). Taxonomy (NCBI): domain Eukaryota; kingdom Metazoa; phylum Chordata; class Actinopteri; order Cichliformes; family Pholidichthyidae; genus Pholidichthys; species Pholidichthys leucotaenia. The sequence continues at coordinate 149,685,719 of CM035841.1, forward strand.
AAAGGTCAAATATGTCACTCTATTTTCATGGATATAAATCTTGGTTTAAAAACAGACTTTTCATAGTAGAATTTTGAGACATTGGTACAGGAGCCCTTTTGTCTTGGATATGTTCATCAAATAAGTATAAACCATCATTCTAAGGATGAAAATACTCACCGGTCATTGTGATGTCTGTCTTCTTTGCCTGACACACTGACATATGCCTGAAGCAGCTATGGACAAATGTGGTTCTTCACCCTCCTCCCATCACAGTTTTCCTGTTTACCAATAGTCACATCAGAGGTTGCGCTAGACATTTTTGTTAAGACTGTCATCTTGAGAGACAGGCTTGTAAAAATTCTGCATAATCAATTATTATCTGTCATTTTAATTGACTTTAATTAGATTACCCTCAGTGTAATCTGTCAAATGACAGACGACTTTCAGAAATTTCAGTCACTGCTGAAAAAAAACTGTAGGTGAAGGACAGTTTTCAGTTATTGCAACCTCTGTGTTCAACCAGGAAGGTGTCTCTATCCTAGATTTATGTACAGAATACCTGCTTTTATCAAGTTCAACTTTTTTTTAATATTGAATGTCTACCTGGTTTCTGTTTACATGTGCTTTTATTTTGATCACACATGACTTGTGTTTTTTTTTATTTTTGACCACAGTACTTCCCCTCAATAAAACCAAAGCCCTTGGCTGAGTCATAGGTGTCATGAGATTTGTTATCACACTCCATGCTAAATCACAAGTGAAAGCAAGTTGATGAGGTCCACAAATCAACAATAAACACCAAATGGATGATTATATTAAATATACTGTATATACGGTTCCAAGGTTGTCATAGCCAGGAGCGGCACTGGGGTTAAGCTCCCAGTGCTCATAAAATGCTCCTTACGGCGTGCGTCTCGAAAAGCCTCTGACAACTAAGTCCAACTCTTAGCCTGCCCGTGTGGTTTAGTCTCTAAGCCCGGCAGAACTGCTTTTACTAATAGGAGAAGGGGCGAGGGCGGATCTCTGGCGCCTTAAAACCAGATGCTTCGGGTAGATGGTGGCTCGTCAACCTGGGAAGGTAGCCCATCTAGGGGAAGGTAAACCCTGATTTCAAACCTCCGCTGCCTTGCGGCACACCCGGTCACAGGAAAGGCTTCGGGAGTCAACCCTGAGGAAAAATCTGGAGTCGGAGCCCCTAAGGCAGTTCTCTGTTGTGCTCAACATCGTTCTGGCAGCTCCTGCGACGGCGCTGGTGCCAAACTATAGCAGCCCTGCTGTTCCTTTGGATCCATCAGTGACGTGGAGAGGGGGGACATGCTGCATGGGTAACATCTTGTCCTCCATATCTTCCTGCCCAGGCTTGAATCCTACCAACGCCCAACGCTGGAAGGTAGAACACCGGTGCGCATCGGCCTGTTCAGCCACAGGCGGTGCTGTTCCAGCAGAGTAGACGTTTAGGATTCTCTTCCATGGTCATCATAGACCGACGGAGGCCGACGACTGTATATACTCTTAAGTTCATCATTACAGGAACATAAGAGTTATTGTTGACTTCATTCACTGCTTTTGTAATAAGTATAGTTGTTTCTTTTATCATGTAGTGGCAAAATATTAACAAAAATTCAAATATCACATAAATACATCATGGGCAAGTCGGTGAAGTAGTGGTTAGCACTGTTGCCTCACAGCAAGAGGTTCATTGGTTCAAACCCACCTCTGACCAATGGCAGCTAGTGATGAGTTCAGTTCAGTTCATTGACTTAAAAGACTTCTTTGAAATAGTCATTCACTAAATCCCCCAGTGCTGTCTTGGAGTTCCAACTGCCTACCGCTCACTAAAATGAAAACCACAGCTGAAGGAACCGGGCAGGGTTCGTTCCTAGTGCACTAGTATGTTCACTGAACTGACAGGCAGCTGAACGGAGCGGGTGGGGTTTGCTTACAGTGCAGTATGTTCACTGTGTACTCATACCTAGTCAGTATGTGTCTACTGATTGGCGGTTTCTCCACTCCGCTTTTCATTCACTGAAACACACCTCGGTGCATTATGGACATGTCATGGTACACTTTTTTGGCTGCTGTCGGATTGAACGAACTAAAAACTTTTAAATGGCCAGATGTGTGCGGCAAATAGAGATTCAGCAATTTAATGACATATTTTTCACCTCAAATGTTTCCAGACTCACTTTCTGCTGCTTAATTTTCAAGATATTCGAGAAAGTTTACTGTTGAGGCGGTGCCTGTTGGATCCATTAAACATGGCATCTGTTTGGTGGCTCTAGCTGTCTTTGTTGTTGAGATATAGTTTATTTGGGATTCTGACCTTCACCTTCGGACCCCAAAAATATAGCCGTAGGTGCTAGTCCCAAGGTCAACCTATGTACAAAGTTTGGTGGCAGTAACCTGATTCCCTGTCGAGTTAGAACACGGACATAGCTGGTCAGCTGCAGACGGCACTCACTGCCCTACCCATGCCAACGAGGTGGCATGGGTAAAAATCTACTTTTAATAAATGCCCTGTCACATAATGTTTAAAAAAAAGTGATTCAGAATCTGCATACTGATCCAGATCTTCACAGAAATATATAGTGGGTAAAATAAGTATTGAGCACATCACCATTTTCTCAGTAAATACAGTATTTCTAATGGGGCTATTATAATGAAATTTTTTGCCAAATGTAAGTAGCAACCCATACAATCCACACATGCAAAGAAATCAAACCACAGATTTCAATAAATTATGTGTAATATGAAATGACAGGGAAAAAGTATCAAACACATGATGAAAGCTAGGTGCAAAGAGGCATGGAAAGCCAAGGCAGCAGCTGAAGTCTATAAGTAATTAGAAAGCAATCCTCCCCTTGTCGGTGCAAATTAATATCAGCTGCTTCAGTCCCAACTGATGGCTTATAAAAAGGTTATCATTATCAAGGTGCCACACAAGAAACAGGTCATCATGGTTAAAAGCAAAGCGCTCTCTCAAGACCATCATAACATTATTGTTGCAAAACATATTGATAGCATTGGTTACAGAAGGATTTTTAAACTTCTGAATGTTCCAGTGAGCACTGTTGGGGCCATAATCTGGAAGTGGAAGGAACATCATGTTACCATAAATTGGGTACAACTAGGTGCTCCTCACACGATTTCCGACAGGGGAGTGAGAAGAATTATCAGAAGAGCTGCCCAAGAGCCAAAGACAACTTGTGGAGGGCTTCAGAAAGACCTCGTAGAACTGTTCCAAAGAAAACAAGTAATGCATTCAACTGTCATGTCTGTATACATGCTCATCATGAAAATCTCCATCGCTGAAGAAAAAGCATGGTGAAGCTTGTTTTAAGTTTGCTGCACAACATTTGGACAAACCTGTCAAAGACTGGGAGAATATAGTCTGGTAAGGTGAGACCAAAATTAACTCTTTGGATGCCACCATACACACCATATTTGGAGGACAAATAGTACTACACATCACCCAAAAAACACCATACTAGTGGGGGTGGTAGCATCATGGCGTGGGGCTGTTTTTCAGCAAACAGAACTGGAAAACTTCCCATAACTGAACGAAGGATGAATGGAAAAATGTACCGAGACGTTCTTGATAAAAAGCTGCTGCCATCTACTAAGATGATGAAGATGAAACAAGGGTGGACTTTTCAGCAAATGGTCTGAGGGCTACCTCAGATGAAAATCCCCTGTGTACTTTTTGGGTAATTCTCCCAACAGAAAAACAGACAGACAAATGACAATGATCACATTATTTTTTTGGTAGGGGTAAAAAACACTTAAGAGGATTCCTTATTTAGTCCCATTTGAGCAACACTTTCTACACAGACTGTTTTCATTCGTCTCTTTATTATGATGCACTTGATTATACATTTTTGATCAAACGCTTCTGCTGGGAGGAAATTCCCAGCTCATGACAGCTTTTTTTGGTGACACGAGTGTCTCGAGCCACATTTCCACATTACTTCTCATGTGTTTCAACTTCCAGTGTCACAAGAACTTTGTTTTTATTGTAAGCGGAAGCAGAAGTGCACAAACATGTCTTGAAACACATGGTTCAAATTATGTGCTGTGAAAAAAGTATAAACATATGTAAGAAAAATTCTGTTAATGTAAAATAGAAACTAAAAAGTAGCCATTATTCTCTTAAAATTTTGCTTCATGACCTTGATAATGACATGGGCATATTTGGACATTTTCATTTAAACATGGTTAATAAAACAACACATGAATCAAACTTAAAATGGATTTGAACTAAAGATGAAAGGTGGGCAGAGTATCCCCAAAACTAAACTCAAGTAAAACCTCATGACATGAATAAAATAAGAACAAGAGTGGTCCAGCGTCAAAAGTTGTGGGTAAAAGTAAGAGGGTGTCTACCAAAACAGTTAGTGAAGTAGTAACAACTTCCATCCATCCATCTTCTACTGCTTTTCTGGAGGTCTGGGTCATGGAGGTGGCAGTTCAAGCAGAGAAGCCCAGACTTCCCTCCCACCAGCCACCTGCTCCAGCTCTTCAGAGAGGATACCAAGGCGTTCCCAGACCAGCTGGGAGACATAGTCTCTCCACCGAGTCCTGGGTCTGCCCTGGGGTCTCCTCCCAGAGGGACGTGCCCGAAACACCTCAAGTGGGAGGCATCCAGGAGGCATCCTAATCAGATGCCCATACCACCTCAACTGGCTCCTTTCAATGTGGAGGAGCAGCGGTTCTACTCTGAGCCTCTCCCGGATGACTGAGCTCCTCACCCTATCTCTGAGGGTGAGTCCAGCGATCCTACGAAGAAAGCTCATTTCAGCCGCTTATACCCGCGATCTTGTTCTTTCAGTCATTACCCAAAGCTCGTGACCATAGGTGAGGGTAGGAACGTAGATTGACTGGTAAATCGACAGCTTTGCCTTAGAGCTCAGCTCCCTCTTCACCACAAAAGACAGGTACAACGTCCGCATCACTGCAGATGCTGCTCCGATCCGTCTTCCGTCTGTCAATCTCTCACTCCATTCTCCTCTCACTCATGAATAAGACCCCAAGATACTTAAACTCCTCCACTTGGGGCAGGAGCTTGTCCCCAACCCGGAGAGGACAATCCACCTTTTTCCGGCTGAGGACTATGGACTCGGACTTGGAGGTAGTGATTCTCATCCCAGCTGCTTCACACTCAGTAGCAAACCGTCCCAGTAAGAACTGTAGGTCATTGCTGGATGAAGCCAGCAGGACAACATAATCTGCAAACAACAGAGATGAGGTCTTGTGGTCACCAAGTATGACACCCTCCGTTCCCTGGATGCGCCTAGAAATCCTGTCCATGAAAATTATGAACAGGGTTGGTGACAAAAGGCAGCCCTGGCGGAGTCCAACTCTCACTGGGAATGAGTCCAATCGAGTGTTGGCGATACAAACCAAACTCTCACAACAGTCGTACAGAGACCGAATAGCTCATAACAACAAGCCCAATACCCCATACTCCCGAAGCACCCCTACAAAAAACCACAAGGGACGCAGTCGAATACCTTCTCCAAGTCCACAAAACACATGTAAACTGGTTGGGCAAACTCCCATGAACCCTCGAGGATTCTCGAGAGAGTAAAGAGCTGGTCTGATGTGCCATGGCCAGGACGAAAACCACATTGCTCCTCCTGAATCTGAGGTTCCACCAACAGCCGGACTCTCCTCTCCAGTACCCTGGCATAGACCTTCCCAGGGAGGCTGAGGAGTGTGATCCCTCTAAAGTTGGAGCACACCCTCCGGTCCCCTTTTTTGAAGAGAGGAACCACCACCCCAGTTTGCCATGCCAAAAGCACTGTCCCCGACCTCCACGCAATGTTACAGAGGCGTGTCAACCATGACAGCCCTACAACATCCAGGGCCTTGAGGTACTCAGGGCAAATCTCGTCCATCCCCAAGGCCCAGCCACAGAAGAGATTTTTAACCACCTTGGCAACCTCAGCCCCTGTGATAGGCGAGTCGTCCCCCTCGTCCACAAGCCCTGTTTCCTCTGTGGAAGGCATATCAGTGGGATTGAGGAGATCCTCGAAGTATTCCTTCCACTGCCTGACAATATCCCAGTCGAAGTCAACAGTGCCCCATAAGCACCATACACAGTGTGGACAGGGAGCTGCTTCCCCCTCCTGAGCCGCTGGACAGTTTGCCAGAATCTCTTCGAGGCTGACCCAAAGTCTTGTTCCATGGCCTCACTGAACTCCTCTCATACCTGAGTTTTTGCTTCAGCAACCACCTGAGCTGCACTCCGCTTGGCCTGCCGGTACACCTCAGCTGCTTCAGGAGTCCCACAAGCCAACCAAGCTTGATAGGACTCCTTCTTCAGCTTAATGGACCCCCTCACCACTGGTGTCCACCACTAGGTTCGGGGGTTGCCACCATGAGATGCCCCGACAACCTTGCGGCCGCAGCTCTGGGCAGCAGCTTCAACAATGGAGGTGGAGAACATGGCCCATTCAGACTCCATGTCTCCAGACTCCCTCGGAATGTGGTTAAAGTTCTTCCGGAGGTGGGAGTTGAAGACCTCCCAGACAGGAGCCTCAGCCAGACATTTCCAGCACACCCTCACTATACGTTTGGGTCTACCAGGTCTGAATGGCATCCTCCCCTGCCATCGGATCCAACTCACCACCAGGTGGTGATCAGTTGACAGCTCTGCACCTCTCTTTACCCAAGTGTCCAAGACATACGATTGCAGTCTGATGACACAATAACAAAATCGATCATCGACCTGCGACCTAGGGTGTCCTGGTGCCAGGTGCATATATGGACACCCTTATGCTTGAACATGGTGTTCGTTATGGACAAACTGTGGTTAGCACAGAAGTCCAATAACTGAACACCACTCGGGTTCAGACTGGGCAGGCTGTTCCTCCCAATCACCCCCCTTCCAGATTTCACTGTCGTTGCCCACGTGCGCATTGAAGTCCCCCAGTAGGACAATGGAGTCTCCAAGAGGAGCACTCTCCAGCACCCCAGTCAGAGACTCCAAAAAGGGTGGGTACTCTGAACCATCATTTGGTGCACAGGCACAAATGATGGTCAGGACCCGTTTCCCAACCCGAAGGCGCATGGAAACAACCCTTTCGTCCACCGGGGAAAACTCCAATATAGAGGCAGCAAGGTGGGGGGGGATACAAGAATACCCACCCCTGCTCGATGCCTCTCGCCCGGGACAACTCCAGAGTAGGCCAAGCTCCAGCCCCTCTCCAGGAGACTGGTTCTGGAACTGGAGCTGTGTGTTGAGGTGAGGCCGACTATATCTAGCTGGTATCTCTCAACCTCATGCACCAGCTCAGGCTCCTTCCCCTTCAGAGAGGTGACATTCCACGTCCCAAAAGCCAGTTTACGAAGCTTGGGATCAGACCGCCAAGGTCTCCACCTTTGACCACCACCTGATCCACATAGCACCGGACCCCCATGATCCCTCCTGCAGGTGGTGAGCTCACTGGAGGGCGGACTCATGTAACTCCTTCGGGCTGAACCCGGCCGGGTCCCATGGGCAGAAACCCGGCCACCAGGCGCTAGCCATCGAGCCCCTCCCCCAGGCCTGGCTTCAGCGTGGGGCCCCGGTAACCCCATACTGGGTGGGGTACACTGAATCCTTGTTCTAATATTTATCATGAGAGTCTGTTGGATCGTTCGGTGACCCTACCAGAGGTAAACTGCCCTGGACAACATAGCTCCTGGGATCACTAGGGCATGCAAACCCCCACCACGATAAGGTGATGATCCATGGGAGATAAAGTAACAACTTTACTTTCAACAGTAAGTGAGATTTTACTCATTTTAATATTTAAGACTTTTTTCCCTAAAATATGTATTTTTTTCTCATAATCGTGCTGTGGAGAGTGTAAATAATGAAACTGATTTATGCAGCAGACGACTTTATTCACTCTCACATCAGTCATACACAGAAAAAGCATGTCTCAATACACCAGGGGCTCTCATTTTATATCAACCGCCAATCTCACATCTGCATGACATCTCACAATACATTCATCCCTTCTCCCCCCAACTCCTTCTTCCTGCTACCTCACCATAATCTCCATACCTATTGTCCTTCTCGTTTACCCTCTGCATCCAGTCTGAGATGATTAACCCAGCCTCTACAGCGCAACTATTTTCTTGAAAATTTGTGACTTTTTCCCCACATATACTTACAACTTTTTTCTTGTACAATTATAAATTGGTAAGTCCTTTTTTTAATTTACAGTTTTGCAGTTTGTAAGGTTTTTCTCTCAGCTGTGTTAGATTAAAATCTAAGCTAGTCACATGTGCTGTTTGAGCATATTGTAACGTCGGGGCCATGTTAAGGGGGGCAGGGATTTCCCAGCATGCTTTGCCAGTTGAAACGTTACTGTGTGTGTGTATTAAATGTGTTATTACTGAATTATCGTGCTGCTGTGTCACTATAACTGCGTTATAATAACCCAGCAGTGTTTAGCAGGATTAGGGCAAGATGTATCATGTGTGTGTAACCATGATTGAAACGGAGGTCTGGGAGAATGACCTCCCCTCCTCTCTGTGCTCAGAAGTAGTTGGGGTTGGTGGTGTGTAAATAAAGCCTGTTCGTCACAACCATCTTGCTACTCTTTCTTTGTGTGAATCCCGCAAACGTCACACTGGTGTCAGAAGTGGGATGGAGCAAGATGAGGATCCAGGCGGAGGTCCAGCGGCCGGAGCGGTTCTTCGCTCGGCTGGGAACGGAGCGTAGAGCTCAGACGCCGGCCCCCGGAGAGGCTTGCCGCGATGGACGGAGCAGCGGACTCGATGGGACTGCTCTGCCTTTTTCAAGGCAGGACGGGCCGAGCAGAGCAAACCAGCCCTGTTTCCCGCCCTTTTCAGGGCAGGACGGGCTGGCGATTCCAGAGCAATTAAGAGCGGCGATCGACCGGGAGATGACCGTCCCATCCGTCCAGCAGCGGGCCAAGATTCCCCGCTACAACGGCGAGAACCTGTTGGATGACCACCTGGCCCAGGTCGAGTTGGCTGCCGCGCTGAACGACTGGTCATCGGAGGAAACCACCGTGCTGAGAGCGAGTGGGAGGAGGAGCTACGGCAGACCGCGGAGGAGACAGCCGCGGCGACGCGAGGAAGGGGGGCTTCCGCTGCACAGAGCCAGGGTACTTCACACAGTTACTGCCCCGCACGCAGCGCACGACAAACTGGCCCCTCGCCAACGTTAAATTAGAGCGAGGTGGCATGGACGGGTAAAGGCCGCCTCCTGCAGATGCTTCCCCGGCGGTGACGTCACAGAGGCCTTCGGAGTGCAGCAGTAGCGGAGTGAGCAGGACGAAGATGCGGCCATTTCCCAGGCGCGGCAAGGGCTGGACGCATGGATGCGGGCCAGCGGCCGCCTGGGAGACCTGGCAGCGGTAGGAGTCGGCCGGAGTGGGCATGGGACTCCCGCTGCCAGAGGAGGAACTGTGCGTAGTCCTACCGCCACTCGCAGATGCTTCCCCTTTCGGTGACGTCACGGAGGTCCTCGGCGCAGCAGCGGAGCGAGCAGGACGAAGATCCGGCCATTTTCCAGGCGCGGCAAGGGCTGGACGCATGGACGCGGGCCAGCGGCCGCCTGGGAGACCTGGCAGCGGTGGGAGTCGGCCGGAGCGGGCATGGGACTCCCGCTGCCAGGGAAGGGACTGTGCGTGGTCCTACAGAGGCTGTCAGATGTGTCCATCCGCCCGCTGGTGGCCAAACCGGAACCCTACCCCAACCAGATACTCCGACCGAGACTCAGATGAACACTGGATGGCCCGTGCGTGCCTCCCCGGCACCGAGCTGACTCGCGTTGGATTTCTGAAAGTGGACTTTGAATTTTCTGGGGACAGAAACCAGTCCAGGGGAGGGCAGTGTAACGTCGGGGCCATGTTAAGGGGGGGGGGGGGCAGGGATTTCCCAGCATGCTTTGCCAGTTGAAACGTTACTGTGTGTGTATTAAATGTGTTATTACTGAGTTATTGTGCTGCTGTGTCACTATAACTGCGTTATAATAACCCAGCAGTGTTTAGCAGGATGGGGCAAGATGTATCATGTGTGTGTAACCATGATTGAAACGGAGGTCTGGGAGAATGACCTCCCCTCCTCTCTGTGCTCAGAAGTAGTTCGGGTTGGTGGTGTATAAATAAAGCCTGTTCGTCACAACCATCTTGCTCCTCTTTCTTTGTGTGAATCCCGCAAACGTCACAATATAAAAACCATCTCTTTTATCTTCTTCCTCTTCTTTCAGCTGTTCCCTTTCTGGGTCTCTACAGTGGATCATCTGCCTCCATCTCACCCTACCCATTGCATCCTCTTCTGTCACACCAACCCTCTGAACCTTCTCTGTGGTCTTCCTCTCTTCCTCCCGCCTGGCAGCTCCATCTTCAACATCCTTTATCCATTATATTCACTGTCCCTCCTCGGCACGTGTCAAAAAGGGGCTCAAAGCTGATCCCTGATGTAATCCCACCTCCACCTTAAATCCATGTGTCAGTCTTTCAGCACATCTCACCACCACTTCAGTGTTCTCAAGCATGTCCTGCACCATCCTCATACTTCTCTGCCACCTCCTGATTTCCTCATGCAACACTACGGTTTTGGCACCCTATCATGTTTTCTCTAGATCCATAAAGACAAAGTGCAACTCCTTCTGATCTTCCCTATACTTCTGCATCAATGCTCTTAAAGCAAACATTGCATCTGTCGTACTCTTTCTTAGCATGGAACCGTACTGCTGCTCCCAGATTGTCACCGGTCTTCTTAACCTTGCCTCAACATGATGTACTAACTTCTTGTCAACTACTAATTAATCCCTACCACCCAGAGCCTGTCTCAGCTCCTCCCTGAACTCTGTGCAACCTTCTTCAACTTGAAGCATTTAATCCTTCGCTTGCTTCTAAAATCATCCTACAGACTACCATCTGATGCTGCCTGCCTAGATACATTCTCCCAACACCACCTTGCAGTCTCCTTTCTCCTTCACATTGCTCTTTCTGTATAAGATATCATTTACCTGTGTGCACCTTCCTCCGCTGGCATAAAGAAACAGTAATAAATCAAATATTTACTCAGCCAGAAAAATCATGAGAAGAAAAACTGATCAGAAAAACACTCGTTTTAAATTGGTAAAAATATAAAGTTACTAAGAGTAAAAGAAAATGTACTTGAGCAAAAAGTTTTCCTTAAAAACTGGCTCAAGTAAAAGCATAATGAAAGTAGTCAAAAGTTACTTGAGCACATGTACCTTAATAAAAATATAACTGTGCTAACAACTGCATAGGCAAACAGTAAACACTTTAAGAACAATGTTTTTCGATGTAGAATTGCAAGAATTTAGGGATTTCATCATCTACAGTCCATAATATCATCAAAAGATTCAGAGAATCTGGAGAGATTTCTGCATGTAAGCAGCAAGGCCAAAAACCAACAGTGAATGCCCCTGACCTTCGGTCCCTCAGACAGCACTGCATTAAAAACGAACATCATTCTGCAAAGGATATTACCATGTGGACTCAGAAACACTTTGGAAAACCAATGTCAGTTAATACAGTTCCTCGCTACACCTACATGTGCAAATTAAAACTCTACCATGCAAAGCCAAACCCATATATCAACAATACCCAGAAGTGCTGCCAGTTGCTCTCAGCCCGAGCTCATCTGAGATGGACTGACGCAAAGTGTAAACATGTGCTGTGGTCTGATGAGTCCACATTTCAAATTGGTTTTGGAAATCATGGACGTTGTGTCCTCTGGGCTAAAGAGGAAAATGATCAGCTGGACTGTTATTAGTGTTAAGTTCAAAAGTCAGTATCTGTCATGGTATGGGAAGGGGGGGGGTGTTAGTGCCCATAGCATGAGTAACATGCACATCTGTGAAGGCACCATTAATGATGAATGATACATACAGGTTTTGGAGCAACATATGCTGCCATCCAAGCAACGTCTTTTTCAGGGATGTCCCTGCTTATTTCAGCAAGACAATGCCAAGCCACATTCTGCACGTGTTCCAACAGTGTGGTTTCATAGTAAAAGTGGGGGTACTAGACTGGCCTGGCTGTAGTCCAGACCTGTGTCCCATTGAAAATGTGTGGTGCATTATGAAGCGAAAAATGTGACAAGAGAGATCCTGGACTGTTGAGCAACTGAAGTCATCCATCAAGCAAGAATTATTCCACCTACAAAGCTTCCAACAATTACTGACCCCGGTTACAGTCACAAACCCATTACTGGAAATAAACTGATAATGGCAATAATCAGTTTTGTTGTGTTTACATGCACTGAATAAATGGATTATTGGAGGGTAAACCACTTGAGTTAAAGACCCCGGCTACATGGCCACCTGAACAATCAGATAACTCCAGAAATCCAATCATAACCAGTTTATTTGTGTACATGTAAACATGGTCAGTGTCTTGAGTTCCTACATGTTTGAGTGTCGTTAAAAGGAAAGGTGATGTAACACAGCGGCAAACATGCCTCTGGCCCAGTTTTTTTGGAACATATTGCAGGCATCAACATTAAATATCTTGTCTTTGTAGTGTATTCAAATGAATATAATTTGAAAAGGATTTTTAAATCATTGTATCTTGTTTTACACAACCCAGCTTCACTGGAACTGGGGTTGTACTTGTGAATAACAGTCAAACTGTACCCAATTCAACAGCCTGATGCATTTAGCTGAAAATGCAGTCAAATCTGCAATAAGACCTAAACCATGTGAATGTGTTTAGCTACAGAGCCAGCTGTACATATAAAGGCTCACTACTATGAGCATGTTTGACTTGGGTAAACTTTATTATCCTAGAAACATTTTAATATATTGCAATATTTGGCTTAATGTCACATGAAGCTTTGCTGAGTGAAACATATTCCCACAGATCTTTCTAGTCCACCCCACTCTGCCACTTCTAATCTGAAAAGTTTATTCACTTCACTCCCTCTGTATCGACAGGCTGCCTTGTGCAATTTGAAATGTGCAGCTTTCAAACATATGGCAGCCATTTCAACCCCAGTGACGCTCAATATCGTATGTGTCAAAAGTGAGATGGGGAAACTTGAACATCCAGTGGCCCTTGTGTTCAGGTGCTTGGTGCAACAAAGGGTATGAAGAAAGATGGGGGGAGGGAGCAGTGTCGTAAATGAGGCATTGCTTCAAAATGGAGTAATTCAGCCCACTGTGGCAGTGTTGATAAAAAGTTTCTCTTCTGCTTAAATTATGGTTTCTATATATATATATTTAAAAAGTACACATTCCACCACTGTTTAAACACACATGCAACCTGGGGGGGGGGGGCATTTATCATTCTAGGAAAAGGACACAAGGTGGTGCTGTAGAGTAAAAATTGTGTGCTTGAGCTTTAAAGAGTTTCAGTATTTTATTACTATGGATTTCTGCATGTGACTTTCAGCTGAATATTTTTAACAATCACAGCTTAAGATGTTTAATAATAAAAAGGTCTGCATGAATCTTTACACTAAGGCTGTACCTATATATTCGGTTCTCCAAATAATCCATTACACTGGTATTTCAGGTTCATATTTGCATTTGAACCTTTTTACTACCAACTGCCTGGTTTTCATGTTGGTAAATTCTACCTTTTCCCAAAAACCACAAATTTAGGAGAAAAATCTAAAATTACAGGAAAAAAAAAAAGATCAGCTTGGTTATAGTCACAAAACTTGGCAAACAAATCAAATTTATGTTAATAAATGTGCAAACGAGATTTCAGTGAAAAAAATGGAACTTTATTCAAAAAAAAAAAAAAATCTATAAGGAAATGTAAAAATCATGAGGGGAAAATGGTCTAAAATTTACAAGAGAAGCTATTAAAATTATGGAAAAAAAAATTCAACAGAAAAAGTCCAAGCTATAGAGGGTATGTGTATGATGTCAGAGCACAACTAGTAAGTTTAAAAAAAAAAAAAAAAAAAAAAAAAAAAAACACTGAGTGGCAGCATTAGGGTGTATGCAGTAAAACAAAAATACACACAATATTCACTCACAGAAGTACACAGAGTACCTGCTTGTATTGTGGAGAGCTAATCTTATCATTCCACCTTGACTGACAAAAATAAACAATTAAAGGCTCTGAATCAGTTCTTCACTTACCATGTGCTCCTTGGTCTTTATTCACACGTCACTACAGTCAAGTAAATGCTGCGGTATTATGTAAAGTAAAAAAAAAAAAAAAAATACTCTGCACTGCTGTGACTAAATATTCTGATTTTTGTTTCGCTGCATACAAAATAAAGCTGTCACATGTGATTACCACTCAGTGCTCTGTTGCTATGGTAACTGTCCTATAACTGCCAAGAATTCTGTTCCAGTGCATCTGCTCTATACAGGAAAAGCAGAATTTCTGAAAAACAAAAAAACAAAAAAACACAACACTGATGCAGTTTCCTGTGGGAGGAAAAACAACCATGGATTGCCACTCACAGCCTGGGAGCACCAAAACTGCTCCTCAGGACAGGCTTCAAATTTCAAGATTAAGTCACAACTTTACCAAAATGGTCACAAAAGTTTACATGAATATATTTGAAAATGTGCAAACCAAAAAAAAAAAATCTAATTTTTGAGACAAAATTTGCAATTTTACAAAGAAAAAAAAAGGACCACATCTACAAGAAAAGCTGCAAATTTATACAAAAACGTTCCAGATGTGGAAGAAACGTCACATTTCTGAAAAACTAATACTGATGCAGTCTGAGGGAGGGGGAAAAAAATGACAAATGTTAATTCACTGGACTGCTTCAGACAGTCCAACTTCCCACATCACTACACAGAGCCTAACTAGGATGACAGGGTTTGTTTTTTTTTTTTTTAAATCAACAATAATCTACTTTAAGCTGTCAAACAGACTACAGGAAACAAATGTAGCAACAAATTTGCACTAAAATTTATTTGGTGAACTGACCTGCCAATATCTAAGTGGTCCCAGCAGATGGCAAACAAGACAAAAACATGTCTTATGGATAAAAATAAAAGGGGAAAGTTTAACATCAGTCTGCCTACATGTTAAAATTTCAAAACTAACACCTTTCCTTTTCACACAGTCACTTCAGATACAGTTTGGTTTAGAGAAAGAGGGGGAAGACACTTTGGAGAGTCTTCCAACACGCATTCAGTCCACTTTGTACCAACTTAAGGCCTCTTGCACTACAAAAAGCAGAACTTTTGTTTCCTGATTTGAATGATGGCCGAGCATCGATATAAATTAAGAGAAGAAAGTGCATCGAGTGTTCAAGTAGGGTGTGTAGTTTCAAAAGGTCAAAAGAAAGTGGGAAGGGGAAGTTTGGCAACACTGGCACAGAACAGGCAAATCTGCCGTGAGATTAAGAGGACTGGGGTCTAGACCGAGAACCTGATCTCAACTACAAGGTCTTGATTAGACAAGAAGCCCTGATTACATTTAAAAAAAAAAAAAGTGGTCAATCAGGATCACACTGTGCTGCTTACTGAGAGAAAAACGACATCTATTTCAGCCTGTAGAAAAGTAGTCCCTAACATGATCAGTATTTTTAATTCTAACACAGACTTCGATGGTGAAGTGACACTGAGGGGGAACATGACATGACCCCCAATCTCATCTTTTGGCACGTCGTGGGTCCCTGCCGTTACTAATGGTAACCGAGGACTTGGCTGCCGCCGGGGGTCCGGCAGCATTAGCTGGAGGAGGCGCTCCGTTACCGGTAGACCGGCCGTTGGGTCGCCCAGCGTTCCCGAACGTGGGGTCACGGGGTGCACCGGGTGGCGGGTTGTTGTTGTTGGCAAATGGAGGCATGGCACCGTTACCTGTGGGTTCACAAACATAAGTCAGTCCAGAGTTAGCATATGCTTGCATTTCTCCATTTAAAGATACCATTGTAGTTTTTAAATACTTCATTATAAACACTGAGTGGCAGCACTGTGCCAAAGACAGCCTGGGCACATCGCTCCAAACATCCTGCAAGTGAAATGGTAGCATTACAGGACGTCTGGTCCAAAACCAACTATAAATTCAGAACCAGTACACTTCAGGAATTCCTGTTCCATCATCACTTAAGTGGAAGTCCTGGTCATGGAGGGCGCAGTCTAAGCGGAGAAGCCCACACTTCCCTCTCCCCAGCCACCTACTCCAACTCCTCAGGGAGGAGTCTCCTCCCAGTGGGCCGAGCCTGAAACGCCTCACGTGGGAGGAGTCCAGGAGGCATACTGATCAGATGTCCAAACCACTGCAACTGGCTCCTTTTAATGTGGAGGAGCAGCAGCTTTTGAGCCCCTCATAGATGACTAAGTCCAGCAACCCTACAGAGGAGGCTCATTTCAGCCACTTGCATTCGTGGTCCGTCAGTCGTTCTACTGACCTGAGATCTAAAGCAAAGTTGTTTATTTACCCGTCAATCTACATTCCTACCCTCACCTATGGTCATAAAGTTAATTAGCACATTATGACTCAATTCTAAAAACTATAACCAAAATTATCAAAATAGTTTAAAAAGAAGCTTGAAATATTTCACTGTACATGTAATATATTTTATATGAAAGCTTATCTTTTTAAATCATACTGTAAACAAACATTTTCCACAATATTCTAATTTACTAAGATGCACCACTGCACGTGTCTGTCGGCACCTCTGGTAGAATGGCACAACTGCCGTTTCTAAGATTTTCAGAAATGACAAATATTTAAAAAGTACGAGTGTTTAAAGTAGATTAAAAAAAACACAAATGGCTCCTTCAAGGTTGTTTCTAGTGAAGGTTCGTACATGTCAGTGGAAACCCTTTTTTCCCCCTAAACAAGTTTCAGTGTTCATAAAGTGAAAATTTCTCATTGACAAGACTTCAGTTAGGAATGGGTATTAGGGCACAAACAGGGTCGTTGTGTTGATAAATTAGCCTTTTCTCTAATCTTTCATGTCAGCCTGCAACAGCTCACAGCTGACGCGTCGCCTCCCAGAAACAGGTCTGAGGTTACCTTGAAAAGAGCCATAAAATAATTTGTCAACAGCTGTTCTGCAATTTCAGGCATCATAAAATTGATGCTACACACTGAGAAAGATAAGCAAAACTAATTTTCATTATGCACCTGTAGTTAATTTGCAATTATGCCACATCTACCAAGTTTCTCTAAAGTTTAGTGATTCATTTTAGTGAACTGAAATATGTTTACACATTTAATTTTAAGCTCACTAAAACAATGTTGAGTGGTGAAGGTAAATGGGATGATGGAATGTTAAAATACTTCCGGTTCCACTTTTTCTATGAGAGTTAAATGAATAAATAAATGTGGCTGTAATAGAATGGCAGCTGGAATCTGTTGGGTCTCAGGTTCGTGACTCTACTGCGGCTTCAGGACAGCACAGACACCATTAAAGACAAATGCCTATATTTTACCCACTATAAACATCAACTTATTCATTTTCTTTGAAATTAAAAAAAATATATCCAACAGTGCTGCTCAGTGTGACTGAGGAGAAACAAAACTGCAGTCCACTATGCTAGAGAGCTTTCACACCTCTGGTCATCAGCCAGTAGTGCTGTATTAGTTGCAGAATGAAAATATACTGACCTGGAGGGGCAGGTGTACCTGAATTCTGATTGGGTGGAGAGTTCCCTCTCTGATTCTGGTCAGGCTTACCCTGTTGGAGGAAGCACAAGATCAACTTTCATGCAGCTGCAATATGAGCCACACTAAAACCATTTATACAGAACGGCAAGAACCCCATATAGTTCTTCCAGATTACATTTCCCTACATCACTAACATAATCCGGTCTTCAGTTCCAACCCATCACCATGTTTTTGGCTATAATATCAATGCAGTCCCTGCCCGGAGTTTCTGAGCCAAAGGCCTCATTAGCTTCATAACTAGCAATGACACTAGCTGTATAAAGGACAAATGGTTATTAATGCACCTCTGGAGTCATTTATCGATAAAGACAGCAGCCCCGGACACAGCATGTTAGTCATTGTTAGACAAACGCTGCAGAGGCTCCTGACCTTCTTTCCCGACAGCACGAGCCACCGTAGCCAGACAGATTCCACTTAGACCCAGGGATCCAAATGTGGCTTCTTTGCAACAGAGCAAACATTAGCCAATGGCTGGATTAAAACACTTGGCGTTTTGCTATGAAGCTACTTCTTAGTGATGCTGCTGCCTCAACACCACCGAGTCATGCTTCAGTCTCACAGTCCAGACTCAGTTATTTTACATTTCAAAGTGGTGAAGCTGACTATTTAGAGAAGGTTCCTGCTGAACTCGCTAGCCAGCTTTTGTATGATGCTGAAATAAGATGCATGCTTTGCCATCTATGATGCATTGGTGGCAGGTTCACTTTTTTATTGTTGGAATTACTGACGACCTGCTTTTTATAGAAATGACAGCTGTGGTGCGATGGCCTATGAGCCGTTAGTGTCATCAGTTAGCTTAGCAGTGTGTCATTCCTCTTGACTGGAAAACAACTTGGCCTAATCAGACAAGTTCATGATGTCAATGAGTAGAAAGAAAACTGTCTGAAAATGAGTGACAGAACAAACGACAAATTAAAATGGCATGGACAAAATGACGGCACCACCATTTCATAGCAATATCATAGGCTCCTTCAAGCTTCTCAGCCATTCAGAATTTTGAAAAGGAGAAATGCTACTGTGCAGTTTGGCATCATTGTGTGCACCACACTGAACATGGACCAGAGAACGCAAAGGAGAAAGCCATCTGAGGAGCTCAGAAAGATCATAGGCAATAAAACCATCTCCAAGCAGCTTCATGTTCCTGTGACCACAGTTGCCTATATACAAGTATTAGGCTCAAGAGACTGTAGCCAACTTCGCAGGACGTGGACACAAGAGCAAATGCAACCCCAGGTTGATCAGAAGGATGGCACGTATTGTAGGAGAGCCTAGGAAAGCATCCAAAATCATTCAGGCTAAACTTCAACATCAAGACATGTGGCTTTCTGATCGCACCATGGGTCGCATTTTGAACAATAATGGACTCCATGGAAGAAGACCAGGAGGGCTCCACTACTGACAGAAATAAACAAAAAGCCAGCCAAAATGCATGCTGACAGGCCCCCCAAGTTTCTGGGAGAATGTCCTTGGTGCTGGTGAGAAAAAACTGGAGCTTCATGCCAGTCACATCAACTCAATGGTTACAGAAAGGAAAAAAAAAAAAAAAAACCAAAGCTTTAAAATAAAAGAACACTGTAGCTGGTGTGAAACATGGAGGGGGCTCGGTTTTCCTGCATCTGACACAGGAAGCCTTGAAATCTGTGCAGGGTACACTGAAGTCTCAAGACTACCAAGGCATTCTGAAGGGAAACGTACAGCCAGAGGTCGGCTACAGTCCCATTAATATACTTCGTAATATTAGCAACTGTGGTCACAGGAACATAACGCTGCTTGGAGATGGTCTGATTGCCTTTACCTTCAACATGGTTATCTAGGATCTTCTCCGGAGTTCCTCAGACAGCTCTCTCCTTTGCTTTTTGCTGCAAAAGGCAATGCCACAAAGTATTACATTTTAGGGTACCATCTTTTTGTTCATGTCATTTTAATTCATCTAATTATGTAAAATATTAAACTGAATCAAAATCAAAGTCTCATTTATGTTAAATATGAAACGATAAGATATGTCAAACTTTCAGCAGTTTCAAGTTATTTCAGAGATAGCCATCTTTTTTTGTGGAAGGCTACCAACAACCATGTCCACATCCACCAATCACTGAAAACTGTCAAAACTTGAAATTATTCCACAGATTTAGCAATCAATCCTAACTTTAAATCGTACTGAAAGTTTAATACAAACAAAATTTTTTTCAATGTTAGACTCTCCACCCACTGCTGGGGAGAAGACATTGGCCGACATGTTCAGAAGTTAATGGGACTACTTACAGGCTTGTTTTGCTGGTTTGCTTGGGCTAGCAGCTCAGCGTTTGGTTCACTGAAGTTGGGCACTTCTGAATACACCATACAGAATCTAGGGAGGGGATCACAATTTACATCTGAATATATAAAAGAATGCTTTGACACAGTTTTACTGTGAGGGTCAAATCTGATTAGAAGGTTTTGTTTTGTTTTTGTTTTTTTTTTTAACTACAATTAAACCTGTATTCAAACGTCAGGTCACTTAAACCCTTAGCATTCCAGCCAGTTTACCTAAATTTAACATACAGAAAGAACTAACTACTAACTAACCTGCACTTATATAGCGCTTTTCTAGTCACAAAGACCACTCAAAGCGCTTTCATTAATACTAACCGTCTATTCTAAGGGCCTATAGGAAACAGATATCTAGGGACAATTTAGAACAGCCAATTAACCTAACATGCATGTTTTTGGCATGTGGGAGGAAACCGGAGAAATCCCGGAGTAAACCCACGCAACATGGGGAGAACATGCAAACTCCACACAGATCACTGTTGGTCGGGGGCTGGGATCGAACCCACGATCCCCACAATCCCCCGGCCAAGGGTAAACTGTGCTGCCGCAGTGCTAACCACTGCGCCACCGTGCAGCCCAAAGAAAATCAAATTCTCACCGCAGTTTTAAGAGGTTAAATTTGCCATTTTTCCCCCTCAATTTGCAATTTTTTTTGTTTTAAATTTGCAACTTCCTGTAAATTTGCAACTTTTCTCAAAAATTTGCAACTTTTTTCTCAAAAATTTGCAACTTTATTCTTGTAATTTTTTTAGACCTTTTTCTCCAACATTTGCAACCATTTTTCCTCAAAAATTAGCAACTTTTCCTGTAAATTTGCAGTTTTTTCTTGTATGTTTGAAACTTCTCTTTTAACCCCTGCGCATTCTAGCCAATTTCCCTTAATTTAGCATACACAAAGAAAATCAAATTCTTTTTCACTGTGTGGCAGCAGAAAATCTGAAATGTCCCACCAGCGAAACACTGTAATTATATGAAGTTAAATAACAGTTATACAGGTTAAAATGTAGAGGACAGCATTAGTTTTAATTTTTATAGTCAATGTTTTGATGAGAAATTAATGTTTTAAAGTTTCACATGTTATGGTGACATTTCACAAAATGCAAAGCTTTTTTAAATGCACATTTTAGACTTTACAACCTTTCTAGCACCAATTTGAGTTAAATAATGGAAAATACTATAGTACTGTCAATTCTAGTAAATTCGACCCTACTTTTAGTGTTGTTGATGTTTATTCGACTGAAACTAATTGCAAAAATATTACTTTCAATGAATCAAATCTCTGCTGGAGTCCAAGTCCCACCCTATGCAGGACATACTGAACGCACTGAGGAGCTTATTTAGCAGCAGACTACATCATCCTAGGTGCGCAACCGAGAGGTTTCGCAGGTCCTTCCTACCTACGGCTGTCAGACTGTACAACCTAAGCAGGGCTGCTTGCAGAGATAACAAAAAAACGTGATGACCTAATGGTACTGAATGCAAAAGATGCAACAGACTTACACAAATGGTCCCCTCCAGTATACAAGTAGGACAATATCAGTCGCTACGGAGGGTGACGATATGTGTGGGTACATATTCATACTATGTGGGGTAACTAAATGGACGGTTATGCTGTTTATTCCACTTAGCTACAATGCTCCGCACTGTGTATATATATATTTATGTGTACACATGTATATTCACTGCTCTTATTTTCTTATCTTCTAAGTGTTGCTATCCCTGTGCTGTTGCAACCCTGGAATTTCCCCATTGTGGGACTAATAAAGGTGCATCTCATCTTAAAATATGTTTAGATGCACTTTGAGCATGCATTGTGGTTCATTTCAAAAACACATAGGAGTTATGAGAGCAATTCAAACTTGCAAATCATTCGTTGTTCAACCTTCTTCCCATATCAGAACTAAGGAGCAGAATGGTTGGCCTTTATTCCATTTTACAATGAGGTAAACGCCAGGAATGTGTTGACATCACAGTTAACAGCCAATTGTTATGCAATGCAACCTTTTACCTACATTCTCTGCATTACCTGAGAGTGTATATGTGTCACTAAAAGGAAAAACAAGAACAGTTAAGGACCTGCAGGAACCTGTGGCGTGTGAACAGGAGTCGACGTGCACATTACATACTAAAGCATGAAGCGACGCCGGGCATCTACTCACTCTCCAATCTTCTGTAGGTCTCCTCCTCTTCCAGTGTACAGGGTCAGGCAGCCTTTCCACATGGATGCATATCTGTCACAGAAAGCACATGCCAGACTTACGCAAAAGTTTAATGACCAACCTTTACGCAATTAAATAGAGTTATAATGCAGCCAGTTTCCAAACACACTATCGAGCGATCCTACCCTCTGGTCAACTTGATGATGTCCCCTGGCTGGATGAGGCTGCCCAGTTCGTCCCAGACTGAGATGGCTATGCTGCCGCTCTTGTCCGCAACTTTGCATGAACGCACCTCATGGCCGTCTTTTGTTTTAGTTACTCTTCCTATAACAAAAAAAAAAACAAACAGGAATGCAGTAAGTGCAGTCGGCGTTATGAAGCCAAACTGTTTTCAATGAGCAGACCTCCGGCCTATCCCTTTAAGGAAAAAAAAAAAGCACAGGAACACGGGTCGATCATGGGTAAAAGTATACTCACCTATTTCCAACACGATGAAAACTATATTCAGATTTTTTGACCCGGGTTTCACGTCCTTTATCAAAAACAAGGGCTCGTTTGTAGCGGCGGCCATTACTGTGCTTAAAAAAAAAAAAAAAATTACGTATGACCAACGTGTTGTAGACCGAGCAGCTAAGAACTAGCCGACCTTTTTACTCTGGGGAACCGTTAGCTTAAGCTCTGCTAGCTGGCTAGCTAAAGGTAAAATATGCCTCGATTTACACAATTTGTTTTTTTTCCCTCCAGAAACAAATCGTCAGCTTTTTGAGAAGGACGACTATTTTGGATGAGACCACAAACGCCCCAAACAGCTGAATTAATAGCCGAAAAATAAGCTAACGCTAGCCTTTGCTAGGAACACTGGTAGCTACCGGTTAGCTACCTCCTTACAGTGTCAACATGCGAGTGTCCAACAGCCATGTCTCTCACAGTTCTCGCCATGACAGCCTCATTGTGCCTCAAACAGTGGCGCTTTACAAGGGAAAAAAGGATGATGGCGTAGCTGTCAAAGACTTTGGTCAGTGAGAGACACTTGACTGACAAATCCAAAGCCGCTTGTCAAATTTTTTGGTGCGTTAACAAAAAAAAAAAAAAAAAATCACTTGACCAGAGCTTGTAATGCTACCACTTTCTAGCGCTATCATGAGATGGCTTTTAGGTTGCAGTCAACAAATTTAGACGCCTGAATTTGGACTCAAACCAGTCGAGCGCATTTCTTTGTGCGGCTCTCTGCAAGTATGAGAAACTGTTAGCTTTTCTTAGCGCGCAGGCTGGCCAGATGCTTTGGTACACGACTAGTGTGCCTATGGCTAAGCTATCTGTGCCTTAAGATAGTTGATGTCCCAGCTATTTTTTTTTTTTGGTCAAAACACTAAAGCCCCAAACGGTAGTTTAAAAGTGCAGTCCGTGCTGCTAACAGCTAGCTTCGCCCTGTTACCACAACGCCCCAAAAACTACGTCACCAGGCCAGCCGAGCCCTTATATAAGGTGCGGACTGTTCCATTACTATGCAGTGGGACAGGGTTTACCCTTAGAAATTTGCTTGGGTGTGTGGTTATACAAACAATTTAAAACGTTAATTCCTTTTAGATTATTGTCCATGTAAACATCTCGCGCTCTCGAGTGAAAGGGAAATGTCAAATGCTTAATTGTTAAGGGGAAAAAGTAGTTGGCGGAACGTACCAGACATAGACATCCCACGAATGAACACCGCCAGAAATGGACTTCCGGGAGTTGAGCATGAGTGGAAGTCGAAACGATTTTTTTTACCCCTCGGTGGCTTGCTATGGAAATCAAACGATGATATACTTTTAAACTTAGTCATATTTATGTTTGTTTTCGACGATAACTGGTACTTGTAATGTCAAATAGAAGCCGGTCTGACCGTTTATTTTGCCACAAACACGCAGGAGCTCGAATATAGGTTTTTAAACGGGGCATTTGTGATTGCACATTTAAGTGCTATACATTACGTTTACATTCAATCCAGTTTGTAACGTTTGAAAGATGTGGGCCATTAAAATAAATAAAAAGGTCGTCACGAACAGGATTCGAACCTGTGCGGGGAAACCCCATTGGATTTCGAGTCCAACGCCTTAACCTCTCGGCCACCGTGACTGCACATCATGGGAGTGTCGTCAGAATATAATTTAACCTAAGTTTTTGCATCATTTGCGACTCACTGAACATTTATAGGTGTAAGGTTGTGCAGGGTTGCCTTTATGTAGCATTTACACTACATTCATGTATTATTGACACGACCACGGCATGTGTTGCCCCGAGTTTGGGCGTAAGAGGGAGACAAACACCACAATAACACTTATGGTTTACCATCTAGCGACTACCAGCACTGCATTCAAATTCGCTTTATACAAAGGTAATGCTTTTTAAGCAAAGCAGGCATTCTTGGTGCCTACGAAAACACAGAACAGCCGGTATGGTATGGGACTTTCCGTACACGTTCCGTATGGCACATGTTTTGTACGGAACGCCGTGCTACCGGGCCTGTGAGCTGTCAGGTCTATGGAAATGAGGTCAAGTTGGCCCCAAGTGACCACCCCAAGATGGCCCCGGGATCCAGTTTGTACACGTACAAGTACATTTTCAATCCAGTGATTCACAAATGGATTCGGAGCTTTATAAAGCCTCATTCGGTTTTATATTTATTATTTATTTATATTTATGTATTCAGATTTTTAGTCCCACATACCTGTTGTGGATTTTCATCTGGGGGGCAGTTATCCATGATGAAGAAAAGTCATTTGAATGCAGAAACAGAGCCAAAATGGTACATATACTGCACATGACCCGTACATGATGGTTGTAAATAAATGCAATTGCAATAAATAAATAAATGCAATAAGAAATTGGTTGACACGCCTCTGCAACATTGCGTGGAGGTCGGGAACAGTGCCTCTGGCATGGCAAGCCGGGGCGGTGGTTCCTCTCTTCAAAAAGGGGGACCGGAGGGTGTGCTCCAACTTTAGAGGGATCACACTCCTCAGCTTCCCTAGGAAGGTCTTTGCCAAGGTCCTGGAGAGGAGAATCTGGTTGTTGGTTGAGCCTCGGATTCAGAAGGAGCAATGTGGTTTTCGGCCTGGCTGTGGCACATTGAACCAGCTCTTTACCCTCTCGAGAATCCTCGAGGGGTCATGGGAGTTTGCCCAACCGGTTTACATGTGTTTTGTGGACTTGGAGAAGGCATTCAACCACGTCCCTCGTGTTTTTTTGTGGGGGTGCTTTGGGAGTATGGGGTATCCAGCTTGTTGTTACGAGCTATCCAGTCTCTATACGACCGTTGTGAGAGTTTGGTTCATATTGCCAACACTTTGTCGGACTCATTCCCAGTGAGAGTTGGACTCCGCCAGGGCTGCCCTTTGTCACCAATCCTGTTCATAATTTTTATGAACAGGATTTCTAGGTGCAGACAAGGAATGGAGGGCGTCAAGCTTGGTGACCACAGGATCTCATCTCTGCTGTTTGCAGATGATGTTGTCCTGTCGGCTTCATCCAGTAATGACCTACAAGTTTTACTGGGATGGTTTGCTGCTGAGTGTGAAGCGGCTGGGATGAGAATCAGCACCTCCAAGTCCGAGTCCATGGTCCTCAGCTGGAAAAAGGTGGATTGTCCTCTCCAGGATAGGGACAAGCTCCTGCTCCAAGTGGAGGAGTTTAAGTATCTCGGGGTCTTATTCATGAGTGAGGGGAGAATGGAGTGAGAGATTGACAGACGGATCAGAGCAACATCTGCAGTGATTCTGATGTTGTACTGGTCTGTCGTGGTGAATGGGGAGCTGAGTTCTAAGGCAAAGCTGTCAGTTTACTGGTCAATCTGTGTCTCTACCTGTTATGTATGGTAAAATACCTCTATAAAGAATGAGGCCAGAGGGCTGGATGAACACAGCTTTATTGAACGTTGGTAATAACAGCAGACACACAGAAGACACCAGGCAGAGGGCACCGGTCGAAGAGGCCGCATCATGGATGCCTTCTGCTTTTTATAGGGTGGTGCAGTGATGGAACAGGAAGTGCCCACCACTACACTGCACTTCACAATAAGGTGTCAAACACCAACACCACATTTCCTCTCCCCCTTAGAAAAGTCCAAAACCACTCACTCAATTCCCCCCCCACCCCACCCCCAAATTTAGGACCTGAATCACGCACTAACAAAACAAAAACTGGTGTATCTAAATGGCCTAACACATTCACAAAACAAAACCTAAAATAGGGCAGACAGGTGTGTGGTGTAGTGAGTGTGGTAGTGTGTGTGTGCTGCCGTACCCGCCCCTGGCGTGACGTCAGGCGGGCACAGCCCTTGTATATAAATAGTTCTGTTCTCTGTAATAAAGGTTGGTTGGTGTTGATGGTTCTTGCAAGTGAGACTGATTCTTCAGGTTCAGGTTACTTTATTTGTACCCGTAGGTAGATTTGTTTTGCAGTCAGGTGACATCCTTTTAGACACATTTACAGACGTGGACAAAATTGTTGGTACCCCTCTGTTAAAGAAAGAAAAACCCACAATGGTCACAGAAATAACTTGAATCTGACAAAAGTGGTAATAAATAAAAATTCTATGAAAATTAACCAATGAAAATCAGACAATGCTTTTGAATTGTGGTTCAACAGAATTATTTTAAAAAACAAACTCATGAAACAGGCCTGGACAAAAATGATGGTACCCTTAACTTAATATTTTGTTGCACAACCTTTTGAGGCAATCACTGCAATCAAACAATTTCTGTAACTGTCAGTGACACTTCTGCACCTCTCAGCAGGTATTTTGGTCCACTCCTCATGAGCAAACTGCTCCAGTTTTCTCAGGTTTGAAGAGTGCCTTCTCCAGACGGCATGTTTCAGCTCCTTCCACAGCTGTTCAATAGGATTTAGATCAGGGCTCATAGAAGGCCACTTTAGAATAGTCCAATGTTTCGCTCTTAGCCATTCTTGGGTGTTTAGCTGTGTGTTTTGGGTCATTATCCCGTTGCAAGACCCAAGACCTGCGACTGAGACCAAGCTGTCTGACACTGGGCAGCACATTTCTCTCTAGAATACCTTGATAGTCTTGAGATTTCATTGTACCCTGCACAGATTCAAGACACCCTGTGCCAGATGCAGCAAAGCAGCCCCAGAACATAACAGAGCCTCCTCCATGTTTCACAGTAGGGACAGTGTTCTTTTCTTGGTATGCTTCATTTTTGCGTCTGTGAACATTCAGCTGATGTGCCTTGCCAAAAAGCTCCAGTTTTGTCTCGTCTGTCCATAGGACATTCTCCCAGAAGCTTTGTGGCTTATCAACATGCAGTTTGGCAAATTCCAGTCTGGCTTTTTATGATTTGTTTTCAACAGTGGTGTCCTCCTTGGTCATCTCCCATGAAGTCCACTTTGGCTCAAACAACGATGGATGATGCGATCTGACACTGATGTACCTTGACCTTGGAGTTCACCATGAATGTGTTTAGAGGTTGTTCTGGGCTCTTTTGTTACCATTCGTATTATCCGTCTCTTCCATTTTTCATCAAGTTTCCTCCTGCGGCCACGTCCAGGGAGGTTGGCTACAGTCCCGTGGATCTTAAATTTCTGAATAATATGTGCAGCTGTAGTCATAGGAACATCAAGCTGCTTGGAGATGGTCTTATAGCCTTTACCTTTAACATGCTTGCCTATAATTTTCTTTCTAATCTCCTGAGACGACTCTCTCCTTTGCTTCTGCTGGTCCATGTTTCGTGTTGTACACACCATGTCACCAAACAGCACAGTGACTACTTGTCACCCTTTAAATAGGTCGACTGACTGATTACAAGTTTGTAGACACCTGTGATGTTAATTAGAGGACACCTCTTGGTTGAACATGTCCCTATGGTCACATTATTTTCAATCTTTTCTAGGGGTACCATCATTTTTGTCCAGGCCTGTTTCATGAGTTTGTTTTTTAAAATAATTCTGTTGAACCACAATTCAAAAACATTGTCTGATTTTCACTGGTTAATTTTCATATAATTTTTATTTATTACCACTTTTGTCAGATTCAAGTTATTTCTGTGACCACTGTGGGTTTTTCTTTCATTAACAGAGGGGTACCAACAATTTTGTCCACGTCTGTACAAACCACAATTGCATTCAACATGAACACAAAACACAGGCACACATGAAGCTGACTATAAACATGATGAAAGTACTCAAGGCTCCACCAATCAGGACATAAGACAAAGAGATAAGAGAAAAAACAAAGAGAGAAGGGTCATATTAAAAATGTTAAAAACTAAGTCAAAGAGATTAAATACTCAATAAAACTCTAAAACCCAATAAAAGATTTAAAACCCAAATAAAAAACCTAACTTGCATGTCTTTGGCATGTGGGAGGAAACCGGAGAAATCCCAGAGTAAACCCATGCAGACACGGGGAGAACATGCAAACTCCACACAGATCACTGTTGGTCGGGGGCTGGGATCGAACCCAGGATCCCCCAGTCAAGGGTGAGTTGCTGTGCTGCTGCAGTGCTAACTGGCATCAAACTGGGGATTCTAAATTGTCCTTAGGTATGACTGTGAGAGTGAATGGTTGTCTGTCTCTCTGTGTTGGCCCTGCGATGGACTGGCGATCTGCCCAGGGTGTACCCTGCCTCTTGCCCAAAGATGCTGGGATAGGCTCCAGCCCCCCCGCGACCGGAAAAGGATTAAGCGGAAGAAGATGAATGAATGAATGAATGAATAAAAAACCTACAAAAATAAATAAATATAAAATAAAAATTAATAAATAGATAACTAGGGCGGCGTGGTGGCGGCGTGGTTAGCACTGCGGCAGCACAGCAAGTCACCCTTGGCCTGGGGATCCTGGGTTCGATCCCAGCCCCCGACCAACAGTGATCTGTGTGGAGTTTGCATGTTCTCCCCGTGTCTGCGTGGGTTTACTCCGGGATTTCTCCGGTTTCCTCCCACATGCCAAAAACATGCAAGATAGGTTAATTGGCATCAAACTGGGGATTCTAAATTGTCCTTAGGTATGACTGTGAGAGTGAATGGTTGTCTGTCTCTTTGTGTTGGCCCTGCGATGGACTGGCGATCTGTCCAGGGTGTACCCTGCCTCTCGCCCAAAGATGCTGCGATAGGCTCCAGCCGCCCCCCCAACCCCCGCGACCTGAAAAGGATTAAGCGGAAGAAGATGAATGAATGAAGTAGATAACTAAATTATGTGCAATATATTGCTACATCTTGTTCAACTCTTTGACAGCAGCAGGAACAAAGCTGTTTTTGTAGCGCTGGATTTTACATTTTGGGACAACAAACCTCCGTCCGGAGGGAAGAAGCTGAAAGTTGCAGTGCAAAGGGTGGGAGTCATCATTTAGAATGGAGGTAGCCATCCTCTGTACCTGTCTGGTGTACAGGGATGTCAGGCTTAGCTGTGACTCACCAAGCAAACGACTGGACCATCTAACTACCTGATCCAAGGATTTCCTCTGTTTCAGTTTTATCTGACCAAACCATGACACTAAAGAAAAGGATAAAACAGATTCAGTAAAAGCCCGATAAAACATTGTCATTATGGTTCGGTCAGTTTGGAAGTGTGCGAGTTTCCTTAAACAATGCAAATGTTGCTGACCCTTTTTGCACACCCTTTCACAGTTCTCTTCAAAGTTTAAATTACTATCAATAATCGTCCCAAGATATCTGTAGGATTGTACACATTCAGTGGTCTGGCCTTTTAGTACAGTGACTTCGTGCCTGGGAGTTTTCCTCCTAAAGTCAATAATCATATCTTTAGTTTTTGTTGTATTCAGCTGCAGGTAGGAATCCTCACACCAGTGAACAAAATCATCAACTACTGGGCCGTGTCCACTCTCACCATCCTGAAGGAGACTGACAATAACTGAATCATCTTCTTATTTCTCATACATAATATTTTGGCAACAAGGAGTAAACCATGGCAGTATATAGGTTACCTCAAACCCTAATTCCATTTCTGGAGTATGCGGGAGAGCCGGGGATCCTGTGGCCAAAGTGGAGGGCCGCGTTTGAGGATTACATCAGGCGGTGGGTTTGAGCGGACTTGACGGGAGACGGCGACGAGCACTTCTGGCCCACTATCTCGGCGCAGAGGGCCAAAGAATTCTTGCTACGTTGGGAGAGACAGACGTGTATGAGGATGCTGTCGAGCGGCTGGCTGAGTTCTTTGCCGGGCAGACGAGCGCCACGAAGCTGTGGGTGGTGGGAGTTTTGGCGCCAAGGGAGGCTAGGCTAGCTAGCTTGGAGAAGCCCAATCGTTACCTATGGGCAGGCTAGCTGCTAAGCTAACTGTGCGCCAAAAAAGAGCTCCAAGCTGCCAGCTAGACGTCGTGGTGGGACCAGGACTGCGAGAGGGGGAGTGCCTGGTTGCTGAAGATGGCGGGCCAGCCGCGAAGCGCAGGAAGGTGGAGGACTGGAGCGCTGATGAGTTGGGCGGCGCGGTGTGCAACAAAAGCAGAGAGGGAGAACAGCAGGAATCATCCCCGCAGCTGGAGGCTGGACAGTGGGAGAGCGGGACCATGGAGGCTGAGAGCCCTGGGGAAGAGCAGCGACAGCCGGGCATGGAGACAACGCAGTGGAGCGCCTGGAACGAGGGTGCTGAGAGCAGTGACGAAGCGCCTGGGTCAGGCAGAGACTCCAACGAGAGTGATGCTGAGAGCCCCAAGGGAAAGCAGCTAAGACCGGGAGCGGAGACGGCGCAGCGGAGTGCCTGGAACGAGGGTGCTGGGAGCAGTGGCGAGGTGCCTGGGTCGGAAAATGACGCCGGCGAGAGTGACGCTGAGAGCCAAGAGGGAGAGCAGCAGCAGCTGGACACGGAGGCAGCGCAGCGGAGCACCCTGGACGAGGGTGCTGGGTGTTACAGCAAGGCACCCAAGGCAGCAAGCGGCGCCGACAAGTGGGCTTCGGTTTTCCCTGGGGAGCCATGATGCCGGTGTTGAAGGTGATTGGGAGCGGACCGATGGGCATGGTGGGATGGCGTGCCGGTCAGCAGCACTGTGGGGCCAGAGGAGAGAAGCTGTTGATGGCGAGAAGGGACATTTTTGCTGGGGAGGGTGGCTTCAATTTGGGGCCAGGGGCACGCATGCCGTGGGGCTGCCCTGGGCCCCCAGACTGGTTTCACCTCTGGCTGCCA
The DNA here is from genome assembly GCA_020510985.1 of Pholidichthys leucotaenia. Classification (NCBI taxonomy): domain Eukaryota; kingdom Metazoa; phylum Chordata; class Actinopteri; order Cichliformes; family Pholidichthyidae; genus Pholidichthys; species Pholidichthys leucotaenia. The sequence continues at coordinate 149,716,897 of CM035841.1, forward strand.
ACGGACATTGGCGTAACTTAAACATTAACGTGTAAATATGTCTTTATATTCTGCTGGTGTGCATGAGAGGATGTATGCTATGGGATTATTTTATATGTTTTAGAGACATGGTCTAATTTTTGTTATTCTTTTGGATGAGTGTGTTAGGATATTTTATTATAGTTACTTATTCCTTGTTCCCTTAGTGTGTGATTCGGGTCCTAAATTGGGGAGGGTCTCGATTGTGTGTGTGGTCTTATACTTTTGTAAGGGGGAGGGGAAGTGTGGTGTAATGAATGTGGTAGTGTGTGTGTGCTGCTGTACCCGTCCCTGGCGGGACGTCAGGCGGGCACGGCCCTTGTATATAAATAGTTCTGTTCTCTGTAATAAAGGTTGGTTGGTGTTGATGGTTCCTGCAAACAAGACACTGATTCTTATTTCTCATACATAACAAGGTGGACTACTGTCCTGCCCACACAGCACGTTGGATTATTCTGCCACCTGATAAGCTAAAAGAAAAGTCCATTAATAAACTAAAATCATTGCCGTGTTCCTAAACTAATAAAAACACATAAAACAATCCCATTTTACAACATACATGAACATTAGAACTATTAACACAAAATTTACAGCACTGTTCCTTGGGCAGGAGTCAGAACCGGCATGGGGGGCCCAGGGCAGCCCCTCAGCAAGCCCCCGGGACAATGGCTGATCTCCCGGACGAAAGTACCTCTCCTCATCACCACCGACTCCCGCTCTCGTCCAGCCCTGTCACCAGAAGCCTCTTCCCAGACACGCCGAAGCTGATTGGCGTGCCTCGCCAAGCCATCAGAAAGCTGGAAGTATGCTGTGCCCAGTTTAGCCATGATGCGCAGACACTCCTGATATTTCGCTGGCTGTCATCTCGCCCAGCGGTCCCCAACCCCCTGGGCCGTGGACCGGTACCGGTCCGTGGGTCATTTGGTACTGGGCCGCACAGAAAGAATAAACAACTTACATTACTTCCGTTTTGTTTATTATCTGAGTCTGAATGATGTTTTATTTTGAAAAATTACCGGATTCTCTCCGTTACATCCGTTTATGGCTCACTCTTGACTCAAGTCAAGACGCTTGTCTCGGTCACGTGATACGTTACCGCTAAAATTAAACCCACGAGCTCGCAAAATAAGTAAAAAAACAAACGTCTTTGGAAAGTTTCTTTGAGAAGGGGAAAAGGCCCAGTGAGGACACAGAAGAAGAGCTTACGACTTCCAAGAAAAAGAAAGCTGCATTTAACAGACAATACCAGGAGTCCTACTTAAAATACGGATTTATCTCAACAGGAGATTCCCACGCACCAAGCCCACTCTGCATAATATGCGGCGACCGGCTCTCTAATGAGGCTGAAATGGTCCCTTTGTGTCGGCATATGCACAGACGGAGCTGCTGCCATGACCGGACGGCTGTCTGGTTTATCGGATTAAGGAGGTTGCTCCTGAATGTGAGTCTACTCATTGTGTCATTCACAGTCTACTTCGTAATTTTGTTTTGGTTGCTGTCACTGCAGAAAACCCCGTTTCACACAGATAGGATGTCGGAAATGGCAACAGTTTTCAGTGCTGTTGTGGCGATCTCAGGGTATTCAGCCATGACTTTAATCCAGAACACCAGCAGAGCTGTTGTCTCGAACATACTTTTAAGGCCTACTGTAGACAGAGAGGATGTTACTCATGTTATGTTGTTGTTGTCGCAATGTTAAGAGGGCGCTGCTAATAAAGTTGCAAACGAGTACACAGTGGATTCACGTTTATTATTATATTTAGAAAATACCACAGTTTTTATGCCGGTCGTATCATGTTCTTTTGTTGTATTTATCCGCCACACCTTAAAGGCCTTAAAGGCTGGTCCCTGAAAACATTGTCTGACATTAAACCAGTCCGTGGTGCAAAAAAGGTTGGGGACCGCTGATCTGGCCCATCTTCAGCATGGACATTCCTCTCCTTGAACCCGAACCAATTCCATACCCTAAGAGGGGCTCGGCTCAGCCTGACATGGCGCTGCTGAGCATGCGGTTTTTTCATGCTCGTCGGTCTGGCCCCATCCTCTTCTGAAGCTGTCGTAGTAGTCACCATCGTAGCTGCAGATCCTCCATCCCTCTACAGCTAAGCTCCGGAGGAATCTGGGCTAGCACATCGGCGTCACTCCCCAGCGCAGGCGCCTCGCCGCCATGCTCGGTACCCCCCTCTACCATTTCCCGAGCACCGGCACGGAGACCCTCCTTTGCTGAACCTGAGTGAGCCTGGTCCTGCTTGACCACCGTGGTGCCCGTTAGTTCTTCGTCCCACACAACGTCATCAACGACCACCGGAACCGGAGGGGTCCAATGGCCGCAACCCAACCATTCTTCCCCAGCGTCATCTTTAATGGCGAAACCCAATCCGTAAAACAAGTCACAGCCCATGATGTTGTCACCTCGGGCTGTCACATGGAACGTGAAGTCAGCCATCATCGCAGACTTATACTGAACCATTAACTCCAACGTCCCAACTGTGCACAGCCTGCCACCTCCATAACCATAAAGCGGCGCTGGGTTACCTCTTAGGTTCAGGTTCAGGTTCGGGTTACTTTATTTGTACCCGTAGGTAGATTTGTTTTGCAGTCTGGTGACATCCATATTTACAAGCCACAAATTACATTCAACATAGACACAAACACAGGCACACATGAAGCTGACTATAAACATGATAAAAAATACTCAAGGCTCCATCAATCAGGGTATATAAAGACAAAGAGATGGGAGAAAAACCAGAGGTAAGAGAGAAGGGTCATATTAAAAGTTAAAAACTAGTCAAAGAGGTTAAAAACTCAAAGGTCTAAAACCCAATAAACTAGAAAAGCACTCGGAGAGCGCAGACCTCCGCCAAGCGCCACAGTTCCCCCCATACAGTGTTTGTGTTTACGTTTTCAGATTCCTTGACCATGAAAACATATGACTAGCAATTTGATTGACAATGATATGATTAGTGGTTCAGTAGTTATTCACGAAAATGACATTTTCCGTAATGGCGGCCACAGTTCCCCCCATACATTGTTTGTGTGTACGTTTTCGGCTTCCTTGACCACGAAAACATATGACTAGCTGTAGAGGAGCTTGAAATAACGAGACGATGTGATTCATAAACCAAAGTTTATTATCAGCTCCTCCAACAAGTCTCATCTAGGTGCAGCAGCAGAAGAAGTGAGAGAGCGAACACCTTCGGCTCTACGAACTTATACTCGCACATAACAAAAGACATGCATATCAAAAGCTGACATCCCTCACTATCTTAATCCCCTCTTTTGTCTTCGTACCCCTCCGCCTGGCCCTGGGGGGTCAGGGTGACCTATCCGGTCTCCACCGCAGTGCCTCGGATGCTCTTTGATCTTCACTGGCGGTTGAGACCTCTTTGTCCTGTTCTGAGGTGTGAAGTCGCTTTACATATGTAATCACCAAACATTCTCACATGCTTATACATATGTAGGTTATGGGATATATGATTAATATAGACCACAGCCCCCCCCCCAAACGACTAAGAAAAGGACAATAGAAAAATTCACAGTTTAAGATAATTATTATGACATACTAACTGCTACACCTCTTGACACAGAAGAAACTTTCCAGCAGCCATGCTCCTAAGAGAGTTCAGTGGTAATCATAACAGCATAGTAAAATCACAAGTCAGTCCTAAACTGTTACAGCACAATTAGTGAACAACTGTTGAGTAGTTTGCATCAGTCCCTGTGCCGTCTGGGTGTTAATCTTCTCCCGAATCTGCTGTGGATCCGCTTGGGCGTCCTGGTGGGACCTTCCTGTAAGGGATCTGCAGCTTGGGGAGGAGAGTGATTATTTGGTCCCTGCAGGGGGGCTGAGTCTTTTCTCTTGGGGGGTCTACCCCGCCGAGGTGCTCTCGCCAACCGTGCAGGCTCGTCTCTCAACAAGAAGGCAGGTTTAAGTCTGTCAATGCTGACTGTTTCTTTTCTATCCCCAAAATCAAGCACAAAATGCTTATCACCAGGTTCCAGCACTCTGAATGGTCCGTCGTATGGTGGGCGGAAAGTTGGTTTTAAAGCTTCATGCCTAACAAAAACGAATTCAGCGTTTTTTAAAGCTTGGGGGACAAAAACCCGTGGAAAAGAGTGATGTGCCGGTCCGGGGAGAGAGTCCGGTCCGTTGCTGCCTAAAAACCTCGGGGCTGGAAGATGCCCTGGCTCTGGGTTCTCTGGTAAAAATTCACCTGGGAGCCTGAGAGGTTGTGCAAAAACTAATTCTGCTGGGGAGGCGTCTAGATCCTCTTTAGGCGCAGCACGCAACCCCAATAAAACCCAGGGAAGTTTATTTACCCAATTTATATCCGTTAGTGAGGCTCTGAGGGCGGCCTTTAAAGATCTGTGAAAACGCTCGCATAACCCATTAGCCTGAGGGTGATAAGCGGTGGTGCGGTGAATTGTCGCCCCTAAGCTGCTGGCCATGGCTGACCAAAGCTCCGAGACAAATTGAGGCCCCCTATCGGACGTGATGTCCGATGGGACGCCGAAACGTGCCACCCAGTTTGTCAAAAAAACGCGAGCGACTTCCTCCGCTGTGGTTGACGCCAGAGGGATTGCCTCCAGCCAGCGCGTGGTGCGGTCTATTATTGTTAACAGATGTGTGAAACCTTGGGAGGAAGGTAGTGGCCCCACGAGGTCGACATGAACGTGGTCGAACCTTCTAGCAGGGATTCGAAAAGGCTCTAGAGGGGCTTTTGTGTGTTTGTGTACTTTGGCGCGCTGACAAGAAATGCAAGTCTTTGCCCATTCTTTTATGTTTTTGCGCAGGCCAGGCCACACAAACTTTTCGGCGACCATTTTAACCGAAGCACGCACACCTGGATGTGCGAGGGAGTGAATCGAGTCGAAAATACGGCGGCGCCATGCAGCTGGGACTAATGGGCGAGGTCGGCCGGTTGAGATGTCGCATATTAGGGGGGGCACACCGTCGCGTAAACCCCTTTCCTCCAGCCTTAACCCTGTTGGTCCAGACAGGAGTGCGCGCACGTCCGTGCCACTACTTTGCTCCTCCGCCATGGCTGCATAATCTATCCCTGCATGGATTGGGGCCGCGTATGTGTCCGCGTTGGCGAAGAGTTCTGCGGCTGAGGTAGTATAATCTGTCTCCTCGTGCTCTGGCGATGTCACAGCGCGAGAGAGACAGTCTGCTACCACGTTAAGTTTGCCTGCCACATGTCGAATGTCTGTGGTGAACTCTGAAATCGCAGCTAGCTGTCTCTGTTGCCTGCCTGACCACGGTTCGGAAATTTTAGCCATCGCAAAGGTGAGCGGTTTGTGGTCTACAAAAGCCGTGAAACGCCGCCCTTCCAACCAGAACTGGAAGTGGCGGATGGATAAATGAAGCGCTAGCAGCTCCCTGTCAAAAGTGCTGTATTTACGCTCGGTTTGGTTTAGCGATTTGCTGAAGAATGCCAAAGGTTGCCAGATTCCGCTGACGTGTTGTTCTACAACTGCCCCTATGGCCAGGTCTGAAGCGTCTGTGGTTAGCGCAATGCGGGCCGAGGGATCGGGGTGAACCAACAATGTGGCATTAGCTAGGGCACTTTTTACTTCCGCGAAGGCACGTTCGCGCTCCGGGGTCCATTCGACCGCGTTGGAAGGTTTTTGTTTTCTGAGTGCGTCATATAGGGGCTGCATGAGCTGAGCTGCGTGGGGGAGGAAACGGTTGTAAAAATTAACCATTCCCAAAAATTCTTGCAGCGATTTGACCGTTTGTGGCCGTGGGAAACTTTTTACTGTGTGAACTTTGTCTGGCAGTGGGACTGCCCCCTTCGGTGAAACTCTGTGTCCTAAAAAATCAATTTGAGACACGCCGAATTTGCATTTGGCTGGATTGATTATTAACCCGTGCTCTTCTAGTCTCTGAAAAACCATAGTGAGATGCTGCTCGTGTTCTTCCTCAGACGAGCTGGCTACCAGCATATCGTCGAGGTAGACGAACACGAAGGGGAGGTCGCGTAATACCGCGTCCATCATCCGCTGAAAGGTTTGAGCGGCGCCTTTGAGGCCGAAAGGCATCCACAAAAATTCAAAAAGACCGAAGGGGGTTATTACAGCTGTTTTAGGAATGTCCTCTGCTCGAACTGGGACTTGATGATAGCCGCGGACCAGGTCTATTTTTGAAAAAATGCGCGCACCCGCCAGATGTAGTGAAAAATCTTGAATGTGAGGAATTGGGTAGCGGTCATGCGCTGTCGCATTGTTTAATCTGCGGTAATCGCCGCACGGTCTCCAAGAACCGTCGGATTTCGGGACCATGTGAAGTGGTGACGCCCAGGGGCTTTTCGAGCGACTGATAATGCCTAATTTTTCAAGGGTGGTAAACTTGTCCCGAGCTATGGCGAGCTTGGTCGCGTCTAAGCGCCGAGCTTTGGCGAATACGGGTGGGCCCGTTGTGGGAATAAAGTGTTCGACCCCGTGTTTAGCCACTGTGGCTGAGAATTTGGGAATTGTGAGTGCTGGAAATTGGGTGAGGAGTTGATCAAACTTACCTCCTGCTGTGGTGACGCTGGCTTGCACGGGTGGTGGAGAAACTCGAGCTGAGCAGGGAATAGAAGCAAAGGACAGTGCATTAACCAAGCGTCTGTTCGCTAGATCAACTAATAACCCATGTGCACACAAAAAATCTGCGCCCAACAAGTTAAAACTCACCGCCGCTACAACAAATGCCCATCTGTAGTTGCGGCCATGGATGCGGAGGGGCAGGCTCTTTTCGCCAAAAGTGTCGATGATGGAGCCGTTGGCTGCCATCGCTCCATTGCCCCGGGTGCCCATGGCCCGATCTGCTTGGGAGGGCATGACAAAACTTAGTTGAGCTCCCGTGTCGATAAGGAACTGCTTGCCGGTGTGTCCGTCCGTCACATATAAAAGCTTGCTTTTTTCGCCGAGAACCGCCGCTGTTAACGGTTCTCGGCTTTGGCGTTTTCCCGAAATCATGAATTTGCAGGGGGGAACGCATTTGTAAGCCTTCTCAGCGAAGCGGTGGTGGTAATAACAAACGTCGTTCCGTCTGTTACGTCTTGGCCGTGTCGCTGTCACCGCGGGCTGATTCTGCTCGGTGGTTTGTGGCTCCCCGTGGCTCCGGACATCAGCGTTAAGGTCTGCGGATGCTGCTGTGGGTGTCTGTTCCTTGCAGGCGTTGACGAGCCGTTGAGCTTCGTGAGCCAGCGTGCGGAAGTCCTGCTGGTTGCTGCATCGCATGTTGGCAAGCGTCCCTCTCATGTGTGGCGGCAGCGTACTGAGGAATATGAATTGGAAGAGGAAGTTGTCATTGTCCTCTTCTTTAAGTTGCAGCAAGTCCTCCATGAGGGCCTTGGGTCTGCATCCTCTGTGGCCGTAGACCGCCAGGATCCTCTCGGCTCTCTCCTCGGCTGAGGGGACGAAATTTGCCACGATGGTCGCTTTCAGTTCTTTATATTTGTCCTGGGCCGGCGGCCGCTGGATTATGCTCCGCGCACATCTCGAAGTGGCGGCGTCGAGTTTAGCGATGATGTCATAGAACTTTGTATCGTCAGCCGTGATGCCCGCAAGTGCAAACTGGGCTTCAGCTTGCTGAAACCACGAGGCGGGGTCTTCCTGCCAGAAGTCTGGCAGCTTGACGGTGACGGCGTTTGCGTGGACCGTCACTGATGTGTCCGCAGGGTGAGAGTGCCTTCCTTCGGCTCTCTCAGCGGCGCTGGTGCTCGGTTGAGACCTCTCTATCACTTCTGCCGTGGGGGAACGTCGTCCATCTGTTCCCCTGTCTGCATGGGCGCCGGCGTCTGCCTGGGTCGCCACAGATGAGTCGATCGCGGGGGAACGCCTCTGGTCTATCCTCGCGTCAGGGTCACCAGTGTAGAGGAGCTTGAAATAACGAGACGATGTGATTCATAAACCAAAGTTTATTATCAGCTCCTCCAACAAGTCTCATGTAGGTGCAGCAGCAGAAGAAGTGAGAGAGCGAACACCTTCGGCTCTACGAACTTATACTCGCACATAACAAAAGACATGCATATCAAAAGCTGACACCCCTCACTATCTTAATCCCCTCTTTTGTCTTCGTACCCCTCCGCCTGGCCCTGGGGAGTCAGAGCGACCTATCCGGTCTCCACCGCAGTGCCTCGGATGCTCTTTGATCTTCACTGGCGGTTGAAACCTCTTTGTCCTGTTCTGAGATGTGAAGTCGCTTTACATTTGTAATCACCAAACATTCTCACATGCTTATACATATGTAGGTTATGGGATATATGTTTAATATAGACCACCGGAACCGGAGGGGTCCACTGGCCGCAACCCAACCATTCTTCCCCAGCGTCATCTTTAATGGCGAAACCCAATCTGTAAAACAAGTCACAGCCCATGATGTTGTCACCTCGGGCTGTCACGTGGAACGTGAAGTCAGCCATCATCGCAGACTTATACTGAACCATTAACTCCAACGTCCCAACTGTGCACAGCCTGCCACCTCCATAACCATAAAGCGGCGCTGGGTTACCTCTTAGGTTCAGGTTCAGGTTCGGGTTACTTTATTTGTACCCGTAGGTAGATTTGTTTTGCAGTCTGGTGACATCCATATTTACAAGCCACAAATTACATTCAACATAGACACAAACACAGGCACACATGAAGCTGACTATAAACATGATAAAAATACTCAAGGCTCCATCAATCAGGGTATATAAAGACAAAGAGATGGGAGAAAAACCAGAGGTAAGAGAGAAGGGTCATATTAAAAGTTAAAAACTAGTCAAAGAGGTTAAAAACTCAAAGGTCTAAAACCCAATAAACTAGAAAAGCACTTGGAGAGCGCAGACCTCCGCCAAGCGCCACAGTTCCCCCCATACAGTGTTTGTGTTTACGTTTTCAGATTCCTTGACCACGAAAACATATGACTAGCAATTTGATTGACAATGATATGATTAGTGGTTCAGTAGTTATTCACGAAAATGACATTTTCCGTAATGGCGGCCACAGTTCCCCCCATACATTGTTTGTGTGTACGTTTTCGGCTTCCTTGACCACGAAAACATATGACTAGCAATTGGATTGACAATGATAGGATTAGTGGTTCAGTAGTTATTTAGGAAAATGGCATTTTCCGTAATGGCGGCCACAGTTCCCCCTATACAGTGTTTGTGTGTACGTTTTCAGATTCCTTGACCATGAAAACATATGACTAGCAATTGGATTGACAATGATAGGATTAGTGGTTCAGTAGTTATTCAGGAAAATGGCATTTTCCGTAATGGCGGCCACAATTCCCCCCATACAGTGTTTGTGTGTATGTTTTCAGATTCCTTGACCATGAGAACATATGACTAGCACTTGGATTGACAATGATAGGATTAGTGGTTCAGTAGTTATTCACGAAAATGGCATTTTCCGTAATGGCGGTTTTCTTCTGGACGGTGATCCGGATCACCACCAAAATTTAATCAGTTCTTCCTTGTACCATTTCCAACAATGCCTGAAAGTTTCATCGAAATCCGTCCAAAACTTTTTGAGTTATCTTGCTAACCAACAGACAAACAAACAGACAAACAGACAAACCCCGGCAAAAACATTACCTCCTTGGTGGAGGTAAATATTTAGAACCCAAGTGACATCCTACAAAAATAAGTAAATATAAAATGGACTTAATAAATAGGTACCTAAATTATGTGCAATATATTGTTACAGCTTGTTCAACTCTTTGACAGCAGCAGGAACAAAGCTGTTTTTGTAGCGCTGGGTTTTACTTTTTGGGACAGCAAACCTCCGTCTTGAGGGAAGAAGCTGAAAGTTGCAGTGCAAAGGGTGGGAGTCATCATTTAAAATGGAGGTAGCCATCCTCTGTACTTGTCTGGTGTACAGGGATGTCAGGCTCAGCTGTGACTCACCAAGCAAACGACTGGACCATCTAACTACCTGATCCAAGGATTTCCTGTTTCAGTTTTATCTGACCAAACCATGACACTAAAGAAAAGGATAAAACAGATTCAATAAAAGCCCGATAAAACATTGTCATTATGGTTCGGTCAATTTGGAAGTGTGCAAGTTTTCTCAAGCAATGCAAATGTTGCTGACCCTATACTCTATAGTAGGGAAAAAACTTCCTCACCGTGGCCCAATTCAGCATCGACCCCTCCGCCCCCATGTCGAGCAGCAGCGGGACTTCCACACCGTTCAGTTCCACTGCACAGAAAGTGTACCCGCTGGTACTCGGAGACACCGTATGGATAGTTGCTGGGGGCAGGTGGAGTGATTTCTTCTGTGGGGTCTCCGGCTCAGATACATGGCACACTCTAGCATAATGGTGCAAGCGTCCACATCTGCTACAACGCTTCCCTCTAGCCGGGCAGTCCTTAGCCTTATTTTGGTGAATCGCGGACCCGCAACTCTTGCAACGGGGTTTTACCAGAGCAGACCTTCAGCTGGCAGCATTGGCTTCCGTAGTGTTGTCATCCAAGCTATCCTTGCTATCCGAGTCTGCTATATTTGCCATGGCGGGAGGCTCCGGTGGCCGTTGTGACTGGTACCAGTTTAGCTCCGAAGCTAGCTTGTCTGCGACCTCCAACTGGAGAGCTAGCTTGACAGCCTTGGCAAGCGTTAGGTCACTCAGCTCCATGAGTAGCCTAACCCGTATAGCGGCGCTACTCATGTGCTCCGCAAGCTGGTCACGTACCAATTCATCCTCCAGCCGCCCAAAACGAAACTTGCTAGCTAACTGCCTCAAGTCGGTGACAAACTGATGTATAGGCTCACCCACACGTTGATGTTGCTGCCGAAAACGAATCTTTTGGATAGTCACGCTATCCGGGGTATGAAAGTGGCTTGCTAGCAGCTCAACAGTGTCTTCAAAAGAGTCTGAAGCTCCGAGTGTGTGCAGGACATGCTGGCCCTCAATCCTGAGGTTGTGAACAAGTAGCGCGCATGCTCTTAACTTGTCAAGCTTACCAAGGTCAAGCGCGGTGATGTAGGTCTGGAAAGCTTCAAACCATCTCGGCCACGCCACGGGTGGCTTCCCCAGGAGCTCAAGGAAGGGACGAAGTGGTGTAATACACGCCTCCATTAGTTAGTCCTCGATCGCCAAATGTTATGTATGGTAAAATACCTCTATCAAGGATGAGGCCAGATGGCTGGACGAACACCGCTTTATTGAACATTGGTAATAATAACAGACACATGGTAAACACCAGGCAGAGGGCACCGATCGGAGAGGCCGCATCATGGATGCCCTCTGCTATTTATAGGGCGGTGCAGTGGTGGAACAGGAAGTGCCCGCCACCATACTGCACTTCACAATAAGGTGTCAAACACCAACACCACACTACCCTCACCTATGGTTGTGAGCTTTGGATAATGACCGAAAGAATGAGATCGCAGATTCAAGCGGCTGAAATGAGCTTTCTCCATAGGATTGCTGGACTCACTCTTAGAGATAGGGTGAGGAGCTCAGTCATCCGGGAGAGGCTCTTAGTAGAACCGCTGCTCCTCCACATCGAAAGGAGCCAGTTGAGGTGGTTTGGGCATTTGATCAGGACCTCTGGAAAAGCAATAGAAGATTGATGGATGGACCGTAAGTAGTGATGGGCGAATGATACTGAGATTTCAGAACTTATCTCACTCTTCAGTGTGTCACAGCTTGTATCAAAACACTAATGTCATGTGACCAATGACATCCGAAGCTTCAAACTAGACATCATGGCTGCCTCTCTTCACACTTCATTGGTTCAGTATGTTTTGAAGCTTTCATAAATCAGTCAATCTGAGGAATAGATCCACCTGGGATAGGAATAGAGAACAGGAACAATAGATCCACCAGGGTGCTCCCGACCAGGACCGAGAAACAGCTGTCACCCCAGTGCTCAGGCCCCAGTAAAACTATGCTACCCGCTGCACCCTGCGCACGCCCCACTGTGATACCAGAGCAAGCAGCGACAAAATATGAATCCATCGGTATCTCATTTTATGACTATTTCACTTCTTATTCACTGTCATTGTTTTAACTTACTGACTTACTTAAGCCCATAGCTCGCCATGGAGCATAGGCCATCGACGACCCCTCACCATTGCACTCGGTTCTAGGCAGAGGCAGACTTACCATTAGGCAAAGTTAGGCTGTTGCCTTAGGCACCAACCTGGTAGGGGCCCTGATCTAGTAGAAGCCCATATTTTTTTTAAATGTTTAGCATATTTAACGTGATGTCCGACAAAATATAGAAACATGGGTATTTATAAAAACCCCAAATCAAATCACGAGCATAACATCCTCCCCCCTGCTTCTCAGACTGTTGGACTGTTCCACATATCTCAGCGCCATGTAATATGAGCGTAACGGCACTCCGGTAGACTTCTATAGAAACTGTGAAAGGCAGAATCCACGTGGGTCATAGAGCGGCGAATAGTTCCAAACAATGGAATTTTCCTGATAAACCACCATTCATTTCACAGTGTGTCTCCTTAAGGATTACATTTGATTACATGATCTGCCTCTCCTGTGGCTGGTGTCGCAGATCTGCACCTGTCACGTGATTGGTCAAAAAGTATAGAAAAACAAATAAATAAACCCAGATGTACCAAGCATTTCTAATCAGTAGATGGCAGACACATATAACTTACTGGTCTGCATTGGAGGACTGAGTTCAACGAAACCAGAACTGCGTCAAATCTGATATCAGTTCTGGAGCGCAGGAGAGATGTATAAACAATTGCGCAACATATATTCAACAGGAAGGAAGCATTTGCTCCAAATTTTGCCAACTATGATTCTAAAAGGGATTATTTAGCTTCTGAAGGGAAATATTTACCTTCTGGACAGCACAAGATGGACCGGAGCGGAACATTTTTTGTCCGCCATTGACGAAGCTGCACGTGAGGGGGAGAGGACAATACCGCCAATTCCGCTTCGTAAACTAACTGAAATTGAGGTGGAATAAATCAGAAGATAAATGTGATTGTTTCTGGATGTGGGAGAGAAAGCAAAAATGACCGACAGAAGACAAATAAGAACCGGGGTGAGCACACGGATGCATGGCGACACATGACGAGCAGTAGGTCTGATCATGTTTTTAGCAGTTTGTTTACATTCTACTGATTTTCTGATTCATATATTTTGAAGATACGATAACAAAAAACAAAGATTAAAAAACAAAACCATCCTTTGTGTAAATATGTCCAATGCCCACTTTGACCGAAAGTTATGTAATGTATAATGTGTATATGTATGTATAATGTGGCTACCGTCACATTATGCAAATTAGATGTGTAAATTTACTCCTATGATAAACTTTAGATCATATTCTATACCTTCCTCCTCGACAGTAAGTCATTATCTCTTACCACTTTCAAGTTACAGTCTTTGGAATTTGTGATATCCGTTATGTCGGTAAAACAGGAGCCAAGGACAAGACTGTGTTGAACCGAACATGACTTTATTGTAGACTCACTTGTATAATACAAGACGCTGCCGTCAGGCTGAGAGGAGGTCAAGAGACTGCACCTCTTCCTCACAGCCCTCTTATACCCCGGGTGGCGGAGGAACCAGAAAGGTTGAGCCACCACCCGTGTCACACAATAATACGTCCCATGAACAACATCACATTCCATGCCCCCTCTTCAAAATGGCCCAAAACGCACATACAATCAAGACCCTCCCCAATTTAGAACCCGAATCACGCACTAAAAGTAAACAGAAATATATCAGGGCCTATAACAGTCACACAAAACAACTAAGGCTAGGGAAGAACAGGTGGACTACTGTTCCACCCCCAAACGGCTAGACGGATTATTCTGCCGTCTCAACTAAACACAGTCCAATAAACTAAAACTGCCGTGTTCCTACATAAATAACAAAACAATCCCATTATTAGAATGAACATACATACAAACAGGTTATTTCCCCATTAATTAACCCAATAAAAAACTTAATTATTACTCATACCAACACCATGCAATAAACACATCACCCCAAACATCAGTCTGTCCCAGTAGAGGAACCATCCCCCGGAAAACCATCAGATGGTTCACCTCTGGTGCACCTTCTTCTTCATGCCCATGGATGGCTTGCACTGCAGCCCAAACACCTCATTCTCCTGCTTTGTGTGCCGCAGCTCATTGAGATGCTGCCATAAGCCATCAGATAGCTGAAGGTAGCCATCCTCCCAAACAGCCACCACCTGCAGCTGCTCCTAGTCGTCTCGTTGTTTGCCTTGAACTCCTCTCGACCGGGCCTCCTCTCTGGGTCGGACCACATCAACGGCCCCCAGAGGAGCCAGACTCGGCTTCCAGTGTCCCTGTGTGGCACGTTGTTTTACCGTGCCAGCTCTGCTCGCTTTCATTTTTGCCGCCGGCATCGCTGTTGTGACCCCTTTCTCTCTGGTCCCTTCCAGCCGAAATCTGGGAGCAGAATGGGCCCTCCACTCGGCACCACCCACTGTCACGGGCGTCCCACCGCGCCGCCCAGTTCCCTCAACTAGGGTTATTTGGACGATGTCATCAGGACCCTCCCGCGATGGCCCTGAATGGAATTGGTCCTGCACATTGTCCAGATTACTAGGCAAAGGTTCGTCTCACACAGCTCCGTCCATCGTTCGCAGAACTGGCCAGTCCCACAGACCACAGCCCGACCGCTCTTCTCCAACCCGAGACTGTGAGAAGGAACTCCACATGGTTTCCCAATCCAACACCGATCTCACCACTCCCATGTCAACCAGCAACGGCACTGTCACTCCGTCCAATTCCACCATACAGAACAAACAGCCGTTGTCACTTGGGGATACACTGCAAACAACCGTGGGAGGTGAAGTGGGGAGATCCTCTATGTATCTCGGATCCCCTCGCTCGAACCTGTAACATGCCCTGGCGAAATGATGCAAGAATCCAGACATGCTGCAGCGTCGTCCTCTTGCTGGACACTCTCTAGCCTTAAAACGGTGCTTAGTGGACCCACAACCCAAACACCTGGGCGATCCCGGGGTGGACCTTACCTTTACAGCATTAGCACATTCTTCATCTTTC
This sequence comes from Pholidichthys leucotaenia, assembly GCA_020510985.1. Lineage (NCBI taxonomy): Eukaryota > Metazoa > Chordata > Actinopteri > Cichliformes > Pholidichthyidae > Pholidichthys > Pholidichthys leucotaenia. Next base: position 149,731,918 of record CM035841.1, read on the forward strand.
GTGCCATTGTTGCTGTCTAGGTCCACTGCTTAGGCCGTCAACTGTGGTTCAAAATGGCGATGTGCCGCTCTCTCACCGAGCTCCCGTGATAGCTTGTCTGCCGCCTCGAACTGCTGAGCTAACTCAACGGACATGGCTAATGTCAGCTCGCCTGAGTGTGTGATAAGCTTTGACGTTGTTGCCGGGTGAACAGTATGTTCTGCAAACTGGTCACAGACAATCTCCTCCTCCAGCGCTCCAAACTGGCAGTCTTTTGCCAGCTGACGTAGGTCTGCTACATACTGCTGCACTGACTCTCCAGCCTGCTGGTGGCGCTGTCAAAACTGGATCCTCCAGACAATGATGTTTTCCGGGGCGCAAAAATGTCACGCCATCAGCTCAACCACTTCTTCAAAACTATCACCCTCACCTAAGGTACTAAGGATACATTGTCCTTCCATTCCCAAGTTGTGAACCAACAGTGCTCGTCCCTGCAACTTCTCCAGTCTTCCAAGGTCCAATGCCACTACGTAACTTAGGAAAGCGGCGAACCACCTCTCCCAAGGGACAGGCAGCTCACCAGGAAATTCTAAAAACAGCCGAATTGAAACAACTCCCACGTCCATACTTTTCATCCTTGTCGCCAAATGTTATGTCGGTAAAACGGGAGGCAAGGACAAGACTGTGTTGAACTGAACACGACTTTATTGTAGACTCACTTGTATAATACAAGGCGCTGCCATCAGGCTGACAGGAGGTCAAGAGACCGCTCCTCTTCCTCACAGCCCTCTTACACCCCGGGTGGCGGGGGAACCGGAAAGGTGGAGCCACCACCTGTGTCACACAATAATACATCCCATGAATAACATCACAATATCTAAACTGAATATTTTCTTGAAAAAAATCTTCGCTACCAGAGGGTGCATGCAGATGGTACAGATCTGCGACCTAAATCCTCAAGTAGTTAGTAATCACGGGTAAGTTAATGAATGGCTGTTGTTTTGGTCATTTTGTCACTTAAGTTAACAGGTAGATTCTGTAGTCTGTGATCTTGTTTTATTTCACCAGCTTTTTGGGGGCTTTAGAAAATTATGAATCAGTTTGTAAATCACTGGATTGAAAATGTACTTGTACAGATTGGATCCTGGGGTCCACTTGGGGTGTTTACTTGGTCAGGGGTCCGCTTGACCTGTATCCGTTGTCAACAGTACCGCGGCTGCTAGCCCATGTTGCTGAAATGACATGCCCGCTGTGTCAATGGCTACCCTTCACAGAGGAGGAGATGATAAGGGAACTACAGTTAGGCCCAGAAATATTTGGACAGTGACACAGTCTTCATGATTTGGGCTCTGCATGCCACCACATTGGATTTGAAATGAAACGACTACAACAGAATTGAAGTGGAGACTTTAAGGTTTAATTCAAGGGGTTGAACAAAAATATATGATTAAACATGTAGGAATTGTAGCTATTTTTATACAAACGCTCCTCATTTCAGGGGCTCAAAAGTAATTGGACAAATAAACATAACCCTAAGTAAAATGTTACTTTTCAATATTTTGTTGAGAATTCTTTGCAGGCAATGACTGCCTGAAGTCTGGAACCCATGGACATCACCAAACGCTGGGTTTCCTCCTTTGTGATGCTTTGCCAGGGCTTTACTGCAGCTGTCTTCAGTTGTTGCTTGTTTGTGGGTCTTTCTGCCTTAAGTTTTGTCTTGAGCAAGTAAAATTCCTGCTCAATTGAGTTGAGATCTTGTGACTGACTCAGCCATTGCAGAATATTCCACTTATTTGCTTTAAAAAACTCCTGGGTTGCTTTTGCAGTATGTTTTGGATCACTGTCCATCTGTACTGTGAAGCGCCGTCCAATCAACTTTGCTGCATTTGGCTGAATCTGAGCAGAAAGTATATCCCTATACACTTCAGAATTCATCCGGCTGCTTCTGTCTTTTGTCACATCATCAATAAACACAAGTGACCCAGTGCCATTGGAAGCCATGCATGCCCATGCCATCACACTGCCTCCACCATGTTTTACAGAAGATGTGTGCTTTGGATCATGAGCTGTTCCAATTCTTCTCCAAACTTTCTTCTTCCCATCATTCTGGTACAGGTTGATCTTAGTCTCATCTGTCCAAAGAATGCTGTTCCAGAACTGGGCTGGCTTCTTCAGGTGTTTTTTGGCAAAGTCAATTCTGGCCTTTTTATTTTTGAGGCTGATTAATGGTTTGCACCTTGTGGTGAATCCTCTGTATTTACTCTCATGAAGTCTCCTCTTTATGGTAGACTTCTGGAGAGTGTTCTTCACTTGAATGGATGTTGTGAAGGGGTTGTTCTTCACCATGGAAAGGATTCTGTGATCATCCACCACTGTTGTCTTCCGTGGACGTCCAGGCCTTTTTGAGTTCCCAAGCTCACCAGTGCACTCTTTTTTCTCAGAATGTACCAAACTGTTGATTTGGCCACTCCTAACATTTCTGCTATCTCTCTGATGGATTTCTTCTTTTTTTTCAGCCTCAGGATGGTCTGTTTCACCTCCATTGAGCGCTCCTTTGACCGCATGTTGTGTGTTCACAGCAACAGCTTCCAAATGCAAACGCCACACCTGGAATCAACTCCAGACCTTTTAACTGCTTAACTGATGAGAGGTTAATGAGGGAAGAGCCCATGCAGCCTTGTTATTTTTTTTTTGCAGCCTTCTGAGTCAATTGTCCAATTACTTTTGGTCCTTTGAAAAAGAGGCGGCTATGTATTAAAGAGCTGTAATTCCTAAACCCTTGCTCCAATTTGGATGTGAATACTCTCAAATTACAGGTGAGAGTCTGCACTTTAAGCCCATATTGATTATATAATTGTATCCTGAATATGTTTCCGTAAACAGCTAAAATAACAAAACTTGTGTCACTGTCCAAATATTTTTGGGCCTAACTGTATATACCACGAGTCTGACAAGTTTGTTTTTGAAGATGACCCATCATTATGGCCTGAGCACCTGACAGACAAAGAGCATTGCTATTTAGTTCAGAGAGGGACTGTTAAATATTTTTTGTATTTATCCTTATTTTTTTGTGTGATACATTCTCCCTAGTGTCTAGATAGTACAGAGGAGGGAGCACAATGGATGCCTCTGCAAAATGGACCAGTAGCAGACCGTGAACAGGACCCTGCTGGCAAATGTGGGTATGTGTAAACAAACAACGGATCTTCCATGTGAATTTTTTTTTTTTTTAATAATTCACAAGAGTCTACATTTAATGCATTTGTTAAGATTTGAGATTAGTAATCCACTTCAATACAAAAAGAGGATGTGACTAGATAATTCAGTTACTTGAACTGCAAATGTGCAAACTGTTACCCTTTAGCACCTTGGGGGAGCCAGATTATTTAGCATCTCAGACAAGAGACAGTGGATAAACATGGGAGAACAATGCTCAGGAGGTTCCTGGCGAGATAGCAGGAAGGAGTCAAAGACGTAGGGGGTTGAATGCAGTGTGATGCAAATGTCATGTTGTGTGTGGAGAAATGCCATGAAACTGAAGAGGAGAGTGCCTGCTGAAATGTTCAGTCTGTTCTGTGCTAGAGAGATGTGAAGTGTGTAATAAACTGTGTGTCATGAGCCCGACTCTTATTTCACACACTCCACACTGGTGACCCAAGACATATTATGGAACACGAGGCAAGATCCCCGGAGCTGGCCCGGTCAGGAAGCTACAGCGAGGCGGCAGCCATCCCACAGACAGCCTAGACTGGAACCCCTAGCCACGCGTGTGCGGTTTCAGTCAAGCTACCGGATTTCTGGCAGCACAACCCACGCTCTTGGTTCCACCACACCGAGGCCCAGTTCGCCCTCTGGGGAGTAACGGCAGACGACACCAGATTCTACCATGTGGTCGCAGCGCTGGACGCCCGCACAGCTCAGCAGGTAGCGAGCCTGCTCGATCAGCCACCAGCCAGCAGCAAATATGAGGTGCTCAAGGCTGCGCTCATCCAGCGCTACACGCTCTCGGACTGTGAGAGAGCGGAGAGGCTCCTGACGCGGTCCGAGTTAGGAGATGGTTCGGCCATAGACCTGATTGAGAAGATGCTGGCATTAATGGGCACGGACGACGGGCACTTTCTGTTTGCCCACCTCCTCTGGAACCTTCCAACAGTGGCGAGAGCAGTTCTGGCCAATTCGCTGTTGCTGGCCGCGCGCAACTACCGTGCGCTAGCCCAGGAGGCAGACCGGATCATCCTCACCACCAGGGCGATCACAGTCAGCGCGGCAGCGGCGGAGCCCAGCGAGACGACCAGAGGAGGCGAGGAGCCACTGACGGTAGCAGCAGCGGGGGCCAAGGAGCGCCAGAGAGACACGCTCTGTTTCTACCACCGCCGCTTCTGAGAGAAGGCACGCAGATGTGCGCCCCCGTGCCAGTTCAAGCGCTTGGGAAACGCCAAGGCTGGGGGTCGGTAGCAGCTGCGACCCTCGGTGAAGAGAACAAGCTGCTCTACTTGACGGACGCACGCTCGGGGAGGCGTTTCCTCATGGACACCGGAGCCCAGAAGAGTTTCATCCTGCCGACCTACGCTGACCGGCTGGCAGGACCTAGCAGCCCCAAGATGTTGGCAGCAAACGGCTCGGATATTAAGACCTTTGGTGAGAGGACTCTGCTCTTATCTCTACACGGCCATACATATGAGTCGACTTTTGTCGTAGCAGCACTGAATTACCACATCCTGGGGGCTGATTTTCTGTGTGCACACGGTTTACTGGTTGATGTTGCTAACAGGCGCCTGGTTAATGCACTGTCCTTTGACTCTCTCCCCTGTATAGCTCGAGTGACCCAGCCAACAGCACAAGCCAACGTCACAGCTACAGGCGGTAAGTTCCACACACTGCTCACTCACTTCCCAGCACTCACGGTCCCGACGTTTTCCGCGGCCATCGCTAAACACGGGGTGGAGCACTTTATCACCACCACCGGGCCGCCCATTTTTGCAAGACCTCGGCGCTTGGACGCAGCTAAACTGGCCATAGCGCGCGAGGAGTTCGCCAACCTGGAAAGGTTGGGCATCATCAGGCGCTCGAACAGCCCATGGGCTTCCCCGCTACACATGGTCCCTAAGGCTGAGGGCTCGTGGCGACCGTGCGGGGATTTCCGCAGGTTGAACAATGCCACAGCGCACGACCGCTACCCAATTCCCCACATACAGGATTTTTTCATTCACCTTGCCAGAGCACGCATTTTTTCCAAAATAGACCTGGTTCGCGGTTACCACCAAGTCCCAGTGCGCGCTGAGGACATACCCAAAACAGCAGTAATAACTCCGTTCGGTCTATTCGAGTTCCTGCGCATGCCATTTGGGTTAAAAGGAGCGGCACAGACGTTCCAACGCATGATGGATGCAGAGCTGTGCGATCTCCCGTTCGTGTTCGTCTACCTGGACGATATCCTGGTAGCCAGTGCGTCCGAAGATGAACACGAAACCCACCTCACGATGGTTTTCCGGAGGTTGGAGGAGCACGGGTTAATAATCAACCAGGTGAAATGCCAGTTCGGCGTGACGGAGATTGATTTTTTGGGGCACCGTGTCTCTCCGGAAGGAGCGATCCCGCTGCCCGACAAAGTGCGCGCCATGGCGGATTTTCCCCGGCCTCAGACGGTCAGGGCACTGCAGGAATTTTGGGGGAAGGTGAACTTTTATAACCGTTTCCTTCCCCGCGCGGCGCAGCTCATGCAACCATTGTATGCCGCGCTCAAGAAACAGAAACCCGCGGATAGGGTCGAATGGACCCCGGAGCGAGAGCGGGCGTTCTTGGAAGTTAAAGCAGCCCTGGCAAACGGCGCACTGCTGGTGCATCCGGACCCGGCGGCCCGCATAGCGCTTACCACCGACACTTCAGGCATGGCCATAGGGGCTGTCGTGGAGCAGCGCGTCGCCGGGGCTTGGCAGCCGCTCACCTTTTTCAGCAGAACTTTGCGCGACAGCGAACGTAAATACAGCGCGTTCGACAGAGAGTTGCTGGCTCTCCACCTGGCCATACGCCACTTCCAGTTCTGGCTGGAAGGGCGCAGCTTCACCGCGTTCGTGGACCACAAGCCGCTAACATTCGCGATGGCCAAGGTTTCAGAACCGTGGTCGGGCCGGCAGCAGAGACAGCTGGCTGCGATCTCAGAGTTTACTACCGATATTCAGCATGTGTCGGGTAAACTGAATGTGGTGGCGGACTGCCTCTCGCGTGCCGTGGTGGCCCCGGTCTGCGTGGGGATAGATTACGCAGCCATGGCCGCGGAGCAGATTAGCGATGCAGATGTGCGCACGCTCCAGTCTGGACCAACAGGGTTAAGGCTGGAGAGCAGGGTGCTGCAAGATGGCGCCCCCCCCCCCCAATCTGCGATGTCTCCACGGGTCGCCCGCGTCCGGTGGTCCCGGTTGCGTGGCGCCGCCGCGTGTTTGAGTCGGTTCACACTCTGGCGCACCCAGGAGTGCGCGTGTCGGTCAAAATGGTGGGAGAGAAGTTTGTGTGGCCGAGCCTACGCAAACAAGTGAAAGAGTGGGCTGCAGCCTGCGTGGCGTGCCAACGAGCCAAGGTACACAGACACACAAAGGCTCCCTTGGAGCCGTTTCGTATCCCGACTAAGAGGTTCGACCATGTTCACGTGGACCTCGTGGGCCCCTTCCCGCCATCACAGGGGTGCACGCACCTCCTGACAGTGGTGGACCGCACCACGCGCTGGCCAGAAGCGGTCCCGCTGGCAGCAACCACGTCCGCAGACGTAGCGCGCGCTTTTTTAACAGCATGGGTGGCGCGTTTTGGAGTCCCGCCGGACATTACGTCCGACAGGGGCCCTCAATTTGTTTCCGAACTCTGGTCCGCAATGGCCCGCAGCCTGGGTGTTACAATTCACCGCACAACCACGTACAACCCACAGGCTAATGGGTTATGCGAGCGTTTTCATAGATCACTGAAAGCAGCACTCAGGGCTTCATTGACGGATGCAAATTGGGTAGACAGGCTGCTGTGGGTTTTATTGGGGTTGCGCTCCGCGCCGAAAGAGGATCTGGAAGCTTCCCCAGCAGAGCTCGTTTTTGCGCAGCCCCTACGGCTGCTCGGGGAATTTCTACCAGATAATCCCACGCCGGGCAGCTGCCCGTCTCAGCTTTTGCAGCGTAGCGCAAACACAGGCACGCTGCCGGGCCCTGCCCACCACAGTTTTCCGCATGTTTTCGTGCCTAAAACTTTGAAGAGTACGGAGTTCATGTTCGTCAGACATGACGCCCACTGCCCTCCATTGCGCCCACCCTATGATGGACCGTTCAGAGTGTTGGAAACAGGGGATAAGCATTTTTTGCTAGACTTGGGGGATAGGCGAGAAAAAATTGGCATACACAGGCTCAAACCCGCTTTTGTTGTGGCGGACGAGCAAGTGCTGTTGGCTAGGGCCCCTCGGCGTGGAAGATCCCCACAGAGAGCTCCCTAGGGAAACGATTCACCAGAGCAGCCACACGGACAGACTGAAGTGCCCCCCCCCCCCCCAGTCACAGCCCACCCGCAGTCAGACACACTCCCAGCAGCCCCCCACCAGCACAGCAGCGCCACGGAGGCGGTAAACCCCAGTTACAGCAGATAGGGGAGGAGATGGAAGCCCAAACAGCATGTGGACTGATATTCTATTGTTCTATCACAGCATGTGGACTGTTATTCTATTGTTCTATCTAAGATGCTGGGGGGGGGGGTGGAGTTTAGCACCTTGGGGGAGCCAGATTATTTAGCATCTCAGACAAGAGACAGTGGATAAACATGGGAGAACAATGCTCAGGAGGTTCCTGGCGAGATTGCAGGAAGGAGTCAAGGACGTAGGGGGTTGAATGCAGTGTGATGCAAATGTCATGTGTGTGGAGAAATGCCATGAAACTGAAGAGGAGAGTGCCTGCTGAAATGTTCAGTCTGTTCTGTGCTAGAGAGATGTGAAGTGTGTAATAAACTGTGTGTCATGAGCCCGACTCTTATTTCACACACTCCACAACCCCACCCCCACCCCCACAACCACAAACATCACTGCAGTTGGTTTGGAGACATTTTTTACAAAAACCAGTGCAATTATTCTTTTATTTTTTCCATGTAAAATTTCATCTTTTATCTTCTGAATGGCATTTTCCACAAAATTTTATGACTTTCTCAGTAATCTGCAGTTTTTTTCTTGTAACTTTGGCCTTTCTTCCTCATATAGTGTCACTTTAACCTTCTTTGTTTTTCTACAGATGTAATTACTGCTACCTGAATGATATCATCATTTGAAGACTTCTGAGGACAATAAGTTTCAGGAAGGATATCATTAAGGCCTGACTGACTGACTGACTGAATGAATGAATGTGAATTTTATTCAGTAATGAACATACAGTCAAAACAACTAAAAATATGTAGGACACATAAGAACAACCAAAAGGGTGTAGGCTGAAGCTAGTGCTTATATAGCACCTACCTCGTTCCAATTTTAAAATCAATAACATAAAAATTTAAGTCATACCCAGAGTCATTCCCAAAAAAGTGAAAAGAAAGTGTAGAATAAAGAACAAGTAGGGCCCCATTCCTGTCTTTGCCTTAGGCCCCAAATGGACTAAGTCTGCCCCTGGTTCTGGGCTGCTCTCTCTACTTCCCTCCAGTTGGTTCCCTGCTGTTTCATCTCCACCTCAGTGTCTCGTCTCCAGCTGTTTTGAGGCCGGCCTCGCTTTCTCTTCCCCTGCGGGTTCCAGGCCAGGACTTGGCATGTGATGCTGGTTTCCTGAGGGTGTGTCTAATCCAGTCCCACTTCCTCCACAGAATCTGTTCTGCCACTGGTTTCTGTCCCGCTCGCTCTCATAGGTCTTCATTCCTGATCTTCTCCGGCCACCTGATGTTAAAGATGCACCTCAGGCATGTGTTAAAGAAAGTATGGATCTTCTTCTGCTGCATCATCTTTGTCGTCCTCCAGGTCTCACATCTGTAAAGGAGAACAGACTTGACGTTAGAGTTGAAGATGTGAAGTTTTGTTCTTGTGCAGATCTCTTTTGATGCCCAGATATTCTTCAGTATGACAAAAGCTGCTCTTGCCCACCCTGGCTGTGATGTCTCGGTCTGTGCCCCCGTCGATCCACCACGCTTCACAGGTAAAAGACTCCACCTCTCTGATGGGCTCTCCTCCAACTGTGACTGGTATGTTGGCAACAGTGATAATCTTCATCAACTCTGTTTTAACAATGTTTTAACAGGGGGCACAAATACAGTGGGGAAAATAACTATTGAACATGTCAACATTTTTCTCATTAAACATATTTCTGATGGAGCCATTGACCTGAGATTTTCACCAAATATCAGTAACAACCCAAGTAATCCATACATACAAAGAAATCAATGTAACTGTTCACAAAACAAGTTATATTTAATAAAGTGGAATTACACAGGGAATAAGTCTTGAACACAAAGAATAAGAGGTGCAAAAAGGCATAGAATGCCAAGAAACCAGCTGAAATCCATCAGAATTTAGGGAGCCATCCCATCTCCCATCAGTGCAAATTAATTTCAGCTGGTGAAGTCCTGACCTCATGATGAACTCATGATGCAAAGAGCTCTCTCTAGACCTTCACAACCTTATTGTTGCAAAACATAATGATGGCATTGGTTACAGGTGCATTTCTAAACTACTGAATGTTTCAGTGAGCACTGTTGGAGCCATCATTCAGAAGTGGAAAGAACATCATTTTACTATAAACCGGCCATGACCAGGAGCTCCTTGCAAGATTTCTGACAGAGGAGTCAAATGAATTATCAGAAGAGTTATCAAAGAGCCAAAGACCACTCATGGAGAGCTCCAGAAAGACTTGGAGTTAGCAGGTACTGCTGTTTCAAAGAAAACCGTAAGTAATGCACTCAACCGACAAGGGCTCTATGCCTGCTCAGCTCGCAAGATTCCATTGCTGAAGAAAAAGTATGTTGAAGCTCATTTAAAGTTTGCTGCACAACATTCAGGCAAGCCAATAAAATACTGGGAGAATATAGTCTGGTCAGATGAGACTAAAGTTTAATTTTTTGGATGCCATAACACACCGCGCGTTTGGCGGAGAAATGGCACTGCACATCCCATCATGGTGTGGGGGTGTTTTTCAGCCCATGGTACAGGCAGACTTCATATAACTGAAGGAAAGATGAATGGACAAATGTACAGAGACATCCTTGATAAGAAGTTGTTGCCATCTGCCAAGATGCTGAAGATGAAATGAGGGTGGACATTTCAGCAAGACAATGATCCCAAACACACAGCTAAGGAAACTCTCAACTGGCTCCAGAAAAGGAAAATAAAGCTGCTAGAATGGCCCAGTCAGTCACCTGACCTGAATCCAATTGCAAATCTATGGAACGAACTGAACATCAGAGTTCATAGAAGACACCCATGGAACCTTCAAGATTTGAAAACATTTGTGTGGAAGAATGGGCTAAAATCACTCCTGAACAATGCCTGCGCCTAATTTTTCCATACAAGAGGCATCTGGAAGCTGTTATTACCAACAAAAGTTTTTCTACTAAATATTAAATGAATTTCACCAAGCGTGTTCAACATTTATTCCCTGTGCCATTCCACTTTATTATATATAACTTGTTTTGTGAACACAGTTGCTTTGATTTCTTTGTATGTATGGATTACTTGGGTTATTACTGATATCTGGTGAAAATCTCAGGTCAGTGGCTCCATCAGAAATATGTTTAATGAGAAAAAAGTTGACATGTTCAATACTTATTTTCCCTGCTGTGTATCTTGCTTTCAGGAATGGTTCTGTCTTATTTTGTTATATTCCTCAGACTGGGGCGATGGTTCATCTTTCAGCAGGACAATGACCCTAAGCACACAGCCAAAATATCAAAGGAGTGGCTTCAGGACAAATCTGTGAATGTCCTTGAGTGGTCCAGCCAGAGCCCAGACTTGAATCCAATTGAACATCTCTGGAGAGATCTGAAAATGGCTGTACACAGACGCTTCCCATCCAACCTGATGGAGCTTGACAGGTGCTGCAAAGAGGAATGGGCCAAACTGCAGAGATTTGCAAAAATCTAAAAAAAAAAACAAAAAAAAACTTTTTTCACATTATCATTATGGGGTATTGTGTGTAGAATTTTGAGGAAAAAATGAATTTAATTCCTTTTGGATTAAGGCTGTAACATAAAATGTGGAAAAAGTGAAGTGCTGTGAATACTTTTCGCATGCACTGTATAAATGAAAACCCTCCCCAAATTTGGGACCCCAGTCACACACTAAAGTAATGAAAACAGTGCACTAAATGGCCTAACACATTCGCACAAAATAACTAAAACAGGGCTGAGGGGTGGACTACCATGCAGCCCAATTATTTTGCCACGCCTAAACTAAAAGAGTCCATGCATAAACTAAAATTACACGCTGTGCTCCTAAAGAAAAACACACAAAATAATCCATATCATAACATGCATGAGAAAAATACCAAAGAACTATGAATAAACAGTAACTCTGGTGAAAAACACTAACTTGCATGGGCGTCCAGGGCAGCCCCTCAACAGGCATGCCCCTGGAGACCACAGACACCCAGAATGATGGCCGATCTTCTGGACGGCAGGGCCCGGATCCCACACTGCCATCACCGACCACCACTCTCGTCCAGCTCCGCTACCAGAAGCCTCTTCCCGGACACGCCGCAGCTCATTGGTATTCCTCGCCGAACCATCAGGCCATCCAAAGCACACTGCGCCCAGCTCAGCCATGATACGCAGGTGTTCCTGGCGTTTCGCTGGCTGTCGTCCGGCCTGTATTTGCCATGGACACTCCTCTTCTGAAGCCGTTGTAGCGATCGCCATCGTAGCTGCAGATCCTCCATCCCTCTGTGGCCAACACATTGGTGCAACTCGCTGGCGCAGGCGCTTCGCCATTGAACTCGGTGGCTCCCTCCACCATATCCCGAGTGCCGGGACTGAGACTCCCCCTGCGTCGAACCTGAGCAAACCTGGTGCTGCTTGACCGCCGTGGCGTCCGTTAGCCCTTTGTACCGTTCGCTCCCAGTGTCCATCTCTGACTGTATTTCGTCTCGGGTCGAGAAGCAGTCCTGTACTTCCTCTCTGTCGTCCCAGGTGCTTCATGCACTGTGTTCATGCCCAGTCGCTGCTGCTGCTTTTCGAGGTTCTCAGCATGCACGGGCTCCCCCTCCCGTTGCTCCCACTCTGGCTGTGGGGAAAACTGAGCCAAGTTAGTTCACTGCTCTCCCTCTGTGCTGTGGTCACTCTTAGTGCTGTGCTCTTCGGCTGGCTTGCAGTTCCCGATGGACCCTGGCTCCCTCTTTTGTGGCTCCGATTCCACCGTGTTATCTAGCTTGTAGCTGTTAGCTTCTGTGTTTGGCACCTACCTAACTCTGTGGCTAATTTCTCCGTTGCCACTAGCTAGGCTGTTAGCTCCCCCGAGCTAGCTAGCTTAGCGTCTTTTGGCGCCAACAGCCTTTCAACCCACAGCTCCGTGTGTGTCCGGCAAAGTAATCAGCAAGCAGCCCGACAGCATCTGCATAAGACTTCATCTCCCTGAACGTGTGGAAAAAGACCTTCTACGCCGGGATTGTGAACCAGAAGCGCTCGCTTCCGCACTCCGTTGATTTTACCCAGGCCAATCGCCACAATGTACCCCTCAAACGCGGCCAACCAGCAAGGCCACACAATTGCTGGTTCTCCTGGATACTGCAGAAATGGCCGTAGAGGTGCACCACACACCTCCATGAGTTAATCCTCAGTTGCCAATGTTTTGCATGGAATAAGTGAGACGTCAGTCATCTTATGCCAAGCAACGAACTGAACTTTATTGAGATTCACACCAACTATATACAGTGGTCGCAGCCCACCTGATGTTGCTACCCCCAGACGGCTACGGCAAGCCCCAAGGGCCACACTCACATCTCACACGGTGGTCTTCAAATGTAAGCAAATTGACAGTGATTTCAAATTAAGTAAAATAAGCCAGAGATATGCTCATTTATTTCTTTATTTTTTTTAAAGTAAGACAAGTAATATAAGCAGATAAAGATGTTTACATGAATAAGCAGAAAGTGACACATGAATGTAGGGTTTCACACTTTTAACCGAAATACACAAAGAAACAAAAAGAGAAAATATAATCTAAATGATCAAGCATATTCAACATTGTAGACCCCTTTATCAAAAAGCAAGATTATATAATAAATGAACACTCCATTTCTATTTGCAGGGGCTTTTATTTGTCAAACTTTACACTTCAAAACGTAAGAAAGTAAAAGATAAAAGGTAAATATTTCAAATATCAACATTTTAAAGGTGATAGACAAGATTCTGACCTCCTGGCCAGTAGGTGTCACACTTACTCTTTGACTAACTGGTTGGTAGAGACGTTTGACATCAACCCAGTCATGCCATTGGCTGTGATATCTTTACCAGCCATAGATTTGTTAACATTAGATAGAACATGGCTTCATATACATAGCTTACTTATATGATTACACTAAATACAATAAACAATTGTTTATATATCCAATTATGACAGTTACCAACAGAATATGGCACCTCGTTTGCCATCAAAATGTTGGCCATGTCCTATCTAGGTTATATCTATGTTACCTGCCAACCGTAGTCTTGTCATCCAGCTGCTCAAATGTAAATATGATTTTGGTCCTGTAAAATTTTTTTTTCCATCAAAATATAACCCTTTTAAGTATACAAAGACTTTATTCTTCACCATTCTCAACATTTTTTGATGTATTATTGAAAAAAACATTTTTCATGAAAATATAGTCCTGTTCAACTTTCTGTATGCTCAATAAGTGTTTTAATTTATTGTTTGCATTTTTACATTTTCTTCCCGTTTGGGAGGGGTGATCTGGCATGACTAATCCCTTTTATCTGATACAGTGTCCATTTGAGCCATCTTAAGAATTATTCCATTCCTCCTCCTACATTAAACAGCATACAGATAGATTATTTCTGAGTGATCTCACACAAATTCTCAGAGGAAAAAAAAAAAATCCCCACCACCATACTACTGTAAGGATTTCTTTTAAAATTAAATGGCAGTGATACACCTGGCTCAATATTATTGGCTATAATTTCTCTGAGCATTCATATAATCAGTCAGCAACATATGAAACATTGACATTGGTGAAATATTCCACATTAACGTGATACTTTAGAACAAACTTAAACGTTAGCCTTATTCAGTGGCTGTGCACTGTGCAACTGTTAACAAGGCAGCTGAATAGCATTCATATTGGGGTTACATTGAATAACATCAAGCTTCTGATTCAGAATTGCTTTGTGTCCAATTTTTACAGAGTGTGAACATCAAGGCTAAGTAAACATTTACAGACTACAGTAAACAATGTAAAAATAACTAAGAAACCTCCCATCAGTACTAGCACTAAAAATAAATGCCAATGCTAAATTATATCCCTGTACAATGGTTTTTAATTTAAAACGTCTTGAACATTTTCTGAACTGCATCGTATATAATAACCATAGATTGCATATAAAATATGAATGTAACAACTGTCTCTTTACGGGATCCCAAGCTCTTCTAAATATTCTGATTTATCATGCTAGCAAACTTTAATTCAAATCATAATGTACAAAATCAACATCAGTTTTACTCAATAGAATGTTAAACTATCAACTGAGGCCATAAACTCAACAAAAAATATTCAATAGTCCAATGAAAGCACCAAGGTGCTGTGCCTCGGTGCCTGTGGCATGGTAGCATGGGTGGCTGCAAAAAAGTGGCACTCCGACCTCTACTGGCCGAGGACAGTTATTACAATACCTTTTTTTTCACTGCGGCATTGACAGAAATGGTGTTAAATTTATGTTTATTTCCAAAACAAAGTGTTATTTTGAAATTCTGGCAAATTGAAAGTCAACAAAATATGGTGATACAATGATACAAGCCTTTAGTCCCACTTAATTTTGACTGGGCGAGCTGAAACAGTGAGGCGGACAGACAGATACAGCCACAAACAGATGCACTAACCGATTACTGTATGCCTCTGTTTCACCAAGGCATAGTAATACCAACATGCAAGTTTCTCATTGACTTCTGTACAACTAAACTTCTGTGGATGCAGGAGTTGCCACCTGCTGGCCACCAGATAGAATTGTAGCTTTAACCCTTTTACTGCTAAATTCGCCATATGGCGCCTGGGGAAACGCAAGGCAACTCAAGCCCCCCCCCCCCCCCCCCCCCGGTCAAGAGTGGTAAAAAATTTTGTCAATAAAATAGTTCAGATTTCCAAGGCTATAACTTAAAAGTTACAAGAGATAATGGCTTACTGTCAATTAGAAAGATGTAGAATATCATCTAATTTGCATAATGTTGTGGCAGCTATATAAATTACATAACTCAGTCAAAAGTGGACTTTGGACACATTTACATAAAGAATGGTCCGTTTTTTTTGACGCCGATTTGTCTATAGGGGAATGTTTTTATCTCATCTTCAAAGTATATGAACCAGAAAATCAATAAAATGTCAATAAAACATATTTCTCTCTTACCTGTTACCGGGAGGGGGGGCTCGCCCGCCCACGTGACTGGTCCATTTTCGTCCATCTTAGCTGATGCTTCTGTGTTTGCTCAGTCATTTACACCGTGTACCACATCTACAAACTCTTATGATTACCCCACGTGAATTTCGTTTGTATTGCGTGGCTATTTTTTCTGTTTGGTGCATTATTCCTGTGGGAATCCATGCCGCCAGTGAGCGCCACCATCTTGGTACGGGGAGCTCAGTTTTTTGTTACATCGACCTCGATGTAACACGTTTACTTAGTAATTTACACCCGTGTACCACAT
Organism: Pholidichthys leucotaenia; assembly: GCA_020510985.1. NCBI lineage: Eukaryota > Metazoa > Chordata > Actinopteri > Cichliformes > Pholidichthyidae > Pholidichthys > Pholidichthys leucotaenia. Next base: position 149,747,735 of record CM035841.1, read on the forward strand.
CTACAAACTCTTATGATTATCCCACGTGAATTTTGTTTGTATTACATGGCTATTTTTCCCATTTCATGCAGTTTCCATTATCATCGCTATCACGATGACCAAACACGGCAGCATCCACATTGTTGTGTGAGCTCAAAGTGGAAAAAGGACGAATAATAATGAGGACTTCTTCTTCTTTGCTGTATTCCATGTCAGCCACCTTCTAAACTGTCAGATCAATAGAGATTAGTACAAATTCTCAGTATAGCTGGGGGACGTCAATAAGTTGACACGTGCAGTTGCTGCGATGTGCCGCTGGGGGCGCATGGCCCGTCCATTTAATCCGGGCAGTTAAAGGGTTAAAGCACCTCCACATTACATAACCAGAGGCTACACCCATCTAATTCTAGATGATCGATCTGTTTTTGTTTGCAAAGCAGATTTCTGAGCACTTGCAGTACAAATTACTTTCTCACTCTCACAGTCTTGTTGAACGCAGTTTAGAAATGATGCATCTACTGTATGTATGACACCACAACCTGACTTTGAAATGAGGCAGAAAGTTAATGCATGTTATCTAGAGATCTTTCTTAAGCACTAATTGGAGGTGGGCAGTAACATTTACTCAAGTATGTGTTGTCAAGTCCCACTTTTACACAACTGTAATTTCATGAGTCATTTTATTGAAAGAATACATTTTACTCTTATATGAGTACATTTTTATTAAAAAAAATGGTTAGGATGGTCATTTTTTAATACTTCTCATAAGTAAGTATATTATTTTATTTCACTTAAATCAAATATGAAATAATTTTTATTTTTATGATGTAAAAGAATGGGTGAAAGGTTGCAAATTTCTGAGAAAAAAGTAAAAATTTACCCGTAAAAGTTGCAATTTTACTTTAAAAAGTCAACTTGATGACAACTAAGTCAAAAAATGTATAAGAAAAAAATCACTTATTTTTCTTTAAAAACTATAAATTTTTGAAAGCCAATTTTACAACAAAATGTCGAATCTCAAATTTGCAAAATTATGTGGGGAAAAAAACATTTCATATTTCATTAAAAATTGTAAATTTATGTGGAAAAAAGTTAAAGTTGTGCAAAATAGGTTTAAATTTGCAAAAGTAATACATTTGCAAGAAGAAGGCAGCAATATTATGAGAACAAATGCTAATCTATGATAAAATAGTCACCAGTTTAATAGAAAAACCTCCAACCTCAAAACTTATTAGCTGATACTTTACTTTTCCTTAACTAATGCTTTGGGTAACAGTCCTTACTTGTACTTGAGTAGTTAATTCATAAGGTAACACTACCTTTTCTCAAGTATAATTACTGGCTACTCTACCTACCGCCGACATTAATGGGTGTAACATTTTAACTTTTTTTTCCTGGGTCAGAAGCGTGGCACATGCCTCTCTGTGTAAGCAGCACATACGCCAAAACCAAAAGTAATATTTCATGCCCAGTGTGAACTTCAGTCCCTTTCAACTCTCCCCCCGCCCCGCCTTTCCACCGCTAGCTCATGCCCAGGAGCCTGCGCGGGGGCAGAACACCTGTGGCTCCAGAGAGCCGCCGCCTCCTCTCTTCATGCTCCCTCAACAAGGAGGCCAAGAGCATGAAAAATGGGCTGAGCAGGAGTCATCCGTCAAAGCTAGGAATGCCGTTCTCTGCCTTTATCCACTTTTGTGTCCTCTCTGGCTCCCCTGCACTCTGTATCACTGGCTAAAATATTTTTAGGACGCTATGGCATGGGGACGCACTTTAACTAAGGCTGGTGAAGCTGGTAAAAAGGAGGGTCACTTAAAGTCATGACCTCATGACTAAGTTCCTATAAAGTCAAACTTTTACTTTTTTTTTAAGTAGTTGCTATTCAACTTTACCACACCCAAAAAAAAAAGGGCTAATTCTAAAGGAATTCCTACCACTCTTACCTACAAAAACATAAGAATCAATCCCCTTCAGGAACCCAATTACTAATACCAGCTTGTGCATGGTAATGACACTGCGGGACAATGTTTGTACAGCATGACGGCAGGTGAGATTCAGTAATGTAAGACGTTTAGTTATTAAACATATGAAACTGTGTAAACATTTCACCTTGAAAAGTTATGGATGCTTGAAAAATGCCACCCATGTATCAAAGAAAAAAATTATCACATTCTCTGTATAACTACACACACCAGAGGCAGTTGCCATGAAATTATTGTACTAATCTTTTCCTTTAAGATCCAAGTAGTAGAAAGAGACAAAAATTCTGTGCTTGAACATAGAAATTAGCCCTGCAGGAATTACTGCAAATATTTACATGTTGAAACCTGTTTTAAAATCAAAAAAGTCTAACTTGATGTGTTTCTTGCAGCAAAGAAAAATGTGAAGGAACTCAAAAAAAAAAAAAAAGCTATCAAAATATGACACCATTACATGAAGCATACGGTTAATAATTAGTTGGTGAGGTCAAATGTAGCTCATACTGTATGATGTTCCAGGTTATCTATGAAACTGTCAGCAAAAACATCATTTCACAACTGGAGATGTAGCGCAAGAGACACGATGACGACTAAAATTAAGGATTATTTAACTGCTAATCTGCAACCAAGAAGACCCCTTTTTTTGTTTTATACTGAAAATGCACAAACTTCCCATTCCAACTCTTGCACAACCTGGCAACAGACTACCTTAACAGGCGGCACCACTGTTGGCAAAGATTTACTATGTTTTTCTCTCGCATAACCCCCCCTTCCCACAAAGAACAAAAGAGGCTACTCTTCAGTGTGGAAGAGTGGCCAAAAGAAGACAAACACAGCAGGGGGGGTTTATTGTTGGTCCAGTGCCCAGGAGATGCGCTCCTATTGAAGTGGCGGGTATTGGTTAACAAGAGTAAGTTATATAATGGTGTCCCCCTGGATGGATTACTTTGGAAGACTCAAAGTAAGTTTCTAATTTACATGGGTGCACAAAGCAAGAATGAAAATCTTTACAGTGGAGGGATAATCTATGCCTCTCGTATGTTTAACAGTTGCAGAACCTTGAGAAAGAGAATAATGAATGGGAAAACTACAGCTCATGATCAAAAAGGAATCATATTAAGACACTTGTTCCACCACAACAGTCACTGCTGCCTCTGCTCCTGCCGCCGCCGCCCCCGCTGCCTCCGCCAGGCTTTTCTCCTTATTCCCACCTGCTTCTTCCTCTTCATCCAGACCAACATCTTCGACATGCTCTGGAACTGCCAGGCTGGCAGCATGATCGCCATTCACCTCGCACTCCACGCTTGGTGCTTTTCCATTGATTGCTAGCTCTGCCTTCATGCTATCTGGCGTTGAGCTGGTCAGCATCTCCATCTCAGCAATTTCCTGGTGGTACACCTCTGCCACAGGAACCTCACCATCCGTGCTTCCCAGAGGAGGAATCTCTACGTGGGCTTCTTCAGAAGGCGAGACTATCTCCTGTGAGGGGAACTGTCCATCTCGAACCTTTTTGACATTGAAGGTCATGTTGGTCACCTTGAACGAGGAGGTCTTAGCAGTCGGGCTCTTGGGGTGGTTAGCAGAGAAACTCCTTATGAGCTTCTCACGTTTCTCTGGGGGCACGATCCGCTTAGTGAACTGGTTCACCTTCTTCTCAATGCTCTGGGGGGAGAAGGCCTTCTTGAGACTATCCACCTTCTTTAGACTGTTGCGCTTGAAAGCGTCGGCCCTTCTCTCAAATTTGCGAGGAGCTGCCCCAGAGGCCTCGTACTTCAGCATCTCATCTTCCCCTCGGTGTGCCATTAGATCACCTTCTTCCTCCGAAGACAGGCTAATGGTCTGGAGAGTCTCGTCTTGGGGACGAAAGCCATCAACAGAGCCTGTGACAGAAGGGGTAGGGTGGGTGGATTCGGCGTCATACTGGCTTGGAACTGGGGTCTTGAGGGAATCCTGAACAGCTACACTGGTGGGGATCTCATTGTCTTCCTGTTGGGAAAAAGGAGGACAGAAATTGATGAGTTAAAAGGGTAATAATTTTATCTAGAAGGGGAGAGTTATTAAATCAGGCATAATTGGACAAAGAATGGCAAAAATGGTGGACCCAGAACATCATTCTGGCCTCATAAACATGGTCCGAGGTCACCATCCATCCATCCATAAACCAAAGCCTACTGAAAGCTCAAATGGCACCTCAGAGCTTGAGAGCTTTGATCCTCAGCAAAACCTGCCTGCAGAAGACCCACCCAAGGATCACTGTGTGTGAGTTTGTCAAACGTCCAGGTAATTTTCTATGACGATGATTGATTCTTGAAATAACAATTTTGTCTTTGGTGGAATGAGCTGAAAGAGAAAATGGATGCAAATGCAAGAAGAAAATGCAAATAACACAATGTTGCACTTTTGGATTTAAAACGTTTCAAATACAGCACAAAAAATGCAAAAATCTATAAACGGTTATAAATTTAAGAGGGGAAAAAACAAATATACAATTAGCAGAAAAGTAAAAACAATTCAAATAAAAAGCTTCAGATTTACAAGGAAAGTAGGGCTGTAATCAAATATTTGATTATCCACACAGTCTGTTACATTGGTATTCTGCTTTCAAGTTTGATATTTCGATATTCACCTTTACAAAATGTACCCCCATCAGAATTCACAAAAAAGTAACCATTTGATGAAAAATTTACAAAAAAAGTCACAAAGTTACATTAGCAAATTTGCAAATATACAAGAAAAAAAACAAATTCACATGGCAAATTGTTAGATTTACAAAGAAATACATTGCATATTGATATGACAAATAGTAAATTTACAAGAAAAACATCTTAGATTTACAAGAAAGGCTTCAAATTTATGACAAAAAAGTTCCAAATTTGCATTAAAAGCTCCCAATTTATAAGAAAAGCCACATTTCTGAGAAAAAAAAAAGCATCGACACTGATGCAGTTTACTGAGGAAGAAAAATGACCGTACAGAATATTCTAATATTGTACAGAATATTGCTCTTGAATATTCAGAGCAAATTATTTCTTGCAATTTTTACTCATAAATGTGAAGTTTTTCTTGTAAATTTAAGATTTGTTTTCCTTGTAAATTTGCATTTCTTATAAATATGCATCTTTTCTTGTAATTTCAAGCTTTTTTTTTTAAAAAATTTGAGAACTCTTTTTGTCATGCAAATATGAATCCTTTTGTCTTACAGGGGTGGGAATCACTACAGGCCCCACAATACTTGCGATAAGCTGAGTATTGTGATATTATATATTGTGATTTCCCATTCTGATCTTTGTTTTGTTCCAGCTAGATTTTAGGAGTCACTCCTTTGCTGTGCTGACCTAACCAGGCAGTAAGCATTTAGCACCATCTAGTGGACTGAAAAAGTATGGCTATATAGATGGAATAACCTTGCAACTACCCATCTTGCTTCACCTTGACAATAAAAAGTAAAATAATATTTTGAAAAACTTCTCATATGGCTCTTTCCATAGCAAAAGATGCTGATGTCTGTTTTAGTTCTTCTTTCCCTCTCTTTGATTTGGTGCCCACTCATCTGTATACAATCATGACATCAAACTCATGTGGGCAGGCACACACACACACACACACACACACACACACACACACACACACACACACACACACACACACACACACGTGCGCGCTTCTCCACTGGGACTTTATGAGCTTGAGTTCCCGCCCACTATCTCCCCTATCTTTTTGCACCCAGGAGTGAGTGGCAGTGAGGCTTCAGTGGTCGACATCCTCCGCTGCACCCCTGAAATGCTCACAAACCTGCGCCATCGCTGGAGGATCGGCTCTCGGAGGACCAAAAGCAGAGCACGGTTTAAAGCTGATTTTTAAGTTTTAGTCTCCACAACACATGAGTAGGCATGGGTTTATTTGCAGCATAAAAAGGCTTGAGTTAAAAGAAATTCAACCTGCTGCACTAAATACTGCTGAAAGTATCTTTTAGGATATTCTTTCACTACAACTAATCCCAAACTAAATTTACAATTCAATGGTAATCCTGTATAACAGGTAATAAAACGGAAGATTTTGGACCCGTGTCTTGACAGCTCATTACCTTGGTCTGAAATACAGTACAGTTAATTCCCCAGTTGATGACATCAGTCACAATAGGGGCAGGCCAAAACGAATGTTGATGATCATGCAGAACTCAGATTTGGACTGGGTAACCTTTTTTGCCTGTTCAGATGTTACACCTAGCAGGCTGCTGATCTTCAGCCAGGGATCTTCAAAATATTTCTTCGACGGCAATAAAAATAAAGCTTTTTCGTAAGACGTGTTTTCACCCCTACACACGAGTAATCCACTTGGGATACTGCACTATGATAAAATCTTTGACGGCCACAGTCTGTCAGTTCAAAAATATCTTCATCTACAGTGGTGCGAGAAAGTGTTGGCCCCCTTCCTGATTTCTCATTTTTTTGTATGTCACACTTAAATGTTTCAGATCATCAAACAAATTTAAACATTAGACAAAGATAACACAAGTAAACACAAAACACAGTTTTTAAAATGAAGGTGTTTATTATTAAGTGTAAAAAAAAAAAATCTAATCCTACATGGCCCTGTGTGAAAAAGTGATTCTCCCCCCCCGTTAAAACATAAATTAACTGTGGTTTATCACATCTTTGGAAAGCTGAGTTCAATTTCTCTAGCCACACCCAGGCCTGATTACTGCCACACCTGTTCTCAGTCAAGAAATCACTTAAATAGGACCTGCCTGACAAAGTCAAGCAGACCAAAAGATCCTCAAAAGCTAGACATCATGCTGCGATCCAAAGGAATTCAGGAACAAATGAGAAAGAAAATAACTGAGATCTGTCAGTCTGGAAAAGGTTATAAAGCCATTTCTAAAGCTTTGGGACTCTAGTGAACCACAGTGAGAGCCATTATCCACAAATGGCGAAAACATGGAACAGTGGTGAACCTTCCCAGGAGTGGCCAGCTGACCAAAATTACCCCAAGAGCGCAGCAACGACTCATCCAAGAGGTCACAAAAGACCCCACAACAACATCCAAAGAACTGCAGGCCTCAGTTAAGGTCAGACACTGGGCAAAAATAGCCTGAATGGCAGAGTTCCAAGACAAAAATCACTGCTGAGCCAAAAGAACAAAGCCTCATCTCAGTTTTGCCAGAAAACATCTTGATGACCCCCAAAACTTTGGGGAAAATACTCTGTGGACTGATGAGACAAAAGTTGAACTTTTTGGAAGGTGTGTGTCCCATTACATCTGGCGTAAAAGTAACACAGCATTTCAGAAAAGGAACATCATACCAACAGTAAAATATGGTGGTGGTAGTGTGATGGTCTGGGGCTGTTTTGCCGCTTCAGGACCTGGAAGACTTGCTGTGGTAAATGGAACCATGAATTCTGCTGTCTACCAAAAAATGCTGAAGGAGAATGTCCGGCCATCTGTTTGTGACCTCAAGCTAAAGCGCACTTGGGTTCTGCAGCAGGACAATGATTCAAAACACATCAGCAAGTCCACCTCTGAATGGCTTAAGGAAAACAAAATGAAGACTTTGGACTGGCCTAGTCAAAGCCCTGACCTGAATCTGATTGAGATGCTGTGGCATGACTTTAAAAAGGTAGTTCATGCTCAAAAACCCTCCAACGTCGCTGAATTGCAACAATTCTGCAAAGATGAGTGGGCCAAAATTCCTCCACAGCACTGTAAAAGACTCATTGCCAGTTTTCGCAGATGCTTGATTGCAGTTGGTGCTGCTAAGGGTGGCCCAACCAGTTAGTAGGTTTAGGGGGCAATCACTTTTTCACACAGGGCCATGTAGGTTTGGATTTTTTTTTTTTACCCTTAATAATAAACATCGTCATTTAAAAACTGCATTTTGTTTTTACTTGTGTTATCTTTGTCCAATATTTTTTTGATGATCTGAAACATTTAAGTGTGACAAACATACAAAAAAATGAGAAATCGGGAAGGGTGCAAACACTTTTTCACACAACTGTATCTATAAATGCAACAGGTCTCTGTGTGTTTGTGTTCCTCAGATATCTCCCAAACTGTTTGTCAGACTGGCCTCAGATTTTGTAAGTGCTTTGCTGAGGTTATGAGGGTGTGCATCCCCAAGTATGGAGTTGCTCAGTGAAAATATGTAATTTTTTATCAGTAAAAGTTTAACCACTGCTCCGTTTCCTCATGCTCTGGCTTCTAGAAGTGTGGGTGGGGTTTCAGCTTGACTCCGTACTGACTGGGTAATACGCAGCATCGTGACCAGTCACCAGAGTGCTCCGTAAACAAAATAAGGAAGTGAAAAGCGACAAATTTGACCTGAAAAAGAGAATACTGAAGATTTAATGCTTAAAAAATTATACTATGATGTTGCCGTGACTGCGTAGCTCTAAAGGATAATTTGACACATATGGAGAACATGAGGTGAGTGGGTGCGCTGGGGAAGGGGGGGGGTAGCCAGACCGCCTTACCGCAGTCCTTCCCAGCCTGCCCAGTTAACGGGAGTCTCGGCTGCTGCTTCACCCGTGTGCCACCGCTGTCCTTTGTGGCACCGCAGGTTCAATATGGCGCTCCTCCCGGTGCACAGCTATCTAAAAATTAAACGTAAACAATAATACCACCATGATTGTGGAGCAGAATGGCCAGATCAACTGCACATCATATGCAGACACATATGCACGCTTTGACTAAACGACGACCATGACAAAAATCACCCAAATTACGAAATAAATAATTTTTTATTTACTGACAAATGGGCAACACTGATGCAACAGTTGCAGCCAAATGGGTCATTCTGCTGTGTGTAATAATGTTCTGTGTTTTGTACTTATAATATTGCTAAAATATAAAAGGATGCACTACAATGGGTCTCAAATATTTGTGAACATGTCCTATTATAGTACTGCATGAGTTTATTGATGATAGACTGTAAACTAAAACAATTATGATGACTGAACAACTCCCATTCCCCAGAGTGCAAGACACAACACTTACATTCATAAGTCATAAAAGATCACACAAATAAGTCTGAAACAAATAAACAAGGGTTCTCAGTCGCTAATATTGGATGTCCCATTCATTTTCAGTAGTTCTGTAATTAATATTCACACAATCAAATAAATCTCAGTTCAGTCCCTTTCATATTTGTCAAAGTTTAACATGTGTGAGTGCCTGCATATAGGCTACACCTCTTTGTATTCCACTTCCAAGCACAGCCTACATTTGGGCCTGTAAAGCCTAACTGGGCTACCCGTTTTCACACAAGAATACTTGCTTTCTACAGGCATGCACTAGTTGGAATAAACAAAGTGAAATGAGTCTTCCTCATCATCACAAGCCTTCCGATCCATGAGGTAATTTTTAAAATGACAAGAAAAAAGTCTGATTTAAAAGCTGCAAATTTAGAAGGAAAAAAATGTAAGTATAATGAAATGGTCAGTCAGACAGCAACTCATACCTGTCATACCGGCTCGGACGTTGCCCGGGTTAACAAGATCAGGAGTTCCTGGCAGCAGAGGGCGAAGGGCAGAGCTGAGTGGAGGAATCTGATCAGACCCAAATGACAAAGTCATTGTCGCCCCCGACAGACTGCTATGATGATGATGATAAAAGTTCCAAAGTTTCACGAAAATGTTCCAAATCTATAAGAAAAGTGACAAATTTCTGTTAAGATGTCAATGCTGATGTAGTCAGCTGAGGGGGGGGGGGGCACTGAATATTCTGATGTTGATTCTGGATTGTTCTTGAATATTATGAGCCCCAAAAGTTGTATTTGTGACACCCGTGGTAAATTTCCAGTTGGGTTTGGAGTAAATGTGTGTAGTTCAGCTTATGAGTCAACAATGGGGTCCACTCCTTAATCTGTACGTAAATGTAAAGTGCAGCCATGTTTCAATACTGCAATAATGTTGGCCCCTCTTCTCTTCACCCTGTACACCTCAGACTTCTGCTACAACTCGGAGCTGTGTCATATTCAGAAGTATGCCGACGACACAGCCATTGTTGGGTGCATCAGAGATGACAGAGAGGAGGAGTATTGGAGACTAGTAGGGGACTTTGCTGCATGGTGCCACACTAACCACCTACAGCTCAACACCACTAAGACGAAGGAGCTGGTTATTGATTTTGGGAGGTCTAGACCAAGACCTCAACCAGTCCTGTTAGAGGGAGCTGAGGTGGAGGTTGCGGATTCATACAAATATCTCGGGTTGTGGTTGGATAATAAATTGGATTGGACAACATACATTAGCCACTTGTATGGGAAGACACAAAGTAGGATGTACTTCCTAAGGAGATTGCGGTCCTTCAACATCTGCAGCAAACTTCTGCGGATGTTTTACCAGTCGGTGGTTGCCAGTGTCCTCTTTTACTCTGTGGTGTGCTGGGGGGGCAGTATATCCAAGAAGGATGCGTCCAGACTGGATAAACTGATCAGGCGGGCCGGCTCTGTGGTCGGCGCGAAGCTGGACACCCTGGTGACAGTGGCAGAGATGAGGACTCTGGATAAACTGCTGGATATAATGGACAACGTCAGCCACCCTCTGCACACCGTCATCAGTGACCAGAGGAGCCTGTTCAGTGAAAGACTGCTCCTTCCCAAGTGTTGGACCAACAGGCTCAAGAACTCTTTTGTCCACCATGCCATCACACTCTATAACTCCTCACTTGGGGGGGGGGGGGCATAGAGTACAGAGGACAGTAGAGCATTCATAGTGAAATAACCTTAACTTAACCATACTTGTACAAGCCATATTTAGCCTTATATTTATACTGTGTATATTATGTTAAGTGTTTATTAAGTGTTTATTTTTTTCTTTTTTGCTTTTCTGATCTGTATGCTCCTTTTATGTGCTGCTGGAAATTTTAAATTTCCCAGAGGGAGTCATCCCAAAGGGATTAATAAAGTTAAGTCTAAGTCTATCAACCTTCCTGTTGTGGTTCCACGTGCTCCCTGTACCAGCTGGAGTGATGCACCGTAGGTAGCACTACCTGTTTCTTTGCATTATGAGCTTGCATTCAAGTACGACTGCATCTCCCAAAAATGCACGGCAGCTCTTTAGGCGTTGCGAGAGCTTAAAGCAACAGGATGTCCTCAGTTGTTGGAATGCAGCAATGCATCTTTCTTGGGTGTCATTTACATGTGGGCCAATCAGATGGTTCAGAGGAGACCTGCAGAATGATCCTGCATCAATCATCACCACTACTGTACATGAAGGAAAGCCATTATTATCATCATCCATCCATCTTTTACCACTGATTGCAGGGGCAGCAGTCCAAGCAGAGAATACAGACTGCTGCCCGGTTCACATAGCACCATGATCCCCCCTGCAGGTGGTGAGCCCACTGGAGGGTGGACCCATGTGGCTCTTTGTATATATTGGGTCCTTGGCGCAACTCTTTCATGGAGATCTGCTGAACTGCTCTTGGTCTGGCCCTTCACCCAGGACCTGTATCCATGGGAGAGCCTACCAGGTGCAAGATGTCCCCAGCAACGTAGTTCCTGGAATAATGAGGGCACGCAAACTCCTCCACCACGATAGGGTGGCGAGACATGAAGGATTATTATTATTATTATTCTGGGTTAGGAGGTTATAAGCAAGTTAAATTTTAGACTTTTAAATGCTTTTAAAATGACTCTTCATTAAATTTAAGACCTTGCATTTGTGAAAATGCTAAATGTCTGTGACTACATTACAATTCGTCTTGTACAGTCATTCACTGGAACTGAAATTACTGCAAATTTTCGGTCGTCAGTCCAGCCCATATTAAATTTGAACTTGGGACAGATGTTGCCTCTAGTTATCTGAGGATAATATGTTAAAACAGCTCTATACCCCAACAACCAACAGTTGCAAAATTATGAGAAAAGATGTTATAAATTTACAAGAAAAACATTGCAAATAGATAAGAAAAATGCCACAAATTTGTGTGGGGGAAAAAATCAAATTAATGAGGAAAACGGTCTCATGAACAGTCTTTATGAGGTGGAAAACCGCATGCAAGCCCTCCTGTTTTCACCCACCCTTCAGACACCTGATATCTGCTGCTTTGATCTCAAACATTCACAGCAGAGGTGTCTGTGTGCCAAGCATGTGTGGCACCTCCCCGCTAATGCTAATAAATCTGTCAGTGTGTTCTTACAGCTGGAGCACAAACCTCAACATTGTGGAAGAGAAGGAAGACAGAATTTTTATTTAGAACACAGTGTACAGTCTGAAAATTATGCTTAAATACGTAACCCAAAAAGCTGCAAATGTATCTGATCTGAGATACTGTAGAAATGAATGCATACCCTGCTATACTGCATCAATGATGAAAAACAACACATACTGTATGTATGAGTTTTTATACATTTTTATAAGAAGAAAAGTCATATTTTGCAAAAAAAGTTTTCCAATTCATAAGAAAAACTGCAACATTTACACCGCGTTCAGACGCCTGTCATGATTAGTTTGCCAAATGAGCCCAATTAAAGGAAAACTACTTAAGAAGGATGTTCTACATTATTAAGCATGCCACATGTTTCAAGCAATATGGGAAAGAAAAAGGATCTCTCTGCTGCCGAAAAATGTCCAATAGTGCAAACCTTGGACAAGGTATGAAAACATTAGATATTTCATGAAAACTTAAGCGTGATCATCATACTGTGAAGAAATGTGTGGCTGATTCAGAGCACAGATGGGTTTGTGCAGATAAAGGCATAATGAGGAAGGTTTCTGCCAGACAAATTCATCAGATTAAGAGAGCAACTGCTAAAATGCCAAATTACAAAGCAGCAAACACGTATTTGAAGTTGCTGGTGCCTCTGGAATCCCACGAACCTCAAGGTGTAAGATCCTCCAAAGGCTTGCAGCTGTGCATAAACCTACTATTTGGCCACCCCTAACCAATGCTCACAAGCAGAAACAGTTGCAGTGAGCCCAGAAATACATGAAGACTACTTTTCAAACAGTCTTGTTTACTGATGAGTGTCGTGCAACCCTGGATGGTCCAGATGGATGAAGTAGTGGATGGTTGGTGGATGGCCACCATGTCCCAACGAAGCTGCGATGTCAGCAAGGAGGTGGTGTAGTCATGTTTTGGGCCAGAATCATGGGCAGAGAGCTGGTAGGTTCCTTTAGGGTCCCTGAAGGTGTGAAAATGACCTCGGCAAAGTATATAGAGATTCTGGCTGACCACTTTCTTCCATGGTACAAAAAGAAGAATCGTACCTTCTGTAGCAAAATTATCTTCATGCATGACAATGCACCATCTCATGCTTCAAAGAATACCTCTGTCATTGTGGCTGCAATGGGCATAAAAGGAGAGAAACTCATGGTCTAGCCCCCATCCTCTCCCTGACCTCAACCCTATTGAGAACTTTTGGAGTATCCTCAAGCAAAAGCTCTATGAGGGTGGGAGGCAGTTCACATCAAAACAGCAGCTGTGGGAGGCTATTCTGACATCTTGCAAAGAAATTCAAACAGAAACTCTCCAAAAACTCACAAGTTCAATGGATGCAAGAATTGTGAAGGATATATCAAAGGGGTCCTACAGTGATGTGAAAAAATGTTTGCTCCCTTCCTGATTTCTCTTTTTTTTTTTCAATGTTTGTCACACTTAAATGTTCAGATCATCAAACAAATTTAAATATTAAGACAAAGATAACACAAGTAAATACAAAATGCAGTTTTTAAATAAAGGTGTTTATTATTAAGGGTAAACAAAAAAAAAATCCAAACCTACATGGTCCTGTGTGAAAAAGTGATTGCTGCCCCTCGTCTGTTAAAACATAAATTAACTGTGGTTTATCACATCTTTGGAAAGCTGAGTTCAATTTCTCTAGTTACACCCAGGCCTGATTACTGCCACACCTGTTCTCAATCAAGAAATCACTTAAATAGGACCTGCCTGACAAAGTCAAGTAGACCAAAAGAGCCTCAAAAGCTAGACATCCTGCTGTGATCCAAAGAAATTCAGGAACAAATGAGAAACAAAGTAATTGAGATCTATCAGTCTGGAAAAGGTTATAAAGCCATTTCTAAAGCTTTGGGACTCCAGCGAACCACAGTGAGAGCCATTATCCACAAATGACGAAAACATGGAACAGTGATGAACCTTCCCAGGAGTGGCAGGCCGACCAAAATTACCCCAAGAGCGCAGCGACGACTCATCCAAGAGGTCACAAAAGACCCCACAACAACAGCCAAAGAACTGCAGGCCTCACTTGCCTCAGTTAAGGTCAGTGTTCATGACTCCACCATAAAAAAAAGAGACTGAGCAAAAATGGCCTGCATGACAAGTTCCAAGACGAAAACCACTGCTGAGCAAAAGGAACATAAAGACTCATCTCGGTTTTGCCAGAAAACATCTTGATGATCAAGATTTTTAGGAACATACTCTGTGGACTGATGAGACAAAAGTTGAACTTTTTGGAAGGCGTGTGTCCCATTACATCCGGCATAAAAGTAACACAGCATTTCAGAAAAGGAACATCATACCAGCAGTAAAATATGGTGGTGGTAGTGTGATGGTCTGGGGCTGTTTTGCTGCTACAGTACCTGGAAGACTTGTTGTGGTAAATGGAACCATGAATTCTGCTGTCTACCAAAAAATCCTGAAGGAGAATGTCTGGCCATCTGTTTGTCACCTCAAGCTCAAGTTCTGCAGTAGAACAATGATCCAAAACACATCAGCAAGTCCACCTCTGAATGGCTAAAGAAAAACAAAATGAAGACCTTGGAGTGGCCTTGTCAAAGTCCTGACCTGAATCTGATTGAGATGCTGTGGGATGACCTTAAAAAGGTGGTTCATGCTCGAAAACCCTCCAATGTGGGTGAATTACAACAATTCTGCAAAGATGAGTGGGCCAAAATTCCTCCACAGCGCTGTAAAAGACTCCTTGCCAGTTATTGCAAACGCTTGATTGCAGTTGTTGCTGCTAAGGGTGGCCCAACCAGTTATTAGGTTTAGGGGCAATCACTTTTTCCACACAGGGCTATGTAGGTTTGGAGCTTTTTCCGCTTAATAATAAACACCTTCATCTAAAAACTGCATTTTGTGTTTACTTGTGTTATCTTTGTCTAATATTTAAATTTGTTTGATGATCTGAAACATTTTAGTGTGACAAACATACAAAAAGTTAGGTTAATTGGCATCAAACTGGGGATTCTAAATTGTCCTTATGTATGACCGTGAGAGTGAATGGCTGTCTCTCTCTCTGCGTTGGTCCTGCGAAGGACTGGTGATCTGTCCAGGGTGTACCCTGCCTCTCGCCCAAAGATGCTGGGATAGGCTCCAGCCCCCCCGTGGCCCAAAAAGGATTAAGCGGAAGAAGATGGATGGATGGATGGAAACATACAAAAAAATGAGCAAACAGGAAGGGGGCAAACACTTTTTCACACCACTGTACTGTATGTTAACCCCTTGCACTCCGGTCAATTTCCCTAAAAACGCCAAAAAATAATGTGCCCAAAGTAAATTGAAAGCTGTTCTTCAACCCTTTGCAGCATCTTCATGGGGTTGGTCTCATTTAAAAGAAAACACTTTGAATTTTTTGGCAAAAAAAAAAAACAATCTCTCTACGTGCTCCGGCCACTGAGTTACAGTCATCTAAACATAGTGAACTTGAAGAAAATAAATTTGGCCTGGGTGTTTTTTTGGATACAAATGCTTGCAAATAACACACAGCTTCAGATCCGGGCTGGAAAATGCAACAGAAATGTAGAACCAAGTGTTATCCAGCTGAGGTCCAAATTTTGTAACAATACCACAAAAAATGAATATATTACACAGCTTTTTCCTCAGGTAGTTCCCAGGCGTTTTGGAACTGTGCCAAATTGTGCCAAATGGCACAGTTTGGAAAAACGTCTAACTTTTGAATGATTCAATATAGAAGCTTCATTTTGGGCTCTAATGAAAGGTCACACTCAGGGCTGTCTGTGTGTGTGTGGGGGGGGGGGGGTTGTCCCCCCCTCGCTCGCTACAGAGGATGGACTTCGGCCATCGCTACACAACGGATTAGCCTCATGTGGTGATGTGGGACAGCAGCGCCATCACCACGGCTTCCCCCCCCCCTCGCTGCAGAAGAATAGCAGGGGTGGGGTGGGGGGGTGTTCACAGTCTGTACGTGGCGAACAACCCCTTGTACAGCGGCGCACAAACTGCGCCGCGAAGCACAGTTGTAATTTACCGATCGGTCAAAAGTCATTTTTGATTACAATTTTCAGAGATAAAAAATAATTTGGCTTATAACACCTTACCTCTTCACAGCCACATTGTCCTGGCCAACTTCTCTTCCTCATTGTCAGACGAACGCGACGCTGGTCCGCTCGTGGTTCTGGTCTCGCGACCCGGTCAAAACATAATTCCATTATTGCGGTTTTGTGCTTCCATGATTGCGGTTTTTGGCGAACGATTTTTCAAAACAAATAACAGTAGTAATTAAAAAAAGACTGGCAAAGGTGTGTGTGTCACTCAGCCTTCGTCGTCAGCCTCCGTCGGTCTATGATGACCATGGAAGAAATCATAACGTCTACTCTGCTGGAACAAAAACAACAGCGTTGGGAGGCGGGTCCTTCTGGCTAGGTTTTCATTCATTAGTTCTTCATGGTTTCAGAAACCCAATTCAAGGCTCTTATTAGTCGAATGACAGGTCAATCAGATGAACTAATCTGTTCGTGGCTGTGTCTGCAGCTTTTATTTTCAGTGCGCGCTTGGACACCACACCACCTACATCACGATCATGCGTCCGAGAGCGCCCTCGTGCGCACTAGGACGCAGAGACTTGCCCGTCTGCGGTACAACGGAGCGCAAGAGGTTAACATGCAACTTGGCCTACTAAGATGGTTTTGATTGAAATAGCTTTTGATTTCTGTAAATATGACCTCCTAATACTGCAAATTCAATAAATGACCATTTTCAGTTCTTTACAACCAATAAAATGTTTTGAAACTCTGTTGTGCATAATAATTTGGAACAGTTTTTTTTTATTTTTGCAAAAAAATTAGTTATCATTGGGAGGTTTGTTCCATAAAATTTGAATTATTATTAACGGTTGATCACTTGAAAATTATACTGACTGTCATTTCAATCGACTATTGGGGAAAATCAGAGACAAATATCATTTGCATAATAATTTGGAACGCGGTGCACAAGGAGGAAGCTACAAATTTAAAAAAAACAGCATGTTGACTGAAAAAAATCCAAATTCATTCATGGAGAAAACATTTACAAATGTACTATGCATAATGGTAAAAAGTCAGTTACAATAAAAATATAGCTAATTTGTAAGGGAGAAAAGTTGCAAATTTTCAAGAAAAAAAATCATTTTACAAGGAAAAAAACACAAATTTAAATCTGACTGTTACACAGAGTTGAACTTCAAGGAACAACAATGCTTCTCAAGAAACAAGCAACAACTACACTCAAGGTCTGTCCTCCAGTCAGATCCAAATAATAACACTAATCTCTGTGTGCATTTGACACTTTTTTTTTTTTTTGCATTTTCAGACCCAAGAATCAACCTGTTTTCATGCCTAAAAGTGCGCTGCAACCACATTAAATTCCAGGAATTCCATTTCCAATATTAGCCTGCCTTAAAGTTTCTCATCTTGGCCAGTAACTAAAATGCCACAAATCTGTATAAGTTGAGGGTTTTTCAGTTACTCCAGTATCTTCACAGATGTGTTTTTGAAGAATGATGTCATGGAAATGCATTTAGTGTGCCATTAGAAAACATTTGAGTTTTGTAGTTTTATACCATTTTACCAGCACGAATGAGGAGCTCACTTGAAAGGGTAATAATCTGTTTACATTACATGTGGAAATCCATTTAAAAGTGATGTCTTATTTATAGGCGTTTCCATGACAACACACCAGCAAGCGACTGGTGAAAGCCCAGAACTGTGACTCCCGCAGGGCCAAAAACAACAAGGGGATACCTTGGTGAGCAGCTCTGGTTACCGCTGCTTTTCATTTGGAACGACTGTAATCCTCCCTTTCTGCAGGTTTCTAAAGTCATTTCTTAATGAGTGGTATCATGAAGCTCGCGTGTGCACCCATCAGATATTCATCAGTAAATCGGGAGCTCTGTTGGCGACAACTCTTGTGTAACCACATTAAAGATTTCACAGAAAAGCCAGAAGTCACTTCTAGGGAGACGTTTGATCGGGCCTTATACTTTATCTCCTTTTTACGTGCGTGTAAACGTGAGATAGAGTCAGCCAGCTTTAATCAGCACAAAACGTTGGCTACTGGCTTTGGGGTAAAGCACTCCCCTAAATCTGGCCAGTCATGATGAGAAAACTCATCTTCCCTGATTATCCGTCAGTGTTGGCGTTCCTGAAGACTCAACCTAGACACCTCTGCTCCAGCCTGGGCACGTCATAGACTTTCTGATTTATATCAAACATGTAAGGGATAATCAGGCAGTGTGGGTGGCAGCAACTCATTCTGGAGCTGGGCCCACTCCTGACTAAATGTACAAAATGTACAAGTGTTGCCGTAGTAACAGCTTTCCACTGATTGAATTCCATGTGTTAGTTGTGGTTTTACTATGACTGCAAGCCAGTGATTCAATTTCCAATTTAAATGACCACAACATATATACAACAGAAACTGAAAACTTAAGCTAATTAAAAAACTTTCTAGTATAAGGCTTGAATGGTACTTATCATCTTATGTCTCGTAATATCTATGTGATTTGTTCATTTTAGTTTATTTACACATAACCTAAATGAGATGCCATCTTGTCCACCAGTTATGGAACAAGGAAGTCGGCAGGTCTGTCAGCAGGGCTGCAGTTAAACTCTTGAACAGTGTTGTACAATTATGGCATTAATAATTAGCAGAACAAACAGGTTAGTGGCAACTCCAGAGAGAAGGTTTAAAAGTTCAATTCGCTTGCAGCATTAATGTATATTTTTGGTAGTTGCTAACAAGACAAAACGGACATACCGTGTTCCCCCCAAGAATTTAAGTTACGAAGGATTTAAAATAAAAATCAATCGCAAACCAATCCTACATCACAATTTTTTTCCTCCACATCTTGCCTCTGATTTTCAGTTTGACTGGCTGGTAAAGTTCGTTTCTGGATTTTTGCTCCCCATATATAGCAAAACAGCGTGACTTTAGCGTGTCCTCAGTTATACCCCAACACTCTTGGCAAGTAGGCTACACCAAACAAAAATCACCCTAAATACCATCTGACCCAGCTGTGTGTGTATGTGTGTTTGGGGTGGGGGCTCACATTCTGGCACTTCTCTCTTGGGAACCCCGTTAATTAAGGCAAAGTCTACGCGAGCACTCATTATCCACTGAACGTGACACAGTGTGTGTGTGTGTGTTTGAATGTCTGTGTGCAGCCATGTAGGACACTGGCTATCATAATTAAAATAAATCTGAGGGCAAAACCAGAAAAACAAAGTTAATTTAGTGTGACAGGCGGGTTACTGTAGATTACAGGGCACGCACGTCAAAGATGATTTGCACAGTTACGTAACACCTCATTTAGCAGCCCCATGTGGGCCTGTGCCATAATTATCAATTTAACACGTGAAAATATATGGACCATGTGCAGCAACGCCCCCCCCCCCCCCCCAGTTAAAGGTTAAGCTGTCATCACGGCCATATTGGATATCATGTTATAAGCTGCATGTGTGATAAAGTTAAATTGCTCCAATTTGTGATTGTTGGCAACATTTCATGTTGTCATTGTGTCTTGTGTTCCTGTGGGTTGCTCTAATCATTCTAGCATGAAGGAAATTTCATTTTATTGCTTTCCCATGGAAGTTGAAAGGAGAAAAGCTCTGGATTGCTGCTGTCAAACCTGAGAACTGGCTGCCCAGTAAGTAAGGGTTCGATTCGGATCGTGATACTTGGGTCACAATACAATCCTATCACAAGCGGTGGTGCAGTGGTTGGCACTGTGGCAGCACAGCACCTCACCCTTGGCCATGGGATCCTGGGTTCGATCCCACCCCCTGACCAATGGTGATCTGTGTGGAGTTTGAATGTTCTCCCCGTGTCTGCGTGGGTTTCTCCGGTTCCCTCCCACAGGCCAAAAACATGCAGGTTAGGTTAACTGGAGACTCTAAAGTGGCCCTAGGTGTGAATGTGTGTGTGAATGGTGAAGGGATGGCGCCGTACCGTGGCTGCTTCATCTATCCAGGTGGATGCCCTGAATTTCCCCTCTGGTGATCAATAAACTACATAAAATTAAAAAATGTTTTTAAAAAATTCAACGATAATCACGGTATCACGATATCAGGTATTGTGATCCCATACACTTCAAAATTTTTTCCACTTTATTCAACCTCAAATCATGTCCCACGTAAAACTGTTAACATCTCTTTCATATAATAAAGTATTCTCGGGGCTTCATTTTCTGTGGAGACTCCAGCACTGCTTTGAAGCTCCATGCCGGTATGTTTTTAGCTTAGCCGTTGCTAACGCTGCTCCGAGACATGTGCTGGCCCACGTTTTTTTTCATGCATTGATTCTTGCGTGTTGTATGCCACGTCAAGGTCTTTCCTTCCATTTTTATTATAAAATCCAAAAAAGGCCCGACATTTGAGCTAACTGTTTGCTAACTTTCAGAGCTGGCTGCAAATCTTGCAAGACAAGCTATAACCTGCTATGACTGCTTGCTTTGTGCCATCTAGTGAACTGAAAATGCAATTGGTTGAATACCCAAGAGAGTATGCAACATTTACATGAATATATATAGTAAAAGATTGATCCATGTGTTACGGGACTGGTGCGTTGTCATTAAGATAAGATAAGATAAGATAAGCCTTTATTAGTCCCACAATGGGGAAATTCCAGGATTGCAACAGCATAGGGATAGCAACACTCAGAGCAACAATCAGAAGGCAAGAAAAAACAACATCTAGTAAACATATGTCCATATTACTATAAATGTATATATATAGACACACAGTGCAGAGCATTATGGCTGGTGAATGTGCAGCAGAAAGTCTAAGCTCTCTCTCCGCGGATGCAGCGGGCCAGCTGGAAGTCTTTGGGCATGATGGTGACCCCCTTAGCGAAGAAGAGACCACCAGGTGGGTCTCGCTGGTCTCCTGCAGAGCCATGACGGCGAAACTCAGGAAACACAGGACGGTCTTGAAGTCCTGAGCGATCTCCCTCACCAGGCGCTGGACGGGCAGCTTACGGATGAGCAGCTCCGTGGATTTCTGGTAGCGACGGATCTCTCTCAGAGCCACGGACCTGTGACGGCGAGGCCTCTTCACTCTGCCGGTGGCCGGAGCGCCTCTCCGAGCAGCCCTGGTGGCTAGCTGTCTCCTGGGGGGCTTCTTCCTCCAGTAGATTTTACGGGCGGTCTGCTTGGTTCTTGCCATCGCTCTTTATTATTCTGTCTTATATTTCTTTCACGCCGCCTAAACTCCAGCCCGGCACCCGCTTCGTTTTCGCTACAGCTCCCGGTATGTCGAGTTTCCCATTAGCACCGGGCGGCGGCCAAGTGCTAGCTAGCACTAGCTCCTCCCCGCTGTAACGTCTCCCGCTGCAAACCGTGGCTCCGTCCGCCGACCCGGGAGACCCCCGGGGCGATCCGTGCGTCCGTGATATATATACAGAGTGAAAGGTGTAGAAAGAAGAAGGAAGATAAAAAAAAAGGCTGTTGCAACAGGCAGCCGACTCGTGTGGCGCCGCCGGTCCGGCGGAACCGGAACCGGCAAAAAATAATATAGACTTAAAATCCTAACCAGCTGTCACTGAAGAGCTCTCACCTCTGGGAGCAAGGTTGAGCATGGCCCCAGCCCGCACTGAAATTTCCTCCTGAGATGCAGCTGTGAAGTCATACTCCGCTCGGGCCACGACATGGTCATCCTCTCCGCTGGCCCAGTTGGTGCCAGTTTCTTTGGAGACGGAGCTGGAGCTCAGCTTCCAGATAAGATAGGGTACAATGTAGGTTTATTTAGGTTTACAAGGTATTAATGTCAAGTATCACAATCCATCACTGAATCAATCTTTTGCCCCACCCCTACCAGTAAGCATTCAAGAATTTGCAGTCAACATTTCATATTTGGTAAGTGCACCCATTTATGCTTATATTACGGGGGGGTGGGGGGGGGCTGAAAAGTTCATAGGCTGAAAAGTTCATTGTGGTCAAATTTGACCAAATGTGGTTTACTTTCTCCCTATTTTCTCCCCTTTCACCAAGTCTCACTAAGTCTCCCCTTTGGTCCACACACTTCTATCAGTGTTGCAGCGCTTGGATCCCTGCGGTTGAAAAATAAGTTTTTAACTGATCCCCTTCACAGTGTAAGGCTGCGTATCCACAGAGCGTGTTTTTTTTTTTCCAGGTTTGATTAAACAATGAACGTGACCAAATGGGATACTAAACACCTAAACAATGAATTAAATCATTTTTATTTTAATAATTTAGGTCAAATGGACATTGTTGTTGTAATGCACTGGACAAAAACAGCCAAATAAGGCAATGAATCAAACTGAAGAGATCAAATGGATCATCAAGTCAATGAACGGGACACTTTTACAAATATTTGAGACCCATTCTAATGTATTCCTTTTATAATTTAGCAGTATTAGGTTATTAAAAGCTTTTTGAAACCGTAATCAATTGAGTTAATGACAGAAGGACCGTTTGGCTGCAGCCGGCATGTCAGCGGTGCCCATTTGTCAGTAAATATTAAAATAAAAATTATTTAATTCAGTATTTTCTATGTAATCCAGCTATTTAATGTGCTCAGCGCAAAAGTGCTCTCAGCTGTGAGTGTTTTTGTTGCTGCATGCAGAGTGAAAGTTTAAAAAAGCTCAGCTTTGAAGCTCATCGGCAGCACATCTCACTAATCAGCCGATTGGCATCAGACTGAAAGGACACCATGATCAATATTTAACAGCAAAAGCTGAAAGTAATGCATATTTTCTTACCTATTTGGTGCTGTTTAACGCAGTTAGTGCAGTGCTTCAGGGCAAGCTGTAAAACCCGAAGGCAAGCTTTGATTGACTGGTCAAGTGGTTGCTAGGATACAAGATGGAGACCTTTTTATTACGAGGACCAGTCAAACGCCAAGAACAACAGGTTTAGAGCATTTTTATCCACTCCATTGACAAGCAATCTAAATGAAGTTACCAGGAAACTCCTGTAGCTGTTACCCAAAAAGGCTAATGAACGAAGTCACCTGAGCGGTGACATCACGTCAATATGATCTTGATTATTCACCCAGACATGAACATTAATGCGTAGTCATCCAGTGTTTAACTGAAATAGTACTGCTCACTAGGGCTGCATGATATTAGGAAAATATGCCATATAGATATTGAAGTCCCGGGTAATACCGAAGACCAAATAAAAATGGTACTTCTGCCATGTTTGCAAAAAAAAAAAAAAAAAAAAGGTTCAATAAAAAATATTGTGCAAAAAAAAAAAAGGTACTTCCTGCCTTCTAGCTTGGTGCTCAGCATAACAGAATGGAGGAAGGAAAAGATGGTTACTCAGGAAGGACAAGCCAGTGTAATCCCTGTGCCAGTCCCAAGCCCGAGCAAATGGGGAAAAAAAAGTCACCCGGAAAGCAATTCTGATCTGCCCCACAATGTAATTTGCCCAGGGGTAACCTCTGCTGAAAATTTCAGCAAAATCTATCCAGTAGTTTCTCTATAATCCTGCTAACAGGCAGACAGCACTGATCATGTTACCTCCTTGGTGCAGGTAATAAAAATTAAAACGTACAGCTTGGAATCATGCAACACTAATGGTCCGTTCTCCTCATGTTAGAGGTCATAAACCACATGTGAATGATCAGATGTTCCAGTACAAGAAGCCAGAAAACCCTCGTTAGCCCGTGTTAGCAATGCTGAATGAAAACAATACATCACGTTGTAATTTGTGAATAAAAACACTGTAGCAACAAGTTAAGCAGTATGACCAACTAGAAGGTATAAAATAGCTTTACATAAGCTTACAGTCATGTGAAAAAATTAGGACACCCCATTAAATATTTGGTTCTTTATTAAGAAATGTTCACATATCTATGTCTAACTTTGTTTTTATTTGCATTTTTTAACATTTATTTTAGCCACTGTAAGTGGGAATGAATGTGCGGGTGTACTAAAAAAGATGGGGTGTCTTAATTTATTCCTCACCATTCGTTTAGAATTACATTTTACAGAAAATTTCAAAAAAGTCTTTAATTCATTTTTAATTGATTAGTTATATTACGTGAATCTCCCAGTATTTTTAACATTGATATTAAATATCCATATGTCCAGATATGTAAAACACACGCACACACACACAGTGGCTTATGCAGGGTGCCCTAATTTTTTTCACATGACTGTACATTGCTTTTGTTACTGTTGCTGTATAACACATGGAGGCAGCCATCTTGGATTTTGATCTCAGGCGTACTTAGGGGTAGCCGAGCTGAAAATCCAACTTCACAGAGAACCTCAGACATCAGATGTAAGAAGCTTGTAAATCTGGCAGGGCTTACACACGAGTCCAGTGATGGAATAACACTTTTTGACAGTCTGTCATTCTTAGTTTTTCCTGATTCTTCCACCTCAACAGTGGCAACTAATTTTGGAGCACAAAACGCATTTTACCACTTTATCAGCTAGTTAGTAAAATAGACTTTTCTCACACAAACTGGTAACAGAAGGAGGACAAGTGAACACATTAACATCCAATGCAATATCCCCGTCTTTGTACTGTTGAAAAACTGTTCCACTTAAAAAATACCACAACAGGACAGTACAGTATAATGTTCTAGAGCAACAGGCCATCTACACACTATCTATCTACATGCTGTAGTTTAATACTAAATTTGGTTGTACCAACCTACTCATCACTTCTTGATCAAAGGTAAACAAAGGCAACAAGGGCACTAGGTTAGCACTAGGTGAGGATGTGTGTGAGTGAGTGAGTGAGTGAGTGAGTGAGTGAGTGAAAGTTGAAGAAACTGCACAGTGGCCACCTCATCCAGCTGACTGCATGTCCTTGAATTTCCCTTAAGTGGCAAAATTCAGAACAGTTGTGGAACACTACAAGTGGTCAGATTTTTCAAATTTGCCATTGTTTGTGACTTATGACAACGACATGAAAATTCCTCTGTACATCCTCACCGACTTCCAGGTGAAAAATGCTGAAATGTGGGGGGAAAAAAAGAAGCTATAAGCAGCTGCTCTGGCTTGCTTTGCTTCTTCCTCCATGGTTTGGCTGATAAACTGCTTTTAGGCTCATGATCACCAACCTGCTGGTAAAAAAAAAAACAACTCTGTTTATACATTTGCACTTGACTATTTGGATACTCCAAATATCGGGTTCATCCCCATTTTATACCAGTACATTTCTTCTTCAAATTAGAGTCACTGTTTGAAAAATGGTTTTTGTAGGGTTTAACCTTCTGAAAGGCATCTATTGGTCATGTGGGGAAAAAAATATTAAATAAAATTCAAAATGCTCATTTCTCTAAAAAAAACAAAACACACAGCCTTTTGGGGGTGGGAGAAATAATCATTTTTCCAATGCATCTCGATGTAGATGTACACGATTCTGAATCGAAGCGCAAATGGCGAGATTCCTTTTCTTAAATATGTATTTATAGCACAATTTTATGCCGATGGAATGAAAACAGAAGAACCTTAAATGCCGAAGTTAGCATCCGCCCATACAATCTTTGTTGTGGTGCACAACACTGCAGAGAGACTTCTGAATTTATTTGGGTCTTGGTGTTCTGGTCAGGTTGCTCGGACGTCACTGTCATGGGTTCTGGATATATGAACCATAGATTAATAACATTATTAATTCTGACAGAATGAAAAAAGCAGACTCCTAAATGGGGAAGTTGGTGCCCGCCTCAACAGTTTATATAAATATGTTCATATCTATTCTTGTGGCATTCAATATCAGCTCAAAACTCATTTTATTTAATTATGGGTGTTCAAATCAGTTTACTGGAGCTTCGCTGTCATTCTATATTGACATATAGACCGTAGATTATAGTCGATGCACGTGTGTGAAACGCGGCTGTGGCAAGCAGGTCACCCGACCCGCACAGCCTCGGCTAGTCCAAAACACGGAAAGACTGAAACCAGCAGGTAAGGACTGCTTCTGTTTTTCATTGGTCATCTAATATTTCTTTTATAGAGGAAAAGAGTCAGCACACTGCCAAATTCAGAGCCTTTACTGGTGGACTCTGAAGAAGACACAAAGGGTTTGAAATGCTGCTATATATTATACACTTAAATGTTATCGGCATCTTCCACTCCCTGCCACATGTGAATTAGAACAGATAAGAAGGATATAGAGATAAGACAAGATACACCTTTATTAGTCCCACAATGGGGAAATTACAGGATTAATAATAAATAAGATAATAAGATAAGCTATAGCAAACAAGTTCTGGCTACAATCTGGCAGATTTACATGTAAAGTGTTCATTAATATGCAGTGTCCCAAAAAATAAAATAAAACAAATGTTAAAATCAGTAATCAGCGACCAAAGAAGACTATAGAGGATGTATCTGTTAGTCTCAGCACTAATAAAGGCTGTGAATCTGACAGTGTGCTCTGACTCTCCTCCTCTGTGATTATGGTGTTCTTAACCAGACAAGCACCTGTTACAGCTACAGTTTCTTTCGGAAAAAGTGCAGAAATTCCATTTTCCAATATTTATGTGTTCGGGGGAAAAAATGCATTATAATCAGCTCGAATAAGAACCCCTAAATCATAATCGGCTTGAATAGTGAGGTGCCTAAAGATTCCCAACCCTACAGATTTTATATCTTTTTTCACTCCAAAAGCAAAATTGACTGTTCTGGATTCGCAACGGGACGTCACTTACACAGTAAACCCAGCCCAGAGCATCCTTGATACCCGCCTGCTCCTCTATTATTGGCCAGTCTAGCCATCAATCATGTCAGTGAGCTAACAAGTTAGCTTACCAAGTGTGGTGATACGATCATTTTCTTTAGATTTCAGTCACTCAAATGGATATCACTGTTTCTACCTTGTTCACTAATCCACAGCCGAGAATATATCTCATGCCATTCTGGTTTATTTTGTTATATTTTCACAGTGATGCCACATTGAGCTCTGTTAGCATTGACTTGGCTAGGCGGTCAGCTGGCACTGGTTACATGACTGACCACAGAGATAGAATAGACTTGAGTGCTCATCGCTAGCCACCAGGCTAGTTTTAGGTGGCCAAGTGCCGACGCCATATTGGTGCTGAGAAAAACACGCCGTAGAGCCACATAGGCATGTACTGCATTTTCTTCATTTTTGCACAAGAAGTTGAATATTACATTAAATAAACGGCACTCGTTGTCAGATACAATGCCTAAGCATGGTAAAAAATTAAGGAAAATAAAAGATGTTTGGTTTTAACATTATTAATTGATTTAAACACTGATGTGACTGTTTTCAGCACCCAAATATCTGACATTTCAAGATTGTCTCTGTATGCAAGTGATTTTTGTTTTTTTCTTTCTTCTTATATTCATATGCTTTTTATAGTGATGCTCATTCACAGCACTGTAATTGTGAGGATGGCAAGTCCAATCCACCTTATTCCTAAGGGTGCTGCTGTAGGAGCAATTATGGGTGCAACTTCCGGTTTTGGCTGAGATAGTGTTAAATCAGTCAGCAAGAGTGGAGTAGTAGGGGCATTTAAAATAGTGTTTTTAAAAGTTTTTCAAATTCATTTTAATGTATCGTCCACATACGTGTTTTGTACTCAAGTGGCAGCTAATTTCAGCACTTGTAGGCTTTTGTATTTTTGCAATTTTTGGCGTGGTTCTGGTACTTGTTGCTGGTGTTCGTGGTTGTGCCATAGACTGTATGAATGGAGGCTTTGTGGCTCTGACTAGATTCTACGTCTGCTCTGAGGTAAATCTGATTATGCCCAACATATTTTAACAAAATGCAGCTGACTTTATTGCAGTGGAGACATTGATATACGTGACCCGTGCTGGCAAAATGAGTCGGAATGTGCACAGCGTCATTACGAGCTGCAGGCACGACAAGTCATAAATCATGACTCTCTTTGTTTGCTAGTGGCAAGTCCCGGGAAAACCCCTGTGAGTGCCTGGTATCATTGTAAAGCTTAGAAATCGTACTTTCTGAAAATACATGTTTTGGTGGAAGACGTAACTCCCAATCGATCAAACGTGAGTTTTAAACCTAGCCAAAATATAAACAAATGGGATTTTTCCGGGTCCGTTCTTGCGCACTTCCTTCAAATTAAATATCATTTTGAAGGTCTTTCAATACAGAATATGAAAAAAAACGTTACCTCAGTTTTGATAATTTCCTCAAAGTGACTCATTTTGCCAGGACAGGCCACGTATCTCAGAGCTTTTATTTGTTTACAGCGTTAGCATATTAGCAGCAGCAGTAACAAACAGCTATCCCTAGATAGTTGTGGGAAGTGGTATGATTATATTACTGTTTTTGAGGTGCAAAAGGCCGTGTTCCTGATGTTGAAATCATTGTTTTTTTAAAAAGGAAAAGTGTCCCGTTTCAGTGACAACCATACACTCCAAACTAGTACCGGAAGTTGTTACCATAATTCACGCAAGGCATCATGGGGCCTAGGAATAAGGTGGATAGACAGGGTAGGTAATCTGAGAAGTGCTTATTTTTAATAATATAAGATTTAATAATGCTCATACTATTACTACTATTAATAATTCTTCTTCTTTTAGATTTGATTGGCGGTTGGCAACCAGCTTACAGGTGCATTACCGCCACGTACTTCACTCGATATCATCATTGCAAGTCAAGTCCAGTAGCCCTCATCACTCTATGCTCATCTATATCATCATTTCTTGTTCTTCTTCTTCTAGATTTGACTGGCGGTAGACGAAGAAGAGTGATGTCTGAAGACAGAGTTGAGGTTTGACTGGACACAGCAATGATGATCGAAGGACTACAGCTCCTGACCAGATAGAGTGATGAAAGAGTGAAGTACGTGGTGGTAATGCACCTGTAAGCTGCCACATCATCCACATAATGATGATGTGCCCCTACGCACATCCACCATGGTACCTTCACCACTGTGTGTCACGACCATAGGACTCGCTAAAAGATCATATCATAGGATCGCTTATGATGTTTGTATGATGTCTACATGATGTCTATATGATGTCATATAAACCATAGGACTCGTTAAAAGATAATATCATAGGATCGCCTATGATGTTCCTATGATGTCCACATGATGTCTATATGACGTCATATAGACCATAAGACTCACTAAAAGATCATATAGAGTGATTCAAGAAAATCTGTGTATGTATCACCGTGTCTATGACTATGGTGTCTATATGATGTCATATAGACACCATAGGCACATCATTGACTCAGTGATGCATCAAAACTCTGTTAAACAAGCAAAACAATACAACAACAGTAGTGACGCCATGGCAGTGATACAACATAGTCCGGTAGGTGGCGGTAATGCACCTGTAAGCTGGTTGACAACCGCCAATCAAATCTAAAAGAAGAAGAAGAACAATGCATTGGCAATGGCAAGTATTGGCATTAAGGAGATCCCTAAGCCTGGGTGGGCATGCAGAAATACTTGCTTATACTTGGTTTCTACAGGCATGGATGGGTATGCACTAGTAATTAATACTACTAATAATAATACTACTACTACTACTACTACTAAGTAGTAATTACAGTAGTCGTAATTTCCCCATTGTGGGACTAATAAAGGCTTATCTTATCTTAGTAATCATCATAGCAGTCTGTCGGGGGCGACAGTGACTGTTTCATTTAGGTCTGATCAGATTCCTCTATGCAGCTCTGTCCTTCGCCCTCTGCTGTCAGGAACTCCTGAACAATAACAAATAAGTAGCAACTTTTAAATAAATATTGTGTAGTTTAATGGAGGTTTGGTTTTTTTTGATACCGATGCTACTTTTGCCTCTTTTCCAGTTTTTACTGCGTCAGCTGGGCATCAGTAAAGTTCACAGAAGAGAACAACACTTGTGTTGCCAATGGATGAGTTGACTGATCTGCATCTAAAATAATGCACAACCGATTATGAGGCAAGGACTGAAAGTACAAAATCAAGCGTTTCACTTAATTTTCATAAGAATTCACCTGTGAAAAGACAGTCTTGTTCCTTTTTACTAAAATATTTTTACAAGTGGCATGTGCCCATTCAGTAGTAGTAGATTAGTTTATTTGACAGGGACAGTGCAATAAACATAGACAATTAATCAAAGACAATCAATCTGATGTGTTGCACATAGAGTGTATAGCTGTTAGCTAATTTGCAACTCTTGTCCCTGGATGGGATTTAGAAAAAAGAATCAAGTAAAGATGGGAAAAAATAAAATAAAAAATAAAATATACACAATAACCACATACATCAATGCAGAAAAATTATAAATACACAATTATAAATATTATAAATATTATAAATACTCAAATATAACAGCCTGACTCACATTTAACATAAATATTATAAATATTATAAATACACAAATATAACAGCCTGACTCACATTTAACACATATAACATAACTCACATTTGCCTATTTCAGGCCTTCCTCCCTCCGTCACTCACTATAAACAAACACATTTATTCCTTCCCTTCATTCACTCTCACTTTGCAGACAATTAATTCATACATGAGTACATTCTTGTTTATTTTTCAGCCAGTTTTTAACATTTTTAGTGAATGTTTTAAAGTCCGTTATTATTTTAATTTCATTTGTCATTGTGTTCCAGATGTGACTGCCCTTTATAGAGAAAGCTGTTTGTCCAAATGTGGTTCTGCGGTGGAATATTTTACAGTTATTGTTAACAGAACTCCTGGTGGCTCTGCTGCTGTCCTGTCTTTGGACGAAACCAGCAAGTGGCTCGGGTGCTGATTTATGGAAACATTTGAACGTTAATTTCAGAAGACAGAGGTCAATGAAGCTCTCAAAACTCAATAGGTTGTATTTTTTTAAAACATTACAGTGATGCCACCTAATGGGCTTTTTGTCCAAGATTTTTAGGGTTTGATTATATAATGAACCTATATGTCTTATTGTGGAAGGGGCTGCTTGAGCCCAGACTGTCAAACAGTATGATATATGAGAAAAAACCATAGAATGCATATACAGTGCAGCTGCTTCGTAAGGTAGGTTCAGGCACCATTCTGCAACTTAAAACAAAAAGCATAAAATCAATCTTGAATCTTGACATTTTCACTAAAATTTGTCTTCATAACGTTCCATATTACTTATTATAACATTCCAGTCTACTTATATGATAACAATAAATACAACAAATCATTATTTGGATGTCCCATTATCACAATGCCCCAAGAGCTGTCAAGAGGACTATATCTAGTACCAATGTGGCACCAAAATTTGCCGTCAAAATGTTAGCTGTGAGCACTCTGTGTGGGTGACAGGCTGCCTAACGTTAGCTTAACTGTTGATCTGGTCTGTTTAGATTGCCATTTTCTATAAATTCTACTCACCCCTACTGGAAACCTTGTTCATTGACTAACACTTGAATGTGTACGTCATTATTAGACCTTTTTCCCCCCCCACAGCTATCTAACGCCAGCTCGCCACCATCATCAGCTACCTGCCTTGAAGCCAGCAGTTTAGCCACTCATCTGTGATTATTTCTCTGCTGATTGTACTCCAGGGACCGGTCATATCCTATCGACCACTGAAATCACACGCCCCTGTCAACCAGTGATGCATCATTTCATTTATTCTTTAAGACAAGCGTTAGTTGGCTCAGGGGTAACATGTCAAGTCAGCTGTGACGCAGTTGGTCCCAGGGATCCCCAATGGCCCTGCAAAACTTTTAAAAGAACTTTTCTCAGTCACCACCAAATGTAAGCAGTTTAATAAATTCACTGCCAGTGCCATGGAAGATTCCAGGGTCGACTCAACCTGTAGTCGGTTCAGGATCCAGAGCTAAAGACTAGGAGCTAGCCAGTTAATGTTACCAATATGATATAAGATAGAGGGCTGAGTTGAATCCAGTCTGAAGATTTAAAAGCATATACAGTCATGTGAAAAAATTAGGACACCCTGTATAAGCCTGTGTTTTTTTTTTAACATATCTGGACATATGGATATTTAATATCAGTGTTAAAAATACTGGGAGATTCATGTAATACAACTAAACAATTAAAAATGAATGAAAGACTTTTTTCAAATTTTCTGCAAAATAAAAGAAATAAATTAGGACACCCCCCCCCCCATCTTTTTTTAGGACACCCCCACATTCATTCCCACTTAAAATGGCTAAAATAAATGTTAAAAAATGCAAATAAAGACAAAAACAAGGTTAGACATAGATATATGAACATTTCTTAATAAAGAACTGAATATTTAAAGGGGTGTCCAAATTTTTTCACATGACTACACTCAAATCGGGCTGTTTTCAGAAAGGCTGGAAAAATGAGCAAATCTTCTGAAATAATTAAATAATCACAGAAAATTTAAACTAAATATGTCACAAACATTTCATCAAGATGTGTGAGCTGTTAAAATGTAGAAAAAAGTAAACTCAAATTAAATCTAAACAGGCATGTTTTCCCAGCCCTTCAGACAATAAACTAATGTTTTCTTAATCCCCTGAGTGGAGGCTGTTGCAGGTGTGCAAGCACGAGTGCATCAGGTGCCTCCTGGTGACGGTCCACCATTGCGGTAGCACACACAGAAATGCATGTGTGCAAACAGCTGTTACGGTCAAGTGTCCCTGCAAACTTGCATTGGGAGACAGGAAGTTGGAAAAACAAAATAAACAGAAGAAAGAGAGTGGGGTTAGTGACGCTGCTTACAGTGGATGAACAAATATGATTTTAGGGGGGATTCATGGTTTACTGGTAGATGGGTCAGAGGCTAAGTTTTGAATTGTCCTACTCCCATCATCTGTAGCATAACTAGAGCTCGAACAGAACACTCCATTACTGCCCCAGGCCCACCTACACAGTGAGCAATGGGAATGCCATGCCTACCTGAAAGTCACGCGATTGTGCAAATTTGCATTGATCTGCATGCGTTTTGACTGCAGCACATAATTTACCTGGTCTGTTGCGTAATATCACAGCCACCCACTTTTACCCCAACCCTCAACCCAGTGTGCATGACGAGCCATCTGTGCATGCAGGAAGGAAGGAGGAAAAGGGAGGAAAGGAAATGGAAATCTGCTATTTGTAACAAAACATGATAAACTCTTACTGTACAGGATCCGGTGTACCAGCAAGAACATGAAACACACAACCAAAATATGAGATTTTAGCATATTAACATGTCAAATTGAAATTTAAAAAAAAAAAAAAAAACTTCTCTCATCAGCCTCTACCTGCCAATTACAAATCATGCCTCTCGGCTTAAAACCCATGCAGCTTTTCACAACAAGTCGGGGCATTCTTTTGCATACGCACCCCTCCCATATGTGCCTCACCAAAAGAAAACACGGCGTGTTGACTGGCCCGGCCAGCTTGTGTAACCACACAACACAATAACCGATTGAGGCGCGATGCCATGCTGACGTGCTGTTCGAACGGAGACTGTGGCAATCAAGAGAGGCTGCCATTATTCTTGATGACATAAATGATGATGTTGGACGTCTGTGCAGACATGCTCATGCAGCCCATAATTTGCAGAGTAACTGTCTGTGCACTTGGGATAATGATGTGTTTCACATGCTCTTCAGCTCCCCGAATTAATTTCATGTATGTGGCTGTATTTGCGATGCTAACCTACAGGACAGGACCTTGAAGAGCCACGGAGCTACAGTTCTTCAGCTTCCTGAATATTTACAGCCCTTGTATCTCCAAAACTGACTTTGTCCCCCAGCACAATGCCACAGAATGGGAAATCAGAACCATTGTTTGATAAGGACCGTGAGCATTTTTGATAAGGTGGCCGACGATTGTCACAGTGTTTACCCCGTGTGAAGGTCAAAGGCTGCAAGTGCCCCCAGTGTAGCCAGAAAGCCATTATGTTATCTCAAGCTATGTTGTATTTTCATGTTTTAGTTAAGAAGCGAGCGATATCAGTGTGAACCAAAATGGCCAATTGTTTTCTTTCTTGTTGCCTCTCAATGGAGCTTCCCTGTATACATAAAGGTTAAGTAAAAGAAATAAACGCTGAAGATAGTAGTGTCCTTCTTTGTTGTCGAGTAGCATTTGCACTTAATATAAGATGTGGGTGTACAAAAGAACAGAGAAAGTTTGAGCACAAATTGCAATTTCAGGTGGTCAACAGGTTTTTAGCGTTTCTCACAGGCTGACTGCTCAGTTAATATCCATGTTTCACGTTTGTTGAGAGGAACTTCGCAAATGGTCAAACTATTGCAAGTGCAATGTGCAAAGTGCAACTGTGCAAAGTGCAAAGTGCAACTATTGCAAGTGCAATGGTCAAACTATTGCAAGTGCAACAGAAAATTCAGCAGTATTTTAAAAAGGCATCACTTTTGGTTTTGCGGCTTATTTTCCGTGTTGTTTCTGTGTCGTCTAAGTCATCCGTGCTAGGATGACTTTGGCCTAAGACACAGGTGATGTTTCTGACTAAATCTGATGAACAGTGTCCTGCTGCATTCCCTTTTTTCTAGTTTTTCAGTGGAAAAAATAGGAGTGGGGCAAAAAATTAAAAAAAAAAAAATACCATGTGGTACGGCTCAGCGATAGCTCGATACTTTAAGGTATATCAATATATTTTCGTACTCGACACAGAATGGCCCAGTACCCTTTGTAATGATATTCCAGTTGCTTTCTCCTTAGCTGTCAGCCCCGCAGCTTCACCCGTTCCACCTCTTCTCCCTCTTAACACATAACTGCCCCACCCACTCACTCCCTGTCTGTGACCAGCTAGAAGATGGGTCCCAAAAAAATTCACTTTATAGAGCAGCGGTCCCCAGCCTTTTTTTAGTTCATGGACCGATAACAAGTAAAAAAAAATATATATGCAGGGCGTGGGAGGATTGAGCAATCCTTTAAATACAGTATGGTGGACCAGTAAAAGTAATCCATGTTGCCTTTAGTTAGAATTACTTCTTTACCCGTTAATCATCACAAATTTAACAGAACAAGAGCACTGCACACGGTACATTATACGCCCGTCCACAGCCATTATTGATAGTGTGCATAGAAAGCACACTAACAACCAAATAACATAACAAATTGAAGATGCAATATAGGGTAGATCTGGAATAAAACTAACAACCATGTAATTGCGAAGACCTTAAGCAAAGCAAACAATCTACAATTCAAAGTGGAACAAATTGAGAGAAAATATCAGAAACTCATTTACCCCCCTACAATATGCACATCTTCAATACATCCACAAACACTGTGAAATGAAAATGTCCTAGCTTAAAAACTGTAGGAGGAGTTACCCAGAAAATCCATGTACCCTCTATTGATAGTAGGCACTTTCTCATTCTTACTCTTTGTATATGCAATATTTTGAGTGGCTGCACTTACTTATATTTGAGTAAATAATTCTATAAGGTAATGCTACCTTCATCTGACTACAATTTCTAGCTACTCTCCCACACGGCCCTGCACACGGTACTTTGAAAGAACTCAGCAACATGGCAGTTCAGTGTTTAAAAAAATACCTTAAAAATATAGTTCAAACTTAAATATTCACACAAGAATGTCCATTAATGCATTATCGGTTTACAGCACACATTCACTTGAGAGTGCTTTTGAAGCTGTTGAAAGTAGTATGTCGCTGGAGCAATCTGCAGCTGCAAACATGCCTGTGCCTCAGAGGCTGAGTTGAGCAGACTTGTCAAACCTGAAAGTGGCATGAGCCAGCAGAGCAGGACCTTAAGGTAACACGGCCCAATTCACCTGCATACAGTTCACCCAGACGTCAGCATAATCTCCTCAACAGCACACCATTATCATGAGCTGACAAATACAGCCCGCATATTCACTGTGCCTTTTTCCTATACTTATTTTTTCCTCTGTATTTATCACTTCTTCTCTGTTCCACAATTTTTTATAGAGAGAAGGGAAAAATTCCTGCAGGATTATCTGAGGAATGAGCCCCAGAGGGAAAGTAACAATGATAACAGAGAGGGAATCTGTGCTGTAAACAAACTTCATTGTTCATATAGGAAACACACCTTTCATTAACAATGAGATTAGTTATACTCCAGTCTTTCACTCAATAGCAATTTTCTAAAAATACTTCTCACTACAGAGGAAAAAAACACATGAAAATCATTTTCTCAGTATAAATGGTTTTACACACACAACATATGATTTCTCTCTACATGGAATATTGGTTCAAATGTTATTATAAACATCACATTTCTAGGAAGCACTTTCATTTATAACAGGAAGGATACTTCCTTATTGCCAAAGGCGTTAATACTATAGTAAATAGACATACAGCAGCGAAAGTAAGTATTGAACGTGTCAGCATTTTTCTCAAACATATTTCTGATGTAATCCCAGCCCCCAACCAACAGTGATCTGTGTGGAGTTTGCATGTTCTCCCCGTGTCTGCGTGGGTTTACTCCGGCATTTCTCCGGTTTCCTCCCACATGCCAAAAACATGCAAGTTAGGTTAACTGGCATCAAACTGGGGATTCTAAATTGTCCTTAGGTATGACTGTGAGAGTGAATGGTTGTCTGTCTCTCTGTGTTGGCCCTGCGATGGACTGGCGATCTGTCCAGGGTGTACCCTGCCTCTCGCCCAGAGATGCTGGGATAGGCTCCAGCCCCCCCCCGCAACCCGAAAAGGATTAAGCGGAAGAAGATGAATGAATGAAGATGAATATTTCTGATGTAGCCACTGACCAGAGATTTTTACCAGATATCAGTAACTACCCAAGTAATCCATACATACAAAGAAATCAAGGCAACTGTGTTCACAAAACAAGTTATATTTAACAAAGTGAAATGACACAGGGAGTAAGTATTGAACACGCTTGGTGAAATTCATTTAATATTTAGCAGAAAAGCCTTTGTTGGTCATAAAGGCTTCCAGATGCCTCCTGTATGGAGAAACTAGGTGCAGGCATTGCTCAGGAATGATTTTAGCCCATTCTTCTACACAAACTGTCTTCAAATCTTGAAGGTTCCATGGGTGTCTCCTGTGAACTCTGATCTACAGTTCATTCCATAGATTTTCAATTGGATTTAGGTCAGATGACTGACTGGGCCATTCTAGAAGCTTAATTTTCCTTCTCTGGAGCCAGTTGAGAGTTTCCTTGCCTGTGTGTTTGGGATCATTGTCTTGCTGAAATGTCCACCCTCACTTCATCTTCAGCATCTTGGCAGATGGCAACAAATTCTTATCAAGGACGTCTCTGTACATTTGTCCATTCATCTTTCCTTCAATTATATGAAATCTGCCTGTACCATGTGCTGAAAAACAACTCCACACCATGATACTCCCACCTCCAAACTTCACTGTTGATATGGGGTTTTGGGGCTGATGTGCAGTGCCATTTCTCCTCCAAACATGCCGTGGGTTGTGGCATCCAACGAGTTCAATTTTGGTCTCATCTGACCATACTGTATTCGCCCAGTATTTTACTGGCTTGCCCAAATGTTGTGAAGCAAACTTTAAACAAGCGTCAACATGCTTTTTCTTCAGCAATGGAGTCTCGAGGTGAGCAGGCATAGAGCCCATGTTGGTTGAGTGCATTACTAATTGTTTTCTTTGAAATAGCAGTACCTGCTAACTCCGGGTCTTTCAGGAGCTCTCCATGAGTGGTCTTTGGCTCTTGGATAACTCTTCTGATAATTCTTTTGACTCCTCTGTCAGAAGTCTTGTGAGGAGCTCCTGGTTGTGGCCAGTTTATGGTAAAATGTTCTTTCCACTTCCGAATGATGGCGCCAACAGTGCTCACTGGAACATTCAGCAGTATAGAAATGCATCTGTAACCAATGCCATCATTATGTTTTGCAACAATAAGGTTGCGAAGGTCTAGAGAGAGCTCTTTGCTTCTACCCACCACGAGTTCTTTGTGGTGTGACACTGTGATATTCACAGACCTTTGTAAAGGCTACCAGTCAGGATTAACCAGCTGAAATTAATTTGCACTGATGGGGGATGGGATGGCTTCCTAAATTCTGATGGATTTCAGCTGGTTTCTTGGCTTTCGATTAGGGATGAGCATAATTAACCGATTAACCGATAATTGATCATTAAGAATTTCACCGAGGAAGTTCATTTTCGTCGACAAACCGTTTTTTTTTTTTTAAACAATCCGAATGTAGGTTATTAGGCCTAGTGCAAGGCCGTCCTCAAACAATGCAATGCATTTAACTGTGCCACTGGCAAAATTTGGGCACCAGGGGGCAACATTACACCATCGCCGTACCCTGGCGTGCCTCAGTTGATACATGCGAGCTTCCGTAGGGCAATCACCAAATCATGAAGAGGTTGCGGCGAAGTGTTGCGTGGGACCATTTTAATTTAAAAAATGACCAGGTGTACTGCAATCACTGCAATGCAGCATACAAAAGAAAAAAGTAAAAAGAAATACAGTGATCCCTCGCTACTTCGTGCTTCACCTTTCGCACCCTCAGTGCATCGCGGATTTTTCAAAAATATTCATCAAAAATTCAAAATTGAGAAAAAATACATTAGAACATCACGTATCAACACGGAGAGCCCGCACAACTCAAAATCCACCTCTCTGATTCGCTGGCCAGCATCTCCCCCCAAGAGATCGCTCCCGACTCTAGATTTTGTTCTCGTGTTGACTCGGCTCGGGAATCTCGCGAGAGATGCACTCTCGCGAGATTCTTTTCATTCTCTCGCTCTCTCTCTCTCCCGAGAGAGAGAGAGTGAGAGAATGAACGTACGTATTATTTATATTATTTATATATTATTTTATGTATCAAAAAACTAACGAGATCAGCCTGGAATTCCACAAAGGGGGGTGACGCTACTTCGCGGTTTTTCACTTTTCGCGGTCGGTTCTGGGTAAAACGTCTCGGCCAATCAGCTTGTGGGGTGAAACGTCTCGGCCAATCAGCTTGCGAGATTCTCGAGCCGAGCCAACACGATGGCAACACGACATGTTGTGCGGCTCTCCGTGTTGATACCTGATGTTCTAATGTAGTCTACCTGCCTTGTTACCTACCTAAAAATGTTAATGATTAACCGATTATTAATCATTAATTCTCCCGACGATCGGTGAAGAAAATTTCACCGAATGCCCATCCCTACTTTCGATGCCTTTTTGCACCTCTTTTTCTTCATGTGTTCAATACTTATTCTGTGTGTCATTCCACTTTATTAAATATAACTTGTTTTGTGAACACAGTTGCCTTGATTTCTTTGCATGTACAGATTACTTGGGTTGTTACTGATATTTGGTGAAAATCTCAGGTCAATGGCTCCATCAGAAATAGGTTTAATGAGAAAAAAGTTGACACATTCAATACTTATTTTCTCCACTGTATTGAAAAGAGGGAACCTTCTAACAGCAGTCTGTGTTCATTTCATATGCATTTTTGCACATTTTCTGAAAGCTGGCAGATACAAAACAAATGTACCCATACCACCAGAAACCATGGGGGCATCATATTGGGCAACATAGCAATGGTTCAACCAACACCAGTGAAACACATCTAAAAAGGACACTTTAAAAAATGGCACAACTTGTGGGTAAGACATTAAGAATTTTTTGATGAAAGAGTGCGGAGGCTTAGATTTACCAAATTTTTTTAATTACTTTTTAGCCAATAGATTGCAGTTCGTTTCAAAATGGACAAAATCAACCCCATTAGGGAACCCATGGTTAGATGCTGAACAGGCTCTCTGTGGGTCGCTAAATATCTCTGACTTACCTTTTATAAGTCCCTCTATTAAATGCCATGAGTGTTTTAAAAGTATTAATATTAGTTCCTCTCTGACGGCTTGGTGGAAATTTTTAAAAATAACAGGGTCTTCACTTGTCCCCTGTAAACTCACGCCCATTTGGAATAATCCTGATATCCTGCAACAAA
This sequence comes from Pholidichthys leucotaenia, assembly GCA_020510985.1. Lineage (NCBI taxonomy): Eukaryota > Metazoa > Chordata > Actinopteri > Cichliformes > Pholidichthyidae > Pholidichthys > Pholidichthys leucotaenia. Next base: position 149,787,612 of record CM035841.1, read on the forward strand.
AGAGGACATTAAAATTTCCACTATGGCAAGAGAAGGGAATAAACAACTTAGAACATCTTATTCAAGGTGGAAATTTTATCCAATTTCAGGATCTAGTGTCACAACACGAAATCAGTGATAAAAAGTATTTTGAATACCAACAGCTTAAATCCATAATAAAAGCAAGATTTAATCTTAATCAGACAGATTTAGAAGTACCAGTTAAGGTGGCAGAGTTTCTAAATCTCCGTTCCCCAAAATTGATATCAAAAATATATAGACTATTATCAACGTTGGATGAGTCCATATCTCTTCCAATATCAAAATGGGAGACAGACTTATTGATTAATAAGGAGGAAAGTTTCTGGACACAAATATGTTTAAACACTTTTAAGATGACTAAAAACTCTAACTTACAACTTATACAATATAAAGTTCTACATAGAATTCATTATAAAGGACAAAGGATGTTCAAAATGGGCCTGAGTCACACAAATATCTGCCCTCACTGTACTAGCAATGTCCCGGATAGTTATATGCATGCTATGTGGTCCTGTGCACCGGTTCAAAAGTTCTGGCAGAAGACATGTGAAGACCTGTCAGCATGGCTTGGGTATAGTGTCCCACCCTCACCCACACTTTGCATATTAGGTGATTTAAGTGAAATAAATATAGATGCAAGGATGTCACACATGGTTCTCACTGCCTTATGCATCGCAAAGAAAGCTATCCTCATGAACTGGAAAACAAGAAATAACTTGTGCACGACTTACTATAATAACTTACTATTGGATTATATTAGCCTGGAAAGAATGTCAGCCTCCTCAAATAATCAATTGGCGGAATTCAATTCTCTCTGGTCCCCGCTCATTAATTCTATAAACTGAGGGGTGGCGGGCAGTGACTCACTCTCCTTGGCACCTCTGGCGGCTGGCTGCGCCCCAACCGCAGGTGTCCGGGGGGCCTGCTCCGGGGTGGCCGTCTGTCTGGCCCTGGGGGGGGGGGGGGGGGGGGGTGGGGGGGGGTCTGTGGGGTGGACTGGGGGGGTTGGGCTGTGGCCCCTGGCCGGCTGGCCTCGCCCCTCGTGGGGGGTCTGGGTCTGGCCCTGGGCCCCTGGTGCTGGGGGGGCGTCCCCCCATCCCGGGCCGGGGTCGGGTGTGTGCCGGCGGTGGGGGTTATCCCTGATGCATCCTTGCGTGGTGGGGTCGTGTGTTTCCTGGGGCCCGGGTGCCACCCAGGGGCTGGTGCCCGCATCCTGGGTTGCCCTCCCCGTTCACGGGGGTCTGCGGGTGGGGGAGGGGGTGTGTGAGTGTAGGCTTGTGTATGAGCGGATGTGGAAGTGGGTGTGTGTTGAGTGGGCAGGTGGGGTTGTGTGTTTGTGTAGGTGGGTATGTGTGATGGTGGGTGGAGTTATGTGTGTGTATGGAAGCGGTTACTTGTGGGTAGACGTCTAGGGGGCGGAGGATGTGAGTATGGGTAGGAGAGCTTTGTTGGGTGGCAGGGGTTGGGCAATCCATCCAGTGGCATGGGGGCTGGCGTTTCGGGGCTTGCTTGTCCCGGCCGCCCTGCTGTTGTGTTGGGGGGTGAGGCACTTTGCTACATCGGCCCTGATGTCATTGGCAGCGGGTGTGCGTTGGTGCTTGGGGGTGGCTGGGGGGGGGGGGGGGTCATTGGTGCGGCTGGTTGCAGGGCGGCCTGCAGCTGTCGGTGTGTGTCTGGGGTGGGTGGTCGTGGGCCTGCGTGGGTGCTTGGGTGTGTCGCCTGGCGTGTTGGGCGCTGTGTGGGTCCGGCCCATTGTTCACTATTGTGACTGTTGTTGTCCATGTTCATGTGTGTAAGATGAGTGGTAGTATGTTTGGCTGCCCCGTCATGTTAGTGGTGCTGGAGTGCCGGGACGTGATGCCGGTGGGTCCTGGGTTGTTTCCACTGGCGGCCCTCGCCCTGGGTTGGGATTTGGGGGCAGTGGGTGGCCTCACATGCCAGTCTGCAAGCTGGCTTCTGGGGGGGGGGGGCGGCCTTGTTTTTGGACCGCCTACCTCCCAGTCTTATTTCCCACCCTCCTCCTCCCCCTGATCTTTTTTGTTACATTTAGGGCTTTGGGGTGGGGGTGTGCCGCACTGTGTCGGTGAAAGGGATACCTTTGCCGCGTGGTGGGGCTGCACTCACCTCAATTTTAATTGCATTTTAGACACTGAGGGCTTGGGGGGATGGGGGCTCTGCTGCCCATCACAGTGGCTAACAATGCTTCAATTACTATCCCCCCAATTTTAATTGCACTTTAGTAGTCCACACATTTATACACAATTATATCATATAACCAACACACATCCACCATGTTCTGTGTGGGGGGAGGAGGTGGGGGTCTTCCCCCACCCCTGTTGCCCTGTCTTGCTGGGGGCGTGGGGGCCTGGTGGGGAGCCTAGGACCTATCATGTTGTAAAAATCCCTGGATGCCACTAATGTATAGATATAACCAAGGAAGTGACGGGGGGCTGAATATGAGTTTAAGTGTGAGTGAGAGGGTGATGAATGAAGGTGGTGATGGTGGGTCGGTTTTGTGCGGCGCTTTGCATGCCGGGTGGCATCTTGGGGCGCCTGCAGTGGTCTGCTGGTTGTTCGCTCAGATGGGCGCCGGGGGGTGGGGGTCTGCTTCTGTGGCCTGCGCCGGTGGCTTCCCTGGTCACTGCCGGGCACTGGTGCATGTTCAGGCTCACTGCATCTGCCCACTGCACAGCCGGCTTTTGAAATAAAGGTGTATGAGGAGTGAATTTAAGTGGGTACTGGAGTGAGAGAGAATGGGCCGGTCTGGCTGAGTGAGAGGGGTGTGCATGGGAACATGTGGGTGTGAAGGTATGGGGAGGGGTGTGACTGCGAGTTGGGAGGGGCTGGATTAGGGGGGTAGTGCCTCTCGGCAATGTGGGCTCACCTGGGCGAGGGGACTTCTTTGGACGTGGGGGTCCCCGGGGTGTGTGGCCGAGGCGCTGGGGCGGGACCGCTGTGGGGGTACCTGGGGGGGCTCGCGCCGGGGGGCGCTGGCTGGTCTCTGTCCTGGGGGATGGGGTCGCTGGACTCCTGGTGCCTGGGGCCCGGGGGCGGATGTTGGCCCCGTTGGGGGGGTGGGGGTCGGGCAGGTCCAGGGGTGTGGGCTCACCACGCCGGCCGCCGGGCAGCCTGCCCTCCCTTGATCGTCTCTCCGGGGGTGGATGCTTGGCTTTCCTGGGGCTTGCTAACCTCAGGGCTGGGGGTTGGTGGCGCTGCCTTGCCTGCTCGGGGTCCTCGGGGGGAGGGCTGCTGCGACCGGCCCTCCGCTCGTATGTTTCCTGACAAACCACTCACATGCACACACTTATTTTGCGCGCGTTCTCATATATAGGCACACAGACATACATGTACAAGTGTCTCTCCTTTAACAGGTGCAGAAACCAGACTCGTGTTGAGACATCTCCGGTGGAAGAAGCAGTTTGTCTTTTGTTTGTTTTTTTTTTCCACAATATCTTTATTGAACCTTTTTTTTTTTTTTAACAAACATGATACAAACAATCAAACACTAACACTAAAGTACTACAAAAAAAAAAAAAAATACCCTAAAAACACCAACAACCACCAACAAAATCAAGTCTTCAACAATGCTCCTCTGTTTAGTCTAGACAATCCAATACATAAGTATACATATTATGTTCACCAGTTTGGAATTTACAAGGTCCACACACATCATTCACCTTCTTCTTCAAGAGTTATGTTTAAATTTTTTACATAATCAATAAAAGGTCTCCATATATTCTCAAACACAATTTCCTTTGATTTCAGTATATATGTTATTCTTTCTAATGGAAGGTTTGTTAACATCTGTCTTAACCACTGAGTCACATCTGGTCTATGAGTCTTTTTCCATAATAGTGCAATACATTTTTTGGCATTAAGCAAACTGAGGTCTATGAATGTTCTTTCACTTTTATTGAAATTATGCTTTTCTGGGTACAGACCCAACAAAAACAGTTTAGGATTCAATATGATTTGTTTTGAGATTATTTTTTCAATTGTTACCCTCACCTCCTCCCAAAACATTCTTATTAATCTACATTCCCATAAACAATGAAATAGGGTTCCTTTACTTTCCATGCATTTTGTGCATGTATCTGGTATATTTTTGTTATATCTATTTAACTCCTCCGGTGTAACATACATCCGCATTAACCATTTGAAATGTATCAATTTAAGGCGTGCATTTATTGATTTGGTTTGAGCTTCTGTACAAGCCAATTCCCATTGTTCCTCTGAAATTTCAATTTGCAGATCTTCTTTCCAGTAGTTTAATCTTTTCAGTGAATTTTCACTTGAAGATAGTGTCAATGAGTTATAAAACTCTGAAATAATACCCTTTCTTTTACTATCTTTCATCATCATTTTTTCCAAGGATGAATAGATAGGTCGAGTGAGAGCTTTATTTTGATTTGATCGAATAAAGTTTCTAAGTTGAAGATATTTAAAAAAATGTGTTCTATTGAGATTAAATTTGATCCTCAGCTCTTCAAAAGACATTATGTTGTCTGCACATGGCAAATATAAATCCTGAATCTTTTGTATCCCTTTTAAATTCCATACTTTAAATACAGCGTCCGCTCTCCCTGGTTTAAAATATTGATTACCCCATATTGGACTAAATTGTGACAATAACTGTGGTTCTTTTAAATAGTTTTTAGCTTCACACCATATTTTGATCATATGCTTTACAAATGGATTTTTAACTTGTTTTTGTAATTTTTTTGCCGAATCTGAGTATATGAATATGGGAAGAGGTAAAGGTAAATTGTATGATTCCATTTCAGTCCAGTGAGGGAGATCATTTGATGAAAAATAATATGTCATAGACCTCAGTTGTGCCGACCAATAATACAACATAAAATTTGGACATTTCAGACCTCCACGATCAAATGGTAAATATAATAAAGACAAACGTAATCTAGCCCTCCTGTTGTTCCATATAAATTCCACTAACTTTTTTTTTATTCTTGAGAATAGATCTAAAGGTGGTGATAAGGGAATGTATTGAAATAAATAAAGTATTTTAGGTAAAATATTACTTTTAAGTATATTGATTCTCCCGATCATCGACATTGGTAGTGACATCCATCTCTGAGTTAACTCATTGATATCTGACATTAAGGCTTCATAGTTGACACTGGCGACTGATTCTAGCTTAGGCATAATTTGGATTCCTAAATATTTAAACTGATTTACAACATTGAATTGATTTACCTCAGGGGCTGGGTAATTTCTCTGGGTCTCATTTAGCATTAATATTGAAGATTTAGTTTTATTTATTTTATATCCTGATATTTCCCCAAAATTCTTTATTAAATTCAACAAGGTTGGAATTGATTTTTTTAGATTCGACATAAACAAAATTATATCATCGGCGTACAGGGAGATTTTATGTTCTGTTGGTCCAACTTTAATTCCATATATTTGTGAATGTAAACGTATCGCTATCGCTAAAGGTTCAATTGCCATAGTAAACAGTAAAGGTGAAAGTGGACAGCCTTGTCGACATCCTCTATTGATTTTTATTGGTTTTGAAATATTGTTATTTGTTAGGATTTCTGCTGTAGCATTATTGTATATTATTTGAACCCATTTTATGAAATTATTTCCAAGTCCAAACCTTTGTAGGACTTCAAAAAGAAAGGGCCATTCAACTCTATCAAAGGCCTTTTCGGCGTCCAATGATAGGAGAGCTGTATCCGGTGCTTCTTTATTAAAATAGATAATATTAAATAGTCTTCTTACATTATGGAAGCCTTGTCTACCCTTTATAAAGCCATTCTGATCTCGATTAATAATATTTGGTAAAATTTCTTGTAATCGTCTTGCTAAAATTTTACAGATTATCTTAAGGTCGGCGTTTAATAGGCTTATTGGTCTCATATTTTCACATTTATTAGAGGGCTTACCTGGTTTTGGCAGCAGTATAATTAAGGCATTATTTATGTATGATGGTAAATTATTATTTTGAAATGCTTCTAAAACCATTTCCAAAAAAGGTTTTATTAATTTATTCTTAATTTTTTTATAAAGGTCAACTGGAAGACCATCTGGTCCTGCACTTTTTCCTGATTTCATATTATCAATGGCTAGCCCAACTTCTTCTTGACTAATTTTAGACTCCAATATCTCCCTGTTTTCATTTGGAATACACGGTATAGATAGTTCGTTCAAAAACCCATTTAGTTTTGTTAAATCAGGTTCATTTTTGGTATCATATAATTTTTCATAGTAATCTCTAAAGGCTCTATTAATTTCTAAAGGATCTATAACTACCTGTCCGTTACTTATAATACTGGTAATTGGTGTTTTAATTTCCAATTGTTTAATCTGCCATGCTAATAATTTTCCTGATTTTTCACCTTGTTCATAAAAAGATTGTTTCAATCTTAGAAGACTCGAGGCAGCTCTATTCGCTGATTTTTTGTCGTATTCAGCTCTCAAAATCAGTAATTCATTCTCCAACCTTGGGTCACTTCCTGCATACACTTTTTCCTGAAGACTTTTTATTTTATGTTCCAATTTAGCTCTCTCCTCTCGAGTCTTCTTAGATTTTGATCCTGTATAACTAATAATATGTCCCCTAATAAAAGCTTTGAAAGCCTCCCACTTTACACATGCTGATGTTTGTGTAGTATTGATGTCAAAGAACTCGTCTATCTGTTTTTCTATATACTTGACAAATTCCTCATCCTGAAGCCATTTATGCTGAAATTGCCATCTACCTGATTCCTTTGTCAATTTTTTATCTACATATATTAGACAACAGGGTGCATGATCAGAGATCACGATGTTATCATAAAAGCAGTTTTGAATCTTGGACCTTAATTCTGTGGAAATCAAAAAATAATCAATACGTGAGAATGTCTTGTAGGTACTGGAATAACAAGAATAGGCTTTAACTTGTGGTTTCATTTCTCTCCATATATCTAACAATCTCAATTCTTTCATAAAATGATTAATAGTCATCCTACATCCAATGTGCGTACAATCCAGTCCTGTTGATCTATCCACACCTGGATTCAATGTACAGTTAAAATCCCCTGCTATTATATGTTGCCCTGTAAGTGATGATAAGATGAGAAATAAATTAGCAAAGAACTTCTGATCATCTATATTGGGACCATATAAGTTCACAAGATTTATATTTTCTAATAGCAAAGAACCTTGAATGATTACATATCTTCCAAATTTGTCTCCAATTACATTTTTCACCTGAAAAGGAACTGATTTATGTATGAGAGTCATAACTCCCCTGGCTCGGGATGAAAATGAAGAGGTGAATACACTTCCCTGCCATCTACTCCTAATTCTTTTAACATCCTCCTCTATCAGATGAGTTTCTTGTAAAAACACAATTCTTGAACCCATGTCCTTTATTTTATTCATAACTTGTTTAAGTTTTTTTAAATTTTGTAGACCTCTGCAATTCCATGAAGTTAAATTAAGATTAACACTTTGGTCCATGATCAATAGAGAGTTTGGGATTACCTTGCAGTGTAAACATGCTCATACAGAGAAGCAAAAACATGAGTGGTTGAACATTCATCCTACAAACTACACACAAACAAATTTCCCCTTCCCACACTTGTGGCAAACCCCCCAAAATCAAAAGAAAAATTCTGTCTCCCGATATAGCCATCGACCGTTCCACACCCACGGGGAACAGCCTAAGCCACTCCTTCTTCATCCTCCCAATCACCCTAACTCTACTGCTTTTAATGACGTAACATTAACTCTCCTCTGTAGTTTTCCAACTTAACTCCAAAATTTTTAACAACTTTGTACATCATAGTTTTTTTTTTTTTTGTTTGTTTTGTTTTTGTTTTGTTTTTTTAATATATAATACAATCTATATTTTGTAAACTTACTATTTACTTCAAGTCAGTCAGATGCCTGTGCAAATGCTTAATTATTCTACCTTATATTTTGTTCATGCTTAGCTCCCACCAGTCTCTTCTTCTTCTTTGATCTTCTTGATGAACTCCTGCGCCTCCTCTGGGGTCTTGAAGATGTGGGTTCTGCCCTCATACGTGGTCAGCAGTCTCGCAGGATAGATTACACCATGACGAATCCCAAGGTTGCGCAGCTCCTTACGTACGGGATCAAACTGCTTCCTCAATTGTTGGATTCCTGTGGCCAAATCTGGGTAGAACCGCACCTGCTGGTCCTGGTGTTTAATCTCTCCTTTTTTAGCTCGTGCAGCGTTGAAGATCTTCATCCTGTCTCTGTTGCTAAGAAACTTCATAATTAAGGTCCTCGGCGGTCCCTTATCTCTCCGTGGGCCAATACGATGTGCTTTTTCCAGAATCACTGCTGATTGCAACTCCTCGCTGCCCAGCACCTCCGGAATCCACTTTTCCAGAAAGGAACATACGTCCCGACCTTCTGATTCCTCTGGAAGACCCACCAGCCTCAAATTATTCTGTCTCGACCGAGATTCCAAATCCAAAATATTATCTTCCAGAGATTTATTTTTTTTTTCCAAAGTGCGCACCTTTAATTGAAGACGGGTGACGTCATCTTCAGCACTAGCGAGACGGAGCTCCATCTGCGCCGTTCGTTCTACACAGTCACCCAATTCCTTTCTTATTCCTTCCAACGCTGTCATAATCCCATCAAATCTAGAGGAAAAGTCCGCTCTCATTGAACTCATGGCAGCCATCAGCGCATCTGCGCCATTCCCCGCAGATATCGCAGCGTTGCCAGCCTCCTCCGCCATATATGGAGTTTTGTTTGCTGCGTCACAGACCTGAAAGTCCGTTAATTTGGACTGTTTCGGCGGCTCGCTTTTTCCTTTTCCTGGTTTTCCAGCCTTAGGCTTCGCCGACATATCTTCGCTCAAATGCTGGGATACGTTCTGTCCCAAATGAGAGAGTTATTTGCCGATTTTTTTTTTTTCCAGGAGCAGAGCAGAGCGAGACACGTCCGTCCTACGTGGCAGCCATAACCGGAAGTCCCTTTTGTTTGTTTTAGTTGGTTTTTTTTGTTTTTTTTTTTTGTTGTCTGTTCCCCTCCCTTTTTTTTCCCCCCCCTTCACACACTTCCTTTCCCTCTTCCCCATCCTGTTGGGTCTTCCATGGGTAAAACAATTAAAATAAAGTATTAAAAGTTATTACAGGAGGAGTTACAACAATATACAGTGCAAAGTTAGGCACTGTATAGGCTCCTCTTGGCAAAGTAAATCTGTTTTGGCACAGTAGGGTGACAGATCCCTGTTCTGTTTACCTAGCTGCCTGACAGGACAAAAAAAAAAAAAAAAAAGAATTTTTTGATGCTGCCTCCGATTTTTCCTGCTTAAAATTAGATGCATCATCAACATGCCCTGAAACGTTTGACTCTTCTTCTTTAGGGTAATTTTGGCACCTGTTATGGATCTATTGCTTAACACATATGCAAATGTAAACTATGTACTGAAGTATGAGGCCAGTGATGGGTTTCACTTGAAAAAATTATCAATATTTTTGAAGGTTAAGGGAATATAATCGAGTCCCAAGTCAGTTAGATCAGCTTGACTGTTAATTAAGCATCTTTGTACATCTTTATATGCTCGATACCAACACTTGTCAACAGTTTAAGCTCCACGTTACCAATCAGTTCCTTTAAAATTGAGGTGTAATAGTTCCGAAGTTGAAACCAAATCTGCTACGGAAATTCTCCATGATGTGTTTCAGTGTTTGAAATCATGAAAGGCAATAATTTTTCAATGTCTATTTAAAGTAATATATATACTGTATGTAGCTCGTTATCTACAGCTGTATAGCTGGTTTCGTAAGACTGTTATAGCCGGGAATCAGGTTGTGCGGCTGGGCTCTCACAATCTCTTGAAATGCTTCCTATGGCATGCGACTCAAATAGCCTCTGACAGCCAAAGTCCAACTCCCGGCCTTCCTGCAGCGAAACTGTTATCACTGACAGGAGAAGGGGTGAAGGCGAGCCATTGGCACCTTAAAACCAGTTGCCCAGGGTAGATGGAGCTCTCAGCCTGGGAAGGCAGTCCATCTAGGGGAAAGAAAACCCTGATTCTAAACCTCCGCTGCCTTGTGGCTATACCTGATCGCAGGAAAGACTTTGGGAGCAAACCCCGAGGACAAATCCGGAGTGGAGCCCTGATGCGGATAGTAGTCGCTCTGCACTACTTTCCGGCAGCTCCTGCAGTGAATCTGGCCCCAAATTGTATTGGTTCATCCTTTCCCTTGGACTCTGTGGGGAGCGTCCACTGACATATAGGCTGTAGCATCATCTTGCTTTGGCTCATCAATAAAATTATTCTTCATCTTAAAGACATTGTTTCACCCAGGAAAAGGCCAGTCAGGAACTGCTTTTTCATCCCAGGACCACAGCTGAACCAACATTCCTTTGTTAAGCAAACGTAAGGAATGCTCTCAACGTATTAACTCGCATCATAAATAAACTGGAAACGCTCTTTCGCCTGACTGTTTTATGGGTCATAAAACGTGGACAAAGAACAGGCATCCCATAAACTTTAAAGGCATTTCCTTGGGCCTAGGATTGGCCACAGCTCGACACTACCCATGGTGGACATCTCTGGAGAAGATGCTCACTTTTGACTTACACTGATTAACTGAAATTAACTTTTCAAGTTTCATTTCTCAGGACAACTCTAAGGACACCATTTGTTGAAGATCACTGCCTCTGTGGGACTCTGATATTCTGTGGACAATTAATAATTAATAATAATGGGTTTGAAATATATTAATCCTTGATTTTAAATATGTGCATGTTAAAATATTTAAATGTTTTATTCTTGCATGTTAATTTAAAAGCACTAGTTATAAAGTTGCATGAATCACTGAAGTTGGGTTAGATTTTATACATAAGTATATTGATGAATGTTCAGTACTAAAATATGTCACTCTGGAGGAAAGTTTCCTCAAGTCATGTGACTGGTCGCCGCCAGTCTCTGCTTGGCAAAAACTCTCTCAATATTATTTTTGGTTACAGACAAAAGACTGTTTGCTCATTGGACTAAAGTTCATAAAACCCGCCCACGAAAGAAGACTATTGGCTTGGGCTTATGTCAATCACCCTAACGGCAGGAAACTCGTCTGCAGTTTTAAAGAGGGAGACACCCTCCTGCAAAAAAAAGTTTCAGAGGACTGCAGAACATTACAGACTGCAGACCAAAGCACTTCAGAGCAGAGAACATGGAATATTATGTTTGTGCAAACTTCTGTGTATTTTAATGTTTTTCTTTAAATGTCTAGGAATTAATTCTTTCTTTCCTGAGCTCAAATCTTGATTCGGAGTTAAAACTCCCATTCCTAGGCGTTTCTGTCTTTCTAACTTTTCATATTGTTAAACTTTCTTTAAATCTACCATGTGTTTTTCAAGGACTGACCATCTCCATAATGGAAGCTATTCTGAATTCCACGACATCAGAAGAGCTCCAGTCATTTGTGGCTTGAATTTAGTTATTTTTAACTTGCCTCTCTAACTCTGTGATTGTAATCAGACTTTGAAACTCAATCCCATTTATATCCGGGCTCGAGAACACCGCTGAAAAATCCTCGAGTTTTCCGCATGACATATGACGCGGCCAGCAGCAGCAGCCATCATCTTAGCTGAACTCAGCTACCTACTGTTTGTTCCTGGTAAGGAAATATCCGCAGGCGGATATTTCTTGTTAATCTGCAAATAGACCTTCAGCTAAGGACCTGGCTTGAAGCCCACAAGGACCCCAACACCCAGTGATGCACCAGAATTCAAGTGAGCTAAATTTCTGTTTCATCTGTTGTCTGATGTCCATCCCTTGAAGTATGCCATGATTTGTCTGAGTTAAAGCTAATTTATAACTCTGATCAGATACAAAATTAAAAGAAATAATATAATTTCTTATTAAAATTCCATTTTCATTTTCTTAAGAGTAATCCAGAATTTTCCATATAATTAGTTTCATTTTCCCCATAAATCTGCGTTCAGTTTTTCATAATCCATCAACTTCAAACTGATCTAAATTCAGCTTACATCTTCACCCTGGTTCTGCATATGCTCACATTGTTACTCTATCCTCAGTTACAAGTTTAATGTGATGGCTAATGCAAATCATTTCAATGTCCTTTAATCATCATTTCATTTAAATAAATCTGTAAAAATAAGAGAAGTTGTTAGAAATTTATTCCATTCTGAGTCTGGTTCCGAAGCCCCAGTATCGAATTCACTAATATTTTGAGACTGATAATTAATTAATTTATTGAGTGATTAAACAGGTATAAAGTGAAATTAATGACTAAATTGTTCACCGAGAAAGGTCAGTTGGTGCCCCTACGAGTGTTTATCAACTTTTTCTGTGTGTGTGGACCCGGAGTAAATTGCAGGTCCCTATACATTAAATCAAATTAAATAATCTTTATACCTGATCATAATTATAAATCACATATCGCTACAAGGCCCTGCAGGTCTGAGTACAGTCACACAGCTAGCACAACTTTTGGCTATAAGCTGAAAGCAGGACTGGTCTATAACCTCAAAGAGGGAGCAACACGGAACAAATCTGAGCTGTGGCCTTCAGCCATAAACCTGCTGCAACCTGTTAAAATAACGTGAACTTATAGCATATACCTACTCTAGTAACACCCAAATATCTAATTACTCATAACATTACATATTTTATGTGGGTCGGTGATACAATAGTTCTCTCTGTTATTGCCTTGAAGGGTTTCTCCTTGCCACTTGGGTCACATTTGACTTGTACACACAAGATCAGTCCCAACATGACTTTATCAAAACATATTCAGCTTTTTCTCACCCAGGTGTAGCCTACTACACTGTAGTGCAAGTAAAAGGTGGGAACGCCATTACTAGTTTGTCTAAGGTGAGCAAAAACTTTCTGGTACTTCCTGCCGCTGAAAACTAAGGAGTAACCACAACCTCTGGTCAAGTGTCGCTACACAAATGTGCCACAATTGGGAGCAAAGCAAATAAAATGACAATGAAGAATGTCAAGCCAGTCAATCAAAACCTTGATGGGTGCCTTTTGCACTGAACAATATGAAAGCATGTCTTATGATAAAGAAAGTTTACAGTATAGTTTTACCCAGGGCCGCTGCTCCCATTACGCACATCACGCACTGTGCGTGGGGAACCAAAATGATCACTCATCATAATCACGATGATGAATTTTTCAAATTTAAGAAAAAACAACACTCTTGTAACATTTAATATTAGACAGTTGTATGCAGTCCAAACTATATACACTTGTCTGAAATAACAATATTAATTTGGTCATTGTGCACTCCACTCCCATCACATCTTCCTGTGGGTTAGTCTGCACACCTGCAAAAAACAGACCTTGCGTCTAAACTGTTGCATCTAAACTGTGGTAAAACTTTGAGAATGGCATTCAATTACAGCAGGAGTCAGACGGACAAAAAAGAAGAAAAAAAAACTGTGACTGAGGCTCATCAATGACTGAACTATGTAGAAAAGTTAATAAATTATGTGAAATTTAGCTTAAACCTCACATGTATGACATGTAGAGGCAGGTTACCAATTAGCTAGTTAACAGCCTGTTATTGTGACTGCAACCAGACTGCTGACCAGCTGCAGCCGTTTTCTCCCTCTGTGAGAATCATGGTTGTTCTACCTGCAGTTATACATTATCAGTAAACTACATGTAACCGTGAATTACTAAATATTTAATGTTTTCTAATGCCAGAGCTCTGACTGAAGTTTTGGAGATGAGGAGGATGTTTGTGTTTCAGAGCTTCATCATGAAATATCAAACTATCACCAAAAATCACATCTCTGATTATTTTATTTCTCCTGTGGAGGTTTCAGAGTTCAGACTGTTGTTTGCAGTTTACATGTCAGTTTATAACCATCTGATAGTACTGACTCGCTTAACAAGTTATATATAAGGCAGAATTGAATAATACTGATTCGTATTCTTATGACAGCGGTAATTTTCAGCCCCATTCTTTTTATGTTGCTGCTTGACTGTGTTAAAAATTCACACAATGACCTCTGGGCTGACATAAATAAAAAGTTAAACATTTTCCATCTGTGACTTGATGGTATGATGTGATATTCATAATAGGATGTCTATGTTGCAGCTTTATAACCTCTATCATTTTTAATAAAATAGATCAAAATAAATTTTTATCCTGAAATAATAATATGTGAAAAAATGCTAATAGTACAGGAAACAGATTTTGAAGAATGTTACCATTTACATTTGACCTTTTATAAGGAAAATTCCCTAAACATTTCTAGAATAAATGTCATGTCTTTTTTGTGAATGAAAGTATAGTAAAATCTAAAGCTACTATTTAAATAAAGTCTTTATACTTTATTTAAACCTTTGAATCTTCTTTCAATTGATTCCTTAAGAAGTTTGACAATCTTGAAATTAAAAAAAAAATTGCAAATTAATCTTGCCATTATTTCTGAAATTTGCAATGAGGCAACTCGGATCACCCAGAGGAGCCAGAATCAATCATTTACAGCAGATCAAACAAAAGTTATGCCTAGGGCACTTAAATAGCTAGCAGCAGCTCTGCTTTTACCAAGCTATATGTAGGTATTTTTACTTTGAAGTTTCAGTCTAACCAGCTGAACGTGAATAAATTAAGATGAAAGACTCTTTCATGTGACTTTTAACTGAGTATTTTTACATGGTATGAAACTTTAAAAGCAATAATTTTACTTTATTTTGAGACATACGTACATGCTTAAAAGCACGCATAATACAGTGGTGTGAAAAAGTGTTTGCCCTCATCCTGATTCCTCATTTTTTTGTATGTTTGTCACACTTAAATGTTTCAGATCATCAAACAAATTTAAATATTACACAAAAATAACACAAGTACACAGAAAATACAGTTTATAAATGAAGGTGTTTATTATTATGGGGAAAAAAAAATCCAAACCTACACGGCCCTGTGTGAAAAAGTGATTGCCCCCTAAACCTAATAACTGGTTGGACCACCCTTAGCAGCAACAACTGCAATCAAGCGTTTGCGATAACTGGCAATGAGTCTTTTACAGAGCTGTGGAGGAATTTTGGCCCACTCATCTTTGCAGAATTGTTGTAATTCAGCCACACTGGAGGGTTTTCGAGCATGAACCGCCTTTTTAAGGTTATGCCACAGCATCTCAATCGGATTCAGGTCAGGACTTTGACTAGGCCACTCCAAAGTCTTCATTTTGTTTTTCTTAAGCCATTCAGAGGTGGACTTGCTGGTGTGTTTTGGATCATTGTCCTGCTGCAGAACCCAAGCGCGCTTCAGCCTGAGGTTACGAACAGATGGCCGGACATTTTCCTTCAGGATTTTTTGGTAGACAGCAGAATTCATGGTTCCTTTTACCACAACAAGTCTTCCAGGTCCTGAAGCAGCAAACAGCCCCAGACCATCACACTACCACTACCATATTTTACTGTTGGTATGATGTTCCTTTTCTGAAATGCTGTTACTTTTACGCTTGATGTAATGGGGCATACACCTTCCAAAAAGTTCAACTTTTGTCTCGTCAGTCCACAGAGTATTTTCCCAAAAGTCTTGGGGATCATCAAGATATTTTCTGGCAAAATTGAGATGAACCTTTATGTTCTTTTTGCTCAGCAACGGTTTTTGTCTTGGAACTCTGCCATGCAGGCCATTTTTGCCCAGTCTCTTTCTTATGGTGGAATCATGACCACTGACCTTAACTGAGGCAAGTGAGGCCTGCAGTTCTTTGGATGTTGTTGTGGGGTCTTTTGTGACCTCTTGGATGAGTTGTCACTGCGCTCTTGGGGTAATTTTGGTCGGCCAGCCACTCCTGGGAAGTGGTTCATCACTGTTCCATGATTTTGCCATTTGTGTATAATGGCTCTCACTGCGGTTCGCCGGAGTCCCAAAGCTTTAGAAATAGCTTTATAATCTTTTCCAGACTGAGAAATCTCAATTACTTTGTTTCTCATTTGTTCCTGAATTTCTCTGGATCGCAGTATGATGTCTAGCTTTTGAAGATCTTCTGGTCTATTTCACTTTGTCAGGCAGGTCCTATTTAAGTGATTTCTTGATTGAGAACAGGTGTGGCAGTAATCAGGCCTGGGTGTGGCTAGAGAAATTTAACTCAGCTTTCCAAAGGTGTGATAAATCAGTTAATTTAGGTTTTAACGGTGGGGGGGGGGGGGTCACTTTTTCCACACAGGGCAATGTAGGTTTGGATTTTTTTTTTTACCCTTCATAATAAACACCTTCATTTAAAAACTGCATTTTGTTTTTACTTGTGTTATCTTTGTCTCCCATTTAAATTTGTTTGATGATCTGAAATATTTAAGTGTGACAAACATACAAAAAAATAAAAAATCAGGAAGGGGGCAAACACTTTTTCACACCACTGTATCTCATAATCATTATGCAGTACATTTCATTCAATGTATTAGTGCAGCACAAAATTTTAGGACTCTGGTAGTTGCAGCTAACCAGTGCTGGTGAGGAAGCCTTCCTGGCTAGAGTATAATAAACTAGGGGTGGGTTCAAAACCATAGCGCAGTGGTTAGCACTGCGGCAGCACAGTAATTCACCCTTGGCCATGGGAACCCTGGTTCGATCCCAGCCCCTGACCAACAGTGATCTGTGTGGAGTTTGCATGTTCTCCCCGTGTCTGCGTGGGTTTACTCCGGGATTTCTCCGGTTTCGTCCCACAGGCCAAAAACATGCAGGTTAGGTTAATTGGAGACTCTAAAGTGACCCTAGGTGTGAATGTATGTGTGAATGGTAAAGGAATAGCGCCGTACCGTGGCTGCTTCATCCATCCAGGTGGATGCCCTCAATTTCTCCTCTGGGTATCAATAAAGTATACAAAATCAAATCAAAAAGATCGAAGAGTCAATATTGAATCAAATTTATCTGGATGAGCTGATATGGATTCACTAAATCCTAAAATGGATCTTTCCAATATAATGCCTTTTCACGTGTGATGGTTTACGGGAGATCTCTCATGTGGCAGAACTCCTGTGGTTATATACTGTACGGGGGGGTGAAAAGTTCATAGGCTGACCGTGATGCAGTGGTCAAATTTGACCAAATGTGGTTTATTGTACCCATACTCTTAACAGTCCTCTTACTCTTAGCTCTGCCCTCTTGTTTCTTGGCCACTGAAGCACAAATACTACTGACTCAGCACCTACAAGCATAACTCCTTCTCAGTCAGCCTATTAACTTTTCAGCCCCCCCCCCACATATTTATTTCACTTTTAGAACAGGTCTGTAAGAAATTATTTTATATGCAAGGAAAACGGTCCTTATAATGGCAAAATCCCCAATGAATCAATACTGAATCAAATCTGATCGAAACTGAATCGAATAAGTACCTTGTGATTCTGAATTGAATCAATTCAGGAAAATATTGATGCAGTCTTATTATAAACTCTAGCAAAATAAGCTTAAGTAACTTGTAGAATGAGATCCATGGTCTAGTGTTGGTAGATGATCCAGCTGGGATCATGGATGTGAGATGGGGTTGATGAGTTATGTCAAGGCCAGACACAAGCTGTAGCTAAGCTAGACTAACTCAGCTAACACGACAGCCAGCATGGCTACAGGACCATCTTGGCCAAAATATAACAAAATAAGACAGAACCATTCCTGACAGCAAGATATACAGTGGGGAAAATAAGTATTGAACACGTCAACATTTTTCTCACTAAACATATTTCTGATGGAGCCATTGACCGTTGATCATGACATTCACAAAACAAGTTATATTTAATAAAATAGAATGACACAGGGAATAAGTATTGAACACACTTGGTGAAATTCATTTAATATTTAGTAGAAAAGCCTTTGCTGGTAATAACACCTTCCAAACACCTCCTGTATGGAGCAACTAGGTGCAGGCATTGCTCAGGAGTGATTTTAGCTCATTCTTCCACACAAACTGTCAAATTTTGAAGGTACCGTTGGTGTCTTCTATGAACTCTGATCTTCAGTTCGTTCCATACATTTTCAATTGAATTCAGGTCAGGTGACTGACTGGGCCATTCTAGCAGCTTTATTTTTTTCCTCTGGAGCCAGTTGAGTTTCCTTGTCTGTGTGTTTGGGATCATTGTCTTGCTGAAATGTCCACCCTCATTTCATCTTCAGCATCTTGGCAGATGGCAACAGATTCTTATCAAGGTTGCCTCTGTACATTTGTCTATTCATCTTTCTTTCAATTATATGAAGTCTGTCTGTACCATGTACTGAAAAACACCCCCACACCATGATGGGATGTGCAGTGCCATTTCTCGTCCAAACATGCCGTGTGTTGTGGCATCCAAAAACTTCAATTTTGATCTCATTTGACTAGCAGCAAACTTTAAACGAGCTTCAACATGTTTTTTCTTCAGCAATGGAGTCTTGCGAAGTGAGCAGGCATAGAGCCTTGTCGGCTGAGTACATTACTTAATGCTTTCTTTGAAATGGCAGTACCTGCTAACTCCAGGACTTTGTGGAGGTCTCCATGAGTGGTCTTTGGCTCTTGGATAACTCTCTAATAATTTGTTTGACTCCTCTGTCAGAAATTTTGCAAGGAGCTCCTGGTCATGGCTGGTTTATGGTAAAATGATGTTCTTTCCACTTTTGAATGATGGCTCCAACAGTGCTCAGTGGTACATTCAACAGTTTAGAAATGTGCCTGTAACCAATGTCCTCATTATGTTTTGCAATAATAAGGTTGTGAAGGTCTAGAGAGACCTCTGTGCTTCTACCCACCATGAGTTCTTTGCGGTGTGACAATCTGATATTCACAGACCTTTTTAAAGGCTATCAGTCGGGACTTAACCATCCATCCATCCATTCATCCATCCATCTTCTTCCACTTAATACTTTTCAGGTCGCCGGGGGGGGGGGGGGGGGGGGGGGCTGGAGCCTATCCCAGCATCTTTGGGTGAGAGGCAGGGTACACCCTGGACAGATCGCCAGTCCATTGCAGGGTCAACACAGAGAGACACACAACCATTCACTCTCACAGTCATACCTAAGGACAGTTTAGAATCCCCAGTTTGATGCCAATTAACCTAACGCATGTTTTTGGCATGTGGGAGGAAACCGGAGAATTGAATGAATGAATTTATTTTTATTCGGTGATAATAATAATAAACACATACAATATAATAAGAACACACAAAAGAACAACCGAAAGGGTGTAGGCTGAAGCTAGTGCTTATATAGTGCCTACCCCGTTACAATTATAAAATCAAAAACATAAAAATTTAAGTCTTACCCAAAATCAACAAAGAAAATCAAATAGAACAAGTAGACAAAAAACCCTTTAAGTTATTACAAATTTATCTCCCAGTATTTACAGTGAGATACTGGGAGATTTTCTCATCTTTGTACAATTTTTTGAACTGCTTCAGAGTTGAACATGTTTTAACATTTTCAAAGCAATAATTCCACAGTTTAACTCCAGTGACAGACATGCAATGATACTTTGTATTTCTTCTAACCTTTGGATTATTAAAAACAGAGTTACCTCTTAGCTCGTATTTGCTTTCCCTTTTTTTAAACAGTCTCTGAATATTTACAGGTAATTGGTTATTATTTGCTTTGTACATGATTTGAATGACATAATCTACCAGATCTCTAAATTTAAGAGTATGTAATTGAATGAATATTGGATTTGTTGGTTCACGGTAAGGTTTCTTTGATACAGTGCATACGGCTTTTTACTGTAGTAAAAAGATTA
Source organism: Pholidichthys leucotaenia (assembly GCA_020510985.1). NCBI lineage: Eukaryota > Metazoa > Chordata > Actinopteri > Cichliformes > Pholidichthyidae > Pholidichthys > Pholidichthys leucotaenia. The sequence goes on from CM035841.1 coordinate 149,807,310, forward strand.
AGTTTGTGCTTGTTTTATATGTGTTTCCCCAGATCTCCACACAGTATGTCATAAAAGGAACTATCAGTGAATTATATAAAATGCAAAGAGATTTCTGACACAGGAGATCCTTAACTTTATACAGTATGGCAATGGATCTAGACATTTTAGTTTTGACATAATTTATGTGTGATTTCCAGTTTAGTTTGTTATCAACAATGACCCCTAGGAACTTGGTTTCAAAAACTGTGTCAATTTCAACATTGTTTATTTTAATTTTTCTGTGATTCTATAATTTGCGGTTTCCAAATATTATACATTTTGTTTTTCCAAGGTGAATAGATAATTTATTGGCAGTGAACCATTGATTGATTTGTTTAAGTTCATTTTCTACTGAATCCAGAAGCTGCTTAAGATTTTCTCCACTACAAAAAAAGTTGTGTCATCTGCAAATAAAATACACGATCAATTTAGACACAGAACATAAATCATTAAAATACAAAATAAACAGCAATGGACCAAGCACAGAACCCTGTGGTACCCCACACGTCATCTTCAGCAACTCAGTCTGTATTATTCACATGAACATATTGATATCGGTCTTCTAAATAGCTATGTAACCAGTCAAAAGCAATTCCTCTGATGCCATACTTATGTAATTTACTGAGGAGTAATTTATGGTCAACTGTATCAAATGCCTTTTTTAAGTCCAGAAATATTCCAACTGTGTATTCTCTTCTATCTGTTGCATCCGTAATCTGTTCAACAAAGTCCATGAGTGCCAGTGAGGTGGTCCGGTTCTTCCTGAATCCATACTGTTGTTCACAGAGTATATTGTGCTTATCAATGAAATCATTTAGTCTCTTAAATATTTTTTCCAGTATTTTGGAGAACTGAGGTAACAAGGAGATGGGTCTGTAGTTTGACAATGAGTGTTTGTCACCAGTCTTATACAGAGGAACAACTCTTGCTATTTTCATTTTCTTTGGAAATTTACCAGCAGTAAGTGACATGTTGCATATGTAAGTGAAGTGTTTAACAATACAATCAATAATACATTTAACCAAGAACATACTGAAATCATTACAATCAGTTGATTTTTTGTCTTTTAATTTGTTAACAATGTCAAGAATTTCTTTTTCATCGGTTTCTTTCATAAACATTGAGTAAGCGTTTATGTTGACGACAATGACAGAGCCACTTGTATTTGCTGATGATACAGTGGAGTTGGCAATCTTTTTTCCTATATTAACTAACTAACTAACTAACTAACCTGCACTTATATAGCGCTTTTCTAGTCACAAAGACCACTCAAAGCGCTTTCATTAATACTAACCCTCTATTCTAAGGGCCTATAGGAAACAGATATCTAGGGACAATTTAGAACAGCCAATTAACCTAACATGCATGTTTTTTTTTGGCATGTGGGAGGAAACCGGAGAAATCCCGGAGTAAACCCACGCAACACGGGGAGAACATGCAAACTCCACACAGATCACTGTTGGTCGGGGGCTAGGATCGAACCCACGATCCCCACAATCCCCCCGCCAAGGGTAAACTGTGCTGCCGCAGTGCTAACCACTGCGCCACCGTGCAGCCCGGTGAATATTAACAAAATATTCATTAAATGTGTTGGAGATCAAGCTATTTTCATTGATTATTCCATTTTCTGAATTTAAATAAGAGATGTGGTTGGAATTTAATTTTCCTCTCTTTGTTATATTATTTAACACCTTCCATATATTACATGTATTAGTTTTGTTATTTTCCAATAATTTACTGTAATATGTTTTTTACTCAATCTTAAAATACTAATGAGTTTATTTTTATAAGTCTTGTATTTCTTTTCTGCTTCCACAGTTCTTAATTTCAGAAACTTTTTGTATAACAAGTGTTTCTTTTTACAAGCATTTTGCAGGCCCTTGGTGATCCAAGGCTTATCTCTGTATTTAACTTTAGTTTCCTTTACCACTAGAGGGCAGTGTTTATTATATAGTTGTGATAAAATAGAGACAAATTCTGCATATGCTGTATCAATGTCGTCAACATAAACACCGCTCCAGTTTTGTATTTTTAGATCATTTCTAAGATTGTTGATTGCAGTTTCTGTTACAAGTCATTTAAAAACCTTATCTATTTCAACGTTATGTGTTACACGAGTGTGTGAAGAAACAAAAACAGGCAGATGGTCTGTCACATCATTGACAATAAGGCCAGCAGTTACATTCCCCTCAGTGACATTTGTGAAAATGTTATCAATAAGCGTTGCTGAATGTGTTGTTATTCTAGTGGGGTATGTTACTGAAGGGTAGAAACCCATACAAAACATGGAATTTATGAATTCACTTATTTGGATATGGTCATTTGGATTTAATAAGTCAATACTGAAGTCTCCACAAATAAAAACCAGCTTCTTATTACCTACTGCACTGAAAAGCTCAGACAATTTTTCTTTGAAAATGTCAATATCGGTACCCGGTGCTCTATAAATGCAACTTAATATGATATTGTTGGTTTTTTTTAGTTGTAATTAATTCCACAGTTACACACTCCATGATGTTTTCCATTTCAAAAGACATTATCTACAACTTTGCTTTGGTAGCAGGACCTGATATATAAAGCAACACCACCACCCCTTTTTTTTTTTGACCTGCTTGTGGTATATAAATCATAGCCTCTCAACTGCACTGTATGAAGTTGGTCATTTTTTAGCCAAGTCTCAGAAATTGCAACAGCAGAAAAATCTGTGTTATACTGCAACAAACTGTCCTGGATTTTGGAAAAATTCATATTGAGACTTCTACTATTAAAGTGTATTACTGACAATGATTGGTCAGAAATTGTATTTTGTAGTTGGTCTGAGCTAAAGTATTTACACTGATGTTTTATACTGTTGAAAAAGTGATTTTCAGGATCGGTTTCATATTCAACACTGTGTGGCTTATGCTCAGTATATTCGTACCCTTTAAAAATGAGGTTGTTTCCTATAAAAGTTTGCATCTTAATTATTCCAGTCAATGGAAACAAATGCACAGTTTATATCTCTAAGTTGATAATGAAATGTCAATCATTTCTGGTTGATTTTTGGCTCCATTGATTTTGGTGTACTGTTACAGGGATGGCGTGGGTGAATAATGAGTCTGTCATACCTTAAGTAGACTATGTCCCCCCGTGCTTTTGCAGCTTTCAGCTCTGGCATTAATTCTTTTCTCTTCCTTCTTACCAAATCAGTGAAGTCCTCATTGATGAAGATTTTTGTTCCTTTGAGGGACTTGGCTCTTTGAAGAATGGCCATCCTGTCCTTGTGCCGCAGGAACTTGACCACAATGGGCCTCGGTCTTTCTCCTCCAGGTTTCCTGGTGCGGTGGGCTCTCTCCATCTTGATCCCTGGTGGTAACCGTAGTTTCTCCATGAGAATATTTTTAATCTTCTCCTCCGTGTCGGCCAAGGTCTCTCCTGGTGCCTCCACAACACCATCAAAGACTATAGATTATTTCTCCGAGATTGTCCTTCCAGATATTCAAATTTGTCAGTGATAGTCAACAGACTGTCACACACTTTAGAAACATCTGATTGCAGCACATTGTTGCGGTCTGCTTGTTTAGACAAATCGGCTTTTATGTCATCTACGTCTTTTTGAGTGAACTGTAGACTGGTTTTAATGTCCTGCAACTCTCTCGTCATCGTGTCCACTCTTGCATTAGCTGAGTCCATGATCACTTTGATGAGGCTTTTGAAAGTTTCCTGTTATTGGTTTAACAATGCAGAAAACAGTTCTTTTTGCTGTTGCAGTAAGTCATTTACCTGTGCGAGGGACACATATTCCTCCTTGGATTTGGCCTCTGCTTTTGGCTTAGATGGCATTTTGCTGCAGTTTTGCAATAATTTGCAGTGGACAAGGAGACAAGAGTCTGTTTCCAAGACTATTTCGGTGTTGATGAAAAAAAATCAAGCAGCAACAACAACAGGAATGCGTGTAAGGCCTGGTGCCAGGCCTGAAGCCTGATGGAGGTGGTTGCAGGGCCCGGTGGTGGTAACTGCCTGTGAAGCCTGGTGGTGGTAACTGCCTGTGAAGCCTGGTGGTGGTGGCTGCCTGTGGAGCCTGGTGGTCGTGGCTGCTGGCCTGGTGATGGTGGCTGCCTGTGGAGCCTGTTGTTAGTGGCTGTCTGTGAGGCCTAGTAGTAATGGCTGCCTGTCTGCTTCTAAGGCAGAAAGGCCCAATTCTAAATCCACCAGAATCTTCCCCCAAGCCACCAATCCACTGCCAAGTGTCAATCAAATCACCTCCAAAAGTCCAGAACTAGCTACAGGTGAAGAATTGAAGTTCTATTACCTCTTGAACAGGTAGTATTTAATCCTGCTGCTCAGTGCTGCTGCTCAGTCCTGCTGCTTCCCAACATCTCAAATCCCGGAGTAAACCCACGCAGACACGGGGAGAACATGCAAACTCCACACAGATCACTGTTGGCCGGGGGCTGGGATCGAACCCAGGATCTCTCGGCCAAGGGTGAGTTGCTTTGCTGCCGCAGTGCTAACCACTCCGCCACTGCGCTGACCAGCTGAAATTAATTTGCACTGATGGGGGATGGGATGGCTTCCTAAATTCTGATGGATTTCAGATGGTTTCTTGGCTTTCTATGCCTTCTTGCCCCTCTTTTTCTTCATGTGTTCAATATTTATTCTGTGTGTCATTCCACTTTAATAAATATAACTTGTTTTGTAAACACAGTTGCCTTGATTTCTTTGTACGGTACTGTATGTATGGATTACTTGGGTTGTTACTGATATCTGGTGAAAATCTCAGGTCAATGGCTCCATCAGAAATATGTTTAATGAGAAAAATGTTGAAGAGTTCAATACTTACTTTCCCCGATGTATAATCAAGTGTGAATTATTTTCCAGTTGGCAACTTAGCAATAAAGAAGTCTAGATGGGAATAAAGACATCTAGTTGGATGAGCAGAATATAGAGAAAGTAACCCCCCACACACCCAAAAAAAGTAGTCACTCCACTAAGCTAACTAGGCTAGCTGCGCTATCAGTGAGCGACTACTAAGCTCACGGGGACACATTTACTGATCTACTGCTGTCATTAAAATGGGTGGAGATAAAGATGGCAGCACGGCATCATTCCAGTGATCTTTGGTTCTCACATCACAACTGGAGGCAAATCAGAACGACTCAAGGAATGAGATCATGGCAAACCTGAACAAAAGGTGCCTGGTAGGGGTGTGCCATATCCTATCGTTCATGATAATACTGGTGTAAAAAAAATGATTATCATGATATTTGGAGTCTGCTGCATGATGACGTCACACCGTAACACTGTTGATGGAAGTTACGCGATACCATAGAAACGGCAAAACAAACATGGAGCGGGAAGCAAGTTGTGTTGACATATTTTACTTTTAAGGCAGTTTCAGACTGCTGCCATGTTAAAAAAAAAAAAAAACAACAAAAAACATGGTGCAGCAATGTGGATAATCTGCCCGCATTTTTTCCCGTACATACAATACATCATGCGGTGTTGACGTCCAAAGTGTCTGGGGTTTTATTTTCCATTCTGTTTTGGTTCCTTCATCTTGATTTCATTCAACCACCTGAACCAAAAAAAGTTCAGTGCGCGAGCCAAAAAGTCCCAGGAGATGTCTGTGCAACACAGACTAGTGATGCAGGTAAATTGATTCAGCATAAACCCTTGACTATGTAAATGCACTTACGATGTGGTTTATACTAATTTCTTGTAATACTTGATACAGAATAAAAAAAATTTGAAACTCAATCTGAGCTGCTGTTTATAAACTGGAGAAATAAAAGATTTTCTTTTGTTTTTACTGAATATGTTGATGGTAAATAATGCTGGCCTATGAAACTGTTTGTGATATCTTGAACAATATTGTTATGAAAATTTTGCAAAGACAGACAGACAGACTTTATTAATCCCAAACTGGGAAATTGCAGTGTAACAGCAGCATGACAGTCGACAACCAAACAGCAAGAAAACACATGCATGACAAAGGGATTACCCATGGAAAGTAAACTAACACTACTATAAAAAAGCCTATATACATCATAGCTGAATAGATGGTGACCCATATAAACACATCAATCATACCTGCTGTACAATGCACGACTATCAGGAGCAGAGTGAAATGTGAGGTACCAGTTAGACTGTAAGGTGCAGTATAGCAGCATAGTTATGACCAGAACACAACATCATAGTGAGTTATTGTACAGTGAAATGGCATGCGGCAGGAAAGATTTCCTGTACCTAACCGTTCGACAGCAAAGCTGTAGTAGTCTGCTGGAGAAAGTGCTCCACTGACTGTCCAGTGTGTGGTGGAGGGGGTGATCAGGATTGTCCATGATGGATCGCTGTTTATTTAGTACCCTCCTCTCCACCACTGTCTCAAAGGTCTCCGGACTGAGACCAATTACAGAGCCAGCCCTCTTGATAATCTTGTCCAGTCTGTTGATGTCGCTGGCTCTGATATTGCTACCCCAACAGACAGCAGCAAAGAAGATGGCGCTGGCAACAATGGTCTGGTAGAAAAGCTCCAGCATCCTGCTGCACACGTTGAAGAATCTCAGCTTCCTCAGGAAGTACAGTCTGCTCATCCCCTTCTTGTGCGCAGCATTGGAGTTGACTCACCAGTCCAACCCGCTGCTGATCCTGACACCCAAATATCTGTAGTCTTCAACCATCCCCACATCCTCCTTCCTAATCTGCAATGGCTGAGAAGGTGTCCTCTTCTTCTTGAAGTCAATCACCATCTCTCTGGTCTTGCTGACATTCAGCCTCAGATGATTCTGCTCTGTCCACTCCACAAATCTGTCTACCAGTGCCCTGTACTTCCCCTCCTCTCCCCCACTTATACACCTACAACAACTGAGTCATCAGAGAATTTCTGCAGGTGGCATGACTCGGTGTTGTACTGTTGTATATAAGCTGAAGAGAAGAGGACAGAGCACAGTCTCGTGTGGAGCTCCTGCATCACTAACCACCACGTCAGACAAGACACTGCCCAGCCGAACAAACTGTGGCCTGCCTGTCAGGTAGTCCGTAATCCAGGAGATCATAGAGCTATCAACCTCCATCATTCACAGCTTCTCACCAAGCAGCAGTGGTTGGATGGTGTTAAAGGCACTGGAGAAATCAAAAAATGTGATTCTCACAGTGTCTCCTCCGCCATCCAGGTGCAGATGGGCTCGTTGCAGCAGATAGAGGACAGCGACTTCAGCTCCTAAATGGGGCTGATTTGCAAACTGCAGACGGTCCAGCCACGTCTTCACCTGCGGCCTCAGGTGGGCTAAGACCAGTCTCTCCAGGACCTTCATCACATGAGATGTAAGGGCAACTGGTCCATAGTCATTCAGGTCCAATGGCGATGACTTCTTGGAGGCAGGAACCATGTAGGACATCTTCCACAGCACTGGTACTCTCTCCAGACTCAGGCTCAGGTTGTACAGGTGTTTCAGTACCGGAGCTAGCTGGTTGGCACAGGTCCTCAGGATCCTGGTGGAGATGCCATCAGGGCCCGCAGCCTTCCGCTGATGGAGTCTCCCCAGCTGTTTCTTAACCTGGTCTGTAGTCACAGTGATGTGAGGGAAGGGCTTGGCGTCCCCTGAGGAGGAGGGGATGAGAGGGGAGATGGAGAGAGATGCTGCACATAAGGGTGGGGGGAGGGGTGTGTGGGGGCCTGGCTGTGTTGTGGGGACGACAGTGAGTTGAACCTATTGAAAAACAGATTCAGTTCATCAGCTCTCTCCTGCACCCAGTTATTTGTTTCATTCCCTTCCACACATCTTTAGCGTTGTTTTGCCTGAGTTCATCCTCCAACTTCCTCCTATAATTGTCCTTGCACCTCCTCAGCATCTCTATCAGCTCACGCTGCACTCCCCCTCAGCTTTTCCTCGTCTCCAGACCTAAAAACTCTCTTCTTCTTGTTCAGAATTGCTATCAAGTCACTGGTGACCCATGGTCTGCTGTTGGGAAAACAGTGTACAGTCTGAGCTGGCATGGTTTGCATCATTTCCACCAAAATAAGAACCAACACTAGTTTGGTTCTGGGGCTCGTACCAGTGCTTAACCAGTTCAACTGTAGTGCCTCATAAGAACCAGTTGGTTTTCCACCGGTATGGAGCTAGTCGGGGATTACGTCAGGGCTACGCCATTATGTAGTGTGATGCCTCTTTATGCCACCCCGCAGAACACCACAGAAGAAGTAGTAAAAATAGGAGAAGAAGAAACGGCACTAACTTGTCAACATGGAGGAGTTTGCTGTCTCTTTGGGAGTGCTGCTTTTATTATTCCAAACCTGTATCACCATCCAAAAACAGTTTTATTCTTGATCGCAGAGAATGGCAGCTACATTTAAGGAGACCGGTAATTATCAATATTTCAGTTATCAGCCGTTGTTAGCTCAAGCCTGTTACTAGCTAGCATTGACTACACTTTTAAATGTAATATTTATGTCAATTCTGTAATAGGTGGTGTTGCAGCGCTTTACGAGATGGAGGTCGCCTGTTATGTCATGCCAAAAAGTGATCAGCTGCCAAAAAAAATGATCGCCAGGTGCCATATTGTTGTTATGGGGTTATAATAGCTGTTAAATATATATTTCTACAGATAAACACTACTTAGTTAAGTATAATAAGATATTTAACACTTATGATGCATTTTGAACCCGAAACAAACTTGATCTAGGATTAAAAGCATTTAAAATAATGCAGTCAACAAGGTAACATGGAAAAATGCATAGATTTACTGGATATATACATGTACTGTATCAATATATACTGCTCAAAAAAATAAAGAGAGCACTTTGAAAACACATCAGATTTTAATGGGAAAAAATAAGCTGGATATTGAAATTGTGGCAGGCTAGTCCAGCTTACTCAGATTAAAGGAACACTTTTTAATCTGAGTAAACTGGACTAGCCTGCCACAATTTCGATATCCAGCTTATTTTTCCCATTAAAATCTGATGTGTTTTCAAAGTGCTCCCTGTGGGGAGCATGGAATAAAGAGACTGAATTGTGTTTTAATTCAGATTTATTCAAGCATCCATTTCCCCAGCCTGCTCTCTCCAATAAGCAGGAAGAAAGAGACTGGGCTACATCTAAGCTTCGCATTTATACCAGTTCACCCAAAAGCTTCACACACATGATTCACACAAAGGAAGGGTCACATATCCCCGTCAACCCTTTATTGACATTTCTCTCCCCTCCAGTCTTCAGTCCTCCACCTGCCTCCTGAAGGTCGGGAAGTCCTTTGTTCGTGCCCCGCAGGTGGTCCAGACCTATTGCCCTCTTCGTCGTGAGGTCAATCCACATAAGTAATCTCAGCATCCCTTTTATGCTTAAACATATGTATGCACAAATACACAGCTACATACAGTATATCCCTTTTATGCTTAAACATATGTATGCACAAATACACAGCCATACAACTCCCCCCAAATGATGAAGAATGGTCAATACATTAAAATTCTGCGAACATGTTACTATCAACAGTACATCCAACATCAAAAACTCAGTCTGTGCTCTGCCTGGGCTTCAACCGTCTCCCGAATCTGCTGTAAGCCGGCCCCGCCTTGCCTGCGGCGCCCTTCTGCCCAGGCTCTGTTGACTGAGGAAGAGAGTGGTTATTTGACCCCTGCGGGGGCTCCGAGACATTCCCTTTGGGGGGTCTGCCGCGTTGAGGCGCCCTCGCTACCGGTACAGCTTCGTCATTCATCACAAAAGCAGGTTTTAGTCTGTCAATACTGTCTCTTTTCTGTCTCCCAAATCCAGCACAAAATGCTTATCCCCTGTCTCCAGCACTCTATATGGCCCATCATATGGGGGTCTGAGGGTTGATCTTAGCGCCTCATGCCTGACAAAAACGAACTCAGCATTTTTTAAAGCTTTGGGGACAAAAACGCGCGGAAAAGCGTGATGAACGGGGCCCGGGAGCACGTCTGCTCCCGTGCCGACCAGCAGTCCCAGAGCAGGGAGGGGGGGGGGGGCGGCTCCGAGTGCTCTGGTAAAAACTCGCCTGGCAGCCTGAGAGGTTGTGCGAACACTAGTTCCGCTGGGGAGGCATCCAAGTCCTCCTTGGGCGCAGAACGCAACCCTAATAATACCCATGGTAGTTTGTTTACCCAGTCTACATCCGTGAGTGACGCTCTGAGTGCTGCCTTCAAAGACCTATGAAAGCGCTCGCATAAACCATTAGCCTGAGGGTGATAAGCAGTAGTGCAGTGAATTTTTGCTCCTAAGCCGTTGGCCATCGCTGACCAAAGCTCAGAGACGAATTGAGGCCCTCTATCGGACGTAATATCCGACGGAACGCCAAAACGCGCTACCCAAGCTGTTAAAAAAACGCGAGCCACCTCCACGGCCGTGGTTGTCGCCAGTGGGATCACTTCTGGCCAACGTGTGGTTCGGTCCACCATTGTCAAAAGATGTGTGAACCCCTGTGACGCCAGTAGGGGGCCCACGAGGTCGACATGCACGTGGTCGAACCTTCTGGCCGGAATGCGAAATGGTTCTAAAGGGGCTCTTGTGTGCTTGTGGATTTTGGCCTGTTGACAGGACATGCAGGCCTTTGCCCACTCCTTCACGTGCTTGCGCAGGCTCGGCCAAACAAACTTTTCCGCAACCATTTTCACCGAAGCGCGCACTCCCGGGTGCGCCAGCGAGTGGACCGAGTCAAAAACGCGGCGGCGCCATGCGGCCGGAACTACCGGGTGTGGGCGCCCGATCGACACATCGCAGATTAGGGGGGGCGTACCGGTTTGTAAACACTTGCTCTCCAGCCTCAACCCTGTTGGTCCAGACTGGAGCACGCGCACGTCTGCATCTGCACCCTGCTCTGCCGCCATGGCTGCGTAATCTATACCCACGTGAACTGGGGCCACACGCGCTCCCGCGCTGCTACTCTGCTGCGCGGTCGCGGTGGCATGGTCCGCTTCTGCGCGCGCCTGTGCCGTGACCACGCGCGAGAGGCAGTCTGCCACCACGTTGAGTTTACCCGCTACGTGCCGAATGTCAGTGGTAAATTCCGAAATTGCGGCCAGCTGCCGCTACTGCCTGCCTGACCACGGGTCTGAAATTTTGGACATGGCGTACGTGAGCGGCTTGTGGTCCACAAAAGCGGTGAAACGCCGTCCTTCCAGCCAGAACTGGAAATGACGAATAGCCAAATGCAGTGCCAACAGCTCCTTGTCAAACGCGCTGTATTTTCGCTCGGCCTCGCTCAAGGATTTGCTGAAAAAAGCCAGCGGCTGCCAAACCCCGTCAACCTGCTGCTCTATCGCAGCCCCTATGGCCACATCTGATGCGTCTGTCGTTAGCGCGATGCGTGCCGCTGGGTCAGGGTGAGCTAGGAGCGCAGCGTCAGCCAAGGCTCTGTTCACCTCTGTGAACGCGCGCTCCCGCTCTGGGGACCATTCAACAGCATTGGCTGGTTTTTGTTTCTTGAGCGCGGCATATAACGGCTGCATGAGTTGCGCTGCGTGGGGCAGGAAACGGTTGTAAAAATTCACCATCCCTAAAAATTCCTGCAATGACTTGGCCGTTTGTGGTCGGGGAAAATCTGCCACCGCGCGCACTTTATCCGGTAACGGAACTGCACCTTCTGGGGAAACACGGTGGCCCAAAAAATCGATCTGCGCGACGCCGAACTGGCACTTGGCTGGATTAATTATTAAGCCATGCTCTCCCAACCTCCTAAAGACCACAGTGAGGTGCTTTTCGTGTTCTTCCTCTGAAATACTGACGACCAAAATGTCATCGAGGTACACAAACACAAAAGGGAGATCACGTAACACGGCGTCCATCATCCTTTGGAACGTTTGCGCCGCCCCTTTAAGACCAAACGGCATGCGTAGAAACTCAAAAAGTCCAAACGGGGTTATTACCGCTGTTTTAGGAATGTCCTCCGGCCGGACCGGAACCTGATGGTAGCCGCGAACCAGGTCTATTTTGGAAAAAATGCGTGCCCCCGCTAGATGTACTGAAAAATCTTGGATGTGTGGGATGGGGTAACGATCGTGTGCTGTGGCGTTGTTCAGCCTGCGGTAATCGCCGCACGGTCTCCAAGAGCCATCAGCTTTCGGGACCGTATGCAGCGGCGAAGCCCATGGGCTTTTCAAACGGCGAATGATGCCCAGCCTCTCTAGGCTGGTGAACTCTTCGCGCGCTATGGAGAGCTTTGAAGCATCCAAGCGCCGAGCCTTCGCAAAGACGGGGGGGCCAGATATAGTTATAAAATGCTCCACCCCGTGTTTTGCGACCGTCGCTGAAAAGGTGGGTACCGTGAGTGCTGGAAACTGGGTGAGGAGTGTGTGGAACTTACCACCTGCTGCGGCGACGTTGGTCTGTACTGGTGGCGGGGACACTCGTGCTGAACAGGGAAGAGAGTAAAAAGAGAGTGCATTTACCAGCCGCCTATTGGCAAGATCAACTAACAGACCATGTAAGCACAGAAAATCAGCGCCTAACATGTTGAAACTCACCGCTGCTATGACAAAAGTCCATTCATATGTGCGGCCATGTAAGCGTAAAGACAAGGTTCTTTTCCCGTAAGTGTTGATGCTCGAGCCGTTTGCCGCAGTCGCTCCACTACCACGGGGTCCAGCCAACCGGTCAGCATATGTTGGGGTGATGAAACTCACTTGGGCTCCGGTGTCTATGAGGAAATCTCGTCCGGAGCTCGCATCTGTGATGTAGAGCAGCTTGCTGTTTTCACCAAGAGTCGAAGCTGCTAACGACCCTCGGTCTTGCCGTTTCCCGAACTCCTGAAGCTGCAGGGCGGCACACACCTGCGTGCCCTCTCGGCGAACCTCCGATGATAAAAACAGAGGTCATCTCCACCTCTGCGTCAGGGCCGCGCCTCTGCCACTGAACCCTCACGATCACCGTGTCAAGGCCGCACCGCTGCCGTTGTCGGTAGGGTTGGGTCCTCTGCCCCTGGCTCCCCGCTGCTTTGGGTCGCCGCTGTGGTCGTCTGCTCGCCGCAGGCGTCCAGGATCCTCTCTGCCTCCTGGGCCAGCTCCCGGAAATCCTCCTGAGTCTCAACGTATGCCGGCCAGCGTGCCTCTCATGTGCGCCGGGAGGTTAGTCAGGAAGATATACTGGAAAAGGAAACCATCGTTGTCTGACCCCCTCAGCTGTAGCATGTCTTCCATCAGGGCGCTTGGCCTGTGTCCTCCCTGGTTGAGAAAAGCCAGGAGCCTCCTAGCCCTCACTTCGGCTGAGGGCGTGAAAAACTTGATGAGGGTGGCTTTCAACCTGCCGTATCTGTCGGTGGCGGGTGGCTGCTGTACCAAGCTCTGCACGCACCGAGCTGTGCGGTTGTCCAGCTTAGCGATGACATGGTGGAACTTAGTGTCATCCGCCGATACCCCTGCGAGCGCGAACTGTGACTCCGCTTGTAGGAACCACAACCGTGGATTGTCCTGCCAGAATTCCGGCAGCTTGACGGCTATGGTGCTCGCCAGGGCAGACTCCAGCGAGTCCGGAACGCAGAGATTCTCTCCAGGCATTCTCTGTGTCGATGGGTCACCAATGTGGGGAGCATGGAATAAAGAGACTGAATTGTGTTTTAATTCAGATTTATTCAAGCATCCATTTCCCCAGCCTGCTCTCTCCAATAAGCAGGAAGAAAGAGACTGGGCTACATCTAAGCTTCACATTTATACCAGTTCACCCAAAAGCTTCACACACATGATTCACACAAAGGAAGGGTCACATATCCCCGTCTACCCCTTATTGACATTTCTCTCCCCTCCAGTCTTCAGTCCTCCACCTGCCTCCTGAAGGTCGGGAAGTCCTTTGTTCGTGCCCCGCAGGTGGTCCAGACCTATTGCCCTCTTCGTCGTGAGGTCAATCCACATAAGTAATCTCAGCATCCCTTTTATGCTTAAACATATGTATGCACAAATACACAGCCATACTCCCTTTATTTTTTTGAGCAGTATATATTCTATGTACCTCTAAAACAATGATGTTTTTGCACATACACTACCGTTCAAAAGTTTGGGGTCACCCAGACAATTATTTTGTGTTTTCCATGAAAAGTCACACTTATTTACCACCATGAGTTGTAAAATGAATCGAAAATATAGTCAAGACATTGACAAGGTTAGAAATAATGATTTGTATTTGAAATAATAATTTTTTCCAGATACTCAACCTGCTCAAAGGAAGGTCAGTTTTATAGCTTCTCTAACCAGCTAAACTGTTTTCAGCTGTGCTAACATGATTGCACAAGGGTTTTCTAATCATCCATTAGCCTTCTGACGCAATGAGCAAACACATTGTACCACTGTCCCTGTCAAATAAACTAATCTACTACTACTACTACCATTAGGACACTGGAGTGATAGTTGCTGGAAATGGGCCTCTATACGCCTATGTAGATATTGCACCAAAAACCAGACATTTGCAGCTAGAATAGTCATTTACCACATTAGCAATATATATTAGATATTAGAGTGTATTTCTGATTAGTTTAAAGTTATCTTCATTGAAAAAAAGCAATGCTTTTCTTTCAAAAATAAGGAAATTTCTAAGTGACCCCAAACTTTTGAACGGTAGTCTAAATATTGCAGTCAATTGCAATCTGATAAATTCTATACGTTGTTTTCCAAACTGCAACACTTTGGCCAACACTATAATTTTTCAGATGCAATAAAACCTCAAAACACTTAGACACATTGGTGGACTGAGACCAGGCAGTCCACCTTTAACAAGCAGGCACTCCTGGCTCCTGCAGACAGTGATCACCTTTTGGCACGACATCGAATTTCACCACCCAGCCTACCCCATGCAGAAGTGGCTGATGAAACCCTTTTCGGACACAGGCAGACTTACCCCTGAACAATGTAACTACAACTACCGGATGAGCCGTGCACGTTCAGTTGTGGAAATGGCTTTCGGCGGCTTGAAAGGATGATGGAAGTCCCTCCTGACAAGGAATGACTGCAAACTGGATCTGAGCAAGAAAATGGAGCTCATCTGCTGTATATTTGATATTTGTGAGGAACATGGTGACAACTTTGGACTCCCAGACACACATGATCAAAGTCAGCCTCCAGTTCAACCGCTACCTGACCAAGCCAGTGTAGAATGACATTAGGACAGCTTTAATGGAGTACTTTAACAATGGGGAGCAATAACCTGTTTAGTGTCTGCTATATCATTTACAAAATATAACATATGTGAAGTAATTGAAAAGTGTTAATGAATAAAAAAAATTAAGCTGACAATCAGTCCTCAGTGTACTCGATTTTGAAGTATTTATGGTGTATGTATATATTTTATAGGCACATTTACAGAGTTATTAAAGGTATACACCTTCTGTACTTGTATGTCATCTATTCTGGTTAAAGCGCTGATTCAAGTTTTTATTCATGTTGGGGTAACGAGAGACAGACTCTAAAGTGTACAAGTTAAAAGTACTTTCCCCAGAAATGATCTTATCCAGAGCTGATAGAATGTCATGTGGTACGTTGTCAAAAGAATATTAACTCATTATTTATCATTTTTGAAGCTGGCAACTTGGAACATTTTCCACAGAAAAAGTGCATAGATTTAAAGTTTGTTGCTGCTTGTTCTTTAGAAAATGTGAAAAAAGTTGTCAAAAATACATGAGTAAAGTCCACAAACACCTGATATATTTTCAAATACTTGAAAAAATTAACTTAAGTGCAGTAATTCAGTACTTGTCCTTTCACTTCCCACCACTACAATGTTATAATGATTTGCATTGTTTATCCTAAACAGCTTTACATTTCATGCATATGTTTGGTGTGAGGATAACAATTACTTAATGTGGAAGCAGAAAAAACACTTAAGGAAAGAAAGCTTTTATTTACAAAATGTGCAAAAACTTAAGACTGTTACAGATGAAATATTATGTACACACAGCCAAAAATGTCAATACTGTGAGTTACTTCTTTTGCAGTCCCTCGAGCACAAACACAACACGTCCCATCAGTCCAACAAGAGTACTGGTACCGTCCTCCATCTTCTGGATGCCTTGCAGCAAAGAGGAGGTCAGCTGCTCCTCCCTCCTGCTCTGCTCCTGCTGTCTCTCATCTGACCTCTCCAGGTAGTCAAGAAGGAGGTCCATGTTTGTGTCCTGCTTCCATTTCCTTGTTTTAAAGTACAAACATAAGCAATATAAAATAACCACACACTGAAAAATGCAGGAATCGTCAATCCAAGATTGAATGTGTCTATTCAACATCCATTTACTGTTAGTGGCATCACAACATTCAAGTGTATAATTGGTTTAATTCACTCCCTCCTTTGTGTGAATGGGTCATGATCTGAACATACTGTATATTACCTAATCTGGTCTGATGAGAAGAGGAGGAAGAGCAGGAGGAGGACAGGCTCAGTGCTGGTGAAGGTGAGCTGGACACCACAGGTCTGGCTGGTTCTCCCTCATCATCCAGCTGTGATAAATCTGTAAATACAAAAAAAAAAAAAGTGTTTTAGTTTGTGCAGTGTACAACTTAAGCCTTTCATTAAATGTGCAGACACAGAAGGCAATTTTATTCAATATCAATATTACCAAAGCTTACATGTCTGATTATGGAATAGAAGAATAGAAATAGAATAGGCTTCATTGTCATTGTACAGTTGTACAGTACAACGAAATTGTTGGTGCTCCACCAGGCTACTGTGCAATAAAGTAAGAGAAGGATTACACGAGTGAAATTAAAAAAGGTCCCATGATTATGGAAGTATTACCAAAATAGTAAAAATTACGACGTTACTAGCACCTTTGGGAGAAAAATCTCCCATATATACAACGCAAGGCACCCATTCATACACTGTATTGATACCACAAAAAGCGCATTTTGCACTGGATATCTAACAAAGTATTCTGTAAGACGCTAAGATTTTTGTTCTAGTTTGTCAAATGCGCATTTCTTTATGACAAGGGAAAACGTTTGGTCGTGCTATAAGCACAAGAGTGAGTAAAAAAATATCCACACTTTGGCCATTACATATCAACACAAGCGGATATATATAGGTCAGCAGAGACAACCTGCTCATTTCTTTATGGCAAGGAGAAACGTTTGGTCATGGTGAAAGCACTGTTAGCTTGTTAGCATAGCTAACGGAAAATACTATGGTATTTTAGTATACTATATATCTGCATTTTGGTAGTTACATATCAATTCAAGCGTATATATATATATATACAGTGTGTGTGTGTGTGTGTGTTCATTAACTTTTTGCATTTTAAAGACAAATACACTTACCAGTAGCGTTCTGAGCAGTTTGTTGTACGGCCTCATCCACGGCAGTTACTGATGGTCCCGGCTGGCTGGCCTATCTCCAAAAACAGTTCATCAGATGAGTGGCCCCCTCCAGCTTATCATGTACTTCTGCTCATGTCCATAGTGACAGGGACAGAGCCAGGAAATGTGCCTCCTCTTCGCTCCAAACCTGTTTGGTTTCATCGCTTGCTCTGATGTTTAAAATGCAACATGGCGGTCCGTAATGTTTTGAAGCTGGTCAGTTAACCACGCCCACGGCAGTGGACATTAACAATGTCAACTAGTTCTTAGCGCTGGCCCAGCTAGGAAGTTACGGCCAGGTTAGCACCACTTTTGAGAGCCTGGGACTAGTGCTTAGCTGGTCAAAAACCAAAGAACTGGTGCCAAGTCAGGCTCTGGCTCCAGTTAAGCACTGGAACTGTCTTGGTGAAAAAGGCGTAGTTGTGTCTTCACAGAATCTGATGTATTCTGTGATGCAGTCGATCATATTGTCTATGTCCACCCCATGTGGTTCACAGAGTACGCCCCAGTCCGTGTTCTCAAAGCAGTCCTGCAGTGCATCAGCAGCCTCCTGTGTCCACCTCCTCACAGTCGGTGTATAAGCAGGCTGCCTTTGCACAAGGGGAACGTACTTTTTTTTTTTTTTTTTTGTTACTTATTTGTACCCGTAGGTAGACTTGGTTTGCAGTCTGGTGACAAGCCACCGGCTACTGGTCGCTGCGTGCGCGAGCGCCCTAAACCTACATGTTTTTTTTTTTTTTGGTGTGCGGGAGGAAACTGGAGAAATCCCAGAGTAAACCCGCGCAACACGGGGAGAACATGCAAACTCCACACAGCTCACTGTTGGTCGGGGGCTGGGATCGAACCCACGATCTCATGATCCCCGCGGTCCCCCGGCCGAGGGTAAAACTGTGCTGCCACAGTGCTAAACCACTGCGCCACCGTGCAGCCCACGGTACTGGGCTAACACCCAAGTACCCAGTACTTGGGTGTTAACATGACCATGCAGTGATCCGATTTGCCAATGGGGGGGTAGAGCCGTGGCACTATATGCATCTCTGACATTGGCATACTGTAACATCCAGTGTTTTCAATTCAACTTTATTTATATAGCGCCATTTCACAACAAACAGTCACCTCATAGCACTTTCAACTGTAGGGGGAAACCCCCACAACTGCAGAAAGACCCCAGCAATCAGGCGATCCCCTGTGAGCAAGCGCTTGGCGACGGTGGAAAGGAAAAACTCCCTTTTAACAGGAAGAAACCTCCAGCAGAACCAGGCTCAGGGAGGGGCAGTCATCTGCTGCAACTGTTTTGTTTTCTCTGGTGGGACAGTCAACAAACTGGTGAAAATTTGGTAGTGTTTCTTCCAGTGAGACATAATTAAAATCACCCGTGATGGCCATAAATGTGTCCGGGTGCTTCTCCAGTAGTGTAGCCGTCATTTTTAGGCCATATTGTTCACCCCTAATGACAAAGTTGTTTTTTCCCCTGAATTCTTGTATTAATTGCCTCTCCAGAAACAAAATTTAATACACAAAAGCATAGAAAGCAAGATTTTTTCCATCATACACCCCCTTTAGCTTATAATATAAGTCACAATCATTGAATCAATATCTGCAACCCAACTTCCAGCTGCAAAAATGAGTGTGTTTACTCTAGCTGGTGAGTGCATTTCTCTTTCCTGGCAAAGCGATATGAACGTACTTTGATAGTGCACAAGTCTGATAGTGTGTGAGAGCTTGGACTGCTGTCTCTCCCCGCCTCTCTGCGTCATACAATCACCAAACACCCGCTTCCTTTCCCATCGGGAGAGCCACTCGGTCATAATCTTGCTGCTACTACAGGAGAGCGTGCCTGACAACAAATAAAATCCTCACAGGCAGCGTTCAAATTCAATTTGCCATTCAGGCTGACATGTTTGCTGTGATGATATTCCTCAGTGAGATGAACACAGATGGGAGCATTATGATCTAGTCATAAATAAATGACTTGTGTCGTGGCAAATTAAATTCTAAATGTGACGAGTTTCAAGTGGCATGCCACAGAGATGCAAATTCACGTCAGCCATAAGCACTCCAAGACCCTCAGGTAATGAGCTTTTGAAATGAGCCTGTGTGATAAATAATAGAAAATATACGCAATTCAACATTTTACCTCTCCAAAGAGAAATTACTACAACAGACTTGACATTGCACTAAAAGCTAAGATCGCTGGAAATACAGTGTGTTTTTCATGGGTTTGTGTGCAAAAGAGTAAAGGCCAAGAGAGAGACGGACCTTGTAGAGACAGGAAAAGCACTGATGCACAAAAAACAAACAAACAAAGCTGGAGCAACAGTAATTAAGCCCTCATTAGTCCCCGTTATGTGCAGGAATGCAAGAGCAACAGAAATCAGCGCCATTTCTTGCCGACCATGACCAAATGCCGGAGCCTGGCGTTAGGACCCCATGCTCCGGCATTTAGCCAGAGGCTCCTCTGAGTTTCCACCTCAGCTGGCACGTACAGGACGCTGAGTGTTTTGGATCAGTTCTGTTAGAGCAGAGAGGTGAAAAGAAGGGCTCGGTCCAGGCAGTTTGGCTCTTGGGTGGGCGGCAAATCAAACCACATTATCAAGGAGGGGCGTGAGGTGTGCAGCATGTGCTTTGGTGTGGTTTCAGAGAACTGGGACAGGTGGCTTGAACCGAGAGGGGAAAGTTGCACTTTGAACCACAGGAAGAAAATGGTCATAAAAGCAATCAGCTGTCAAAAATGAAGAAAAAGTGCTGTATACACCAATGGTTTAAGTTCCTCAAGAAAGTATTATGTATTTATGCCCATATGCTGAACTCTATAATGTTATTCTAATATATTTTACACGTGTTATGCCAAAATCAGCATTAAGTTTTGACATCTTTGTGGACGCGTATTTTTAAAGACCAAAACCAATTTCTGTGTTGTTTTACTGCACAACAAAAAGGCTGTCTTTAATGTTTAGCCTGAAATGGTTCATTTTCAGCCTGCTTGTTAATATTAACAAGCCCTTAATATGATTGGGCAAAAGCTGTTTGAGTGGGGCAATCACAAATGAGGCGGTCACGCAGGTATCAACATGAGATGTCACCTGGGCTATTGTTGTTTGTTGGAACGAATGCGTCAATGGAGCCATCATCTTGGCATGGGGTAGCCGTTCCATATATGCATGAACGTTGATCAGGGCCATGGTCTACCCAGGAGTAAACCACCATAAATCGTCAAATTTACAAGCTTTTCAAATCCACTGTAATATCACTGAAGGTTGCAAGAACACCGCATTCATTCAAATGTGAAATATACTGCTGTTGAATAATTTAACTGCTTACTAGTACTGTAAATATTATTTTACTTATTTTATGGCCGACACTTACTCTAAACTGCCAGGTTAAAAAAAAAAATTATTAATGTTCTTAAAAATGGACATAAGTCTCCTGTCAGTGGCAAAATGGAAGGTCGTGGTGGTGCTCAAAAGGAAAGGAAAGGAGGAGCAGATGGGAGTGAATTAAAAAGAGAAAAGCCCTTACCTCAGATGCAGCAACATTGGAACCACTACAGAAAAGCAGGTCAGTCAAGAAAACAGACTTTTACATAGGATAAAGAGGCTACTGTCGTTATTTCCCATTTTCCAATCTTTATATTTGAATTATTGATGTCATCCCTTGTTCTTTAGTTTGGGTTTTTTTTGTCCATTTGTTACAACAGCCATAAGCAGCACAAAAGTCTATCATCTTCTTTGAGCTGAATGACTGATTTGAGCTTGGAACCCCGTACCAATATGACGTTGGTATTGATGCATGCTACAAGGCCGGATGCAACGTCTAGTGTTTATATCTATGAGGCGGTCAGATGCGCTTGTTTTGCTAACTTAGCAAACTGAAGGCCGGGCTTTATTGGTTTTTGATTTTACAAAACCCAGGAAGTACAACGCAAGCGTTACTTTAAAAGTTCAGCTAAATAAGTAAAGGCGCTGTGTATTTCTTTGCGAATTTTGGGACCTTTAATTTTCCTCCTAATGCAGTTAAGATATACACCAATTTCAATGATGGCACTATGTCACTTAGCACAGAATATAACTTGTATGCAGGAGGTTTGCTTGAGAGGTGAGGGTGAGATTTGTTTTAATGACTGTATTTTGAATGGTTGGCATATATTATATAATGGCATGAGTGTTGCATAGGCAGGAGTTGCCATTACTTTGGCACCACAGGTCCGACTTCTAGATGTAGAACATTTAATGGAAGGTAGGATGACCATGGTGAGATTTAAGGTGAATGGAATAAAGTTAGTAATATGCTGCTGCTACTGCCCAACTGAGAAACATAGTATCTCTTCTAAAGAAAGATTTTATTGAATATTAAATAGGACAATACAGAAAATGAAGAAAGACCACTCAGCTTATAAAACCATTGCTGCTGGTGACTTCAATGTAACCATTGGACAGGACTGCAATCATGGCCGTTGGGGAAGAGTGAGACCATACAACGATGAAGGCTTAACACGCTTTAATGGTGAGAAACTCATGGAAACCACAGAATGCAACAAACTTTTCACTCTAAATGCTATGTATGCAACTAGATCAGACAGACATAGATGGTCATTTCATTCTAACCTTGGCTATAAGCGTAGGCTTGACTACATAATGGCTGATTGGTATGTGAGACGTGCTACCATGAACTGTCGAGTGTATCCAGTACACAGTCAAATTTTCAAATCTGATCATTGAATTGTTGTTATGCATGCTATATTTCCAACTAGAAAGCAAGTCAAAGACATCTTTCGAAAAAAGAAAATGCGCTCTACATACCCAGATATCCAAAAATTGAGAGACGACCCCAATATTCAAATCACATATAGCGCAAAGCTAGACTGCCTGTTATGAAATGAACCAAATTCAAGACAGTTTAATGATGTAGAGGAACGGGTGATGGAAGCCATTCAGGAGGCATCTAAGGAAACAATGCCATCAAAGACCAAGAAGGAGATAGATAAACTGTGGACAAACCATGTCTATCAGAAACTCATACAGCTATTTCGACTGGAGAAGAACCCAATAAAGAAAAAGTCACTGTCTTATGAAGTGAGACGGCTGCGCACTAAGTTGAAAGATGCCTAGTTTAAAGAAAAGGCAGACCAAATGAATTCTGCGAGTGAACAGAGAGACAATGAGGAGGAATTTCGGCTGATGAAATAACACACACCAATGCTGCGACTCAACAGACCATTGTTCTCAGTTACAAAACTAGAGGAGGACTTTTCTGCACACTTTAGTGATTCTAAGTTTGAACAACAACCTGAACTTGAACACCCAGAGAACTATCAGCATATTCTTCCGCCAGCTGACATACCTGTCATAAGCACCATGGCCCCAGACCGCACAGAAATTGAGAAAAGTATTAAAAGACTGAAGAATGGCAAATGTCAGGGGACTGATAAGATCTATACAGAACAACTAAAATATTCTAGGTCAATGCAACTGCTGAGTTATATCATATTTCTGATTGGTCTAATATGGTCCCATGTTCAAGTCCTGTCAAGGTGGCTAATAGCTAGCATTACAAGTCTGCATAAAAGGGGTCTCAAGTCGCTTGCGGAGAATTATAGAGGGCTGAGCATAGTTGCAACAGTGTCCAAAGTGCTATTTGGAATTATCATTGAGAGGATTAGTGAAGTTTATGAATACATTCTGTTGCAATCCCAGTTTGACTTTCAAGCTAATAGATCAACATCAGATGCTATATACACATATTCTACATCAGCTACTTGAAAACACTTCTAGGTCCAAAATCTCAGTTTATATAGCCTTTGTGGACCTTAAAGCCGCTTGATAGGATAATATTTTTATTAAAGTTTTTCATACGAGTAAAAGACAAAAGTATACAACATAAAAACAAGACAAAAACCCCGCACACAAAAAAAGAAAAAAGAAAAAAAAAAAACAGGGCTTGACATAGGGCATACGATATAATATTGCATCACTAGAGTATCAGAATCCAACAGTCTGTCAGAGGATTTTCAAGGTCGAGGTAGGTGGCCCACTGTGCGTGTGTTAGAGTCTCCAGAAAACCAGACAAGTCGGTTTAAAAATGGTTGCCAGATGTTGTAAAACTTCTCAGGTTGGTTCATCACGTCGTATCGGATTTTCTCCATATGCAATATACTAATAAGTTCTGTTAGCCACATCTTGAACTGTGGCACAATATCCGATTTCCATAATCTTAAAATCGGTCTCTTAGCAATTACCATTCCATACATAATGGTGCTCTGTACGGAGTGGCTGTGTTTTTGTAAGTGCAGAGAATATCCAAACAATGCAGTCTCAGGGTCAGGGTTAAATACACAATCATACATTTTAGAAAACCACATGAATATTTTACACCAAAAGTTATACAATCTTGGACAGATCCAAAAAAGATGGGTTAGAGAGCCTGCGGCAGACTTACACATGGGGAGAAGAGAGAGGAAGATTCTATTCAATTTGACTTTTGAATAGTGAAGCCTATGCATCACCTTAAATTGAATTAACTGGTGCCTAGCATTAATGGAACAGGAGCGGATTCTTCCGAGGCTCTCCTCCCACAC
The DNA here is from genome assembly GCA_020510985.1 of Pholidichthys leucotaenia. Lineage (NCBI taxonomy): Eukaryota > Metazoa > Chordata > Actinopteri > Cichliformes > Pholidichthyidae > Pholidichthys > Pholidichthys leucotaenia. The sequence goes on from CM035841.1 coordinate 149,831,168, forward strand.
ATCATCATCCTTTATCTTAATTCTCAGCTCTGCCTCCTAAGGTGCCCTTAAAGATTGGGTGGCAGGGTTAACTTGTTCAAGGAATATTTTAATAAAGTTAGTAACCAAGCCTCTGGAATCGCATGGTCTTAGCAAAAGCGAGCAAACCTTATTTTCCTTAGGGAGGTTTTCAAAATTTGGCAAGCATTGGTGGACATAATTTCAGATTTGCAAATATCTAAAAAAATGTGTTGGTGGAATAGAAAATTTGTCTTTTAGCTGGACAAAAGAGGCAATTTTTTTATTAATATATAGATCTTTTAAAGTGATTATGCCTTTTAGCCTCCAGCTGTCAAACACAGTATCTGAAAGTGATGGAAGGAATGCATGGTTATGATAAACTGGAGTGTAAACAGAAGTACCCGGCAACTTGCAGATCTTCTTAATTTGTTGCCAGATTTTAAGACCATTTGAAACTATCTGATTGTTCACCTTTATGCCTACAGGCAGACCAGGTGTTGAAAAAACAAGTGCCGGCAGCAAGGTGTTTATAACACCTTTCAATTCAGTGGCAACCCAAGTGGGGGTATCTGTTAATACGTCCCATTTATAACCTTCCTGCCAGTAAACAAGAGCCCTTAACTTTGCAGCCCAGTAATAATGCTAGAAGCAAGGACGCCCCAATCCTTCTTTCTCTTTTGGTTTATATACATGAGTTTTTGAAATTGTATGGGCTTTAAAACCCCAAATAAATGGCAGTACTATGGAATCTAGTGTTTTGAAAAATGCTTTTGTTAAAAAAAGGAAGATTTTGAAAAAGGTAAAGAAATCTTGTCAGGGTTTTCATTTTGATGGCGTTTATACGACCCACCATACAAAGAGGAAGGGTATGCCATTTGTCAATATCCCCTTTGAGCTTGTTTAACTTTTCAAGGAAATTCAGTTTCAAGATTAATTTGGAATCCTTTGGTAAAACTACTCCAAGACATTTCAGTTTGTCGGTAATTCTAAAAGGGAGATTATGCAAAAATTCAGCATCAAGGTCAGCACCAAGAGATATAAATTCACTTTTTTTGACAGTTAACTGTATATCCTGAGATTTTGCCAAGTGATTTAATGAGGTCCAGCAAAATTGGAATGCAATGCTCAGGTTGTAGAAGAAAGATTACAACACTGTCTGCATAAAGAGAAAGATGGTGATCCACATCTCCGAACTGTATGGGTGTGAGACTGGGGTGCTGCCTAATACCGATAGCAAGAGGTTCAATAGCTATTGCGAAAAGCAGGGGACTGAGGGGGCAGCGCTGATGGGTTCCCCGTTGCAATAAAAATGGGGCTGACCTTTCTTGATTCGTCAAAATGGAAGATGAGTGATTGGCATATATTATTTTAATCCATGAAACAAACTGGGAGCCAAATCCAAATTCTTCCAGCACCTTCCACATACAGTATATGACCATTCCAACTGATCAAATGCCTTCTCTGCATCTACTGTAGGCAGAGAGCAGCTACCTTATGGTCTTTTTTATAATTATGGTACAAAATATTCATTAGTCTTCTAACATTGAAAAAAGAAAATCTACTGGGGATAAAGCCCGTTTGGTCAGCATAGATAATAGAGGCAATATGTCTATTTAATCTATTTGCTAACACGTTAGTGAAAATCTTCATATCAGAATTCAGCAATGCAATAAGTCAGAAGGAGGCAGATTCAGTCTCATCCCTGCCCTCTTAATATTAAAGAGATGTTAGCCTCATATAAGGTGTTTGGGAATTTCTGAGATTCAAAAGAATGGGAATACATCCTCAGTAAGAGGGGAGCTAACTGCTCTGTGTGCTTTTTATACAGTTCCATGCTAAAACCATCTGGGCCAGCACATTTACCATTGGGGAATGATTTTATTATGTCTAAGATTTCTTGAATGGTAAAATCAGCATTTAATGCTTCACGTGCTACATCACTCAACTTAGGAAATTTTAAGCATTTCAACCAATCCAAAATATTACCCTTTGCTTTTGATGTATGAAGTTGTTGATAAAATTCCTTGAAGTGGTTATTTATACCTTCAGCGTCAGTTATCATCCTCCCAGATTTTGATCTAATTTTATGTATAGCCCTGTTGGCTTGTAGACCCCTCAACCGTCTAGCTAATATTGTCTGGGCTTGTCCCCCAGTTCAAAACATTTTTGTTTTAGTTTAAACAGTTGCTCTCACACTTGGTCAGATAAAATGGTGTTATATTCACACTTGAGCTTAAGAATGCTCTACAGTACAGAAGATTCTGAAGAAAATTTGTAAATAGTTTCCAAATGTGCTAATTGTTCTTCAATTTCTGACAGACATTTTTTCTTTTCTTTTTTCCTAAAAGTTTCAAAAGAAATTATATGTCCTCTGATTACAACCTTAAAGGCCTCCCATAAAGTAGAATCTGTGACCTCAAAATTATCATTGACTTTCAAAAATTCTGAAATTTTAGAACAGATGAACTGGTTAAATGTTGAATCAGAGAGCAACAAAGGATGAAAACGCCAATTATACTGTTGCATCTTATGATTAAAATCAAGGACCAAAGATATTGGAGAATAGTCTGAAATTATAATGTTATGATACGTAGCAGAAATTACATTTGGGATCAAGTTGGAATCTAATAGGAAATAATCAATCCTTGAACAGGATTTATGTTTCTGTGAGAAGAACAAGTAATCTCTATCTGTAGGATATTGAAGTCTCCAGATGTCAACTAAATTCATGGAGAATATCAAGTTATTTAACACTGTAAAGGTGGCTGAAAGAGACTGGCTAGTGTGAGCTGACCTATCCAAGAAATTGTCAAGTGCACAATTAAAATCACCCCCAATGATCATGTGTGTATCAGAAAAGTTGGCCAATAAATTGAATGTTTTGCTAAAAAAATTTGAATCATCAAAGTTTGGACCATAAACATTCAAAAGAGTAACATGAAACGAGTAAATGCCCATTACCAGGAGATATCTGCCATTTGGGTCACTTACAGTGGAAGTATGTCTAAACGGGATGGTTTTGCGAATCAAAATTGCCACACCACGAGCTTTATTACAAAATGTAGATTGAGAGATCCGACTAGCCCAGCTACATCTAAGCGACATAGCTCTAATGGGCTTAATGTGTGTTTCCTGTAGAAATACAAAATCAGCAGATAGGGACCTTAAATGAGAAAATACTTTTGCTCGTTTCAATACGTGCCCCAATCCCTGAACATTCCAACTAGTAGAGGTGATGCCACCACCTCTTGAAGAAAGACTAGGATGCATGTCTAAGTAAGGTAATGCCAAAATACACCTGACACACCCTTATAACACTAAACACATAAATACATAACATAAAATAGTGTTTAAACTGAGACATGGGAGGTGATTTTTAAGTGTTTAGAAATCTGACTCAGTTGCTCACATCTGATATCCTCACTACCAGACCATTGTCTGCTAACCTTTGATTTTACTATTTCTGACTATTTGGCTCCTAAACAAAAATATTATTACAGTAGATGCCTCTCTATATCTCTATGTCTATATTTACATATTTATTCCATCTAGCTACAATGCTCAGCACTGGGTGTGTTTATATTTATATATCTATATATTTATTCCATCTAGCTACAATGCTCCGCACTGTGTTTTTATATATCTACATATTATTCCATCTAGCTACATTGCTCCGCACTGTGTGTGTTTATATACTTGCATATTTATTCCACCTAGCTGCAATGCTCCGTACTGTGGGTGTTTATATATTTACATATTTATTCCATCTAGCTACAATGCTCTGCACTGTGTGTTCATATATTCATATATTTATTCCATCCAGCTACAATGCTCTGCACTGTGTGTCTGTGTGTGTGTGTGTGTATATATATATATTTTATAGTAATATGTACATATGTACAGTATATTAGCTGCTCTTGCTTGCTTGTTTTTTTTCTTGCCTTCTGATTGTTGCTCTGAGTGTTGCTATCCCTGTGCTGTTGCAATCCTGGAATTTCCCTGTTGTGGGACTAATAAAGGCTTATCTTATCTTATCTTATCTTATCTCAGATGATGCTGTTTCCAAATTTATGCAGATTGTTTCCTCTATGCCATGTGTCAACACAACGGAAATAAGCTATAGACAGCTTGCTCCTTCTGTAATTGATAACATGGTGGATAGTGTTTCAGCTTCTCTGCATCAGGCTCTAGACTTGGTGGCCCCCTTAAAAAAGAAAAAGTCTAATCAGAGATTTCTAACTCCTTGGTTCAACACAGAAACTCGTAGCTTAAAACAGAAGACTTGTCAATTAGAAAGAAAATGGCGCTCTACTAATTTAGATGAAATCTATTTAGCTTGGAGAAATCATCTTTTAATTTATAAAAAATCTCTTAGAAAAGCTAGAACAAGTTATTACTCTGCATTAATAGAAGAGAACAAGAATAATCCCAGGTTTCTTTTCAGTACTGTAGCCAGGCTGACAAAGAGTCAGGACTCTGTCAATCCTAGCATTCTCTTAGAGCTTACTAGTCAGGACTTTATGAACTTTTTCAATAATAAAATTTCATCCATCAGAGATAAAATCAATCAGATTCTTCCCACAGTTAACTTAAATACTGTAACTACTACAACTCCTTCTTTTGATGTCTGTCTTGATGAGTTTACTCCAATCGACCTTTGTGAGTTAGACAAAATAGTTTCCTCATCCAAACCTTCAACTTGTCTTTTAGACCCTATTCCTACTAGGTTATTTAAAGAAGTCTTCCCACTTATTGGTAGCTTTATTCTTCATATAATCAATTCTTCATTAACTTTAGGCCATGTACCTTTGTTTCACGGAGTCCTGGCTGAGTGAACACATCCCGGACAGCGCGGTCCGTCTGGACGGATTTCAACTGTTTCGCGCTGATCGCAGCCGAGAATTTTCTGGAAAGACTAAGGGTGGTGGAATCTGCTTCTACATAAACGAAGGTTGGTGTACTGATGTCACAGTGTTGAAGAAGTTTTGTAGCCCTAACCTAGAGTCACTGTTCATAAACTGTAAACCCTTTTATTCACCGCGAGAGTTCTCCATTTATTCTGGTCGGAATTTATATCCCGCCTGCTGCTTGTACAACGGAGGCACTGCAGCACCTCGCTGACCAGATAGCAGAGGTGGAGGAAAAACATCCAGACTCTCTGCTTATCATTCTGGGTGATTTCAATAGAGCTAATCTCACAAATGAGCTTCCTAAATACAGACAGCATATTAAATGTCCCACCAGGGACACAAATACACTTGACCACTGTTACACAGTTTTAAGAAATGCCTATCATGCCGTCCCCCGTGCAGCTCTGGGTTTTTCTGACCACTGCCTGCTCCATCTTATTCCAACATACAGACAGAAACTAAAAACTTCCAAGCCTGTTGTAAGGACTGTGAAGAAATGGACTGAGGAATCAAAGCTGAAGTTACAAGCCTGCTTTGACTGCACAGATTGGAGTGTTTTTGAAGCTGCAGCCATTAACTTAAATGAACTCACTGACACTGTGACATCATACACCTGTTTCTGCGAGGACATGTGTGTGCAGACCAAGACCTTCTGCATATACAACAACAATAAACCCTGGTTCATTCCTAAACTGAAGCAGCTACGTCAGACCAAGGAGGAGGCCTACAGGACTGGTGACTGGACTCTGTACAAGCGGGCCAGAAACATGCTGACGAAGGAGACCAGGCTTGCTAAGAGGAGCTACAGTGTGAAGTTACAAAAAAACTTCTCAGCTAACAACTCTGCTTCTGTCTGGAGAGGCCTACGGAATATCACCAACTACAGGAGACCATCCCCCCACCCTGCGGAAAACCTCCAGCTGGCTAATGACCTAAACAGCTTTTACTGCAGGTTTGAAAAGAACCTACAGTTCTCACCTCCCACCCACACAAAAGGATTATCTGCAGCCCCAGGAACTCCATCCCTCCTCCACTCTGACCTCCCACCAGCACTAATGATCTGTGAAGAGGAGGTGCGCCGGGTCTTTCAGAGACAAAAGATCAAGAAGGCTGCAGGACCTGATGGTGTGTCTCCGTCCTGCCTGAGAGTCTGCTCCAACGAGTTGGCCCCCATCTTCACCCGGATCTTTAACAGATCACTGGAGCTGCGTGAAGTGCCTTCCTGCTTCAAACGCTCCATCATCATTCCAGTTCCCAAGAAACCCTCTATTACAGGATTAAACGACTACAGACCTGTTGCCCTGACCTCTGTGGTCATGAAATCCTTGGAGAGATTGGTGCTGAGCCACCTGAAGGTCATCACAGGCCCCCTGATGGACCCACTGCAGTTTGCCTACCGGTCAAACAGGTCAGTGGATGATGCAGTGAATATGGGACTACATTACATCCTGCAACACCTCGACTCCCCAGGGACGTACGCCAGGATCCTGTTTGTCGACTTCAGCTCAGCGTTCAACACCATCATCCCAGGCATTCTTCATCAGAAACTCCTCCAGCTCAAGGTGCCCCCCTCCACCTGCCAGTGGATCTCCAGCTTTCTGACTGACAGGTGGCAACAGGTGAAGCTAGGGAGATTTACATCCAGCTCCCGAAAAATTAGTACTGGCGCCCCCCAAGGATGTGTCCTTTCCCCACTGCTCTTCTCCCTCTACTCCAACGACTGCACCTCAGAGGACCCTTCGGTGAAGCTCCTGAAGTTTGCGGACGACACCACAGTCATCGGTTTGATCCGGGATGATGATGAGTCTGCATACAGGCGGGAGGTGGAGCAGCTGATCCTCTGGTGCAGCCAGAACCATCTTGAACTTAACCCAGCCAAAACGGTGGAGATGACTGTGGATTTCAGGCGACACCCCCCTTCATTCCCCCCACTCACCATCCTCAACAGCACAGTGTCCACTGTGGACTCCTTCAAGTTTCTGGGTACCACAATCTCCCGGAACCTGAAGTGGTCCTCCCATATTGACACTGTCCGGAAAAAGGCCCAGCAGAGGTTGTTTTTTCTGCGTCAGCTCAAGAAGTTTGATTTGCCTCAGGAGCTGCTGGTTGTCTTCTACACCGCCATCATCCAATCTGTCCTCTGCTTTTCCATCACTGTCTGGTTTGGATCTGCCACTAAACAGGACAAGACCAGACTGCAGTGGATCATTAAGTCTGCGGAGAGGATCATTGGTACCGACCTACCCTCCATTGAGAACTTATATCGGTCCATAACCAGGAAACGGGCGGGAAACATCTGTGCTGACCCATCACACCCCGGCCACAAACTGTTTGAACTTCTATCTTCTGGTCGTCGTTACAGATCACTGAAGGTCAAAACCACCCGTCACAGGAACAGTTTCTTTCCTCAAGCCATCACTCTGATGAACTCCTAACATTCACCTAGTCCTACCTGTTGCTGTACTCATGACTTTTCATCCATTATTACATTGCACATAACTCTCACACTGCTTTTTACTTCATTCACATTATATCACTGAATCTGAGTCCACACTGAAATACTGTGATTGTATATTTTTTCATATATTTCTGCAAGGTGTGGTTAGTCCGAGTAAATAACTGCATATATTCCTGTATATATTTGCATCCTTTTATAGAAACGTGGACAGACTGTAATTTACTGTACATACTCTGGTTGTCATTGAATCCTTATTTAAATCCTTCACCTGAACAACGAGAGCAAGTTTTTAGCCAAAGTCAAATTCCTTGTATGTGTTGTGCATACTTGGCCAATAAAGCTGATTCTGATTCTGATTCTGATGTACCGCAGGCTTTTAAAACAGCTGTAATTAAACCCTTACTCAAAAAGCCAACGCTAGATCCAGGAGCTTTAGCTAACTATAGACCAATCTCTAATCTCCCTTTCATTTCAAAAATCTTAGAAAGAGTTGTTGCTACGCAATTATTCGACCACCTGCAGGGAAATGGTTTACTTGAAGAGTTTCAATCTGGGTTTAGAATCCATCATAGTACTGAAACAGCCTTAGCGAAGGTCACTAACGACCTCCTCATTGCATCTGATAATGGACTAGTTTCTGTACTTGTCCTTTTAGACCTTAGTGCAGCTTTTGATACTATCGATCATAATATTCTACTTGATAGATTAGAACACTATGTTGGACTTAATGGAACTTCGTTGCAGTGGTTTAGATCTTATTTATCTGATAGGTTCCAGTTTGTTCATGTAAATAATGAGTTTTCTTTCAACTCAAAGCTTAGTCATGGAGTTCCACAGGGATCTGTGCTAGGCCCTACTCTTTTTAGTTTATATATGCTTCCGTTAGGCAACATTATTAGAAAGCACTGTATACATTTTCATTGTTATGCAGATGACACACAATTATACCTGTCAATGAAGCCAGATGATAGTAATCAATTAGCCAAGTTAGAAGCCTGTCTTAAGGAAATCAAAGCTTGGATGACTTGTAATTTCCTGCTATTAAATTCAGATAAGACTGAAGTCATTCTTGTTGGTCCAAAAAACCTTAGAAATTCCTTTCCAAATCAAACTTTCAGTTTGGATGCAGTTACTCTTTCTCTTAATAGCTCTGTGAGGAACCTTGGAGTTATTTTTGATCAGGATTTGTCCTTCAATTCACATATTAAATTTGTTTCTAAGACTGCCTTCTATCATTTGCGTAATATTGGGCTGCACGGTGGCGCAGTGGTTTAGCACTGTGGCAGCACAGTTTTACCCTCGGCCGGGGGATCGCGGGGATCATGAGATCGTGGGTTCGATCCCAGCCCCCGACCAACAGTGAGCTGTGTGGAGTTTGCATGTTCTCCCCGTGTTGCGCGGGTTTACTCCGGGATTTCTCCGGTTTCCTCCCGCATACCAAAAACATGTAGGTTTAGGGCGCTCGCGCACGCAGCGACCAGCAGCCAGTGGCTTGTCACCAGACTGCAAACCAAGTCTACCTACGGGTACAAATAAGTAACAAAAAAAAAAAAAAAAAAAAAAAAAAAAAAAAAAAAAAAAATATTGCCAAGATTAGGAGCATCTTGTCTCAGAGTGATGCTGAGAAACTGATCCACACTTTTGTTAGCTCGAGATTAGATTATTGTAATTCTTTATTATCAGGCTGTCCTAAAACATCTTTAAAAAGTCTTCAGCTGATCCAAAATGCTGCAGCAAGAGTTTTAACAGGTACTAGAAAGAGAGATCATATCTCTCCGGTTCTGGCCTCCCTTCATTGGCTTCCCATAGAGTTTAGAATTAAGTTTAAAATCCTTCTTCTTACTTACAAAGCTCTAAACAATCAGGCTCCTTTTTATTTAAAAGATCTGATACTACCGTATTATCCTAACAGAGCACTACGCTCCCAAAATGCAGGATTACTTGTAATACCTAGAATCTCCTAAAGTACAATGGGAGGCAGAGCCTTCAGTTATCAAGCTCCTCTCCTGTGGAATCAGCTGCCAATCTGGATTCGGGAGTCAGACTCGATCTCTGTTTTTAAGATTAGGGTTAAAACCTACCTTTTTGATATAGCCTACAATTAGGGAGGGATCATGTGTTTCTGAACCCTCCCTTAGTTATGCTGCTAATAGGTTTAGTCAGCCGGGGGACCTCCAGTAATGCACTGGGCCTCACTCTCTATGAAATATTTTTTTTTTGCTGGTCATTAACATTTGTTTGTTCTCTCCCATAGATTGAGTCCCCATCGTGCTGTTTGCTCTCTACATGTCTGTTCTTTTCATCTTCTCTGTCCCCTCACCCCCCAGCCAGTCGCAGCAGATGACTGCCCCTCCCTGAGCCTGGTTCTGCTGGAGGTTTCTTCCTGTTAAAAGGGAGTTTTTCCTCTCCACCGTCGCCAAGTGCTTGCTCACAGGGGATCACCTGATTGCTGGGGTCTTTCTGCAACTGTGGGGGTCCCCCCCCTACAGTTGATAGTGCTATGAGATGACTGTTGTTGTGAAATGGCGCTATATAAATAAAGTTGAATTGAATTGAATTGAACTACGTGCACTATACACTGGCAGGAAGGCTTACATTACGGGAAGTACATGTCTCATTGAGACACTGGTGGGGTGCCACCAGGGAGCACTAGAATCCCCCCTCCTCTTTAACATTTACATGGACTTTGTAGTATGAGTTGCACGTTACGAAGTTCAAAAGGAGTACCCACAGGCAGGCGTGAGAGTAGAATACTGCACACCCAATGAAGTATCACCGCGAGAATACCGTAAGGAAGCGCCAACACGTGGGGTCACCCAGATTACCGAACTCCTGTATGCCGATGATGAGGCAATTTTTGCAAACTCAGAAAAAGAGTTGAAGACCATCCTTGAGATCTATGACAAAACCTTCACACGTTTTGGTTTAAAGATGTCATATTTCAAAACAGAGACAATGGCTTTCAATGTTGACGATGAAATCAAGAACCAGGAGAGCTTGACAACTCTCGGCAATAATAATAAAATCAAGAATGTGTGAACTTTTAAATACCTTGGATACACCATCACAAATGAAGAAGTGAACTCCTCTCATTTTCTGTATGCCAGGCTCGGATCCACTTTCCAGAAATGGAATGAGTTAAAACAAGTGCTAACAGACTATCGAAAAAAGCGAAGAACAAGAATGACATTTTTGACTGCATGTGTTTGCTCTCGTCTTCTATACAGTATTCAAACACAGACTGACAAAAAGGGAGTTGGATAAAATTGAAATTCTATGGCACGGGTTCTTGAGGAAAATGGTGAAAGGTGGATATGAACATAAAAATGCACCTGGGAGGAAAGAATGGATTGATACCCAGGTGGACAGAGAGCTGGATTGGAGCTTTAAAACCTCTAACAAACGCCTATGTATGATCACCAACATGCTACCCATTCGAGACTTTTGCTACTGCAACATCTCAAATATATCGGACACATACTGTATGCCGACTTGGAAATGATGCACCTTAAAAGCAGGTGCTTTTTGATGTCAGAACGCCCAGCAAAGTATGGAACTATGTTGAAAAACTTGGGTGTAGCTATCCATCAGGCTAGGAAGGCCATGATGTCAAAGACAGCATTCATGCAACTGATAGATTCAATTCAATTCAGCTTTATTTATATAGCGCCATTTCACAACAACAGTCATCTCATAGCACTATCAACTGTAGGGGGAACCCCCACAGTTGCAGAAAGACCCCAGCAGATGATGTGATGTGAGGTTCCCTTGATCAGGAGTGTCCCAAGGCCAATAATGTGCCATGTGGGAAAAATGATGATGATGTCACCATTTTCAGAGACCAACGGCAAGAAAAAAAACTTGTAGTTATTTGAGCAGAAACCAACTGTTCTCATAAATTGAGGAAGCAGGAGCTGCTCTATCCATTGTATCAGGAGAGGAAGACAATAAAACATAATTCCTGCCTTAATCTTGACCCTGCACACTGCGGAGGTATGTTCTCATGTTGAACACTGTTGCTATCGCATTGTTGCCTCGCAACAATGAAAACAAATGTACATACCTCAAAGTTGCTTTAAATGCTAGGTCCGCTCAATCAACAAATCTTCCCTTTGTTGACCTTAAAACACTCGCTTATCAAGTCAACCGAGCACCTTAAGTTTATACAACATTAAATAATCATTCCCCAGCATGCTGGGATAGGCTTCAGTACCCCCCACCCCCTCCCCGGAAAAGGATTAATTGGTAGAAGATGAATGAATGACTGATCATTCAAATCACAGAAGCACTTCAGGAACGCAATTCGGACAGTCATGATTACTGTAAATATATATCTTTTATGAGCAATAAAGTGCCGTGAATCCATGGTTCGATTACATTTTATTACAGACATTATGAAAGGATTGCTATTGGATCAGAAACAAAAGCTTTTGATGTAAGATGCAAACAATTTATTATTCACCAAATCCTCTGGTCTTGTTTCTAAAGTTGAGTTGCCATCAACCAGCTGATTAAAAAAGCCATCTTGAGCAATTTTAGCTGGTTGTGGTGATGGGATAGCAATCTGCACAGAGCAGCAAATCAAACATCAATCTTAATCTTCAAATTAAGGTAAACAGCAAAGTATACAGCAGGGAAAATAAGTAATGAACACATCAACGTTTTTCTCATTAAACAAATTTCTGATGGAGCCAGGGATGAGAGATTTTCACCAGGTATCAGTAACAACTCAAGTAATCCATGCATACAAAGAAATCAAGGCAACTGTGTTCACAAATCAAGTTACCTTTAATAAAGTGGAATGACACAGGGAATACTGTAAGTATTGAACACGAAGAAAAAGAGGTGCAAAAAGGCATAGAAAGCCAGGAAACCAGCTGAAATCCATCAGAATTTTTGGAAACCATCCAATCCCCCATCAGTGCAAATTAATTTCAGCTGATTAAGTCCTGAATGATAGTCTTTAAAAAGGTCTGAATATCAGATTGTCACACCACAAAGAACTCATGATTGGTAAAAGCACAGAGCTCTCTCTATACCTAGACCTTCACAACCTTATTGTTGCAAACCATAATGATGGCATTGGTTACAGGCTCATTTCTGAACTGCTAAAGGTTCCAGTGAGCACTGTTGGAACAATCACTCGGAAGTGGAAAGAACATCAATCTACCATAAACTGGCCACGACCAGGAGCTCCTCGCAAAATTTCTGACAGAGGAGTCAAAGGAATTATCAGAAGAGTTATCCAAGAGCCAAAGACCACTTGTGGAGAGCTCCAGAAAGACCTGGAGTTAGCAGGTACTGCTGTTTCAAAGAAAATAATAAGTAATGCGCCCAACCAACATTGGCTCTATGCCCGCTCACCTCACAAGACTCCATTACTGAAGAAAAAACATGTTGAAGCTTGTTTAAAGTTTGCTGCACAGCATTTGGACAAGCCAGTAAAATACTAGGAGACTACAGTCTGGTCAGATGAAGCCAAAATTTAACTTTTTGGATGCCCCAACACACAGCATGTTTGGAGGAGAAACGGCACTGAACATCAGCCCCAAAACACCATACCAACAGTGAAGTTTGGAAGTGGGAGCATCATGGTGTGGGGCTGTTTTTCAGCACATGGTACAGGCAGACGTCATATAATTGAAGGAAAGATGAATGTACAAAAGTACAGAGACATCCATAAGAACCTGTTGCCATCTGCCAAGATGCTGAAGCTAAAACAAGGGTGAATATTTCAGCAAGACAATGATCCCAAACACACAGCCAAAGAAACTCTCAACTGACTCCAGAGAAGGAAAATAAAGCTACTAACATGGCTGTCAGTTACCTGACCTGAATCTAATTGAAAATCTAAGGAACGAACTAGAGAGCAGAGTTCATAGAAGACATCTACGGAACCTTCAAGATTTGAAGACAGTTTGCGTGGAAGAACGAGCTAAAATCACTCCTGAGCAATGCCTGTGCCTAGTTTCTCCATACAGGAGGCTTCTGGAAGCCTTTATGACCAACGAAGGCTTTTCTGCTAAATATTAAATGAATTTCACAAAGGGTGTTCAATACTTATTCCCTGTGTCATTCAACTTTATTAAATATAACTTGTTTTATTAACAGCCTTGATTTCTTTGTATGTATGGATTACTTGGGTTGTTACTAATATCTGGTGAAAATCTCAGGTCAATGCTCCATCAGAAATATGTTTAATGAGAAAAATGTTGACGTGTTCAATACTTATTTTCCCCGCTGTACATCAGTATTAGCCTGTCAAAAATGTTCATCGGAGAGCTCTTTCCTCTGAAGCCTCATTTCCACTGACTGCGGTTGTGTTCATTTGCAGCTGTGTTTGTGTTTTGAAGGGACACGGATCAGAACAAGGTTCACATAACAAGATCATATGAGAATCATATGATAACGCGAGAGCTCAAGAGAGACCAATCGTGATCGCATGATAACAAGGAAGCCGGAGTGGCAACTGTCCAGTCATGATTCATGCGCTTTAATCAATGTGAAATGTTTGTATGTTATGTAAAAGTTTTTATGTTCTTTGAAACTGTGGCGAAGGAGCAGACCCCAGAAAACAACGGGCGATCCTTAAAAAATTGTTAATGAACAAACAGTTATTAAATACAGCAGATCTCACGGCATTTTCTTGGGTGCTGGATGCAGCATCCGTCACAAACAGAATCACTGCGCCAAGCCAGATCTGTTTTGCAATGTACCACATCTGGTGGAGAGCAGAACACTAACTAGAATGGGAACCATTTGCTGCAGTGACCGCATCGCAACTGTAATGGACCGCAACTGGAGTCAGTGGAAATTGGGCATTACTGTGTAGCTTTTCTATGATAATTACTAACTAACTAACTAACTAACCTGCACTTATATAGCGCTTTTCTAGTCACAAAGACCACTCAAAGCGCTTTCACGAATACTAACCCTCTATTCTAAGGGCCTATAGGAACAGATATCTAGGGACAATTTAGAACAGCCAATTAACCTAACATTCATGTCTTTGGATTGTGGGAGGAAACCGGAGCCCCCGGAGTAAACCCACGCAGCACAGGGAGAACATGCAAACTCCACACAGAAAGGTTCCAACCCCTGCCAACCTGGGGATTCGATCTCGACTTCTATTAATGAACACTTTATTTTCTGTTTATATCTCACAAATTTACTTTGTCATACATTTACATTTTTCTCTTCTGCTTAATACTGGTAAAAAATTTGTTTTTCTGGTGAATTTTATACTATATTCTGATAACTTTTCCCTTGTATATATATTTAGGTTTTAATAGATGATTGTTCTCTCAAAACTTCTCTTTTTCTAGTAAATTTGGTAGTCTTTTCTCTTACATTTGCAGCTTTTCTTGTAAATACACATTTTTGTAAATTTGCTACCTTTTTTAATTGAAAATTTAGATTAATTAATGTCTGATAAATGCAGAGCTTCCCCCCCTTTGGACAGTCAGAAAGAGTCAACAGTGGGTTGGAACAACAGCTGCTCTTACTTCTTTTATTACTCACTGCCCCCGGGGCTAACACCAAATCTCTTACTAGCCTTGTAACTGCATACACTTGACCCAACACATCAGCATAGCATCCAATCGGTGAGCTGCAAGCACGCACATGCTCTGCACACACCCTTAAGGTCGTACGTGGTCTTCCTTACAAGCCATCTGCAAATGCTGCATGCCCAGTTGAGCGCAATAAACTTTGCTTTAAAAGAAAACAACAAATGTAAAATCTGACCATGCACTAGAAGTGAGCAGTGTAATAATGACCACACTCACTGATTCAAAAGAAATGAGTCCCTCCCTTCTAGCGCATACCTACTGATTGGTCTTGGCACCTGCTGCATTTGAACAACAGAGCCTCAGTACCTGGGAAACCAGATAACAACAGTTAAAAGCTCCCTGTGATTCTGGTCGTGTCAACAGTGCCTCCCCCCATTTTTTTTAAACTACCTGGGCACAGACAGTCATGAAAAGATTTTTTTTTTTTTTAAAAAAGACGTGCAAAGACAAAGAATGTCCTCATTATGTTTTTGGTTCAACGAGCAGCTGATTTGTCTAAAAATTCAGCTGTTATCTGCAAATTAAAACTCTAGGGTGCAAAGAGAAGTTCACTTCTTAAAGAGATTTCAGGAAGTGAGGGATGTTTATATAAGGTGACTGAAAGATATTCTTCACAACTACAATTCTCTGTAGCAAGGAGATTTTCTGTACAGGTTGGTTGTTGTCAGATTGGCATATTTCAATGAAGTATGGTGGAAGGGTGGGGCCCAGACCACATAACAACCCATTAGATTTTGAACAGATTTAAAACAAGGAGTAACATTTTCAAAGATGGGCCCCCTGACTTCCTTCAACATTGCGAGATCAGGTATTTCACATTCTTTGCAATTTCTCAAAAAAATTTTTTGCATGCAACTTGGAAGATTTGTGTATCTGTAACCGTTCCATTGCAGAAATATTCTGAGTGCCAGGGACTGACTGTACTTCTTTGTGCATTCTCATTGGAAGTTCTAGCTCTAGTTTGAAAATTGCAGCCCCTTGTGATGTCCTTGTGCTGTTGCCATCTGTGTCACTACCTTCTCAACCATAATGAATTGCACTCTTGGTTGCTTGTCAAAAGTAACAGGAAAAGCGAACAAAAATAAGAGGACCGAAAGTCTGCAGTGGGCTTGTTGCTGAAGATGGTGTTATGATTTCCAGTTCAAAGACAGCACAACCGTTTACAGTTTCTGACGCCAATTAGCGTGACAGCAACAAAAATCACTTTTTTTGATGCCATGTCTTCAAATTCAAGAGCTTCCAAACCAGCTATCAATGTTCACCACATCATTCAAACTGTGACATCATTTCCCAGTTTGGAACCAGTAAAACACATTTATCTATCCAACTATTAAGTCTTTTATCTATCTAACTATTTATCTAACTTCCTAAGTCTTCCTACTAGCTTAGCTACATCACAAACAGCCAGAAAGAATAAGCTATCATTTCATAATAATTTGAGTAGCATGGCCCACTTTTAAGCAGGTTGATCATATCGCTTCTTCTCTTCATGAGAAGAGAATTAACCAAAACCAACCTCAACCCAATGTAATGTTGCCCCTGTTGTTATTTTGGGACCACTCCCCCTATGCTGTCTCCTTATGTATGCAAATGCTAAATAAAGTATTAAATTCAGTATGCAATAACAGTGCTATATGACAGTGAATAACAGAGTAATAATCAGCTGGTATTCAAGTCTTTATCAAAGGGTAGCAGCAGCTCTATTTAGCTCATTTTTGACACATCCCCCAGTTGTAGCTTACTAAAAATAAACCTGCTAATGCTCGTCTAGCAGGAAATCAGGTGCAGTGATGCAGAGTTGCTTTGGTTATAGTGGTAGCCAGTTTTACATTATGAAATTAAAAATCAAACTACATGCTACTGAATGAAAATGAAACTACAGTCTGCTCTTGGGTGGGACAAAAGACTGATTTGGTGATGTATCACGATACTTGGCACTCACGATGATCCATCAATCCCTAAATACACATACTGATCTTTTATTAATTATACGGTATATACAGTATTTAAGGAAATGTTGCAAGGTCTTCTTGGATATTAATTAATCAATTGAGTTTTAAGTCCACTGGATGGCACAAAGTAAGCAAGCACTGTCAGGTGAAGTCATAGCTTGTCTCATGAGATTTGTATGCATTAGGAAGCAGTTTGATGCACTGAAAAGTTAGCTCAAATTTTGGGCCTTTTTAGAATTTATAACAAAGACAGAATGAAAGACCTTGACATGACACACTCAACCTGCAAGGAGCGCCTCACAAAAATCAGAACACACTCCTCTTGGAGCCATCTAACAGCAGCAGCATTAGTAGATGACAGCTAAGCTAAAAAACACTCCACAAGCAGCGCACAATCCCAGCCCACAACAAAGCCACCTCCCAACTCAGAGCAAGCCAAGTAAACAACACAGTCCACCACCCTCCCTGTGTGCAGAGACGTGTCGCCGCAGAAAATAAAGCCCCCTGAAATACAAGACAATGCAGCCCAGGCATGTGGGCAGCAGAAAGGACCACAACAGCACATCATCAGCACGGAGGACTGACAGCCTGCAGCCACGAAAACAAAAGTGGCCGCAGTGAGTCAAAAAGACTGAAATATACAGTATATATAACGGATATTGACAGTTGCACCTTGGGGACAAAATCTGACATTGAAATGGAGGGATATATGATACTGCAATACTTAAGGAACCGTAATAGTACTGCATCATGACTCAAGTATCACAATAGGTATTGTTGTCCTGAAGTTCCTCATGATTCCCACCCCAAGTCTACACCAATGTCATGTCAGGCAGCAGAAACTTTAAAATAAAAGCAGAACTTTGGCCAGCCCTACAAGAACCACTGTAACAAACACAGCTGCGATGATGGTGTTGTCCACCCTCAAACGGTAAACAAATACGCCACTTCATAATTCATTTATTAGTGTAATAAAAGTACAATTGAAAATTGTATAAAAACACATAACGGATAACAAATATAAAACATAGCACACGTGTGACACATAGCACTCATATGGTGGTGTTTCTCAGGTTACGATTATAGAAGTCATCATAACTATTTTTAAAGGCATTTACATTTGGCGAGAAGACCACATGATACGGTAAACTGTTCCATAGTACAATGGATCTATTACTAAAAAAATCTCTTTCTGACATTCAATTTTGACCTTTCTACTTCTAAACATAGGGGATGACCACGAAGGCCAGCATAACGCCTCAATTCAAAAAATACATTATATTCAATATTCTCAAAACCATGTAAAATTTTGTACATTTCAATTAGATCACCTCTAATTCTTCTATCCTCAAGTGTAGTTAAGCCTAGCTCAGAGAGCCTATCTTCATAAGACATGTGTTGTAACTCAGGGACCAACTTAGTGGCCCTGCGCTGTACCTTCTCTAGAACAGTTTTATCTTTCTCTAGATAAGGCGACCATGCCTGAACACAGAATTCTAAATGTGGACAGACAAAACTTTTGTATAACACAAGGAAAGAATCTTTGTCTATGTACGAAAAAATTCGCTTAATCATACCCAAAATACCATTAGCCTTGGCTGCTGATACAGCAATATGGGCTGCACGGTGGCGCAGTGGTTTAGCACTGTGGCAGCACAGTTTACCCTCGGCCGGGGGACCGCGGGGATCATGAGATCGTGGGTTCGATCCCAGCCCCCGACCAACAGTGAGCTGTGTGGAGTTTGCATGTTCTCCCCGTGTTGCGTGGGTTTACTCCAGGATTTCTCCGGTTTCCTCCCGCATACCAAAAACATGTAGGTTTAGGGCGCTCGCACACGCAGCGACCGGCAGCCGGTGGCTTGTCACCAGACTGCAAACCAAATCTACCTACGGGTACAAATAATTAACAAAAAAAAAAAAAAAAAATGCTTTGAAAATGACAAATTATTTGACATGAGGACCCCAAGGTCCTTCTCCTCCGTAACAACCTCTAACTTTTTACCTTTCATAAAATAATCATATCCTGGATTGTTTCTACCAACATGTAACACCTTACATTTATCTTCATTAAAACCTAACAACCAATTCCTTGACCATTCAACTAATTTGACAATGTCATTTTGCAATACTTCCATATCGACTAGCGAGAGAATGGGATGATACAGTTTTGTGTCGTCAGCAAAAATTTGACATTTTGACTCAATATTACATGGCAAATCGTTAATAAATAAAAGAAACATTACTGGGCCGATAACTGACCCTTGAGGCACTCCGCTAGTTACATCTAACCATGGGGAACAAGTTCCGTTTAAACTCACTCTTTGTTTCCTGTCTCTCAGAAAGTCTTCTATCCAATTACACAACTTTCCACCAATACCATATTTGCGTAACTTGTAGATGCACTTCAGTGCCACATTCATTTAATGATCATGCCATCAAACAGCTCTTCATCTTGACAATGAACGAGGGGGGGGGAAAGCCCTAGCAGTTTCTAAAAGTTCTTCTGCCAATACAGTAGTTCTACTAAAAGTACCTTACAGTGGAATAACAGAGTATGTGTATAGAACAAAACTCTGGATCTACAGCTCAAGTGTTTTCCCCCCTATGGAAGTCAGGTGTATGGTATGGCATACTTTGGTGTTCCTGAAATGTAAGAATGTTTGAAAGTCTTTCTGTGCCTGTGCAGGTGTGATATGGCAGTTGAAGCGGGCAATCCATCCAGAACCCATCTGTCTGTCTATCTGAATTATGACTGTGGGGTGTAAACAAATCCAGCTAAAGTCGGAGTCTGAGCCCTCCTCTATTATCCTGGCTCACTCCATTCCCAGACACACCCTTCTCTCTCTCTCTCTCTCTCTCTCTCTCTCTCTCTCTCTCTCTCTCTCTCTCTCAGGAACATTCATACGCATGTGAGGACATCAACTCAAAATTACATTTAGAATCATTCCACAATCTGCCTTTTCAGCCATAAAGGTGTGTTTGTTTGAGGTCCTGCTCGACAAGTTTGAAAGTGCTGAAAACGTTACAGAATCACTTTTCAGTTCAGAGGGTGTCACGTGTCAGTGCCAACCAAACACAAGGGGGAAAATGTGCACCTAGTCGAACACACCCTGAAGTTGAAGTCAAATGTTAATGCAAACATGGCTGACACACACACACACGTGACTAGCACAGGTTCTCATTAGGAGTTCGTTCGCCCACTGTGGGGGGATCTGAAACCTCTGCTTTGGAAAGAGCCACTTTTACCGATTTTTTTAATCTGGTTAGAGCTGCCAATCGGAGATGAGCCTTGAAACTACAGCAAAATGGCCACGTTGGCCTGCCTGGATTTTTAACAGTAACGTTGTTTCTTTCAATTCTTCTTAGATATGCAACTTCTCTGTCATAAATTTGCCATTTCTTATTAGTACACGCAACTCATTGCAACTTTTTTTTCTTACAGTTACAAGTTATTTTGTGCTTGTTTCTGGTTTGAGCAATAGAGTTGGGTTTTTTTTTCCAGAAATACACCACACCAAACTCCATGGCACAAAACGTTAACAATGGAATCACTGTGGCATCTCCAGTGATATTTTATCCAAACTTTACAGTATTCCCATGCAAACTGACCAAACGCACACCTGCAGGGGAGAGCTCAAACACAACCTCGCGCATAAAAAAAGAGTTGGAATAAACCTTAATAATAACAACACAATGGTCGCTTTTATTTTAGCAGTAACCCTACCCCAGAGTGCGCGTCACTGCGTCCTCTCTGCCCCCCTCACCTGGAAGATGAGCACTTTGAAGTGGTTCCTCTTCAGCAGGTGGCTGTGGTTGGCCTCCAGCTTCTTCACCTGCACGCCCTGCTTGTCCAGGCGCTCCCTCACCTCCTTCAGGTTGCCGCTGACTTTGCGGGAGCGCTCCAGCAGCTTGTTGACGTTGACGGAGGTGCCCAGGTGCGCCTTGGACAGGCGCGTCACGTCGCCCTGCACGGTGCGCACGGCCGCCTCCAGCTCGGCCTGCCGCTGCTCCATGCGCTGCTGGTTGCCCTCCACCGACTCCATCATGTTCACCAGCTTGTCCAGCAGGGCCACCACGGTGATGGCACTCACCTGGCCGCGGTCCACGGGGCTGCCCGGGGCCACCGCGCCCTGGCTGGCGCCGGGCATCCTCAGGCCCAGCCGGGACAGGGTGCCAGTGGGAGTCGGGGAGGACGGGGCGGAGGACGGGCTGAAGCTCGGGATGAGGAGCTCCGGGTTCTCACCCTGCTGCTGCGGGATGGTCTGAGAGCTGCCCGAGACGCTGCTGCCGGTCTCGGGGTGAGGCGCCTCTTCTTCCATGGCTGACAGGTGGTCGGAGAGTTCACCTGAACACGGAAAGTTTAAAGGTGTGACGGACACTCGGGTGCGGCAGCTGAGAACTGAGCGCAGGTCGGTGGAAGCGTCGCGGTTGGTTCATCCTCCACGCCCCTTTCCCTCTCCTGTCTCTCACACACGCACGAGCAGCAACATGCAGTGAACTTTCCAAACACCTCCCCCGCAGCGAGGGAGGAGCCACTATTTTACTATGGAAACCAGGCCGACCTAGGGCCAGCAACCACCGCTGAAGAGTCATTCTTTTGCTCACGAAAAATTTAATAAAGCTACAAACTGACATTATTCTCTTTAATGCTTTTTCCTCTAGTAGCAGAGATTTTTTTTCATAAGTTTGTGGGGGGGGGTTTTCTCTTAAAGTGGTCGTTGACAGCACTTTTGCCACATTTTAACAACTCACATTGTTATTAATGAAATGTTTGTGGCATTTAGATCAAATTTTCCTTAATTATTTAATTATTGCAGCATCATTTGTGAATCAACTTTTTCAGCCTTTTTCAGAAAGGTTGCTTTTAGGGCATGTCTCTTTAAATCTCTAAGACCTGGCGCACACCAGTTTTCTTCTTCTTCTTCTGTTAGATTTGATTGGCAGTTGGCAACCAGCTTACAGGTGCATTACCGCCACCTACTTTGTTTCTCGTTTGTTCCTTCTTTTAGACCCAGAGTGTAGAGTTCACCTCCGGCCACTAGAGGCCACTAAGGAGTACGTTGTTGAACGATAGGGGATAGTCATCCATTTTGTTTGCTGTTTGTCTCATGCTCCCGCATTGTTCATGCCACAACCTCTGCATCAAGTTACTGACTTTGTTCCTGTAAGTTTCTCTGCTTCAGTACTTATTCTGTTAGTGATATCCAGTTCTGTTGGTGTCTCTGTTACATATTTCCACGTTTAGTTGCCACGGTCATTTTATATTTGTATATTTGTATCCCTGCAGGGCTCCTTCATCCTTGTCATTAAAATATAAATTGACATCGAGGAGTGTATTTCTTCACAGAGAAACATCTGCATGTGCATGACCAATGTTGCCAGATCTCACGAGCGAAACAAGCAACCAGCTCTATGGAAGCAAGCCCCGAAAAAAGCCCAACAGCCAACCTACCACATTGTGTAAAAGAGAAGCTGCTTGATAACAGTATAGATATATAGATTTATTTTTGGTTGCAGTGAATTGACTGTAAACACAGTCAGCATTGAATAATTGAATTTTATAAACTCTAATTAAAGGAAAATACATATGCATTCTGCATAAGCAACAGCAAATTAACAGTAAAGTTGATAGTCAACAACAACAAAAAAAGAAAAACTGTAATAGTGTTTAGTGATGTGGGATGATGGGAGTTGTTTAAATAGAAACTAAATATTGATCTGTTATTATACAACAGCCAACAACTTTAAATACGTGGAAAGTTATCTTTTAAATTGACAAACATCACATGTTTAACTCATGGCAAAATTTGATAGGGATCAAATTGATCCTGATCAAATTTTACCACGAGTTTTTTGTCAATTGTGTTTTTTGTGGACTGGAGAGAGTGTTGATTTCTCATCTGTTTGTTAATTGTATTTACACAAAGATGTTTTGGACAGATATTGTGACATGATTTACGACCCAAGAGACAGACGCTGACACGAGAGATACAGACAATTATCTTTATTGTGAATTTATGAGTGAAGTGTGAGTGAATGTGTGAATGTTCGTCTGGCCACTGGAGCTGAGCCCGTCTTGCGGTAACCTGGCAACCCTGGAAAACACAAGCACAAGGTTTCAGTTGTTCAGTAGCAGTGTTCGGCGGGTATGCTGCAGGGGCTTACTTGCAGGTGCCACAATGAGAGGCTGACAGACTCCTGGTGTCCGTGCGACGTCGTGCTCGTGGTGTCCGGTGCTGTGGAGATGAGGAGGAGCTCCGCGGAGCGGGGGACGGTGCCTCGTCAGCAGAGGAGGGTGGTCCGCCGCCAGGGAGGTCCACCTGTGTACAGGGGAAGAGACTAGCAGAGGAATTGTGAAGAAATGGCTTACGTGGCCTGGTTTGGCGAAGCGTAGAATTCTTCACGAGAAGTCGAGATCTTGGCACGTTGCTCAGTGAGAGTGACAGACGACTCCGTGCTGAGGCGTCCGCACGTTGGGCTTTTATGGCCCGCTGATTGCCACCTGCTGAAGTGAGCGCAGCTGATGTTGATGATGCTGATGATGGCCTAGCGGCCATCATGACAGTACTCCCCCCTCTAGAGGTGCCTCCAGGCACCTGCCCAATCCTACCTGGATGCGCCCGATGGAAATCGCGGATCACCTGCTTGTCGAGGATCAACGCAGGGCGTATCCAGGAGCGGTGCTCAGGGCCAAACCCCTCCCAGTCCACCAAATACTGAAGGCCCCGACCGCTCCTGTGGACGTCCAGGATTGCCGTTACCCCCCAGGCCGGATAGCCATCGATCATCCTCGGGGGAACGGGAGCCGCAGGGGGCGGGCACAGCGGGTCGGCGATGTAGGGCTTGACCTGGGAGACGTGGAAAGTGGGGCAGATGCGCATGTGAGAGGGGAGAGCAAGACGCACAGATACAGGGTTGACAATGCGGGAGATAACAAAGGGACCGATGAAGCGCTTGGTTAGCTTACGCTTCTTGGCAGGCACACTGATGTTCTTTGTGGACAACCATACCTTGTCACCCACCTTGTGATCCGGGGCAGGCCTCCTCTGGTGGTTGGCCACCTCAATGTTCCGTTCCGTGGTCCTCAGAAGGGCTCTGCGGGCAATGGACCAAACTTGCCGACAGCGTCTGGCGTGAGCCTGAACAGACGGGACTGCTACCTCCCCCTCCTCCTCCGGGAACAAGGGTGGATCGTACCCCAGTGATGCCTTGAAGGGGGACATCCCTGTGGACGAGGACACCGTGGTGTTATGAGCGTACTCGATCCACGGGAGGTACATGCTCCATGAAGAAGAGCAGGAGGAGATGACGCAGCGCAGCGCAGCCTCCAGCTCCTGATTGGCTCGCTCGCACTGGCCGTTACTCTGAGGATGGTATCCAGAGGAGAGACTGGCCGTGGCCCCAAGCGCCGTACAGAACGCCTTCCAAACCTGCGAGACGAACTGTGGCCCTCGATCCGAAACAATATCAGCGGGGATTCCGTGAGGACGAACCACATGGAGAACGAGGAGGTCCGCCGTCTCCCGCGCTGAAGGCAACCCCCGGAGAGGCACAAAATGGGCAGCTTTAGAAAATCGGTCCACGATGGTTAAAACGGTTGTGAAGTGGCCGGAGGGGGGCAAACCGGTCACAAAGTCCATGGCTACATGGGACCAGGGGCGGGAGGGGATGGGCAAAGGATGAAGCAGACCCGCCGGGGCCGATGATGATGTCTTCCCCGTGGCTCACTGAGCGCAGGCCCGGACATAGTTTTTAACGTCCCTTCGCAGCCCTGGCCACCAAAAGGTTCTCTGGAGGAGATCAACGGTCCGACTCACACCCGGATGGCACGCCAGCTTGGACGCGTGACCCCACTCTATTACTTGGCTCCTAACAGGACGAGGGACGAACAAGCGACCCGGGGGCCCCCCACCCGGATCAGGCTCCACCTCCTGTGCTCTTCTGACCTTATCGCAGATGCCCCAGGTCAACGCACCTACCACACACGCAGGTGGCAGAATAGGCTCCTCCCGGTCGTCAGCGGAGGGCGCGTCAAACTGCCTGGAAAGGGCGTCAGGCTTGCCATTCTTACTTCCTGGCTGGTAGGTGATCGTAAAATTAAAACAGCCGAAGAAGAGAGACCAGCAGGCCTGACGTGCATTCAGCCGCTTGGCAGTCCTAAGGTATTCAAGATTGTGGTGATCAGTCCAGACGACAAACGGCTGGGCAGCCCCCTCCAGCCAGTGTCTCCACTCCTCCAGCGCAAGTTTGACAGCCAATAGCTCCCTGTCGCCAATGCTGTAATTCCTCTCAGCAGGTGTCAAACGATGAGAGAAGTAAGCGCAGGGGCGGATCTTCCCGTCCGTCGGGGAGCGCTGAGAGAGTACCGCCCCCACCCCCGAATCCGATGCGTCCACCTCCACCAGGCATTGGAGCTCCGGGTCCACCTGGGTCAACACACGGGCCGAAGCAAACTCTCCCTTCAGCCTGTCAAATGCCGCGGCAGCCTCCTCACTCCAATGGAAAGGGACCTTCGGGGATGTGAGTGCAGTCAGGGGTCTGGCGATGTTCCCAAAATTTGGCACGAAGCGACGGTAAAAATTGGCGAACCCCAAAAAACCCTGCAGCTGTTTCCTGGATGTGGGCGTAGGCCAGTCCACCACCGCCTTGACCTTGTCCGGGTCGGGAAGCACCTGGTTATGGGCAATTATAAACCCCAGAAAGGAGGTGCGATCCATGTGGAACTCACACTTCTCCGCCTTGACGAACAACTGATTCTCCAGGAGGCGCTGTAGGACCCATCGCACATGCACCTGATGCTCCTCCAGTATGCGCGAGAAGATGAGGATATCATCAAGGTAAACAAAGACGAAGGAATTCAGAAAGTCCCGGAGAACGTCATTTATTAAGCGCTGGAACACTGCCGGAGCGTTGGTTAACCCAAACGGCATCACCAAGTATTCAAAGTGGCCGCTCGGGGTCCGAAAAGCAGTCTTCCACTCATCTCCTTCCTGAATGCGCACCAGGTGATAGGCGTTCCGTAGATCTAGTTTAGTAAACCAAGACGCCCCCTGGAAGGAATCGAAGGCAGTGTTCATCAAGGGAAGAGTGTATTTGTCCTTAATAGTAATGTCGTTGAGACCCCGGAAATCGATGCAGGGGTGCAGCGACCCGTCCTTCTTCCCAACGAAGAAAAACCCTGCCCCAATGGCCGAGGAGGATGGACGGATGATACCGGAGGCCAGGGACTCCTTGATGTACGTATCCATGGCCTCGCGTTCCGGAGCTGATAGGCTGTACAGGCAGCTCGCCGGGAGAGGAGCCCCAGCCTTGAGATTAATCGCGCAGTCGTACGGGCGATGGGGGGGAAGGGACAACGCCCGTGACTTACTAAACACCTGGCCCAAATCATGGTAGACGTCAGGCACCTTTGACAGGTCCGGAGGGGGTGTTGAGGGAGGCGTCATCGGCACTGAGGGAGCGCATGCAGCGGACTGAAGACAGGCGCTCAGGCAGAATGAGCTCCAAGCCGTTATTCTCCCAACTTGCCAGTCTAATGTGGGGTTATGCAGCCAGAGCCAAGGGTACCCCAAGATGACGGGTGAGGAGGAGAAGGGCAAGACCAGGAACCGTATTTCCTCCCTGTGGTTACCAGAAACTATCGTTAACACAGGTGCCGTCTGATGGGAAACTGACGTCAAAGATGTTTTTGACAGGGTGACCAGATGGATGGGAGGGCGTAAAGGTTGACAGCTGAGGCCCATCAGGGTTGCCAGGTCTCTGGAGATAAAGTTTTGCTCAGCCCCAGAGTCAACTAAGGCTAGTGTGGTGTGTTCCTTGTGTTTATGAATGAGCCGAATGGGAATGTGGCAACTAGTGAGGGGCTTTGTCTGATTCTTGTCCGCGAATCCCCCTACCGTGATCCGCGGACCTCCCCTTTTAACGGGCAATCGACTACTCCATGTGCCTCACTCCCACAGTAGAAGCATAACCCCTGCTCCCTGCGACGCTGTCTCTCAGCCGCTGTAAGACCCGATTGCCCCACAACCATATCCTCCTGCTCCGGAAGTTCTTCAGATGCGGGCAGAGCAAGGAGGGGGGACCTAGCGGAGCGAGGGCGAGACTTATTTGCACGGATAGCTGTTCGCCGTTCTGCCGCTCGCTCCCTCAGTCTGCTATCTAGGCTGATGGTGAGGGAGATTAATTCCCCAAGTCTGTCTGATTTCTCCTTTGCCGCTAGCTCGTCTTTCAACTCGGAGTTAAGGCTGCGGAGGAAAATTCCACGGAGTGCTGGCTCCCCCCACCCAACCTGACCGGCTAATACCCGGAAGTCCACAGAATAATCGGCGGCAGATCTACTGCCCTGCCGAAGTCCAAGCAGCCGTTCAGTTAACACCGTGCCCCGGTCCACATGATCGAACACTTCCATGAACTCCGCCACGAACAGCTGGTAAGTTAACAATGAATAATTTGGTTTGGCCATGATGGTATAAGCCCAATCAAGAGCCCTGCCTCCCAGCAGGTTGATGATGTACCCAATCTTATTCATATCAGTGGCAAAGTCCCCCGGGACGCGGAGGAAAACTGACTCACACTGTAGCAAAAACCCCCGCGCCTCCCCCAGTTTACCAGTAAAGCGTGCGGGGGTTGGTACAGGAGTTAGGCGATGTGTGGAAGATGGGCTGGTTTGGCTAGTAGCCGCAGCTGCGGGTGCAGAAGACGCCCCGCTAGCTGGGGGGAATGCCTGGTGACCTTCCAGGCGATCCAGCCGGCTGTTAATCTGAGTTAGTTGGTTTAAGATTACTGTCTGCTGGTGGGAAATCATGTCTACTCGTGCGCTGAGTGTGTTAAAGCGGCACGACAGCACACTGTCTGATGGGTCATCGTGACCTAGTCGTACTGACATGATTTACGACCCAAGAGACAGACGCTGACACGAGAGATACAGACAATTATCTTTATTGTGAATTTATGAGTGAAGTGTGAGTGAATGTGTGAATGTTCGTCTGGCCACTGGAGCTGAGCCCATCTTGCGGTAACCTGGCAACCCTGGAAAACACAAGCACAAGGTTACAGTTGTTCAGTAGCAGTGTTCGGCGGGTATGCTGCAGGGGCTTACTTGCAGGTGCCACAATGAGAGGCTGACAGACTCCTGGTGTCCGTGCGACGTCGTGCTCGTGGTGTCCGGTGCTGTGGAGATGAGGAGGAGCTCCGCGGAGCGGGGGACGGTGCCTTGTCAGCAGAGGAGGGTGGTCCGCCGCCAGGGAGGTCCACCTGTGCACAGGGGAAGAGGCTAGCAGAGGAATTGTGAAGAGATGGCTTACGTGGCCTGGTTTGGCGAAGCGTAGAATTCTTCACGAGAAGTCGAGATCTTGGCACGTTGCTCAGTGAGAGTGACAGACGACTCCGTGCTGAGGCGTCCGCGCGTTGGGCTTTTATGGCCCGCTGATTGCCACCTGCTGAAGTGAGCGCAGCTGATGTTGATGATGCTGATGATAGCCTAGCGGCCATCATGACATATTGTACATTTTATTTTGCAGAGGACTGGACAAAGAATTCTGTTTAAAGAAAGAGACATCATTTTTGGATTTGAACAAAAATCAATGGACAAGAACTTTATTTCATACAATTGTTATTGCTTAAAGGAAAGTTTCACATACACAAGAAGAAGTGGACAGCCTCCAGAATAAAACCAAACTTTGAACATTTTAATTTTGAAATGAAACAATATGGCACAAATATTAGCAGCATAAAAAATACGCTATTAAGATGTTTGGTGTTCTTGAGAAATTTATAATTTGTACGTAAATATCATACTTTAATTTTATTTTTGTATTGCAACCTTGGCTTGAAACTTTTCAGAATGTAAAAGTATTATTATTCCCCTGGCAGTAACAGTTTCATTTAAAAATTCTATGCGTGTTCTAATAAAGTTAAAAAAAAAAAAAGGTCACATTTGCGGAAGGGTGGGGGGGGCTCTGTTGTGGAGAGCTGGGAGAGCTGTCACATAGACGGCAAAGCAAGCCCAAATAAGCAACTACATGTTAAAAAACAAGCCCAAAAACCTGCAACCCTCAACTGACGAGATTTGCAAGAGACTTTCGAGAAAAACAAGCCCAAAGTCGCTTAAAATAAGCAGACTTGGCAACACTACACATGACTCTTCACAGAAGCAACCACACATGCACACATCCACCGAAGGTGTGAAAACTGCTGTTGTAACTAGCAGATGACAAGAAGAAGTTTAAGAGGAACTTTGGATTATAACTATAAATGCCAAATTCCACCAGCAAGAAATATTTATATTCATTTTTTTAAGATGAAAGAATGAGGGAGTCATAAATAAATAGGCTAAATAAATAAATAAACTGTTAATTGAAGGCAATAAAAACATCTAACTTACAGTTGGTTCGGATATTTGATAAGGAGTCTTAGGTCATAACTTTTACAAAAGCATTACAAGTAAGAAAAAATAGTGATATGATGTGATGTCGGCTACAGCCAACATAACATCATTTGCACAGCAGCACAAAACTGAATTTGAAACACCAGCTGCTCCACAGTGATTTTTTTTTCAACATTCAGCAAATGTAGGCGTTAAATCTAGGGATGTATTTTAGTCTATAAATCCTCCTTGGTTATAATTTTGATGATTATTTTCCTATATAAGGCTGCATCTATTGTATAAAAAAAAGTATTACACAGATATCACGGTATTTTCATTGTCATCATCATCATCATCATCATCATCATTTTACAGATACCATTAAGAGCCCTTTTTAACCTAATTCTAGCTATAAACACATCAGGCTTAAAGTTTAATCACAGAACTTATATTTCTGTGAGAAATGCAGAACTACAAGCTCCGTATTGGTATTTCTCTGTAAGAAATAAATGCTCCTTGGTGTGTGGATTGGCAGAAATCTGTTGTAAATTGGGGCTCTAACATACCGTGCTATTTATTTCTATACACATGGATGTGCAAAACCAGTGCCAAGAAAACCTCTCCCCTCTGGAGACTGGTTTCAATTCTATATACTTTCATGCCTCCAAATACCTGGCATCATATGCATGGACAGCTAAAGTGTACTTGAACTTCCACAGTTTGGGGTAAAAACACTGTCATGTGCACAGCCCCCAAAGCCCAATTCATAGCAGCAAAAACGCGCTGGTACACGAGTGAGTGCAGTGAAAGCATTCATGCGCAATCCCTACGCAGAGGGTGAGCGCTGACTGAGTGCATCCAGGCCCAAAAAAGTGACCGTGCATACAAGAACACAGTGGTCGCAGTGAACTGCGCTTGCACCAGGAAACTCCCGCCATCCCAGAGGGGGAAGTATTGAGCAACCCGACAAAAACAGGGAGAAGATGAAGAAGAACTTTGACACTTTGATAGACCAATCAGCATGGATGCTGCTAACAATATAAACCATGCTGGTTAGTGAGCTCCCTAGTACCTCTGTTAGCATTCACTAACACCTCTGGTTCCCCGCCCAGCTACATGACTAGGCTGTGTCAGGGACAACAAATTTTGTAATTGGACCTGAATTGCTTTTTATGTGTGCTGTTTTTCTTTTAAAATCTTCTTGCCTGCCTCAGGGACTACAGATGGAAATTAGTGAGAACGCTATAATCTGGTACAGAACATCTTTACCCTGTGCTTAATGATTTTCTATACATAGTCCCTGACAAATAAACTAATAAACTATAACTATAATAGAGCAGCTGGCAGTTATCAAGGCTGGGCTTCCCATTTTGTGACATATAGGAAAAAACCCCTGCAAGAAAAAATGATATAAAGGCTGTGTGTGTGTGTGTGTGTGTGTGGGTGTGTGTGTGTGTGTGTGTGTGTGTGTGTGTGTGTGTGTGTGTGTGTTTTCTTTTAAGAGAAGTGAGTGTTTTGATATTTTTTGATAATTAACATGACTAATACACACATTTCAGGAGGTTAAAACCTACAAATACACTATTTTTCAGTCAATGACCCCTTTAATTGTTGAATGTGACAGTGAGTTTCTTATTGTATATAAAACTGACATTGTTTGTAATGTTATTTTTTTACATAAACTTGTGACCTTTTGCAGTTTTGTAACTCTTCTTATAGATGTAACACATTTTATTGTGAATTTATTACTTTTTCCTATATATAAAGCTTTTTTAAACATTCATTTTTTTTTTTTAACTTGGGTTTTCAGTGGCATTTGCATTCAAGCAGGATTATGCACAACCTGACCTGATTTCCATGAAATTGGGTGGAAGACCTTGGACAACAACAACAACAACAACAACAGCAGAATAACTCATATTTTGGAGGGGATCAAGGGTGGATGCTGAACTTTTTCTTTCCGCTTTCTTTAACATTGCCTGACAGGGCATTTTTTGACATTCTAAAAAATTTCTCTGAGAACTGTCCACAGGAACTCATGAAAACATACTATATGGGAGATGGGCATCCGTGATTGTGCGGATCCAAATAAACGTCTGGATGTAGAACTAAAGGGTTGGAGGAGGTATGTGCTCTCGGTGCCTTTTTTTTAAGCTACATGGATTCAGAGGTTACGGGCTGTATGGTTCCAGAGCTGCAGGCCCCAGGTGCTGTGTGTGTGTGTGTGTGTGTGTGTGTGTGTGTGTTTGTGTGTAGCTGGGTGGGTGGGTGTGTCTGTCCGTGTGACTGCCATCCATTCCACTTTGAGCATGGCTGGCTGCATTTGCAAAATTAATGTGTGAATGCTTCTTTTGTTTACTGCATGGGCTGGTGTGTGTTTGTATTGTACTGGAATTTCCCCATTGTAGGACTAATAAAGGCTTATCTTATCTTATCTAAATTGTACAGCAGAACTGTATTGTAGTTTTTTTTTTTTTTTTTTTTTTATTTATTTTATTTATTTTTTTCTCCTCTCGGCGCCACACCAGTCGGCTGCCTTTTGCAACAGCGGCTCGATTCCGAGTTTTTTTTCCCTTCCTCTCTCTTTTGATCACTTTTTTTTTTCACCCCACTTATATCACGGACACACAGATCGTCCCAAATGTCTCCTGAGCCGGTGGACGGAGCCACTGTTTATAGCAGGATACGATATAACAGGGAAGAGCTGCTAGCATTTAACCGCCACCCGGTCCCACTGGAAAAACTCGACATACCGAGAGAACTGAGGCGAAAACGCCGCGGCTGCCGGGCTGGAGTAAGGCGGAGGACAAAAAATATAAGGTACAGACCCTCCCTTCCATCTGTTGTCATGGGAAATGTACGGTCGATACTGGGAAAGTTAGATGAGCTAGCTGCTATCTCCCATTATGATAGCACTTACCGGGAGTGCTCTCTCCTTTTGTTTACTGAGACGTGGCTAACTGAACTAGCAGCAGATGCTAACATTGAGCTGGAGGGTTTTCACACGATACGAGCTGACCGAACACCAGAGAGTGGCAAAACTAGGGGCGGTGGAGTGATAATGTATGTTAACAACAATTGGTGCAGACCGGGACATATCACTGTTAAACAACGACACTGCAGCAAAGACATTGAGTTGCTAGCTGTTAGCATGAGGCCTACATATCTCCCGAGAGAACACTCACACGTGATCTGCATTGTTGTTTATGCAAATCCGACGGCGAACGCTGGGACAGCGCGTGACGTCATCCATTCAGTAACCAGCAGGCTGCAGACAGAACACCCAGATGCTCTTCTCCTCATCTCAGGCGATTTCAACCACGTTTCACTGTCTCCCATTCTGCCCACTTTCACCCAGTATGTCACATGCCACACTAGAGACAATAAAACACTGGATTTGTTCTACGCAAACACTAAGGAGGCGTACACCTCATCACAACTCCCCCCACTTGGGAGATCGGATCACAACTTGGTTCATCTCCGACCGGTGTACAAACCCCTAGTGCACAGACAACCTCCGGCCATGCACACTGTGGAGTTATGGTCTGAGGAGACAATGGACACTCTAAAGGACTGTTTTGAAGCCACTGCCTGGAAGCAGCTCTGCGATCCACATGGTGAGGACATCGATGGCCTCATTCACACCTTCACGGGCTACCTCAGCTTCTGTGTGGACAAATCCGTTCCCACCAAGACCATACGGCGTCACTCAAACAACAAACCCTGGATCAACCCTGAGATAAAAACACTTCTGAGAGAGAAGAAGAGGATCTTCAGGTCGGGGAACAGGGAGATGCTGAAGTCCGTACAGAGGGAGCTGAGGAGAAAGATCAGAGAAGGCAAGGACAGCTTCAGGAAGAAGATGGAGGACAAGCTGCAACAGAGCGACATCAGCGGGGTCTGGAGAAACCTCAAAACCATCTCGGGGCTCCAGAATACCTCCCCCCAGGCCACGGGGGGCAGGGAGTGGGCGAACAACCTGAATCTGTTTTTCAATAGATTTGACCAACCGCCCTCCCCCCTGTCTGCACAACAACCACTGCTGCCTCTAAGAAATCAAGTCCTGCTACCCACTCCCCACTCCACCGACACCCCCCCCCACTCCCAACACACAGCCCCCCATCCTGACCCTGACCAAGACCCAGGTGAGGACGGAGCTGAGGAAGATCAAGGCGAGGAAGGCGTCGGGACCGGACGGCATCAGCGCAAAGCTCCTCAAGTCCTGTGCAGACCAGCTGTGTGGGATTGTGACGTATATCTTCAACATGAGCCTGAAACTGGGGAGGGTACCACAGCTGTGGAAAACATCTTGTGTGGTACCTGTACCAAAAACTTCCCACCCCAAAGACCTGAACAGCTTCAGACCGGTGGCCTTGACGTCCCACTTGATGAAGACCCTGGAGAGACTGCTCCTTGCTCATCTCCGCCCCCTGGTGGAACCAGCGATGGATCCACTCCAGTTCGCCTACCAGCATGGCATTGGGGTGGAGGATGCGGTGATCTTCCTCCTTCACCGTTCTCTGTCCCACCTGGAGAAGCCCGGGAATATGGTGAGGATCATGTTCTTTGACTTCTCCAGTGCTTTCAACACCATCCAACCGATGATCCTGAAGGACAAGCTGCTGCGCGCAGGGGTGGACCAGCACCTGTCATCATGGATCCTGGACTACCTCACGAACCGGCCTCAGTTTGTGAGAACCCGGGACTGTGTTTCCGACACGATCATCAGTAGCACGGGGGCCCCCCAGGGAACGGTGCTGGCTCCCTTCCTGTTCACTCTTTATACTGCGGACTTCTCACACAACACAACACATTGCCATCTACAGAAGTTCTCTGATGACTCTGCGATCGTTGGTCTCATCTCCAGCGGAGATGAAGCTGAGTACAGAGGGCTTATCCAGGACTTTGTGGACTGGTGCCATCGGAACTGCCTCCAGATCAACGCGAGGAAAACTAAGGAGCTGGTGGTGGACTGCCGCAGGCATGGGCAGCCCCTCACAGCACCAGTAAATATACAGGGAACAGACATCGAGATGGTGACATCCTACAAGTACCTGGGTATTCATCTGAACAATAAACTAGACT
Source organism: Pholidichthys leucotaenia (assembly GCA_020510985.1). Lineage (NCBI taxonomy): Eukaryota > Metazoa > Chordata > Actinopteri > Cichliformes > Pholidichthyidae > Pholidichthys > Pholidichthys leucotaenia. The sequence goes on from CM035841.1 coordinate 149,865,508, forward strand.
GGTCACACAATACTGACGCACTCTACAAGAAGGGACAGCGCAGGCTGTTCCTGCTGAGGAGACTCAGGTCTTTTGGTGTACAAGGGGCGCTGCTGAAGTCATTCTATGACACGGTGGTGGCATCAGCCATCACTTTTGGAGTGGTCTGCTGGGGCAGTGGCATTACTGCAGCCGATAGGAAGAGACTGAACAAACTGATTAAGAAAGCTAGCTCTGTCCTGGGGCAACGCCTTGATCCGATGGAGGAGATAGGAGAGAGAAGGACGGTGGCTAAACTGTCATCTCTGCTGGAGTCCGAGTTCCACCCTATGCAGGACATACTGGATGCACTGAGGAGCTCATTTAGCAGCAGACTACATCATCCCAGGTGCACAACCGAGAGGTTTCGTAGGTCCTTCCTACCAACGGCTGTCAGACTGTACAACCTAAGCAGGGCTGCTCGCAGAGATAGCAAAAAGACGTAACAAACTAATAGTTTTTTTTTTGAATGCAAAAGATGCAATAGACTTACACAATGGTCCTCTCCGGCATACAACTAGGAACATACCGGTCGCTATGGAGGGTGAGAATATGTATGGGCACATAATCATACCATGTAGGATAACTAAATAGACGGTTATGCTGTTTCATCCCACCTAGCAACAATGCTCTGCACTGTGTGTGTTTATATATTTACATATTTATTCCATCTAGCTACAATGCTCAGCACTGGGTGTGTTTATATTTATATATCTATATATTTATTCCATCTAGCTACAATGCTCCGCACTGTGTTTTTATATATCTACATATTATTCCATCTAGCTACATTGCTCCGCACTGTGTGTGTTTATATACTTGCATATTTATTCCACCTAGCTGCAATGCTCCGTACTGTGGGTGTTTATATATTTACATATTTATTCCATCTAGCTACAATGCTCTGCACTGTGTGTTCATATATTCATATATTTATTCCATCCAGCTACAATGCTCTGCACTGTGTGTCTGTGTGTGTGTATATATATATTTTATAGTAATATGTACATATGTATATTAGCTGCTCTTGCTTGCTTGCTTTTTTTTTTTTTTTTTTTTTTTTTTTTTTTCTTGCCTTCTGATTGTTGCTCTGAGTGTTGCTATCCCTGTGCTGTTGCAATCCTGGAATTTCCCCGTTGTGGGACTAATAAAGGCTTATCTTATCTTATCTTATCTTAGTGGTGTGTGACAGAACAGTAGTGCTGTTAAATTCTGATCCAGATCTGTTAATGGCTGAGCTAAATCAGACTAGTGTGTTAATTGAAAAATAGGAAATAAAACCCTCAAGATGTTTAGTAAAATGCATTAAAAGGGTGAGTTGTAATTTTTTGTTGATTTTGAGTCTGCAGTTCTTACTATATGAAACTTTTAGAAATATGGTATTTGGTGACAGTGTGGCCACTCAGTAAACTGCATCCCCATTCTCTTTTACACTGCATTCCAAATTATTATGCAAATAGGATTTTAGTGTCATAAACTCTCAGTTTTTTGTTTTTCAATTAAGCTCATGGATGGTATTGTGTCTCAGGGCTCTTTGGATCACTGATATCAATCTCAGACACCTGTCATAATTAGTTTGCCAGGTGAGCCCAATTAAAGCAAAACTACTTAAGAAGAATGTTCCACATTATTAAGCATGCCACAGGTTTCAAGCAATATGGGAAAGAAAAAGGATCTCTCTACTGTTGAAAAGCGTCAAATAGTCCAATGCCTTGGACAAGGTATGAAAACATTAGATATTTCATGAAAACTTAAGCGTGATCATCATTCAGTAAAGAAATCTGTGGCTGATTCAGAGCACAGACGGGTTTGTGCAGATAAAGGCATAATGAGGAAGGTTTCTGCCAGGCAAATTCATCGGATTAAGAGAGCAGCTGCTAAAATGCCATTACAAAGCAGCAAATAGGTATTTGGAGCTGCTGGTGCCTCTGGAGTCCCACAAACCTCAAAATGGAGGATCCTCCAGAGGCTTGCAGTTGTGCATAAACCTACTATTCGGCCACCCCCAACCAATGCTGACAAGCAGAAACGGTTGCAGTGGGCCCAGAAATACATGAAGACTAATTTTCAGACAGTCTTTGTTACAATCCGAGTGCCGGTTCCGTCCACACTCGGATCTTATATCATTTCCAGGCTTTGACAGCAGTGGATTCCTTCTAGCTCCCCGGGCTCTTATTGTGACAGCGCCCGGTGGAGCTCCCTGCTGTCAGAGTCAACAGCTGTGCTGCATTCGGGGTCATTAGTGACCGGGGTTAAAAGCAGGCGCTGAATGCACCCTGATGCAGCAGTCTCTGTTATGCTTACTGTTAAACTTCCTGTTATGATACGTCCTGTTTAGACACGTCCTGTTGAGGTAAGTTTGTTGTGATATCTTCTATTATGATACCGTCTGTTATCCTTCGCCTGTGATTCTACCGTCACATCGTCTGACGCATCGGGCATTCCCCGGCTCAGACGCTGTTTGTAAGTTTCCCTGTTATTGTCCTACCCACACTGTTGTGTGTTACTCTCTGTTCCTGCACTTCTTAAATAAACATCACTGCAACTCACTGGTGACTGCTGGCGTCTTATGGTGGCTCGTGACGGCCACCGTGACAGTCTTGCTTACTGATGAGTGTCATGCAACCCTGGATGGCCCAGCTGGATGGAGTAGTGGATGGTTGGTGGATGGCCACCATGTCCCAACAAGGCTGCAATGTCAGCAAGGAGGTGGTGGAGTCATGTTTTGGGCCGGAATCATGAGGAAAGACCTGGTAGGCCCCTTTAGGGTCCCTGAAGGTTTGAAAATGATCTTGGCAAAGTATACAGAGCTTCTGACTGACCACTTTCTTCCATGATACAAAAAGAAGAACCATGCTTTCCATAGCTGTCATAAACTTCCTTTTCCACAGCACATGGAGGAAGAGAAGGAGGAATGAGGATTTATGCACAGGGTTACACCAAACACACATTTATTGACAACACACAGTTCAAAAAGTAAACACTTACAGAAATGGAACAGTTGTGCACATAATGGCTCGCACAAATAGCATGCAACAGGCAGACCACTGTGCACCGTGGCCACAAAAACTGACAGGACAAAATGCTCGGGTAAACTTAGAGTTCTCAAGGACACTCAACTAGCACGGGAGAAGAGCTGGGCAGCTGTGCCCGAGCGTAGCAGTTGCGCTGCAAGGGGAAATGCTACAAACAAGCGTAGCAGCACAACTGCAAACAGAAACACGGAAAAGCTCTTACTCACCGTGCAGGAACAGTGCAAGTCATCCAAGGCTGACAGCAAGCACAAACACAAAAGATCCTTCAGGACGTGACGGTCAGATGGCGGAGAATAACCGTCTAACACGTACAATAGTCCAGCGGTGTTTGTCTAGCAAGGAGCCACTTAAATACAAACACCGCTGGCCACACAAATTGGGCACACCTGGGCGAGGAGTAGTAAAGATAATTACCGGGGCTGGGAACGGCTGATGGAAACCAGAGGGAGAGCGAGGGGGCATGGCTGGACCGACAGACTGTCAGCAGCGTGGGAGAAAGTAGGTCACTGAGACTGACTAACAGCTGCCGGTCAGGCAGTGGCTATGGATATGGAATAAGTACAAAAATACACAAAATGCACATAAACAGTAAAACCAAAACCCACTGAGAGATCAGGGCCTAGCTGGGGAAAACCAAGCCGGCTCGGCTTGTGACAGTAGTAAAATTATCTCCATGCATGACAATGCACCATCTCATACTGCAAAGAATACCTCTGTGTCATTGGCTGCTATGGGCATAAAAAAGGAGAGAAACTCGTGGTGTGGCCCACATCCTCCCCTGACTGCAACCCTATTGAGAACCTTTGGAGCATCCTCAAGCAAAAGATCTATGAGGATGTGAGGCAGTTCACATCAAAACAGCAGCTGTGGGAGGCTATTATGACATCTTGCAAAGAAATTCAAACAGAAACTCTCCAAAAACTCACAAGTTCAATGGATGCAAGAATTGTGAAGGCTATATTAAAGCAGGGGTCCTATGTTAACATGTAACTTGTCCTGTTAAGATGTTTTTGATTGAAATGGATTTGATTTCAGTAAATATGACCTCCTAATGCTGCAAATTCAACAACTGACCATTTTCAGTTCTTTACAACCAATAAAATGTTTTGAAACTCTGTTGGGCATAATAATTTGGAACAGTGCATTTTGAGCTTTTTTATTTTTGCAAAAAAAAATTATCAGTGGGAGGTTTGTTCAATAAAATATGAATTATGCTCTAACAGTTGATGACTTGAAAATTATCCTGACTGTCATTTGCACTATTTAGGAAAATCAGAGACAAATATCATTTGCATAATAATTTGGAACACGGAGTATTTCTGAGGACTCTGACCCTGCATGGGGCCGCAGCTCAGTTATCACCATATAGGAGCTTTAAACTGACTATATGTAACAAAATGTATGTAATAAACCGTAACAATAACAATGAGATGCCAAGAGACAACAAAACATTAACCATTTAATCAGAAAAAACTGGCTTATTGAATAACAATACTATAATATATTCCCAGAAAGATTTGTTTTTGTTTTGAGTTGGTTAGACGACATCCTACATGTTTTATTTTTTCCCACAATATCTTTATTGAACCTTTTTTTTTTTTTTAACAAACATGATACAAACAATCAAACACTAACACTAAAGTACTACAAAAAAAAAAAAAAACCCTAAAAACACCAACAACCACCAACAAAATCAAGTCTTCAACAATGCTCCTCTGTTTAGTCTAGACAATCCAATACATTAGTGTACATATTATGTTCACCAGTTTGGAATTTACAAGGTCCACACACATCATTCACCTTCTTCTTCAAGAGTTATGTTTAAATTTTTTACATAATCAATAAAAGGTCTCCATATATTCTCAAACACAATTTCCTTTGATTTCAGTATATATGTTATTCTTTCTAATGGAAGGTTTGTTAACATCTGTCTTAACCACTGAGTCACATCTGGTCTATGAGTCTTTTTCCATAATAGTGCAATACATTTTTTGGCATTAAGCAAACTGAGGTCTATGAATGTTCTTTCACTTTTATTGAAATTATGCTTTTCTGGGTACAGACCCAACAAAAACAGTTTAGGATTCAATATGATTTGTTTTGAGATTATTTTTTCAATTGTTACCCTCACCTCCTCCCAAAACATTCTTATTAATCTACATTCCCATAAACAATGAAATAGGGTTCCTTTACTTTCCATGCATTTTGTGCATGTATCTGGTATATTTTTGTTATATCTATTTAACTCCTCCGGTGTAACATACATCCGCATTAACCATTTGAAATGTATCAATTTAAGGCGTGCATTTATTGATTTGGTTTGAGCTTCTGTACAAGCCAATTCCCATTGTTCCTCTGAAATTTCAATTTGCAGATCTTCTTTCCAGTAGTTTAATCTTTTCAGTGAATTTTCACTTGAAGATAGTGTCAATGAGTTATAAAACTCTGAAATAATACCCTTTCTTTTACTATCTTTCATCATCATTTTTTCCAAGAATGAATAGATAGGTCGAGTGAGAGCTTTATTTTGATTTGATCGAATAAAGTTTCTAAGTTGAAGATATTTAAAAAAATGTGTTCTATTGAGATTAAATTTGATCCTCAGCTCTTCAAAAGACATTATGTTGTCTGCACATGGCAAATATAAATCCTGAATCTTTTGTATCCCTTTTAAATTCCATACTTTAAATACAGCGTCCGCTCTCCCTGGTTTAAAATATTGATTACCCCATATTGGACTAAATTGTGACAATAACTGTGGTTCTTTTAAATAGTTTTTAGCTTCACACCATATTTTGATCATATGCTTTACAAATGGATTTTTAACTTGTTTTTGTAATTTTTTTGCCGAATCTGAGTATATGAATATGGGAAGAGGTAAAGGTAAATTGTATGATTCCATTTCAGTCCAGTGAGGGAGATCATTTGATGAAAAATAATATGTCATAGACCTCAGTTGTGCCGACCAATAATACAACATAAAATTTGGACATTTCAGACCTCCACGATCAAATGGTAAATATAATAAAGACAAACGTAATCTAGCCCTCCTGTTGTTCCATATAAATTCCACTAACTTTTTTTTTATTCTTGAGAATAGATCTAAAGGTGGTGATAAGGGAATGTATTGAAATAAATAAAGTATTTTAGGTAAAATATTACTTTTAAGTATATTGATTCTCCCGATCATCGACATTGGTAGTGACATCCATCTCTGAGTTAACTCATTGATATCTGACATTAAGGCTTCATAGTTGACACTGGCGACTGATTCTAGCTTAGGCATAATTTGGATTCCTAAATATTTAAACTGATTTACAACATTGAATTGATTTACCTCAGGGGCTGGGTAATTTCTCTGGGTCTCATTTAGCATTAATATTGAAGATTTAGTTTTATTTATTTTATATCCTGATATTTCCCCAAAATTCTTTATTAAATTCAACAAGGTTGGAATTGATTTTTTTAGATTCGACATAAACAAAATTATATCATCGGCGTACAGGGAGATTTTATGTTCTGTTGGTCCAACTTTAATTCCATATATTTGTGAATGTAAACGTATCGCTATCGCTAAAGGTTCAATTGCCATAGTAAACAGTAAAGGTGAAAGTGGACAGCCTTGTCGACATCCTCTATTGATTTTTATTGGTTTTGAAATATTGTTATTTGTTAGGATTTCTGCTGTAGCATTATTGTATATTATTTGAACCCATTTTATGAAATTATTTCCAAGTCCAAACCTTTGTAGGACTTCAAAAAGAAAGGGCCATTCAACTCTATCAAAGGCCTTTTCGGCGTCCAATGATAGGAGAGCTGTATCCGGTGCTTCTTTATTAAAATAAATAATATTAAATAGTCTTCTTACATTATGGAAGCCTTGTCTACCCTTTATAAAGCCATTCTGATCTCGATTAATAATATTTGGTAAAATTTCTTGTAATCGTCTTGCTAAAATTTTACAGATTATCTTAAGGTCGGCGTTTAATAGGCTTATTGGTCTCATATTTTCACATTTATTAGAGGGCTTACCTGGTTTTGGCAGCAGTATAATTAAGGCATTATTTATGTATGATGGTAAATTATTATTTTGAAATGCTTCTAAAACCATTTCCAAAAAAGGTTTTATTAATTTATTCTTAAATTTTTTATAAAGGTCAACTGGAAGACCATCTGGTCCTGCACTTTTTCCTGATTTCATATTATCAATGGCTAGCCCAACTTCTTCTTGACTAATTTTAGACTCCAATATCTCCCTGTTTTCATTTGGAATACACGGTATAGATAGTTCGCTCAAAAACCCATTTAGTTTTGTTAAATCAGGTTCATTTTTGGTATCATATAATTTTTCATAGTAATCTCTAAAGGCTCTATTAATTTCTAAAGGATCTATAACTACCTGTCCGTTACTTATAATACTGGTAATTGGTGTTTTAATTTCCAATTGTTTAATCTGCCATCCATCCATCCATCCATCCATCCATCTTCTACCGCTTTTCCGGAGGTCCGGGTCGCGGAGGCAGCAGCCCAAGCAGAGAAGCCCAGACCTCCCTCTCCCCAGCCACCTGCTCCAGCTCTTCAGAGGGGACACCAAGGCGTTCCCAGACTAGCTGGGAGACATAGTCTCTCCACCGAGTCCTGGGTCTGCCCCGGGGTCTCCTCCCAGTGGGACGTGCCTGAAACACCTCAAGTGGGAGACGTCCAGGAGGCATCCTAATCAGATGCCCATACCACCTCAACTGACTCCTTTCAATGTGGAGGAGCAGCGGTTCCACTCTGAGCCTCTCCCGGATGACTGAGCTCCTCACCCTATCTCTGAGGGTGAGTCCAGCAATCCTACGGAGAAAGCTCATTTCAGCCGCTTGTATCCGCGATCTCGTTCTTTCGGTCATTACCCAAAGCTCGTGACCATAGGTGAGAGTAGGAACGTAGATTGACTGGTAAATCGACAGCTTTGCCTTAGAACTAAGCTCCCTCTTCACCACAACAGACCGGTACAATGTCCGCATCACTGCAGATGCTGCTCCAATCCGTCTGTCGATCTCTCGCTCCATTTTCCCCTCACTCGTGAACAAGACCCCAAGATACTTAAACTCCTCCACTTGGGGCAGGAGCCTGTCCCCAACCCGGAGAGGACAATCCACCTTTTTCCGGCTGAGGACCATGGACTCGGACTTGGAGGTGCTGATTCTCATCCCAGCCGCTTCACACTCAGCGGCAAACCGTCCCAGCAAGAGCTGTAGGTCATTGCTGGATGAAGCCAACAGGACAACATCATCTGCAAACAACAGAGATGAGATCCTGTGGTTACCAAGCATGACACCCTCCATTCCCTGGCTGCGCCTAGAAATCCTGTCCATAAAAATTATGAACAGGACCGGTGACAAAGGGCAGCCCTGGCGGAGTCCAACTCTCACTGGGAATGACTCCGACCGAGTGTTGGCAATACGAACTAAACTCTCACAACGGTCGTACAGAGACCGAATAGCTCGTAACAACAAGCCCGATACCCCATACTCCCGAAGCACCCCCCACAAAAATCCACGAGGGACGCGGTCAAATGCCTTCTCCAAGTCCACAAAACACATGTAAACTGGTTGGGCAAACTCCCACGAACCCTCAAGAATTCTCGAGAGGGTAAAGAGCTGGTCCGATGTGCCACGGCCAGGACGAAAACCACATTGCTCCTCCTGAATCCGAGGTTCGACCAACGGCCGGACTCTCCTCTCCAGTACCTTGGCATAGACCTTCCCAGGGAGGCTGAGGAGTGTGATCCCTCTAAAGTTGGAGCACACCCTCCGGTCCCCTTTTTTGAAGAGAGGAACCACCACCCCGGTTTGCCATGCCAAAGGCACTGCCCCCGACCTCCACGCAATGTTGCAGAGGCGTGTCAACCATGACAACCCAACAACATCCAGGGCCTTGAGGTATTCGGGGCGAATCTCGTCCACCCCCGGGGCCCGGCCACCAAGGAGATTTTTAACCACCTTGGCGACCTCAGCCCCTGTGATAGGCGAGTCATCCCCCTTGTCCCCAAACCCTGCTTCCTCTGTGGAAGGCGTATCAGCGGGATTGAGGAGATCCTCGAAGTATTCCTTCCACCGCCCGACGATATCCCCAGTTGAAGTCAACAGTGTCCCATCCGCACCATACACAGTGTGGACGGGGAGCTGCTTTCCCCTCCTGAGCCGCCGAACAGTTTGCCAGAATCTCTTTGAAGCCGACCGAAAGTCTTGTTCCATGGCCTCACCGAACTCCTCCCATACCCGGGTTTTTGCTTCAGCAACCACCCGAGCTGCACTCCGCTTGGCCTGCCGGTACACCTCAGCTGCTTCGGGAGTCCCACAAGCCAACCAAGCTTGATAGGACTCCTTCTTCAGCTTAATGGCCCCCCTCACCACTGGTGTCCACCACTTGGTTCGGGGGTTGCCACCACGAGATGCACCGACCACCTTGCGGCCGCAGCTCTGGGCCGCCGCTTCAACAACAGAGGTGGAGAACATGGCCCATTCAGACTCCATGTCTCCAGACTCCCTCGGAATGTGGTTGAAGTTCTTCCGGAGGTGGGAGTTGAAGACCTCCCGGACAGGGGCCTCAGCCAGACGCTCCCAGCACACCCTCACTATACGTTTGGGTCTACCAGGTCTGAATGGCTTCCTCCCCTGCCATCGGATCCAACTCACCACCAGGTGGTGATCAGTTGACAGCTCTGCACCTCTCTTTACTCGGGTGTCCAAGACATACGGTCGCAGGTCTGATGATACGATAACAAAATCGATCATCGACCTGCGGCCTAGGGTGTCCTGGTGCCAGGTGCACATATGGACACCCTTATGCTTGAACATGGTGTTCGTTATGGACAGACTGTGGTTAGCACAGAAGTCCAATAACTGAACACCACTCGGGTTCAGATCGGGCAGGCCGTTCCTCCCAATCACCCCCCTCCAGGTTTCACTGTCGTTGCCCACGTGCGCATTGAAGTCCCCCAGTAGGACAATGGAGTCTCCAGGAGGAGCACCCTCCAGCACCCCAGTCACAGACTCCAAAAAGGGTGGGTACTCTGAAACATCATTTGGTGCATAGGCACAAATGATGGTCAGGACCCGTTTCCCAACCCGAAGGCGCAGGGAAGCAACCCTTTCGTCCACCGGGGAAAACTCCAATATAGAGGCAGCAAGGTGGGGCGATACAAGAATACCTACCCCTGCTCGTCGCCTCTCGCCCGGGGCAACTCCAGAAAAGGCCAAGCTCCAGCCCCTCTCCAGGAGACTGGTTCCGGAACCGGAGCTGTGTGTTGAGGTGAGGCCGACTATATCTAGCCGGTATCGCTCAATCTCGTACACCAGCTCAGGCTCCTTCCCCACCAGAGAGGTGACATTCCACGTACCAAAAGCCAGTTTAGAAAGCTTGGGATCAGTCCGCCAAGGTCTCCGCCTTTGACTGCCACCTAATCCACATAGCACCGGACTTCCATGATCCCTCCTGCAGGTGGTGAACCTACTGGAGGGCGGACCCATGTAACTCCTTCGGGCTGAGCCCGGCCGGGTCCCATGGGTGGAAACCTGGCCACCAGACGCTAGCCTTCGAGCCCCTCCCCCAGGCCTGGCTCCAGGGTGGGGCCCCGGTAACCCCATACCGGGCGGGGTACACTGAATCCTTGATATACAATTTATCATGAGAGTCTGTTGGATCGTTCTTAGTCTGGCCCTTCACCCAGGACCAGTTTGTCTTGGGAGACCCTATCAGAGGCAAATTGCCCCGGACAACATAGCTCCTGGGATCACTGGGGCACGCAAACCCCCCCACCACGATAAGGTCACGATCCATGAGGGGGTTAATCTGCCATGCTAATAATTTTCCTGATTTTTCACCTTGTTCATAAAAAGATTGTTTCAATCTTAGAAGACTCGAGGCAGCTCTATTCGCTGATTTTTTGTCGTATTCAGCTCTCAAAATCAGTAATTCATTCTCCAACCTTGGGTCACTTCCTGCATACACTTTTTCCTGAAGACTTTTTATTTTATGTTCCAATTTAGCTCTCTCCTCTCGAGTCTTCTTAGATTTTGATCCTGTATAACTAATAATATGTCCCCTAATAAAAGCTTTGAAAGCCTCCCACTTTACACATGCTGATGTTTGTGTAGTATTGATGTCAAAGAACTCGTCTATCTGTTTTTCTATATACTTGACAAATTCCTCATCCTGAAGCCATTTATGCTGAAATTGCCATCTACCTGATTCCTTTGTCAATTTTTTATCTACATATATTAGACAACAGGGTGCATGATCAGAAATCACGATGTTATCATAAAAGCAGTTTTGAATCTTGGACCTTAATTCTGTGGAAATCAAAAAATAATCAATACGTGAGAATGTCTTGTAGGTACTGGAATAACAAGAATAGGCTTTAACTTGTGGTTTCATTTCTCTCCATATATCTAACAATCTCAATTCTTTCATAAAATGATTAATAGTCATCCTACATCCAATGTGCGTACAATCCAGTCCTGTTGATCTATCCACACCTGGATTCAATGTACAATTAAAATCCCCTGCTATTATATGTTGCCCTGTAAGTGATGATAAGATGAGAAATAAATTAGCAAAGAACTTCTGATCATCTATATTGGGACCATATAAGTTCACAAGATTTATATTTTCTAATAGCAAAGAATCTTGAATGATTACATATCTTCCAAATTTGTCTCCAATTACATTTTTCACCTGAAAAGGAACTGATTTATGTATGAGAGTCATAACTCCCCTGGCTCGGGATGAAAATGAAGAGGTGAATACACTTCCCTGCCATCTACTCCTAATTCTTTTAACATCCTCCTCTATCAGATGAGTTTCTGACATCCTACATGTTATGTATGGAAAATACCTGGGTGAAGGATGAGGCAAGATGGAACTGGCGAACATGGCTTTATTGAAGAACTATACACAGTAGTACACGGCTGGCACCAGCGTGGGCATCCAGCATAAAGTGGCCGTAAGATGGCACCCATCCTTTATATAGGGCAGTGTGGTGATGTGACCGGAAGTGTGCGTCACCACACTGCACTTCACAATAAAGTGCCACCAAACCATATACAGTGGTACCTCTACTTACGAACGTCTCTACATACGGAATTTTCAGGTTACGAGACGCCTCAACGGGAAAATATTGCCTCTAGTTACGAACGAAATTTCAGGATACGAAAGGCAAAAAAGTACGCGCTCCTCGCAGCTTCCGTAGTTTACCGAACGTAAACATACCTGTAGCTGCTCTGCCATTGGCTATCGCCTAGCATCTTCCTGGTATCCCATTGGCCACAAAGTTTTTTTTTTTTTCCAAAACTTTATGCGTTTGGTTGATCTCGCCAAAGAATATGGCCGTAATACATCAACGATCAGCACGGTATTAAAACAAAACGAAGCACTTACAAGCCGACAAAAGCAAACGTCCTTGGATCAGAACATGAACCGCCGAAGGCAAACGGTGACGACGTCGACGACGATAGCAGTTAAAGGGTAAATGAACATAATTTTTATTATTCTTTCTCTTTTATTATTCTCTTTTATTATTCTTTCTCTCATTTTAAACTCTCATTTTATGTTTATTGTGCAGTAATGTAATTGTAACATGTATTTGTTACATGTTTTGACGCGTTTTTACAATTTATAAAAAATTTATGCCCGAATTTTGGGGGCTTGGAACGGATTACGGCATTTACATGTAAAACGCGCCTCTACTTACGAATTTTTCACGTTACGAGAATTCTTCCGGAACGAATTAAATTCGTAAGTAGAGGTACCACTGTACCACATTTCCTCTCCCCCTTAGAAAGTCCAAAAATACACACACACACAATCAAACCCACCCCAAATTGGAACCCGAATCATGCTCTAAAATAACGTATACTAATGTACTGAAATGGCCTAAGACATTCACTCAAAACAACCTAAAATAGGACTGGTGGGTGAACTGCCACACAGCCTGTATGGCATGGTGGATTATTCTGCAATCAAATAACTAAAAATGTCCTTTATTAAAATCACAGCCGTGCTCCAAAACTAAAACACAAATATACATACATATAGCCCCATAACATAACACGCAAAACAAATAGAACTATGAATACAGTGCTACCACACAGTCACTTGGGTAGGAAAGATTGAACCGGCATGGGGGGGGGGCAGCCCCTCAGCAGGTGCACCCCTGGAGACAGCAGGCCCCCAGAGCGATGGCTGATCTTCTGGATGATGGAGCCCGGATCCCACACTGCCATCACCGATGCCCGTCCAGCCTCGCCACTTGGAGCGTCCTCCTGGACACGCCACAGCTGGTTGGCATGCCTTGTTGAGCCGTCGGACAACCAGAAGCACACTGCTCCCAACTTCGCCACTATACGCAGACGTGCTTGATGTTTTGCTGGCTGTTGTTTGGCCCATCTTCACCGTGGATATTCATCACCCCGAACCCAAACCAAGTCCATAACCCGAAGTGGAATTTTACTTGGCCCAATGTGCTGCTGCTGAGCATGCAGTAACTCCATGCTCATTGGTCTGGCCCCGTCCTCTTCTATAAACTTTGTAGTGTTCACCGTTGTAGCTGCAGACCTCTCACCCAACTGTGGCCAAGTACCGGAGGCATCTGGGGCTAGCATAGTGTCATTCATCAACATGGGTACCGACACTGGGCGGGAACTGGTCAACTTGAAAGTGAGGGTGTCCGTTAGCTCTTCATACGGTTCGCTCCCAGTGTCTGTCAGGTGCGGGTGGGGTGATTTCTCCCTTGGGTTTCCCAGGTAAGACAAACGGCACACCCTGGTGTAGTGATTCAAGCATCCACATTTACCACAATGTTTTCCTCTTGCCAGGCGTTTCTTCGCTTTATGGCGATGCGTCGTGGACCCACAACCCCTACAACGGGAGTTTCCCGGGGCAGACCTTTGGCTGGCAGCATTGATTTCCCAATAATCTTCGTCCTCGCTATCCTCGCTATCAGGGTCCGCAACATTAGCTGAGGCAGGCAGCTTCCGCGGCTTTTGTGGCTGGTGTCAATTTAGCTCCACAGCTAGCTTATCAACGGCTTCTAATCGGAGAGCTAGCTCAACTGCTTCAGCTAACGTCAAGTCAATAGGCACCATCTGTTTGGCATTCCAAGCACCAGACTTTGAACCACTGGAACGGGTGCTCACGGAAGATCTTGCCAAACTGGACCAGTTCTGCAAAATCTGGCGCCTAAAACCAAGCCCAGCAAAAACTGTCTCCAGTGTATTCCATCTCCACAATGCAAAAGCTGCCAGAGAACTAAACATCCACCTGAGCGGACTCAAGCTTAAGCATGCCCCAAATCCAACTTATCTTGGAGTGACCCTTGATAGGACCTTATCCTTCAAGGAACATCTAAAGGGGACGGCTGCTAAGGTGAAGGTACGAAACAACCTGCTCTGCAAGCTCGCTGGTGCAAAATGGGGGGCGGCAGTCTCCACCCTGCGCACCTCAGCACTGGCCCTTTCATACTCTGTAGCAGAATATTGTGCCCCTGTCTGGTCCAGGTCATCTTACACACACCATGTAGACACCCAGCTCAACTCAACCATGAGAATTATAACTGGAACAATCCGCTCAACACCACTCCCCTGGCTCTCTGTACTGTCAAACATAGCCCCTCCACACATCCGGCGAGCAGCATTAACTCAAAGGATGCTCCAAAAAGTTAAAGATTCTCCTCACTTACCAATCCATGCAGATATCTACACCCCACCCACTGCCCGACTTTCATCCAGACGGCCGATTTGGAAAAACCCTCCCCCAGCTGACTTTACCATCCAGACAGCTTGGCAAGAGGAATGGGAGACCAAGGAGGTCCCAAACAAACAGCTGGTGATAAACCCCAACCAACAGGTCCCGGGCACCAGCCTCCCAAGGAGACAGTGGTCTACACTCAATCGCTTCAGGACTGGACATGGCCCCTGCTTGGCCAGCCTTCACAGATGGGGCAGTAGCCCTAGCCCACTGTGCGCATGTGGAGAGGAGCAAACAATGGAACACATCATAGAGGCTTGCCCGCTCCAAAGACTGGAAGGAGGATTACACACCCTCCATACAGCAAACCAGGAGGCAACTGCTTGGCTTAAGGACTTTGCATTTGCTAAATAAATAAATAAATAATAGGCACCACTAATAGCCTAGCACGCAACTCAGTGTTGCACGTGTGTTCTGCTAGTGGGTTGCATACCATCTCATCTTCAAGCGGTCCAAAACGATACTCGCTGGCTAGCTGCTTCAAGTCACTGACATACTGGTGGACAGGCTTACCTACACCCTGGTGTCTCTGGCAAAAACAAATTCTCAGAAACAGTCACGCTGTCTGGGGTGGAGAAACGTTTAGCTAGCAGCTCCATGATGTCCTCACATGAGTTTGCCGTGCTGAGCGTCCGTAGGACCCTCTGGCCCTCAATACCCAGGTTGTGAATGAGAAGCGCCCGTGCCCTCACCTTATCAAGCTTCCTGAGGTCCAGCGCCGTAATATACATTTGATAGGCCTCCCAACAATGCGAACAACCAATGATGGTTCGCCTGGGAGCTCGAGGAAGGGACAGAGTGGTGTAATGTACGCCCCATACGTTAATCTTCAGTCGCCAAATGTTATGTATGGAAAATACTTGAGTGAAGGGTGATGCAAGATGGTCTTGGCGAACACAGCTTTATTGAAGAACTACGTATATACACGGTAGTATACGGCAGGCACAAGCATGGGCATCCGGCATAAAGAGGCCGTAAGATGGCACCCATCCTTTATATAGGGTAGTGCGGTGACGTGACGGGAAGTGCATGTTACCACACTGCACTTCACAATGAAGTGCCACCAAACCATATACCACACTACAGTCAGAGCAGAACACGTTTCTACCCCCCACATTACTAATAAGAAAGTGGCAGAAAACATACTGCAGCCATGGAGAAAAGCAACACAACAAAACCAGAGATCATTTCTCCCCAACCTCAAACACCTTGTCATCCAGCAGAACAACTTACTGTATAGGTTTTATTGTCGTCTGCCAGTGTGTGCTGTAACTTTTGCTGATTTGTGTTTGTTCTCAATCTTGTCCTCAGCTTGAAAACCTGCAGTCATGGAGGTGGTTAACTACATCTCCACTGTTTTGAATTTGATCTGTAGTATTATTTTCAAAATTCTAATTGTCAAGACTGCATCTTGTTTCTTGAAGAGTAATATGTAAAACTGGAAACCACTTGTTTTTAATGATACCTGTGCCCTCTATTACCAGAACGGATATGTCATAGACTTTCTCATTCAAAACCACGTGAAGGCAGAACCCAACTCAACAAACCCTGTATCATCGTTTATGATTGCCTCATTGATGCCATATCTCAGTTTGTTATGGATGTCATTCATCTCTCCAGAAAGGACAATAGGCTCATAAGTATCAGTCATGTTGTCCATCCATCCATCCATCTTCTACCACTTTTCCAGAGGTCCGGGTCGCAGAGGCAGCAGTTCAAGCAGAGAAGCCTCGACTTCCCTCTTTCTAGCTACCTGCTCCAGCTCTTCAGAGAGGATACCAAGGCATTCCCAGACAACCTGGGAGACATAGTCTCTCCAGCGAGTCCTGGGTCTGCCCCGGGGTCTCCTCCCAGAGGGACGTGCCCAAAATACCTCAAGTGGGAGGCGTCCAGGAGGCATCCTGATCAGATGCCCGTACCACCTCAACTGGCTTCTTTTGATGTGGAGGATCAGCGGTTCTACTCTGAGCCTCTCTTGGATGACTGAGCTCCTCAACCTATCTCTGAGGGTGAGTCCAGCAATCCTACGAAGAAAGCTCATTTCAGCCGCTTGTATCCGCAATCTCATTCTTTCGGTCATTACCCAAAGCTCATGGCCATAGGTGAGGGTAGGAATGTAGATTGACTGGTAAATCGACAGCTTTGCCTTAGAGCTTAGCTCCATCTCCACCACAACAGACCAGTACAATGTCCGTATCACTGCAGATGCTGCTCCGATCTGTCTGTCAATCTCTCGCTCCATTTTCCCCTCACTCGTGAATAAGACCCAAGATACTTAAACTCCTCCACTTGGGGCATGAGCTTGTCCCCAACCCGGAGCGGACAATCCACCTTTTTAACGGCTGAGGACCATGGACTCGGACTTGGAGGTACTGATTCTCATCCCAGACGCTTCACACTCAGAGGCAAACCATCCCAGTAAGACCTGTAGGTCATTGCTGGATGAAGCCAGCAGGACAACATCATCTGCAAACAACAGAGATGAGATCCTGTGGTCACCAAGCATGGCGCTCTCCGTTCCCTGGCTGCGTCTAGAAATCCTGTCCATAAAAATTATGAACAGGATCGGTGACAGAGGGCAGCCCTGGCGGAGTCCAACTCTCACTGGGAATGAGTCCGACCGAGTGTTGGCAATACAAACCAAACTCTCACAATGGTCGTACAGAGACCGAATATCTCATAACAACAAGCCTGACACCCCATACTCCTGAAGCACCCTCACAAAAAAAACACGAGGGACGTGGTCGAATGCCTTCTCCAAGTTCACAAAACACTGGTTGGGCAAACTCCCACAAACCCTCGAGGATTCTCTAGCGGGTAAAGCGCTGGTCCAATGTGCCACGGCCAGGACGAAAACCACATTGCTCCTCCTGAATCCGAGGTTCCACCAACGGCCGGACTCTCCTCTCCAGTACCTTGGCATAGACCTTCCCAGGGAGGCTGAGGAGTGTGATCCCTCTAAAGTTGGAGCACACCCTCCGGTCCCCTTTTGTGAAGAGAGGAACCACCACCCCAGTTTGCCATGCCAAAGGCACTTCCCCCGACCTCCACGCAATGTTGCAGAGGCGTGTCAACCATGACAGCCCAACAACATCCAGGCCCTTGAGGAACTCAGGGTGAATCTTGTCCACCCCCGGGGCCCGGCCACCAAAGAAATTTTTAACCACCTTGGCGACCTCAGCCTCTGTGATAGGTGAGTCGTCCCCCTCGTCTGCAAGCCCTGCTTCTTCTGTGAAAGGTGTGTCAATGGGATTGAGGAAATCCTCGAAGTATTCCTTCCACCGCTTGACGATATCCCCAGTCAAAATCAGCAGTGCCCCATCCGCACCATACATGGTGTGGACAGGGAGCTGCTTCCCCCTCCTGAGCCGCCAGACAGTTGGCCAGAATCTCTTCGAGGCCAACCGAAAGTCTTGTTCCATGGCCTCACCAAACTCCTCCCACACCTGAGTTTTTGCTTCAGCAACCACCCGAGCCGCACTCCACTTGGCCTGCTGGTACACCTCAGCTGCTTCGGGAGTCCCACAAGCCAACCAAGTTTGATAGGACTCCTTCTTCAGCTTAATGGCCCCCCTCACCACTGGTGCCCACCACTTGGTTCGGGGGTTGCCATCATGAGATGCCCCGACGACCTTGTGGCCACAGTTCTGGGTAGCCGCTTCAACAATGGAGGTGGAGAACATGGCCCGTTCAGACTCCATGTCTCCAGACTCCCTCGGAATGTGGTTGAAGTTCTTCTGGAGGTGGGAGTTGAAGACCTCCTGGACAGGGGCCTCAGCCAGACGTTCCCAGCACACCATATACTACTCAGACTTGGTAGATCCAGTCATGTTTTGCACGTCACAAATCCACAAATATCCAAAACTAAGCACAACTTAAAAGAAACATAAATTATTAGTATTTTATTTCACACACAGGAAACCAACCTTCCATTTCCATTTCAAGTGTGTACTTCCATATTGTTGGAGTTGTTGGCGTTAGAATACAAAATGAAAAGTGCTCTTTGGCTGACAGACAGAGCTATGGCATTAGTAATGCAACCCAAAGGTGTCACATAACAGTGCAGGATTACTGCTGACAAGGGTCATGTTAACAGTCTTATACTGATTATTTTTCAAGGCTTCATTTCAGATTTTTACAGCTCATTTAAAAAGCTGTCTGTAAAGTTCTGTCTTAAACAGTTAGTTTCAACTAACTCATTAATATTATTTTGCTACTAATCTGATTGATTAAGGATTTCCTGAGTGGGCCGGTCTCAAATAAGGAGGCAGTCAGAGTGTGTTTTGTTTTAAGGTGCACTCACACTGTAGGGCCATTTCCGTACTGACCAAGGTTTGGCCCCTAAAGTCTGGAATATCGATGTGTGATCGCTCCCTACTGTTCTGCAGAGTGGAACATTTCCCCAGCTTTGGAACGGTCTGCAGAGGTAGTCTCAGGAATGGAACAAATGCAAATGTTGTTGGAGTAAGGTGAAGAAGCTGCACTTCTATTGTCAGGGATCCTTAAAGAAGACTGTGAACTGTGTTAAACTAAAACAATGACCCATTTACATGACCACAATAATCCAATAACTGGGAATAAACAGATAATAGTAATAATCTGATTTGACATGTTTACACGCACCGAATAAACAGATTATTGGGCACTAATCTGCTTGAGTTGATGTGATTTTAAATTACCTGATAATGGCTTTTATCAGATCATTCTGTTCACATGACTACATGAATAATGAGATAACTCCAGAAAGCTGATTATAATCAGTTTATTCATAATTCACGTGCATGTAAACATGGCCATTGTGAGTGCATGCCAGTGCAGGCCTCTGATAGAAGAGCAGATGGCCATTTCATTTTGCACAGAGCATGTCACCTGGCACCAGTGAGAACATGCCCTTAGGGACCTGAAGGCAGGGCTTACTGGTTTGTGAAGTCATAAAATGTAGGAAGTGCAATCTGCTCATATGAGGTGAGTATTTTAATATCATAAGTAGGGGTGGGTGCTGTGGCCTCAAAATTATATGACAAAATTTCAGTAAAATTTTGTGATAACGACATTCTTGACAGTATCACTATTTTTCTTTTTAATTAATAAAGGACAGTTTCACATGCCAGCGTTTGACTTCAACATTTTCATTAAAAACAAAACAATTTCTCCTGTTTATAAACAGTGGTTAGCACTGCGGCAGCACAGTTTACCCTTGGCTGGGGGATTGTGGGGATCGTGGGATCGTGGGTTCGATCCCAGCCCCCGACCAACAGTGATCTGTGTGGAGTTTGCATGTTCTCCCCGTGTTGCGTGGGTTTACTCCGGGATTTCTCCGGTTTCCTCCCACATGCCAAAAAAAAAAAAACATGCATGTTAGGTTAATTGGCTGTTCTAAATTGTCCCTAGATATCTGTTTCCTATAGGCCCTTAGAATAGAGGGTTAGTATTAATGAAAGCGCTTTGAGTGGTCTTTGTGACTAGAAAAGCGCTATATAAGTGCAGGTTAGTTAGTTAGTTAGTTAGTTTAGATAGAGTTTCAAATCCTTTTTATAAGTTCTGTATCAAAAATTACAAGAAAATAACATAACCTGCCACATCGTTGTGGCAGATTATATTGTGACGTTTCATGGGTTTCACACAAATAACGAGAGATGATTGTGACGCAACAGGCTTTATTCTTCACACCTCATCACACAGAACAGAGGGGAGATCATTTACACAGACCCTCATTTCACTCATGGTGACACAGGCACATGCTTTATCACATATAGGAGAAAACAACGCTATCACAACTGGTCTTATAACACAGTTATAATGGCACAATAATAACACTTAGAACACACGGATAATAACAGTATTTGAATCCTCCACGGAGCAAAGCATGCAGGGAGGATCCCTGCCCCCTTTTCACAGCCCCGACGTTACACTGTCACCCCCACTCGGACTGGTTTCTGTCACCAGAATAATAAGTCAAACTCAAAAGTCCAATACAAATCCGTCCAGATGTCGGGGCGGCCACTGTTCTCGGCAACCAGCACGCACAGTCCCGGCCAGTGGCTAGCCAGCTTTGGTGACTGTCCCTCTTTCCGCTCCGGGCAGAAAAAGTCCAGCAAATTCCCTCCCCTGGCAGCGGGAGTCGTACGCTCGCTTCTGTTGACTCCCCGCTGCTACCGGGGTCTCCCGAGCCAGTTTGGGTACCGTGTGAAGGCGTCCCCTTGAGCAGAATGAATAATCCAACCCCGGTTTGCCGTCCATCTCATACTGCTGCATGGGAGCATGGGACTGCTGTATCTGTCCTCTCTGAGCCGTGCAGGTAGCACAGCGGTGGACATGGTGCTTCACGTCCTGACAACACCCCGGCCAGTAGAACCGGGCCCGAAGCTGCTGCAGAGTCTTCCTCACTCCAAAGTGGTCCACCCCCACTGACCCGTGGACCACCTGGAGCACCTTGGGGTGGAGCCGTTGGGGGATCATCGACTGCCAGACGTGACACTGCCCAGCGGGAGACTGGCACCGCTGATGAACAACACCCTCATGACAGGAGAGGTTGGACCACTGGGAATGCAGGGCCTTGGTCTCGAGGTCCAGTGCAGCCACAGCCTTCTGAGCAGGCCGCTGGTCCGTGTCCAGCCAATGCCGCACCCGTGAGATGACAAAATCTCCATCCTGCTTGATCTGAAGCTGCTGTGTGCCAGGGGCCTTTGTGACGTCATCGCTGGGGACAGTTGCGCTATCCTGGGCCGTTGTGGTCTGGAGAGCCTGTGAGACTGCTGGGTCACGCTCCTCGGCCTGTGCTGACAGCACCGGCCCTTCGATCGTGCGGGCCCCCTGGTTCCTCGTCTGGTTGTTGCCAGAGAACGTGACAGTCTGAGCCCCCAGCAGAACAGAAGAGCTGGCAGTGTCGATGTTCGCACCCCATGCTGCGAGCATGGGGTGCTGGATGTCAGCCAGCCAGAACGGGTGGTTCGTGTTCTGACCGGCCACTTACACCCCAAGGACTCGCTGCCCACCCAGTCTGGCATGCTCACCAGTGGCTGTGATGACGCAGCGCCTGGTGGGTTCCCACCCTTGCCGTCCCAGTCCATCTGTACCAGGCAGCGCCCCGGGTCGGACCAGGGAGATGGTGGAACCGGTGTCGATCAGGGCCCGGATTGGTGTGCCGTCCAGGCTGCACTGTAGATACAGCCCTGGTGATTGTTCAAATCAGCCCAGCCGTCCATCGGGGAAAATGTCTGTGGGAGGTGGCACATCCCCGTCTGTGCCACCTCACTCTAGGGTTAAAGCCTGTGAGGAGGCTGGTTGTTGTAGGGTGGGTGCAGGGCAGTAGCAAGCGATGTGTCCTGGTTCTCTGCAGTGGAAACATCCCTCCTCATGCCGCTGTCGTTGTACCCTCGCTGACCGCGCAGCTGTGGTCCGGCGTAATTCCCATTCCTCCTCGTTCTCATTCTCAGCTGTGGCCTGAAAAGTTCTCTGCCTCAATGATAATACATTAGCTGCATAATCCATCATCGGCTCCACCCGCTCCACTTCTGCCACGGCCATCTCCCAGCTGCTGGCTGCTTGAATCCGAATGCATTCCTGGAGCTGGGCCGGGCAGAGCCCACGGATGAAGTTCTGTAGCTTGAGCTTCT
Source organism: Pholidichthys leucotaenia (assembly GCA_020510985.1). NCBI lineage: Eukaryota > Metazoa > Chordata > Actinopteri > Cichliformes > Pholidichthyidae > Pholidichthys > Pholidichthys leucotaenia. The sequence continues at coordinate 149,887,970 of CM035841.1, forward strand.
CCACCGCTTCCGGCTCAAAATCCGGGCAGCCACACTGCGTCAGCAGCCGCATATCTGCTGCATAGGCTCCCAAGCTTTCACGGTTGTCCCACCAGTGGCTGGCCAGCTGTTCCCGGGTGTGATCGGCATGGGTCACTCTCCCAAACCGCTTCCGCAGTGCCCCTTGTAGTGCTGGCCAGCTGTGCCACTCCTCAGGCCGGAGATCAGACAGCGTGCAGAGAGCTCTGCCGTCCAGAGCCAGCGCGACCTGCACAGCTGTTTCTTCCGGTGTCCAGTCATTCAGCACGGCAGCCAGCTCGACCTGGACCAGGTAATCGTCCAGCAGGGTTTTGCCAGCAAAGTGGGGAAGTTTCGCCAATTGGCGGGTTGGTGGGATGGTCACGTCCTTGTTGATCGCTGCCCTCGGTCGCAATGGAATCATCAGCCCGCCCTGCCTTTAGAAAGGGAGAAAGCAGGGCATGTTTGCCCTATCGGGCCTGCTCTGCCTTGAGTAAGGCAGGAGGCGAGGTATGCTGGCTTCTTCTGGTCCTCTGTTCCATTCATCACGGCAAGCAGCTCCGGGGCCTAGCGTGTCTGCTCTGTCGTCCATCTCCATCTCTATCTGGGTGATGAGCTGCTCGAGTCGCCAGATCTCTCTGCTTCAATCCTTGCTTCCATCTCTCAAATATCCCACTCCTGACACCAGTGTGACGTTTCATGGGGTTCACACAAATAACGAGAGATGACTGTGAAGCAACAGGCTTTATTCTTCACACCTCATAACACAGAATGGAGGGTAGATCATTTACACAGACCCTCATCTCACTCATGGTGACACAGGCACATGCTCTATCACATATAGGGGAAAACAATGCTATCACAACTGGTCTTATAACACAGTTATAATGGCACAGCAATAACACTTAGAACACACGGATAATAACAGTATTTGAATCCTCCACAGCACAAAGCATGCCGGGAGGATCCCCGCCCCCTTATCACAGCCCCCGCTTTACAATATGCTGAATCAATTTACCTGCGTTAGGAGTGTCAGGTGAGTGTGCCCTCTGCTGGTGCAGTGTTGTACTTGTTGCATAACATCTCTTTTGCAGCCAAGGAGCCTGCTGAATACAGACAGCTGGGTGATTGCCTCCACCTGTGCTGATTGCCTGCCCGGGTATAAGTAGCAGTGGTGGAGAACAGTACGGTGTGACACACACACACACACCCTTGAGATTGCTGGAGGAGGTTGGCAGCAGCCGGATTCGCGGGTGCAAACAATCTGACATCAGGGGAGAGAGCTCGCAACGGAGATCGGACAACAGTGTTGAGACTTGAAATTTTTTGGTCCACAGCGTCGGATGGTTAGATCTCCAAGAGAGGGCCAGAGAAATTTGTCGGTTGGTTTGGCAAGGAGGTCGGGTGACGGGACTGGAGTTTGCGGGCATGGGAAAATGAGGAGGAGAAGCGTGGTAAAGGAAGGTGTGGTGGGTCGGCGCAGCGGCATTGTGAATGGGCCAGACTGGGGAGATTCTGATTTGTGGGATAGTGAAGACAGTATGGATACTGGGCAGGGAAGCGGGAAAGGGAGAGAGAAAAGGGAGAATAACTTTCCTGAAAATAATGCAAAGAAGGATAGAAGTGGTGGTGGTGCGGAGGGAGGAGTGCAGGAAGGAGCCGAATTCAAAATTATTGTAAGGTTCGAGGATGAAAAGGGGATATCTACAATGAGCCCAGTTAAATTGACAACAATACTGAAAAATCAAGTTGGAGAAATACTCATGGCAAAGATGCTGAGGGATGGAAATCTACTGATTGTGTGTAGGAGTGAGGAGCAAAGGGAAAGAGCTGATAAAATGAGGGAGGTTGGGCGGTTCAAAGTGAAAAGTACAAGCTTTATTGATAATGGATTTAAGATACAGACAGACAGAGACTGAAGCTCACAAAACCTGTTGTGAGCACTACAAGGAAATGGACCAGTGAAGCTGTGGAGGAGCTGCGCACGTGCTTGGAAACAACTGACTGGGAAATGTTTAAAGGAGCCACGCATGATCTGGATGAGTACACGGACACTGTTGTTGTGAAATGGCGCTATATAAATAAAGTTGAATTGAATTGAATTGAATTGAATTGAATATATCCACTTTTGTGAGGAGTGCATTCTTCCATCGCGCACCAGGGTGAGTTACTCCAACGACAAGCCCTGGTTCACAGCTAAGCTCAGACAGATCAGGAAGGAGAAGGAAGCAGCGTTGAAAAGTGGAGACAGGGACTGCTTCAAGGAGGCCAAATACCGGTTTAGCAGAGAGCTGAGGAGAGCTAAATCTGTGTATTCTGAGAGACTCCAGCAGCAGTTCACTGCTAACGACTCTGCTTCTGTGTGGAGAGGACTGAGGCAAATCACCAACTATCGGCCTCAGGCTTCTAAGGGACAGGATGACAAAGCCCTTTGTCAAAGACTGTCCCAACACTATGCCCGTTTTGACACCTCGTCAGCTGTGCCCAACTCCCCCCCTCTCCCCAGCGTCACTGCCTCCATGGTCCCCACTTCATCAAAGGTGGCCCCCCCTTCCTCCCCCCCCCCCGCCCTTGCCATCAGTGAGCAGGACGTGCACAGACAGTTCTCCAGACTGAACCCGCGCAAGGCCCCCGGTCCGGACGGCGTGTCTCCCTCCACCCTGAGACACTGTGTGGAGGAGCTGACTCCTGTCTTCACAGACATTTTTAACACCTCCCTGGAGTCATGCCACGTGCTGGCCTGCCTCAAAACCTCTACCATCGTCCCTGTCCCCAAGAAGCCACGGATCACTGGACTTAACGACTACAGACCTGTAGGGCTCACCTCTGTAGTCATTAAGTCCTTTGAGCGCCTGGTCCTGCCCCACCTCAAGACCATCACCACTCCGTTCCTGGACCCGCTGCAGTTCGCCTACAGAGCAACAGGTCTGTGGATGACGCAGTCAACCTGGCCCTCCACTCCATCCTGCAGCACGTGGATTCCCCGGGAACCTACGTCAGGATCCTGTTTGTGGACTTCAGCTCTGCATTCAATACCATCCACCCCGCTCTGCTCCAGGACAAGCTGTCCCTGCTCAACGTGCCTGACTCCCTCTGCAGGTGGATCACCGACTTCCTGACGGACCGGAGGCAGCATGTGCGGCTGGGAAAGACTGTCTCGGACTCTGTAAGCATCAGCACCGGATCACCCCAGGGCTGTGTACTTTCCCCCCTGCTCTTCTCCCTGTACACCAACTCCCGCACCTCCAGCCACCAGTCTGTCAAGCTGATCAAGTTTGTGGACGACACCACCCTCATCGGGCTCATCTCCAACGGCGATGAGTCTGTCTACAGGAGGGAGGTGGCCCGGCTGGCGTCCTGGTGCAGCCACAACAACCTGCAGCTGAACGCTCTGAAGACAGTGGAGATGATCGTGGACTTCAGAAGAGTCACAGCCCCTCTGCCCCCCCTTACCCTCACAGACTCTCCCATCACCATTGCGGATTCCTTCCGCTTCCTGGGCACCACCATCACCCGGGACCTCAAGTGGGAGCCGACCATCAGCTCCTGATCATAGCCGACCCTTCACACCCTGGACACACACTGTTTGCCCCCTTCCCCTCAGGCAGGAGACTTCGGTCCATTCAGACTAAAACCTCCCGCTACATGAACAGCTTCTTCCCCTCTGCCATCAGACTGCTGAACACTAAGTGACTTATTAGACTCTCGTGCACTATGTACAGCAGCTCAACCGGACTCATGACAATTATCACTTGTTTTCTTTTTGCATTGCCGATTGCACTATGTGGAACTCCACAATATCTGCTGCTCTTGTTAATATATTTAAAAATTGCATAGATTAGCATTACTTATTCTTATTCTACCTTTTATTGCATGCATAGTTTTTATCTTTAGTGTTACTCTATGTCTAATGTTGCAGCATTGCACCGAGACAAATTCCTAGTTTGTGTACTACATGAACAATGGCAATAAATCTCATTCTGATTCTGATTCTGATTCTGATTCTGAAGTGGAACAAAGGTGTAATTTGGGGGTTGCCAATAGGAGTCACAATGGAAGAAATTAAAGCTAATTTAAAAGGGGGGTAGTAAAAGCAGCTCGTAGACTACAGGCTACTCGGGAAGGACAGAGGAGAGACACTGAGGGTGTGGTGATTGAGTTTGAAGGAGAAGTGCTCCCCAAAAGTGTAAATTTGGGTTTTTTGAGGTATGGGGTAAGAGAATTTGTTCCTAATCCAGTTCGGTGTTATAACTGCCAAAGGTTTGGACACACAGCTAATACTTGTAGATGGAGAAGAAGGTGTGCAAGGTGTGGGGGCAACCATCAGTATGGAGAATGTGATCAAGAAACGCCAAAGTGTTGTAATTGTGGTGGGAGTCATAGTGTGGCCTATGGAGGCTGTGAAAGAATGATGAGAGAAAGGGAAATTCAGCGAGTCAGAGTGCAGAATAAAGTTTCTTATGCCGAAGCAGTGAAAAGGATGGACCAGAGAGGAGGGAATGGGCAAAGGACCGGGGGGAAGCTGCCTGTAGGGGAAAGAGAACTGGGATGGAATGGGGAAATCCAGGTTGATCTAAAGAAACTGGTTATTTTTACAACAGGAGTTGTGAATGCCACAATGGAAGTTAAGTCTAAAACTGAAAGGATTCAAATAATAGTGAAAGCAGCAGCTAATCATCTTGGTTTCAGTGGTTTAACTTGGGAGGAGGTGAGGAGTGGGCTTAGTAGCCAGACAAGTCAGGACCAAGCATCGACTGGATAGGAATTGTGATAATGGTCATTTTGATTCAATGGAATGCAAGAAGCTTGCTGGCAAATGGACAGGAATTCAAAAGGTATATTGAGGAACTTTCAGACAAACCAGATGTTATCTGTATCCAGGAGACATGGTTGAAACCCAATCTGGATTTTAAAATAGTGGGATATGTTTCTATTCGGAATGATAGAAAGGAGGGAATGGGAGGTGGGTGTGCAACATTTGTGAGGGAGGGAATTCAGTTCAGAGAGACAGGTAAAGGGGCTGAACTGGAGTATGTGGTAGTTGAAATTTGGACAAAAGAGGGGGAGTTAGTAGTTGTTAATTTGTATAATCCTTGTAAGAGTTTGATATTGAGTCAGTTATCTCAGATGGAGGGAATAGATGGGAGCAGGGTGGTAATTTGTGGGGACTTTAATGCCCATAATGTGTTATGGGGGGCAAATCATACAGACATAAATGGTGAGACTATTGAAGAACTTTTGGAAGAGAAGAATCTAGTATGTTTAAACGATGGTAGAGCAACTAGAATTGATGTACATACGGGGAGCGGTTCAGTTCTTGACTTAACGTTGGTGACTAGTAATATTGCAAGTGTGTGTGAGTGGGAGGTTTTAGAAGAGTCCTCGGTGGGAAGTGACCATTTCCCAGTGTATTGTAATTTTTTCATTTCAGCGAATAGGGTAAGTGGTCATAAAAAAGGGAGATGGGTTTTTAGCACTGCTAATTGGAAGTTATTTAAGTTTATTTGTGAGAGAGACCTTCCCCTAGTAGAGGTCAGTGAAGACATTGAAAGTATGGAGAAAAATATTAAAACTATTTTTCTTGAAGCAGCCAATCAGTCAATCTCTAAAGGTAAAGGGAAAAGGTTAAAGAAAGCAGTGCCTTGGTGGACAGATGAGTGCACTAGAGCTATTAAAGAGAGGAATAAGACACTTAAGGTCTTAAGAAGAACTCATAATTGGCAAAACTTGGTTAATTATAAGAGAGCACTAGCAAAAGCCAGGAAAAATATCCGGAGGGCCAAGAGAGAAAGCTGGCAGAGATACTGTAGCACTGTAGGTAGATCAACAGCCGTGGGGGATGTGTGGAGTATGATCAAGGCTATGAGGGGAGTTAGGAGGGAATGGCAGTATCTAATACTAAAAAGTGGGGGAGTGATTGCAATAACTGATGAGGAAAAAGCAACAATGATAGCAAAGGGCCTGACTCAAATTCATAGCTCAAGCAATTTGACTGAAGAAGGTAAAAGAGGAAGAAGTAGGATGAGTTTAGCACACCCTGGGGCTCTGGAGGAAAGGTGTGACTTTAGTAGTTCTTTGGATTCTCTTTTCACTCTAGATGAAATGGAAAGAGCAGTAAACAAATCAGGACTAACATCCCCTGGGAAAGACGATATCTGTTACATCATGGTGAAACACTTAGGGACTTTGGCAAGGAGGAAGCTATTGGAAGTCTACAACAAAGTGTGGGAAAAGGGAAAGCTCCCAACTGCATGGAAAGAGGCAGTGATTGTTCCTATAAGAAAACCTGGAAAGGATCCCTCAGACCCAGCGAGCTACAGGCCTATAGCTCTAACATCGCATTTGGGAAAAATAATGGAGAGAATGAATACAGACAGAATTGCTTTTTATCTTGAAAGTAGAGGAATTTTGTCACCACATCAGAGTGGATTTAGAAAAGGAAGGGGAACTATGGATCCTGTTGTGTGTTTGGAGACAGAGGTACGGAAGGCTCAAGTAAATAGAGAGTCGGTAAGTGCAGTGTTCTTTGATGTGGAAAAGGCATATGACATGTTGTGGAAGGAGGGGCTAATGATTAAGCTAAGTATGATAGGAATTCCTGGGAGAACATTCAACTGGATAAAAGATTGTTTGTTTAATAGGCACATTCAGGTTAGAATGGGCAGAGCCTTGTCAGATAGGTATTTGGTGGAAAATGGCACCCCCCAGGGTAGTGTTAAAAGCCCAGTACTTTTTTCTATTATGATAAATGATGTTTTTTCTGTTGTGAAGAATGACATTGGCCGTTCTTTATTTGCTGATGATGGGGCATTATGAAAAGAGGGAGTAATTTTAATTATATAAGAGGGAAAATACAAGAAGCGATATGTGCAGTGGAGAGGTGGTCATATTCTTGGGGATTTAAATTCTCTGCTGAGAAAACAAAGGTTGTTATGGCTGTGTTGTGAGACATGTATATGTTGGACACTGCATATGTGATTTAACCACGATGAAGGAGAGCCAGCCCCCTGCGGTGCGGAGCCACAGAGCCTGGACCCCCTGCGGAGGACAGGGGACAGAAGACTTCCTGACCACTGAGGCTCGAGAAGAGAGAAGGGGGAGTTATGTAAATAAAAGGCTAATGAATGTGAATAAAGAGATTTTGAGAGAGATGTGTGATTTCCCCCGCGAGGGAAATGGTTTGATGTCAGAATGTTTAAATGAGAGAACTTTGGTGTGTTCACTCTCTTTGTTCGCTGCTCAAGAATGAGAGCAGACAGTGGAATGATTACTTGAATAAACTGGAATGAAAGACAATTCGGTTTCGTTATTCAAGTCTCCCCACATTGGTGACTGACGACGTTGAGAATGAACGAAGAAATTCTCAGGGTCCCGGACTCACAGCGCTCAGAGCTGGCGAGCGCAGTGGCCGTTAAGCTGCCTGATTTCTGGCAGGATAACCCACGGTCGTGGTTTCTGCAAGCAGAGTCGCAGTTCGCGCTCGCAGGAGTAACGGTGGATGACACTAAGTTCCACCATGTCATCGCTAAACTGGACAACAGCACAGCTCGGTGCGTGCAAAGCTTGGTGGAGCAGCCACCCGCGACCGACAGGTACGGCAAGCTGAAATCCACCCTCATCAAGTTTTTCACCCCCTCGGCTGAAGTGAGGGTGAGGAGGATCCTGTCTTTGCTAGACCAAGGTGGACACAGGCCGAGCGCCCTGATGGAGGAGATGATACAGCTGAGAGGGTTGGACAACGATGATTTCATTTTTCAGTTCATCTTCCTCTCCAACCTCCCGGCGCATGCGAGAAGCACGCTGGCCGGCAAAAAGTGTCACACCCTGGAGGAGTTCCGGGAGCTAGCCCAGGAGGCAGATGGGATCCTGGACACCTGCGGCGGGCAAGCAACCACAGCAGCGACCCGAGACAGCGGGGAGCCAGAGGCGGCAGAACCAGACTGGCCGACGACGGCGGCAACACGGCCGCGACGAGGGGGAGCCAATAGCCCGGCGGCAGAGGCGCGGGCACGACACAGCGGAGGAGAAGATCTCTGCTTTTACCATCGGAGGTTCGCAGAGAAGGCACGCAGGTGTGTGCCGCCCTGCATCTTCAGGAGTTCGGGAAACGGCAAGACCGGGGGTCGCTAGCAGCTTCGACCCTCGGAGAACGCAACAAGCTGCTCTACATCACGGATGCGCGCTCCGGACGAGAGTTCCTCATCGACACCGGAGCACAAGTGAGCTTCATCACCCCAACATACGCGGACCGGGTGGCTGGACCCCACGGTAGCGGAGCTACAGCGGCAAATGGCTCGAACATCAACACCTACGGGAGAAGGACCTTGCCTTTATGCTTACATGGCCGCACATATGAATGGACTTTTGTGATAGCGGCGGTGAGTTTCAACATGTTGGGCGCGGATTTTTTGTGTTCACACAATCTGTTAGTTGATCTTGCTAATAGACGGCTGGTAAATGCACTCTCTTTTTACTCTCTCCCCTGTTCAGCTCGAGTGTCCCCGCCACCAGTACAGACCCACGTCGCTACAGCAGGTGGTAAGTTTCACACACTCCTCACCCAATTTCCAGCGCTCACTGTGCCCACTTTTTCAGCGACGGTCGCGAAGCACGGGGTGAAACACTTTATCCCCACTTCTGGTCCTCCCGTGTTTGCAAAAGCTCGGCGCTTGGATGCAGTTAAGCTCGCCATTGCGCGCGAGGAGTTCGCCAGCCTGGAGAGGCTGGGCATCGTTCGTAGGTCGAAGAGCCCGTGGGCTTCGCCGCTGCACATGGTACCGAAAGCCGATGGCTCCTGGAGACCGTGCGGGGATTACCGCAGGCTAAACAACGCTACGGCGCACGATCGTTATCCCATCCCGCACATTCAGGATTTTTCGGTGCACCTGGCGGGGGCGCGCATTTTTTCAAAGATTGATCTAGTTCGCGGCTATCACCAAGTCCCGGTCCAACCGGAGGACATTCCTAAAACAGCGGTAATAACCCCGTTCGGACTTTTCGAATTTTTACGCATGCCGTTTGGTCTCAAAGGGGCGGCGCAAACATTTCAGCGGATGATGGATGCCGTGTTACACGATCTCCCTTTCGTGTTTGTGTACCTCAACGACATTTTGGTCGCGAGTACTTCAGAGGACGAACACGAAACGCACCTCACAGCAGTTTTTAGGAGGCTGGGAGAGCACGGCTTAATAGTTAACCCAGCCAAGTGCCAGTTCGGCGTCGAACGGATCGATTTTTTGGGTCACCGCGTCTCCCCGGAGGGAGCGGTTCCGTTACCAGAGAAAGTACGCGCGGTAGCGGATTTTCCCCGTCCACAAACAGTCAAATCACTACAGGAATTCTTGGGGATGGTGAATTTTTATAACCGATTCCTGCCCCACGCAGCTCAAATCATGCAACCGTTATATGCCGCGCTCAAAAAACAAAAACCGACCCAGGCGGTCGAATGGTCCCCGGAGCGGGAGCGCGCGTTCACAGAGGTTAAAAAAGCCTTGGCTGACGCTGCGCTCCTGGCCCACCCAGACCCTGCTGCACGTATCGCGCTGACGACAGACGCTTCAGATTTAGCCATAGGGGCCGTTATTGAGCAACAGGTAGCCGGAGTTTGGCAGCCTTTGGCTTTCTTTAGCAAATCTTTAAGCGCGGCTGAACGAAAATACAGCGCGTTTGACAGAGAACTGTTGGCGCTGCATTTGGCTATTCGTCATTTCCAGTTCTGGCTGGAAGGACGGTGCTTCACCGCTTATGTGGACCACAAGCCGCTCACATACGCCATGGCCAAAATTTCAGACCCGTGGTCCGGCAGGCAGCAGAGGCAGCTGGCCGCAATCTCGGAATTTACCACTGACATTAGGCACGTCGTGGGCAAATTCAATGTAGTAGCGGATTGTCTCTCACGCGCGTTCACGACCCCAACACGCGCAGAGGCAGAACGGGCCACCGTGACCGCGCCGCAGGAGAGCGGCACGGTGGCGCGCGCAGCCCCGGTGCACGTGGGTATAGATTACGCAGCCATGGCAGCGGACCAGGGGGCGGACGCAGACGTGCGCGCGCTCCAGTCTGGACCAACAGGGTTGAGGCTGGAGAGCAAGTGTTTACAAACCGGTATGCCCCCCCTGATCTGCGACATGTCGACGGGGCGCCCGCGTCCGGTGGTTCCGGCCACGTGGCGCCGCCGTGTTTTTGACTCGGTCCACTCACTGGCGCACCCGGGGGTGCGCGCGTCGGTGAAACTAGTGGCGGAAAAGTTTGTTTGGCCGTGCCTGCGCAAGCACGTGAAGGAATGGGCAAAAACCTGCATTTCCTGTCAACGGGCCAAAATTCACAGGCACACAAGAGCCCCGTTAGAACCGTTCCGCATTCCGGCCAGAAGGTTCGACCATGTGCACGTCGACCTTGTGGGCCCCCTACCGGCATCACAGTGGTTCACGTATCTTTTGACAATGGTGGACCGCACCACACGTTGGCCGGAAGTGGTCCCACTTGCGACGACCACGGCCGCGGAGGTGGCTCGCGTTTTTTTAACGGCTTGGGTGGCGCGCTTTGGGGTTCCGTCGGACATTACGTCCGATAGAGGACCGCAATTCATCTCTGAGCTGTGGTCAGCAATGGCCAACGGCTTAGGAGCCAAAATTCACCGCACCACGGCTTACCACCCTCAGGCCAATGGCTTATGCGAGCGTTTTCATAGGTCTTTGAAGGCAGCACTCAGAGCGTCGCTCACGGATGCAGATTGGGTGAATAAACTTCCATGGGTTTTATTAGGGTTGCGTTCTGCGCCTAAAGAGGACTTAGACGCCTCCCCAGCGGAGCTGGTATTCGCACAAACTCTGAGGCTGCCGGGCGAGTTTTTACCAGAGCCCCCAGAGCCCCCACCTCTCTCGGCTCTGGGACCGTTAGTCGGCACGGGGGCAGACACGCTCCCGGGTCCGGTTCATCACGCTTTTCCACGAGTTTTCGTCCACAAGGCTTTGAAAAATGCCGATTTCGTTTTTGTCAGGCGCGAAGCCCTAAAAGCAACGCTCAAACCACCTTACGAAGGGCCATTTCGAGTGCTGGAGGCAGATGATAAGCAATTTGTGCTAGATTTTGGAGACAGAAAAGAGACAGTCAGTATTGACAGACTAAAACCTGCTTTTGTCATGAAGGACGTGTCTGTACCGGTCGCAGTGGCGCCTCGATGAGGCAGGCCCCCGCAGGGGGCAATTAATCACTCTCTCCCTCAGTCAACAGACCCGAAGCAGAAACGCACCGCAGGCAAGGCGGGGCCAACGCACAGCAGATTCGGCAGACGGCTGAAGCCCAAGCGGCGCACAGACTGAATGTTGGTGTTGATTATTCAGTAGTGAGTAAGGTGCTATTTAATTTTAGGAATTAGTCTGTTCTTCATCGTTTGGGGGGGGTTATATGGCTGTGTTGTGAGACATGTATATGTTGGACACTGCATATGTGATTTAACCACGATGAAGGAGAGCCAGCCCCCTGCGGTGCGGAGCCACAGAGCCTGGACCCCCTGCGGAGGACAGGGGACAGAAGACTTCCTGACCACTGAGGCTCGAGAAGAGAGAAGGGGGAGTTATGTAAATAAAAGGCTAATGAATGTGAATAAAGAGATTTTGAGAGAGATGTGTGATTTCCCCCGCGAGGGAAATGGTTTGATGTCAGAATGTTTAAATGAGAGAACTTTGGTGTGTTCACTCTCTTTGTTCGCTGCTCAAGAATGAGAGCAGACAGTGGAATGATTACTTGAATAAACTGGAATGAAAGACAATTCGGTTTCGTTATTCAAGTCTCCCCACAGTTGTAGTATTTACAAGGAAAAGAGTAGCTGATGCCCAGTTAACAATGTACGCTCAGGAATTAGAACAAGTCAAAGTTTTCAGGTTTCTGGGTGTCTGGTTTGATGTCAATCTAACTTGGAGGGAGCATATCCAAAAGGTGTCAGTTAAGTACAAAAAGGTACTGAATGTAATGAGGTGTTTGACAGGGACTGAGTGGGGTGCTAGTAGAGCGGCTATGAAAAACATTTATGTTGCGTTAATTAGGTCTGTATTGGATTATGGGTGTACTGTATATGGATCTGCTTCCAAAACCATATTGAACAAGTTAGATGTCATCCAGGCCCAAGCACTGAGGATCTGCTGTGGGGCACTTAAAACAACTCCTGTTGCTGCTCTCCAGGTGGAAATGGGGGAAATGCCATTAAATATCAGCCGTAAACAGATGATGATGAACTATTGGGTCAATCTGCAAGGGCACACGCAAGATAAACACCCTACAGTTAGAGTGTTGATGCCTTGTTGGGAAGGGGAAAGAGTTAAAAAGGAGAGTTTTGCATTTTATGCTGGGAGAGTAGCCAGAGACATGAAACTATGTGACAGAACATATATTCCATCAGTTCTTTTGCCAGTTACTCCTCCATGGTTTTTCTATCCAGTGTCTGTTGATCTGTATTTTTTGGAAAAGATGCGAGGGGGTAGAGAATTTGGAAACACTGCAGTTTTAGTAGAGGATCGTTTGGGAACAATATATCACTCCCTTACCCCAGTATTCACGGATGGATCAAAGGATCCTGACACTGGCTGCACTGGTTTTGCTTTCCATATTCCTGCCTTGAAAATGTCTGTTAACAGAAGAACATCTTCCCATCTGTCTGTGTATACAGTCGAAACGTTGGCTTTGGTGACTGCATTGCAGAGGATTGAGGAGCTGACGATCAAGGATTTTGTCCTTTGTTCGGATTCCAGTGCAGCCTTGCTGTCAATAAAATCAGGGTCATCTGACAGCAGACAGGACTTGGTCTATGAGATATATGAGACTCTGTATAGACTCAGAAACAAAGGGGTGGCTGTGGTGTTTATGTGGATTCCAGCTCACAGGGGGGTAAAGGGCAACGAGGCCACAGATAAATTGGCTAAACAGGCTCTGGGGCACTGGGAGGTGTGGGATATTTCATTGAGTAAATCTGAGGCAAAAACACTGATTAAAGAGTATACTAGACAGGAGTGGCAGCGTAGGTGGGACACAGGGGGAACAGGGCGACATTTGTATGCTATCCAGAGTGCGGTTGGAGTGAAGGGCAGGATGGGAACAAGAAATACAAAGGAAGAGAATATTTTATCTAGGCTAAGGATGGGGCACACTAGGTTAAACAGAACTTTACATTTGGTAGTAAGCACCCGACAGGGATGTGTGATTATTGTAAGAGAGAGGAAGAAAATGTGGAGCATGTCATTCTCCACTGCCAGAAGTATACCCAGGAGAGAGACAGATTAGTGGAGGGAATTAGAGAATTAGGGGTGGGTGATGCTAACCTAAGCATGATGGTGGGGGTTGGGGTAAAGAAGTTGTTTGCTTACCTCAAAGATACGGGTTTAATTAATAGGATATAGGTTTTTGTTTTTTTTTGGAGGGTGTTTGGGGTACAATGTCTGCTCCACACTCCAACGCTGGATGGCGGTAATGCGCCTTTATGTTGGGTGCCCCCGCCAAAAAACAGAAGAAGAAGAAGAAGAAGTACGGTGTGACACTGTCTTAGTAAAGCTGCTGTTAATGCAAACTGAAATATCTAGTTCTGCCTCCTAAAGCCTGGTTTATGCACCCGCATCATGTTGATGCTATTGCCGACAGACAACGCCTATGCAGTCCTCTGCAAACTTTTCTTCTGTGCCAGTTTGTCAGAGTCGGTTTGCAATTCACCGCCAAAACAGTAGGCGGTTGCAGGGTTGCAGCAGATGTGTAGAGTGTTTCCTGTCTTCTACTTGCATATTTCCTGTTTTTGTCAGCGCAAGCGATGGCCAGCGCACAAAAACGAATTTTGATGCAGATGGCCCTTATAAACATTGAACAGCTCGTTCTACTACAAGGAATGCAATGCAGAAAGCAGAGAAGGCAGAGGAGATGGTTTGTGTGACCGCTGAACTGACAGAGACAGACACAGGGTGAATTTCCCATGCTAATCCAGCCACTGAGACACATAGATGAAGAAACGGGGGCATCTTCAGAGAGAGCCAATTTAGATAGATGCTGTTGGAAAACAAAGTGAATCTACCCCCGCCCACCAGTCTTCCTGAGACAACAGTCACAGTTCATCATGTGATCGTTGGCCATGCTGCCTTTTCCCTACCCAGCAATCTGATGCGACCGTTTCCAGATATGTCACTGACAGTGATACACAGTGTGGCTATTTTTTTAAACTGCAGAATTTAATACCACAGTTTACTTGACTGACTTTTTTTTTTTTTTTTTTTTACTGTCATGACTTCTGTTGTGACATAATGAGCATACCCTCTATTACTCGAAATCAGCCATCTGTTGTTTTGTGATTTGTCTGCCTTGCATGTGTCTATACAAAGGTATAAACACACATATCTGTGTGTGTGTGTCTGATTATTGATGTTTTCTCTGTGTGCTTTCTTTTTTGGCTTAACAGGGGTGAACCTGCCATTAGACAAACGCATCTACAACTACCACCACTCCAGAACCAGACGCATCATTGAGAATACATTTGGCGTCCTTGTGGCACGCTGGAGAATCCTTGGCCGATCACTGAAATTTGTCCTGGAGAAAGCTATGAATATTGTGAAAGCCTGCATAGTGTTGCACAACTTTACCTACGCCGATGAAGCCAGTGCGGCCAAAACGTGATGCATCCCCCCCAAATTTTGCTGACACAGAAGCTACAGAGGTATCGCAACCAGGCGAGTGGCAAAGAGTGGTTCAGAGGGACAGGAGTGTGTTCAAACATCTGGATCTGCAAATTTTGTCACAGAGCTGATCAACCAGGGCTGCCATCGCTGCAAGGAATAACCTCATGACATTTTCCAATTGCCCCAGGGGACTGTGCCGTGGCAGAACACCATCGTATGCTGTGTACAACTTAGATAGGAACTCATAATAGCACAATTCTTGTGTTTACTCATGTGAGCGTGTACACCCCCCCCCCAAAAAAAGGAAAAATAATGTTGATGACTTTAACGTTTCATTTGTTGTCATCAGTGTTCAGCTGATGCACATGCACATTAAAATCAAAAATGGCCTTAAAGGTAAATGGGAGAGAAAGTGTTTGCACATGAATGTTTGTTGTCTGGAATTTCACAGCTACATTCTAGGGAAATAATTGACATAGGAATCGGAACAGAATTCTTGGCAGTTACAGGATAGTTATCATAGCAACACAACACTGACATGTGACAGCTTTATTTTGTATAGAGCAAAACTTAGTCATGGAGTTCCACAGGGATCTGTGCTAGGCCCTATACTCTTTTTAGTTTATATATGCTTCCGTTAGGCAACATTATTAGAAAGCACTTTATACATTTTCATTGTTATGCAGATGACACACAATTATACCTGTCAATGAAGCCAGATGATAGTAATCAATTAGCCAAGTTAGAAGCCTGTCTTAAGGAAATCAAAGCTTGGATGGCTTGTAATTTTCTGCTATTAAATTCAGATAAGACTGAAGTCATTCTTGTTGGTCCAAAAACCTTAGAAATACCTTTCCAAATCAAACTTTCAGTTTGGATGCGGTTACTCTTTCTCTTAATAGCTCTGTGAGGAACCTTGGAATTATTTTTGATCAAGATCTGTCCTTCAATTCACATATTAAATTTGTTTCTAAGACTGCCTTCTATCATTTGCGTAATATTGCCAAGATTAGGAGCATCTTGTCTCAGAGCAATGCTGAGAAACTGATCCACACTTTTGTTAGCTCGAGATTAGATTATTGTAATTCTTTATTATCAGGCTGTCCTAAAACATCTTTAAAAAGTCTTCAGCTGATCCAAAAATGCTGCAGCAAGAGTTTTAACAGGTACTAGAAAGAGAGATCATATCTCTCCGGTTCTGGCTTCCCTTCAATGGCTTCCCATAGAGTTTAGAATTAAGTTTAAAATCCTTCTTCTTACTTACAAAGCTCTAAACAATCAGGCTCCTTTTTATTTAAAAGATCTGATACTACCGTATTATCCTAACAGAGCACTACGCTCCCAAAATGCAGGATTACTTGTAATACCTAGAATCTCCAAAAGTACTATGGGAGGCAGAGCCTTCAGTTATCAAGCTCCTCTCCTGTGGAACCAGCTGCCAATCTGGATTCGGGAGTCAGACTCGATCTCTGTTTTTAAGAATAGGGCTAAAACCTACCTTTTTGATATAGCCTACAATTAGGGAGGGATCATGTGTTTCTGAACCCTCCCTTAGTTATGCTGCTAATAGGTTTAGTCAGCCGGGAGACCTCCAATAATGCACTGGGCCTCACTCCTTTCTTCACTCTCAATGAAATATTTTTTTTTGCTGGTCATTAACATCTGTTTGTTCTCTCCCATAGATTGAGTCCCCATCGTGCTGTTTGCTCTCTGCATGTCTGTTCTTTTCATATTCTCTGTCCCCTCACCCCCCAGCCAGTCACAGCAAATGACTGCCCCTCCCTGAGCCTGGTTCTGCTGGAGGTTTCTTCCTGTTAAAAGGGAGTTTTTCCTCTCCACCGTCGCCAAGTGCTTGCTCACAGGGGATCGCCTGATTGCTGGGGTCTTTCTGCAACTGTGGGGGTTCCCCCTACAGTTGATAGTGCTATGAGATGACTGTTGTTGTGAAATGGCGCTATATAAATAAAGTTGAATTGAATTGAATTGAACTGAAAACATAAAAATCATACAAAATGTGTAGTCACAGCAGTGCACAGAGTACCTCCTTTACTTTTAATGTTTATACCAGACCATTTACTTGACTGTAGTGATGTGTGGGTAAAGACAAAGGAGCACATGAGAAGTGAAGAACTGATTCAGAGCCTTTAAGTATGCATTCATTTATTTATTTGCCAATTAATTATTTATTTATTTGCCAATTAAGACAGCTTCGTCATGTGTTTTTGTTTATGAAATAGTGATGGACAAGAGCAGATTGTAATGGAGTTGGAGCTAAAAAAATGTTATGAAAAAGCAACTTTTAATACAATCGTTGCACAGAGAAAAAGAAAAGTCGGTGAAAATGATGTGTGCAACTGCCGCCGCTGCCGTTTTGACAATTTGTGTAATTATGCACTCACAGCGCACTCAGAGCTCACACACAGCACACAATGCTGTGTATCTCAATGATGACGGAGGAATAAAACTCTTAAACCTTCAGCTCGCCGTGTCCGCCTGCATTTATTTTGTTCCTCCGCACTGGTGACCTGACGTGAATGGACTGTCTCTCCCTTCTGCCGTGCTGTGGATTATTTTGTTCCTCCACACTGCCAAAAAATGTTCTGTATGTACTTACTAGCTCAATATTCACGCTCAGCAGGGATTGCATGTGAACAGAGAGCCCTAGGGGGACAACCAGAACAATGACTATTGTTATTCATCCCCAGAGTAAGGAGAGGAGTCTGGTGCCAGTTAATCACACAATTGATATGTATTGTCTGATATGTATATCAATATGTAAATGTGCCAAATGTGACAATATGTAAATGTGTAAATATGGATGTCACCAGACTGCAAAACAAATCTACCTACGGGTACAAATAAAGTAACCTGAACCTGAACCTATTCTTTTGAATCTGGACCGCTGTTTAACCGACTCACCTCGGAAGTTGTGCCACTGTGAACAGGCAGAGTGAAGCAGCGTCAAGAACCAGGAAATGTGACAGAGACAAAGCAAACAATCTGTGTAAATACTGGGATTATGACGTGCCACAAAATGCTCTGTTTGTGCTTGCTTCGTCAATATTGTTTTCAGTTTTGACCGCTGTTTAACCGACTTGCCTTGGAAGTTGTGCCGCGGTGAACAGGCAGAGCGAAACAGCGGTGAGAACCAGGAAACGTGAAGGAGAAGACAAAGCGGACCAATTGTGGTCTATATTAATCATATATTCCATAACCAACATATGTTTAAGCATGTGAGAATGTTTGGTGATTACATATGTAAGGCGACTTCACACCTCAGAACAGGACAAAGAGTCTCAACCGCCAGTGAAGAACAAAGAGCATCCGAGGCACTGCGGTGGAGACCGGATGGGTTGCCCTGATCCCCCAGGGCCAGGCGGAGGAGTACGAAGACAATGGGGGGATTAAGATAATGAGGGATATCAGCTTTTGATATGCATGTCTTTTGTTATGTGCGAGTATAAGTTCGTAGAGCCGAAGGTGTTCGCTCTCTTACTTCTTCTGCTGCTGCACCTAGATGAGACTTGTTAGAGGAGCTGATAATAAACTTTGGTTTATGAATCACATCGCCTCGTTATTTCAAGCTCCTCTACACTGGTGACCCTGACGCGAGAATGGACCAGAGGCGTTCCCCCGCGATTGACTCATCTGTGGCGACCCAGGCAGACGCCGGTGCCCATGCAGACAGGGGAACAGATGGACGACGTTCCCCCATGGCAGAAGTGATAGAGAGGGCTCAATCGAGCACCAGCGCCGCGGAGAGAGCCGAAGCAAGGCACTCTCACCCTGCGGACACATCAGTGACGGTCCACACAAACGCCGTCACCGTCAACCTGCCGGACTTCTGGCAGGAAGACCCCGCCTCGTGGTTTCAGCAAGCTGAAGCCCAGTTTGCACTTGCGGGCATCACGGCTGACGATACAAAGTTCTATCACATCGTCGCCAAACTCGACGCCGCCACTTCGAGATGTGCGTGGAGCATAATCCAGCGGCCGCCGGCCCAAGACAAATATAAAGAACTGAAAGCGACCATCGTGGCAAATTATGTCCCCTCAGCCGAGGAGAGAGCCGAGAGGATCCTGGCGGTCTACGGCCACAGAGGAGGCAGACCCAAGGCCCTCATGGAGGACTTGCTGCAACTTAAAGAAGAGGACAATGACAACTTCCTCTTCCATTTCATATTCCTCAGTACGCTGCCGCCACACATGAGAGGGACGCTGGCCAACATGCGATGCAGCACCCAGCAAGACTTCCGCACGCTGGCTCACGAAGCCCAACGGCTCGTCAACGCCTGCAAGGAGCAGACACCCACAGCAGCATCCGCAGACCTCAACGCTGATGTCCGGAGCCACGAGGAGCCACAAATCACCGAGCAGAATCAGCCCGCGGTGACAGCGACACGGCCAGGATGCAACAGACGGAGCGACATTTGTTATTACCACCACCGCTTCGCCGAGAAGGCTTACAAATGCGTTCCCCCCTGCAAATTCACGATTTTGGGAAAACGCCGAAGCCGAGAGCCGTTAACAGCGGCAGTTCTCGGCGAAAAAAGCAAGCTTTTATATGTGACGGACGGACACACCGGCAAGCGGTTCCTTATCGACACGGGAGCTCAACTAAGTTTTGTCATGCCCTCCCAAGCAGACCGGGCCATGGGCCCCCGGGGCAATGGAGCGGTGGCAGCCAACGGCTCCATCATCGACACTTTTGGCGAAAAAAGCCTGCCCCTCTGCATCCACGGCCGCAACTACAGATGGACATTTGTTGTAGCGGCGGTGAGTTTTAACTTGTTGGGCGCAGACTTTTTGTGTGCACATGGGTTATTAGTTGATCTAGCGAACAGGCGCTTGGTTAATGCACTGTCCTTTGCTTCTATTCCCTGCTCAGCTCGACTTTCTCCACCACCCGTGCAGGCTAGCGTCACCACAGCAGGAGGTAAGTTTGATCAACTCCTCACCCAATTTTCAGCACTCACAATTCCCAAACTCTCAGCCACAGTAGCTAGACACGGGGTCGAACACTTTATTCCCACAACGGGCCCACCCGTATTCGCCAAAGCTCGGCGCTTAGACGCGACCAAGCTCGCCATAGCTCGGGACGAGTTTACCACCCTTGAAAAATTAGGCATTATTAGGCGCTTGAAAAGCCCCTGGGCGTCACCACTTCACATGGTCCCGAAATCCGACGGTTCTTGGAGGCCGTGCGGCGATTACCGCAGATTAAACAATGCGACAACGCATGACCGCTACCCAATTCCTCACATTCAAGACTTTTCACTACATCTGGCGGGTGCGCGCATTTTTTCAAAAATAGACCTGGTCCGCGGTTATCATCAAGTCCCAGTTCGAGCAGAGGACATTCCTAAAACAGCTGTAATAACCCCCTTCGGTCTTTTTGAATTTTTGCGGATGCCTTTCGGCCTCAAAGGCGCTGCTCAAACCTTTCAGCGGATGATGGACGCAGTATTACGCGACCTCCCTTTCGTGTTCGTCTACCTCGACGATATGCTGGTAGCCAGCTCGTCTGAGGAAGAACACGAACAGCATCTCACTATGGTTTTTCAGAGACTAGAAGAGCACGGGTTAATAATCAATCCAGCCAAATGCAAATTCAGCGTGTCACAAATTGATTTTTTAGGACACAGAGTTTCTCCGAAGGGGGCAGTCCCACTTCCAGACAAAGTTCACGCAGTAAAAAGTTTCCCACGGCCACAAACGGTCAAATTGCTGCAGGAATTTTTGGGCATAGTTAATTTTTACAACCGCTTCCTCCCCCACGCAGCTCAGCTCATGCAGCCCCTATATGACGCGCTCAGAAAACAAAAACCTTCCAACGCGGTCGAATGGACCCCGGAGCGCGAACGCGCCTTCGCGGAAGTAAAAAGCGCCCTAGCTAATGCCACATTGTTAGTTCACCCCGATCCCTCGGCCCGCATTGCGCTAACCACATACGCTTCAGACCTGGCCATAGGGGCAGTTGTAGAACAACACGTCGGCGGAATCTGGCAACCTTTGGCATTCTTCAGCAAATCGCTAAACCAAACTGAGCGTAAATACAGCACTTTTGACAGAGAGCTACTAGCCCTCCATTTATCCATCCGCCACTTCCAGTTCTGGTTAGAGGGGCGGCGTTTTACGGCTTTTGTAGACCACAAACCGCTCACCTTTGCTATGGCTAAAATTTCCGAACCGTGGTCGGGCAGGCAACAAAGACAGCTAGCAGCGATTTCAGAGTTCACCACAGATATTCGACATGTGGCAGGCAAACTTAACGTGGTAGCAGACTGCCTCTCTCACACTGTGACATCGCCGGAGCGCGAGGAGACAGATTATACTACCTCAGCCGCGGAACTCTTCGCCAACGCGGACACATACGCGGCCCCAATCCATGCAGGGATAGATTATGCAGCCATGGCAGAGGAACAAAGTAGTGACGCGGACGTGTGCGCACTCCTGTCTGGACCAACAGGGTTAAGGCTGGAGAAAAGGGGTCTACGCGACGGTGTGCCCCCCCCAATATGCGACATCTCAACCGGCCGACCTCGCCCGTTAGTTCCAGCTGCATGGCGCCGCCGTATTTTCGACTCGATTCACTCCTTCGCGCACCCAGGTGTGCGCGCTTCAGTTAAAATGGTTGCCGAAAAGTTTGTGTGGCCTGGCCTGCACAAAAACATAAAAGAATGGGCAAAGACTTGCATTTCTTGTCAGCGCGCCAAAGTACACAAACACACAAAAGCCCCTCTGGAGCCTTTTCGAATCCCTGCTAGAAGGTTCGACCACGTTCATGTCGACCTCGTAGGGCCACTACCTTCCTCCCAAGGTTTCACACACCTGTTAACAATGATAGACCGCACCACGCGCTGGCCAGAGGCAGTCCCTCTGGCGTCAACCACAGCGGAGGAAGTCGCTCGCGTTTTTTTGACAAACTGGGTGGCACGTTTCGGCATCCCATAGGATATCACGTCTGATAGGGGGCCTCAATTTGTCTCGGAGCTTTGGTCAGCCATGTCCAGCAGCTTAGGGGCAACAATTCACCGCACCACCGCTTATCACCCTCAGGCTAATGGGTTATGCGAGCGTTTTCACAGATCTTTAAAGGCCGCCCTCAGAGCCTCACTAACGGATACAAATTGGGTAAATAAACTTCCCTGGGTTTTATTGGGGTTGCGTGCTGCGCCCAAAGAGGATCTAGACGCCTCCCCAGCAGAATTAGTTTTTGCACAACCTCTCAGGCTCCCAGGTGAATTTTTACCAGAGAACCCAGAGCCAGGGCATTTTTCCAGCCCCGAGGTTTGTAGGCAGCAACGGACCGGACTCTCTCCCCGGGCCGGCACATCACTCTTTTCCACGGGTTTTTGTCCCCCAAGCTTTAAAGAACGCTGAATTCGTTTTTGTTAGGCATGAAGCTTTAAAACCAACTTTCCGCCCACCATACGATGGGCCATTCAGAGTGCTGGAACCTGGTGATAAACACTTTGTGCTTGATTTTGGGGATAGAAAAGAAACAGTCAGCATTGACAGACTTAAACCTGCCTTCTTGTTGAGAGACGAGCCTGCACGGTTGGCGAGAGCACCTCGGCGGGCTAGACCCCCCAAGAGAAAAGACTCAGCCCCCCTGCAGGGAACAAATAATCACTCTCCTTCCCAAGCTGCAGATTCCTTACAGGAAGGTCCCACCAGGACGCCCAAGCGGACCCACAGCAGATTCGGGAGAAGATTAAAACCCAGACGGCACAGAGACTGATGCAAACTACTCAACAGTTGTTCACTAATTGTGCTGTAACAGTTTAGGACTGACTTGTGATTTTACTATGCTGTTATGATTACCACTGAACTCTCTTAGGAGCATGGCTGCTGGAAAGTTTCTTCTGTGGGAAGAGGTGTAGCAGTTAGTATGTCATAATAACTATCTTAAACTGTGAATTTTTCTATTGTCCTTTTCTTAGTCGTTTGGGGGGGGCTGTGGTCTATATTAATCATATATTCCATAACCAACATATGTTTAAGCATGTGAGAATGTTTGGTGATTACATATGTAAGGCGACTTCACACCTCAGAACAGGACAAAGAGTCTCAACCGCCAGTGAGGATCAAAGAGCATCCGAGGCACTGCGGTGGAGACCGGATGGGTTGCCCTGACCCCCCAGGGCCAGGCGGAGGAGTACGAAGACAATGGGGGGATTAAGATAATGAGGGATGTCAGCTTTTGATATGCATGTCTTTTGTTATGTGCGAGTATAAGTTCGTAGAGCCGAAGGTGTTCGCTCTCTTACTTCTTCTGCTGCTGCACCTAGATGAGACTTGTTAGAGGAGCTGATAATAAACTTTGGTTTATGAATCACATCGCCTCATTATTTCAAGCTCCTCTACACCAATCACAGCTCTTATGGCCTGCGTCACCGATGTGCACCTTTTCTTCTCCGGAGAGGTGCACGTCAGGCTACACAATAGGAATGCACGTCGACGCCGTCACAGCTGTGTCATGTTGACGCAGGAGCATAACTTGCGCTTAAGTCTTGGATTAATCTGCATTGATTATTTCTTCTACTGCCCACAGGTGGAGCTGCTGCGCTCCCCAGTCTGGTTGTGTCTCCCTGGCTGCTTCACGCTCACCTGCTGTTACCCCCACCTAGTGATGGCGAGATGAAGTTTCATGAAACCTTGAAGCCTTCCAGCCAGTTAGGTCACAAAAGGGTTCATTTCTTGAGGCTTCATGTGCACACAAACCCCCCTGCTGGTCAAAAACTGTAAGACAGGCAGATGTGTTCATGGTCATTTTATCTGTATGTGATACTCTCAAAGCTGTCTTGCCACAGTTTGGGCATGGGAATAATGACTCTGGGGAACAATAAATAAATTATTTTTCATTTAACTATGCATTTTTCTCTTATGATCACAAGATAATAACCCATTCAAACCATATGTTTTTATGTCCCCATATTGCGTGCTTGTTCATAAATAGTGTGCATAAGAGTTTCTTGGCTCATGCATTCTAATTGATGTTCTGTGGTAGTAGTACACATACCAAAGTGAACCTCCTCCTTTACATCAGTATTTTAAAAAGTCAAATAGTAGTGACGGGGGGACAGTTTTTTTCTTTCAAACTGTGGCAGTGGTAACAGGGAAGAGTAAAGTGAATGTCCTTATGAACAGAAGAGCAGTGAAGGTGCTTGCGCAACTGATGTAGGGGGACTCTATTCATTTTTATTGAAAAACAGTATTTGTTCAACAGTGTTGGGTGTAAGCGATTGTGTTTCTACACTGTGGAAAACTTTCTTCTCTTTGAAGGCATCATTTAAACAAGCAGCAGAACTAATCAAACTAACCAATACATTACTCACAAACTCAAAACTCTCAACACTACCCACGAATTGTGAGGAGATTCCTTGGCCATATTTATATATCTGTCAATACATCGAGCCAAAATTCCAACCACTTCCTGAACCGCTACACTCAACGAGACTTCAGACGTGCTTGATGATGTCACTCACCGTGAACAATACATGCCTTGACACGCGCTTCACTAAATACTTCCCGGATTTCTCAACACACGTTTCGAAGCATTGGCACAGTACGTCCTATCATTAGAAGTCACCACTGACGGTCCTCTCACTGGGCTTTTTGGTTCTTATCACACTGAATGATGTGCACGAGTTTTTTTTCCCCCTTTTCGTCGGGTTGCTGTATAAACTTGAAGCAACCAAAATGGAATGAAAATAGACCACTGTACACCAGCACCTTCACACCATCACACGGCAGATTCCAAATGTCACAAAATTCATTTACACCAGTATCAAAATTGATACTGTAATGCCGTGAATGATGTGATATGGAATACCATATCACCAGTGTGGCGGCATGAAATAATAAGCAGCGAACTGAGGTTTAAAAGTGGGTTTTATTTCATTCCACCATCACAGAACTCACTCAAGCGCCGTGCAGGCACGCCGGAGCGAGCTCTCAGGCTCTCGTCAGCAGCAATGGTCAGAGAAAGAGACAGAGTTACAGAGCGATATGCAGTTTAAATACCCCACTACAGACAATGCATGAATGGCACATTAACATCACAGTAAATGCAGGAAGGCATGGGACATTTGCATCACAGTACAGAGCAGGAAGTCATGAACACCTGCATTTGAGTCACACATATCAACAGCAGGACACTGGCGCCTGAACTAGACAAAGAGAGGCTGCCTATTGATATCAATACACACATCTCATTGTTCTGCTAATTGCTCCAGCTGAGCGCTCTGCTTGTCTGTAGGCTGTGGGGATTACCCATACACTCCCCCCCAGAGGGCTCAGCAGGAAGCTGAGGCCTTGATAGTCAGGCTTTGGGAGCGAGCTGCGGTGAAAGTTCTGTGCCGGAGGAGGTGGGGGTGGGGGGGTAGCAAGTGCCGGCCCGGGACGGCGAAGTTGTTTGGGCCACGCAAAAATTGCCTGTGGATCTATGATGTTGAGGGGCTGTCCCGTTGAACGTGGCGGAGATCCACAGGCTGTGAGAAGGATGTGATATGGAATACCCCTAATCATAATGGTATACATACCAGTGTGGAGAGCGTGGAATGAAGAGGCTGAATTTATTTCTCAATTCAGAATTATTAACAATCACGTGTCTCCAACATCCTCTCAAACAGAAAAGAGAACGAACTTCCCACATCTCCCCTTTTTATACCCGGGACATCAAAGTACAGAGTCACATTGTCATTCAATCCCCAGAGACAATACATCACCCCCCGGGTCTTCTCTTCTCCACCTAAAACCCTGGTGGTCAGGAAGTCTTCTCAGAACCATTTCTAAAGACACAGCTGCCATTTCTAAAGACACATCTCACCCCCTCCTGTTATCCCCAGGAGGTCCAGACTTATTGTTCGTTCTAAGACGTGAGGTCACAGTAATATACATATGCAGCCTAAGCATCTCAAATATGTGTGCCACATGACCCCCCCCCCCAAACGTCAAAGATGAAACAATACAACATAGTCTACACCACATGATAAAATCACAAACATCAGTCCATATGCTGTCTGGGCATCAACCGTCTTCCGAACTTGCTGTAAGCGGGCTTCGCCACTCCTGCGGTGCCATCTTGCAGTGAATCTGCAAAGCTGTCGATTTACCAGTCAATCTACGTTCCTACTCTCACCTATGGTCACGAGCTTTGGGTAATGACCGAAAGAATGAGATCGCGGATACAAGTGGCTGAAATGAGCTTTCTCCGTAGGATTGCTGGACTCACCCTCAGAGATAGGGTGAGGAGCTCAGTCATCCGAGAGAGGCTCAGAGTAGAACCGCTGCTCCTCCACATTGAAAGGAGTCAGTTGAGGTGGTATGGGCATCTGATTAGGATGCCTCCTGGACACCTCCCACTTGAGGTGTTTCAGGTACGTCCCACTGGGAGGAGACCCCGGGGCAGACCCAGGACTCGGTGGAGAGACTATATCTCCCAGCTGGTCTGGGAACGCCTTGGTATCCCCTCTGAAGAGCTGGAGCAGGTGGCTGGGGAGAGGGAAGTCTGGGCTTCTCTGCTTGAACTGCCGCCTCCGCGACCCGGACCTCCGGAAAAGCGGTAGAAGATGGATGGATGGATGGATAATGGTATACATGTGTCCCATTGGTGGGTTTTATAAAGTTACAACCCAACAGAGTGCACAACAAGAACAAACAAAATGCAGATTATGAATGAATCCAGTATGCTCACCTGTACTCAGTAAGCAGAGAAAGTAAACTTCAAAACTAGGTAAAAACTTTGTTGAATGCACTCATTTTGTGTGTGCTTATGCTTAGTGTGTGGCTGTGTTTGTCCTCCATGCCCCTTTTCTCCGCCCTGCTTTTGTTTTTGCCATGGGGGCACACAGACATGGAAATGTGGAAATCCCTGTTTCAACAATGAGCTCATCTGTGCCCTGGCACGCCACCCTGGCCTCTCTGTATCTCTCTCCTGTCACCATTGCTATAAATCTTTCATTCACACTGACACAATAACTTAAATAAGACTGCCTGAGTGTTTCTTCCTTCTGCAAAGTTTCAGAGAAGGATATGCATTTAAGTGATTGATTCTTTCACTGAACCCCCCCTCCCCCCGCTGTATTCAAAGTACAATAAGATTTCCTTTATCACTGCATATCATGGAAAACATTCAAGCCCCTGCCTGAATTTTATTGGATTCTGTCTGGTATTGTGAAGGACTGGTCATCCCACTGTCTCATCTAAGATCAATATAGTCACACCTCTTAACTGAGATTAGGTTCTCCTGCAGTTCCTTGAAACACAAACAGAAAAGCCACACCTTATGACAATAAAACTATGCCAACAATGCCTCAGATCTCTGATCTAAACCACATTCATAATGAATATTCTAATTAAGTTGCTTTCGGTAACTTTTATTCCTTGCTTACTGAGTGACTCCAAGGGTGTGGTTATAGAGGTGTTTGTTTCTTGACCAGCTAGAGTTACCTGCATGGTCATCAAAGAGTAATGTTAACCTTATAGCCCCAGAGTGTTTGCTTTTAGCATTTTCCCCTTTTTTGTCTTTCTGCTCTCTAAAGGTAATTACTTGCAGGGGAAGAGTTGTATTCATCTTACATGCAACTTGGGTGATGAGGTTAGGTCAACAGTTCTATAAGATCATGCCTGGGAGGGGAATGCTTATTATATATGAGTGAACTTGAATAGCACTTCCTGGCCCTCTCTATATATACAGCGGGAAAAATAAGTATTGAACACATCAACATTTTTCTCATTCAACATATTTCTGATGGAGTCACTGACCTGAGATTTTCACCAGATATCAGTAACAACCCAAGTGATCCGTACATACAAAGAAATCAAAGCAACTGTGTTCACAAAACAAGTTAAATTTAATAAAGTGGAATGACACAGGAAATAAGTCTTAAACACATGAAGAAAAAGAGGTGCAAAAAGGTATAGAAAGCCAAGAAACCAGCTGAAATCCATCAGAATTTAAAAAGCCCACCCATCAGTGCAAATAAATTTCAGCTGGTTAAAGCACAAGTTATGCACCTGTGCCGACATGCAACTGTGACAGTGTCGACGCAGCAGCAACATGCATTCCTATTGCATCACCCAACATGCACCTCTACAGAGAAGGAGAGGTACACGTTGGCGATGCAGGCCGTAAGAGCTGTGATTGCTCTGCTTTGTCTCCTCCTTCACATTTCCTGGTTCTCACCACTGCTCTGCTCAGCCTGTTTATGGCGGCACAACTTCCAAGGTGAGTTGGTTAAACAGCGGTCAAAATTCAAAAGAATATTGAAGAAGTAAGCACGTACAGAGCATTTTGTGGCTCGTCATAACTCCAGTAATTACACAGATTGTTCACTTTGTTTCCTCCTTCACATTTCCTGGTTCTTGCTGCTGCTTTGGTCTGCCTGTTTACAGCAGCACAACTTCCAAAGTGAGTTGGTTAAGCAGCGGTCCACATTCAAAAAAATACTGATCTAGTAAGCACTTAAAAGAACATTTTGTGGCTTGTCATAACCCCAGTAATTAGACAGATTGTCAAAACGCCAGCGGCAATGATCATTGCAGACATCAGCTATGTAAAGGCAATGGCAGTTGCATGCACCATTTTCTCCGACTTCTCTTTTTCTCTGTGCAACAATCATAATTAAAAGTTGCTTTTTCTTAACATTTTTTATCTCCAACTCCATCACAATCTGCTCTGGTCCGTCGCCATTTCATAAACAAAAACACAGGACAAACACAAATCACTACACACATCGGCTGAAACCCGTTTTAGTAACAGAACAAAGCATTTCACCCAACACACAAGAAAAAAATTGCTGATCACTGCGTCTGGGACAGAAGTTGGTAATGGTGTTGACATGATGCAGGTGCATAAATCCAGCTTAAGTCCTGAATGATAGCCTTTTAAAAGGTCTGTGAATATCATATTGTCACACCACAAAGAACTCATGATAGGTAGAAACAAAGAGCTCTTTCTAGACCTTCACAACCTTATTGTTGCGAAACATGATGATGGCTTTGGTTACAGGCGCATTTCTAAACTGCTGAACGTTCCAGTGAGCACTGTTGGAGCCATCATTCGGAGGTGGAAAGAACATCATTTTACCATAAATCGGCCTCGCAAGATTTCTGATAGATGAGTCAAAAAAAATTATCAGAAGAGTTATCCAAGAGCCAAAGACCACTCGTGGAGAGCTCCAGAAAGACCAGGAGTGAGCAGGTACTGCTGTTTCAAAGAAAACAATAAGTAATGCATTCAACCCACATGGGTTGTATGCTCTCGCAAGACTCCATTGCTGAAGAAAAAGCATGTTGAAGCTCATTTCAAGTTTGCTGCACAGCATTTGGGCAAGCCAGTAAAATACTGTGAGAAAATAGTCTGGTCAGATGAGACCAAAATTGAACTTTTTGGATGCCACAAAACACAGCATGTTTGGAGGAGAAATGGCACTGAACATCAGCCCCAAAACACCATACCAACAGTGAAGTTTGGAGGTGGGAGCATCACGGTGTGGGGGTGTTTTTCAGCACATGGTACAGGCAGACTTCATATAATTGAAGGAAAGATGAATGGACAAATATATAGACATCCTTGATAAAAACCTGTTGCCATCTGCCAAGATGCTGAAGATAAAACGAGGGTGGATATTTCAGCAAGACGATGATCCCAAACACACAGGCAAGGAAACTCTCAACTAGCTCCAGAGAAGGAAAATAAAACTGCGAGAATGGCTCAGTCAGTCACCTGACCTGAATCAAATTGAAAATCTATGGAACGAACTGAAGATCAGGGTTCATAGAAGACACCAACGGAACCTTCAAGATTTGATGACAGTTTGTGTGGAAGAATGGGTGAAAATCACTCCTGAGCAACACCTACACCTAGTTTCTCCATACAGGAGGCATCTGGAAGCTATTATTACCAACAAAGGCTTTTCTACTAAATATTAAATGAATTTCATCAAGCGTGTTCAATACTTATTCCCTGTGTCATTCCACCTTATTAAATATAACTTGTTTTGTGAACACAGTTGCCTTGATTTCTCTGTATGTATGGATTACATACAGACGTCCCACTTGATGAAGACCCTGGAGAGACTGCTCCTTGCTCACCTCCGCCCCCTGGTGGAACCAGCGATGGATCCACTCCAGTTCGCCTACCAGCATGGCATTGGGGTGGAGGATGCGGTGATCTTCCTCCTTCACCGTTCTCTGTCCCACCTGGAGAAGCCCGGGAATATGGTGAGGATCATGTTCTTTGACTTCTCCAGTGCTTTCAACACCATCCAACCGATGATCCTGAAGGACAAGCTGCTGCGCGCAGGGGTGGACCAGCACCTGTCATCATGGATCCTGGACTACCTCACGAACCGGCCTCAGTTTGTGAGAACCCGGGACTGTGTGTCCGACACGATCATCAGTAGCACGGGGGCCCCCCAGGGAACGGTGCTGGCTCCCTTCCTGTTCACTCTTTATACTGCGGACTTCTCACACAACACAACACACTGCCATCTACAGAAGTTCTCTGATGACTCTGCGATCGTTGGCCTCATCTCCAATGGAGATGAAGCTGAGTACAGAGGGCTTATCCAGGACTTCGTGGACTGGTGCCATCGGAACTGCCTCCAGATCAACGCGAGGAAAACTAAGGAGCTGGTGGTGGACTGCCGCAGGCATGGGCAGCCCCTCACAGTACCAGTAAATATACAGGGAACAGACATCGAGATGGTGACATCCTATAAGTACCTGGGTATTCATCTGAACAATAAACTAGACTGGTCACACAATACTGATGCACTCTACAAGAAGGGACAGCGCAGGCTGTTCCTGCTGAGGAGACTCAGGTCTTTTGGTGTACAAGGGGCGCTGCTGAAGTCATTCTATGACACGGTGGTGGCATCAGCCATCACTTTTGGAGTGGTCTGCTGGGGCAGTGGCATTACTGCAGCCGATAGGAAGAGACTGAACAAACTGATTAAGAAAGCTAGCTCTGTCCTGGGGCAGCGCCTTGATCCGATGGAGGAGATAGGAGAGAGAAGGACGGTGGCTAAACTGTCATCTCTGCTGGAGTCCGAGTTCCACCCTATGCAGGACATACTGAATGCACTGAGGAGCTCATTTAGCAGCAGACTACATCATCCCAGGTGCACAACCGAGAGGTTTCGTAGGTCCTTCCTACCAACGGCTGTCAGACTGTACAACCTAAGCAGGGCTGCTCGCAGAGATAGCAAAAAGACGTAACAAACTAATAGTTTTTTGAATGCAAAAGATGCAATAGACTTACACAATGGTCCTCTCCGGCATACAACTAGGAACATACCGGTCGCTATGGAGGGTGAGAATATGTATGGGCACATAATCATACCATGTAGGATAACTAAGTAGACGGTTATGCTGTTTCATTCCATCTAGCAACAATGCTCTGCACTGTGTGTGTTTATATATTTGCATATTTATTCCATCTAGCTACAATGCTCCGTACTGTGGGTGTTTATATATTTATATATCTACATATTATTCCATCTAGCTACATTGCTCCGCACTGTGTGTGTTTATATACTTGCATATTTATTCCACCTAGCTGCAATGCTCCGTACTGTGGGTGTTTATATATTTACATATTTATTCCATCTAGCTACAATGCTCTGCACTGTGTGTTCATATATTCATATATTTATTCCATCCAGCTACAATGCTCTGCACTGTGTGTCTGTGTGTGTGTGTATATATATATATTTTATAGTAATACGTACATATGTTTATTAGCTGCTCTTGCTTGCTTGTTTTTTTTCTTGCCTTCTGATTGTTGCTCTGAGTGTTGCTATCCCTGTGCTGTTGCAATCCTGGAATTTCCCCGTTGTGGGACTAATAAAGGCTTATCTTATCTTATCTTATCTTATCTTATCTTACTTGGGTTGTTACTGATATCTGGTGAAAATCTCAGGTCAATGGCTCCATCAGAAATATGTTTAGTGAGAAAAATGTTGACGTGTTCAGGACTTATTTTCCCTGCTGTATATCTATATTGTAGCGAACTCAATATGAGCATCCTACTTGGCTTGCCAAGTGGGTTGACCCTATTGGCGACACAGGTAGAGTGTGGGACTCCGGAGCGGGAGGCGTGAGTTCAAATCTCCCGGTGGGACGTCGCCATGTCGAGCAGCACGTTACATTGGTGTCAGAAGTGGGATCTCCTGTCCAAAGCAGTAATGGGGCGCTGACATCGGGACAATGTCGAGAACCAGAGGGGAGTAGTGTAGCGAACTCAATATGAGCATCCTACTTGGCTTGCCAAGTGGGTTGACCCTATTGGCGACACAGGTAGAGTGTGGGACGCGGGAGGCGTGAGTTCAAATCTCCCGGTGGGACGTCGCCATGTCGAGCAGCACGTTACAATATATATACAGGGGATTCTGCAGTGTGAGTATATATGTACGTGACAAAAACTCTGTCCCCCTACTAAGGCTGGGCGATAAAACAATAATTATCATGAAATAACTTTTCTTCAATACAGACATAGAACATGGTCAATAGAACGTCGATAGCACTCGTTTGTTCCGTGTTTGCCAGACAACACGAAAAGCTAATGAAAATAAGAATACACTACACCAAACCAATCATGTGGCTGGAATACAGTTAGTCATGTTTGATTGACTCACACAACAGTATGCGTAAGAGCACAACACAAATTATTTTTCCTTTCTCGCGGTTAAGGACAAAAGCATATTGTGGGTTGCAAGCTAAGTGACGATCGAGTCCTACTGCAAACTTCAGAAGCGTCTGATTAAACAGCAACAAGTTCTGACAAAGCTAGTGCTAAGGAAGAGCTAGCTATGCTAACAGTTAACACCGTGATGTGGATCTGTGCTATCTGAACACCCACGGCTGGATTTCAAACATGGGTATGCATCTGGACAGTTTGTGACCCAGCAAGACTTAAACTGACTGATTGCCAGATACAGCCGTGGACAAAATTGTTGGTACCCCTCTGTTAATGAAAGATAAACCCACAATGGTCACAGAAATAACTTGAATGTGACAAAAGTGGTAATAAATAAAAATTCTATGAAAATTAACCAGTGAAAATCAGGCGATGCTTTTGAATTGTGGTTCAACAGAATTACTTTAAAAAACAAACTCATGAAACAGGCCTGGACAAAAATGATGGTACCCCTAGAAAAGATTGAAAATAATGTGACCATAGGGACATGTTCAACCAAGACTGTCCTCTAATTAACATCGCAGGTGTCTACAAACTTGTAATCAGTCAGTCGGCCTATTTAAAGGATGACAAGTAGTCACTGTGCTGTTTGGTGACATGGTGTTTACCACACTAAACATGGACCAGAGGAAGCAAAGGAGAGAGTTGTCTCAGGAGATTAGAAAGAAAATTATAGACAAGCATGTTAAAGGTAAAGGCTATAAGACCATCTCCAAGCAGCTTGATGTTCCTGTGACTACAGTTGCACATATTATTCAGAAATTTAAGATCCACGGGACTGTAGCCAACCTCCCTGGACGTGGCCGCAGGAGGAGACGGATAATACGAATGGTAACAAAAGAGCCCAGAACAACCTCTAAAAACATTCATGGTGAACTCCAAGGTCAAGGTACATCAGTGTCAGATCACACCATCCGTCGTTGTTTGAGCCAAAATGGACTTCATGGGAGACGACCAAGGAGGACACCACTGTTGAAAACAAATTAAAAAAAAAGCCAGATTGGAATTTGCCAAACTGCATGTTGACAAGCCACAAAGCTTCTGGGAGAATGTCCTATGGACAGACGAGACAAAACTGGAACTTTTTGGCAAGGCACATCAACTCTATGTTCACAGATGCAAAAATGAAGCATACCAAGAAAAGAACACTGTCCCTACTGTGAAACATGGAGGAGGTTCTGTTATGTTCTGGGGCTGCTTTGCTGCATCTGGCACAGGGTGTCTTGAATCTGTACAGGGTACAATGAAATCTCAAGACTATCAAGGTATTCTAGAGAGAAATGTGCTGCCCAGTGTCAGACAGCTTGGTCTCAGTCGCAGGTCATGGGTCTTGCAACAGGATAATGACCCAAAACACACAGCTAAAAACACCCAAGAATGGCTAAGCGTGAAAGATTGGACATTCTAAAGTGGCCTTCTATGAGCCCTGATCTAAATCCTATTGAACATCTGTGGAAAGAGCTGAAACATGCCGTCTGGAGAAGGCACCCTTCAAACCTGAGACAACTGGAGCAGTTTGCTCATGAGGAGTGGGCCAAAATACCTGCTGAGAAGTGCAGAAGTCTCATTGACAGTTACAGAAATCGTTTGATTGCAGTGATTGCCTCAAAAGGTTGTGCAACAACATATTAAGTTAAGGGTATTGTAGGGAGCTCGAAATGAAGAAGCGATGTGATTTTATAAATCAAGTTTTATGATCAGCTTCCAGTCCCTAACATGTCTCATCTCGATGCAGAAGCAGAATAAGAGAGGTCGAGCGCAGTCAGACCTTCATACTTATACCCACACTCAACAAAAGACATTGCATATCAAAGCTGACATCCTGCATTAACGTAATCCCTCTCCATTGTCCTCTCTCTCCTCCACCTGACCCTGGGTGGTCAGGAAGTTCGATCCGGTCTCCACCGCTGCGACTCCGTCTGCTCCTTGATCTTCGCCGGTGGTCGAGACCTCTTGTCCTGCTCTGAGACGTGAGGTCATTCTACATATGCAATCTCTAAACATTCCACTTTATGTCTATACATATGTAGGTATGGATATATGAATAATATAAGCCACAGCCCCCCCCCCCCCAAACGTCTAAGAAAAGGACAATCAAATTAAGTTTTACAGCTTAAGATAACCTCCATGACATATTATACTGTTATACATCTCGACAGGAAAAAGGAAAAATCTCTTCAGCAGTCATGTTAACCTTCCAGTTATGCAGCATGATTCTGTTAAAAAACCAGTGGTAACAACAACAGTATATTTAATGTCACAAGTCAGCTTTAAAACTGCAACGGCACAATCCGACAACATAGTTAACCACTCTTTGACAATTTTACATCAGTCTATGTGTCGTCTGGGTTTTAATCTTCTCCCGAATCTGCTGTAGGCCTGCTTGGGCGTCCTGGCGGGACCGTCCTGTAAGGGATCTGCAGCTTGGGGAGGAGAGTGGTTATTTGTTCCCTGCAGGGGGGCTGAGTCTTTTCTCTTAGGGGGTCTACCCTGCCGAGGCGCTCTCGCCACCCGTGCAGGCTCGTCGCTCAACAGGAAAGCAGGTTTAAGTCTGTCAATGCTGACTGTTTCTTTTCTGTCCCCTAAATCAAGCACAAAATGCTTATCACCAGGTTCCAGCACTCTGTATGGTCCATCGTATGGAGGGCGGAGGGTTGGTTTTAAAGCTTCGTGCCTAACAAAAACGAACTCGGCATTTTTCAAAGCTTGGGGGACAAAAACCCGCGGAAAAGAGTGATGTACGGGTCCGGGGAGCGTGTCCGGTCCCGTGCTGCTTAGGGGCCTCAGGGCTGGTAGGTGCCCGGGCTCTGGATGTTCTGGTAAGAACTCACCTGGGAGCCTGAGAGGTTGTGCGAAAACTAATTCTGCCGGGGAGGCGTCTAGATCCTCCTTAGGCACAGAACGCAACCCTAATAAAACCCAGGGAAGTTTATTCACCCAATCTGTATCCGTTAGTGAGGCCCTGAGGGCGGCCTTTAAAGACCTATGAAAACGCTTGCATAACCCATTAGCCTGAGGGTGATACGCGGTGGTGCAATGAATTGCCGCCCCTAAGCTGCTGGCCATAGCTGACCACAGCTCTGAGACAAATTGAGGCCCCCTATCGGACGTGATGTCCGATGGGACGCCGAAACGCGCCACCCAGTTTGTTAAAAAAACGCGAGCGACTTCCGCGGCTGTGGTTGACGCCAGCAGGACCGCCTCCGGCCAGCGCGTGGTACGGTCTACCATTGTTAACAGGTGTGTGAACCCTTGCGACGACGGCAGTGGGCCCACGAGGTCGACGTGTACGTGGTCAAACCTCCTGGCTGGAATTCGGAAAGGTTCTAGAGGCGCTTTTGTGTGTTTGTGTATTTTGGCGCGTTGGCAAGACATGCAAGTCCTTGCCCATTCCTTTACATTTTTACGCAGGCCCGGCCAAACAAACTTCTCTGCGACCATTTTAACCGAGGCGCGCACCCCTGGGTGCGCGAGGGAGTGAACCGAGTCAAAAATGCGGCGGCGCCACGCGGCTGGAACCACCGGGCGAGGCCGGCCGGTTGACACGTCGCAGATTAGGGGGGGCACGCCGTCACGCAAACCCCTTTCCTCCAGTCTTAACCCTGTTGGTCCAGACTGGAGTGCGCGCACGTCCGCGTCACTGCTTTGTTCCGCTGCCATGGCCGCGTAATCTATCCCTACGTGGATTGGGGCCGCGTACGCGTCCGCGTTGGCCATGAGTTCCGCGGCTGCGGTAGTATAATCTGCTTCCTCGCGCTCTGACGATGTCACAGCGCAGGAGAGGCAGTCTGCTACCACATTAAGCTTGCCTGCCACATGTCGAATATCTGTGGTGAACTCTGAAATTGCAGCTAGTTGTCTTTGTTGCCTGCCTGACCATGGTTCTGAAATTTTAGCCATTGCAAAAGTGAGTGGTTTGTGGTCTACAAAAGCCGTGAAACGCCGCCCTTCCAGCCAGAACTGGAAGTGGCGGATGGATAAATGAAGCACTAGCAGCTCCCTGTCAAAAGTGCTGTATTTGCGCTCGGTTTGGTTTAAAAATTTACTAAAAAATGCTAACGGTTGTCAGGTTCCGCCAACATGCTGTTCTATGACTGCCCCTATGGCTAGGTCTGAAGCGTCTGTGGTTAGCGCTATGCGGGCCGAGGGATCGGGGTGAACCAACAATGTGGCATTCGCTAGTGCACTTTTTACTTCCGTGAAAGCGCATTCCCGCTCCGGGGTCCATTCGACCGCGTTGGAGGGCTTTTGTTTTCTGAGCGCGGCATATAGGGGCAGCATGAGTTGAGCTGCGCGGGGGAGGAAACGGTTGTAAAAATTCACCATTCCTGAA
Source organism: Pholidichthys leucotaenia (assembly GCA_020510985.1). Taxonomy (NCBI): domain Eukaryota; kingdom Metazoa; phylum Chordata; class Actinopteri; order Cichliformes; family Pholidichthyidae; genus Pholidichthys; species Pholidichthys leucotaenia. The sequence goes on from CM035841.1 coordinate 149,924,657, forward strand.
AATTCTTGTAGTGATCTGACCGTATGTGGTCGTGGAAAATTTGCTACCGCGCGCACTTTGTCCGGCAATGGGACTGCCCCCTCTGGTGAAACTCTGTGTCCCAAAAAATCAATTTGTGACACGCCGAATCGGCATTTGGCTGGGTTGATTATTAACCCGTGCTCTTCTAGTCTCTGAAAAACTGTAGTGAGGTGTTGTTCGTGTTCTTCCTCTGACGAGCTGGCTACCAGAATATCGTCGAGGTAGATGAACACGAAGGGGAGGTCGCGTAATACCGCGTCCATCATGCGCTGAAAAGTTTGTGCAGCGCCTTTGAGGCCAAACGGCATTCGCAAAAATTCAAAAAGACCAAAAGGGGTTATTACAGCCATTTTGGGAACGTCCTCCGGTCGAACCAGGACTTGGTGGTAGCCGCGGACCAGGTCTATTTTAGAGAAAATGCGCGCACCCGCCAGATGTAGTGAAAAATCTTGGATGTGGGGGATTGGGTAGCGGTCATGCGCTGTCGCATTGTTTAATCTGCGGAAATCGCCACAAGGTCTCCAAGAACCGTCGGTTTTCGGGACCATATGTAGTGGTGATGCCCAAGGGCTTTTCGAGCGCCTAATAATGCCCAATTTTTCTAGGCTGGCAAACTCGTCACGTGCTATGGCGAGCTTGGTCGCGTCTAAGCGCCGAGCTTTAGCAAAAACAGGTGGGCCTGTTGTGGGGATGAAGTGTTCAACCCCGTGTTTCGCTACTGTCGCTGAAAATTTGGGAATTGTGAGTGCTGAAAATTGGGTGAGGAGTTGGTCAAACTTACCTCCTGCTGTGGTGACGCTGGCCTGCACAGGTGGTGGAGAAACTTGAGCTGAGCAGGGGATAGAAGAAAATGTGCATTAACCAAACGTCTATTTGCAAGATCAACTAACAACCCATGTGCACACAAGAAATCTGCGCCTAACAAGTTAAAACTCACCGCCGCTATAATAAATGTCCACCTATAGTTGCGGCCGTGAATGGACAGAGGTAGGTTCCTTTCACCGAAGGTGTCGATGATCGAGCCATTAGCTGCCATCACTCCGTTTCCACAGGGTCCCATTGCTCGGTCTGCATTGGACGGGGTGATGAAGCTCACCTGAGCTCCCGTGTCGATGAGGAACTGTCTCCCGGAGTGTCCGTCAGTCACATAGAGCAGCTTATTTGTCTCGCCAAGAGCCGTAGCTGCTAACGTTTTCCCGGCTTTGTCGTTTCCCGAGCTCTTGAAATTGCAGGGGGGCACGCATTTGTACGCCCTCTTGGCGAAACGTTGATGAAAATAGCAGAGGTCGTTCCGCTTGCTGCGCCTTGGTCGCGTCGCTGCCATGGTGGGTGGGCTCTGCTCTGTTGTCTGCGGATCTCTGCTGCTCTGGGCTTCCGCGCCGAGATCTGCAGATGCTGCTGTGGCCATCTGTTCGCCGCAGGAGTTGGTGAGCCGCTGCGCTTCTCGGGCCAGCGCGCGGAAGTCCCGCTGGGTGCTGCACCGCATGTTGGCCAGGGTCCCTCTCATGTGCGGCGGCAGAGTGCTGAGGAAGATATGTTGGAAGAGGAAGTTGTCATTGTCTGCCTCCCTCAGCTGCAGCATGTCCTCCATGAGGGCCATCGGTCTGTGTCCTCTGTGGCCGTAAATCGCCAGAATCTTCCCTGCCCTTTCCTCGGCTGAGGGGGCGAAGCTCTCGATGAGGGTCACCTTCAGTTCTTTGTACTTGTCGTGGTTGGGCGGTTGTTGTATCACGCTCCCCGCGCATCTTGATGTGGCGGCATCGAGTCTGGCGACGATGTTATTCCTGCCAGTGCAAACTGAGCCTCAGCTTGCTGGAACCACGAGCTTGGCTCGCTTTGCCAGAACTCTGGGAGTTTGACGGTGACGGCGCTTGTCTGGGCCGTCTCTGATGTGTCTGCCGGGCGAGAACGCCTTTCTTCCGCTCTCGCGGCGGGGCTGGGGACGGTGCTCGGTTGAGCCCTCTCTGACGATTCTGCTGTGGCGGAACGTCTTCCATCCGTTCCCCTGTCTGCATTGGCGACGGCGTCAGCCTGGGTCGCCTCTGATGAGCTTGAAGCGGGAGAACGTCTTTGGTCCATCCTCACGTCTGGTCACCAATGTAGGGAGCTCGAAATGAAGAAGCGATGTGATTTTATAAATCAAGTTTTATTATCAGCTTCCAGTCCCTAACATGTCTCATCTCGATGCAGAAGCAGAATAAGAGAGGTCGAGCGCAGTCAGACCTTCAAACTTATACCCACACTCAACAAAAGACATTGCATATCAAAGCTGACATCCTGCATTAACATAATCCCTTTCCATTGTCCTCTCTCTCCTCCACCTGACCCTGGGTGGTCAGGAAGTTCGATCCGGTCTCCACCGCTGCGACTCTGTCTGCTCCTTGATCTTCGCCGGTGGTCGAGACCTCTTGTCCTGTTCTGAGACGTGAGGTCATTCTACATATGCAATCTCTAAACATTCCACTTTATGTCTATACATATGTAGGTATGGATATATGAATAATATAAGCCACAGGTATCATCATTTTTGTCCAGGCCTGTTTCATGAGTTTGTTTTTTTTAAAATAATTCTGTTGAACCACAATTCAAAAGCATTGTGTGATTTTCATTGGTTAATTTTCATAGAATTTTTATTTATTACTGTGGAAAATGTGAAAATGACGAGGCAGAGTTTATCTCACGAGTCAGATTTATTCACATCTTCCAACATCATCAAAAACAGAAAGTGGAAGAAACCCAGACATTCGTCCTTTAAATACCTCAGGACTTCAAAGCACACAGTCACCCTGTATTTAATCCCAAGTAACAATGCATCTTCTTTCAGATCTTAACACCTCCACCCCCAGCCTCTGGCGGCCAGGAAAATCCCCCCAGGCCGTCTCTTTGCATACCAAAGCCTAAACTTTCACATCCCCCTGTTATCTCCAAAGAGACCGGGTCCTTTGTTCAATCTAAGATGTGAAGCCTAAAATGGTATACATATGAAGCATGAAGTGATGCACATATGTGCATATGTGTCCCACATGACCCCCCCCCCCCCAAACGTCTAAGATGGAACAATGGAATAACAGTCTGCATGTCATGATAAACCATTACACATCAGTCCACGTGCTGCTTGGGCCTCAGTCTCCTCCCGTATCTGCTGTAAGCGGGCTTTACCACTTCCGCGGCGCCATCCTGCTGGGGAGCTGCTGTCTGAGGGTGAGGACTGTTAATCAATCGCTGTGGGTGTTCTGGGGAATGTCCCCTAGGGGGTCTGCCGCGCCGAGGAGCCCTGGTCATAAGCATATCCTCGTCTGCCACCACAAAGGTGGGTTTGAGCCTGTTTATGCCAATCTTTTCTTTCCTGCCCCCCAAATCTAGCAAAAAATGCTTATCCCCTGTTTCCAGCACTCTAAATGGTCCATTATAAGATGGTCGCAACGGTGGACGATGGGCATCGTGTCTGACAAAAACAAACTCCGAGTTTTTTCAGGCCTTAGGCACAAAAACGCATGGAAAACTGTGGTGAACGGGGCCGGGCAGCGTGCCCGATTCCGTGCCACTCTGCAACCACTGGCCGGGGAGCATTCTGGCGCAGGATTATCTGGGAGAAATTCCCTGGGCAGCCGAAGTGGCTGTGCAAAAACTAGCTCAGCCGGGGAGGCTTCTAAATCCTCTTTAGGTGCAGAACGCAACCCCAATAAAACCCACGGTAGCCTGTCTACCCAATTTGCATCCGTAAGCGACGCTCTGAGAGCCGCTTTCAATGACCTATGAAAACGTTCCCATAACCCATTAGCCTGCGGATTGTACGCGGTTGTGCGGTAGATCGTTACCCCCAGGCTGCGGGCCATTGCTGACCAAAGCTCGGAAACAAATTGGGGACCTCTATCGGACGTAATGTCCGACGGGACTCCAAAGCGCGCTACCCATGCTGTTAAAAACGCGTGCGCCACCTCCTCGGCTGTGGTTGACGACAGTGGGACCACTTCCGGCCAGCGCGTGGTGCGGTCTACCATTGTCAGAAGGTGTGTGCACCCCTGTGACGGCGGGAGGGGGCCTATGAGGTCCACGTGAACATGATCGAACCTCTTAGCCGGGATGTGGAATGGCTCCAAGGGGGCTCTCGTGTGTCTTTGTACCTTGGCTCATTGACAAGCCATGCAGGCTGCCGCCCACTCTCTAACTTGTTTGCGCAGGCTCGGCCAAACAAATTTCTCTCCCACCATTTTGACCGACGCGCACACTCCCGGGTGCGCCAGAGAATGAATTGAGTCAAAAACGCGGCGGCGCCACGCGGCCGGTACCACAGGACGCGGTCGCCCAGTGGAGACATCAAAGATTGGGGGGGCATACCGTCTTGCAGCACCTTGTTCTCCAGCCTTAACCCTGTTGGTCCAGACTGGAGCGTGCGCACATCCGCGTCGCTACTCTGATCCGTGGCCATGGCTGCATAATCTATCCCTACGCGGACTGGGGCCGCCACGGCGTGCGAGAGACAGTCTGCCACTACATTCAGTTTACCTGCCACATGCTGAATATCGGTAGTAAACTCTGAGATTGCGGCCAGCTGCCTCTGCTGCCGGTCTGACCACGGTTCTGAAACCTTGGCCATTGCGAATGTCAGCGGCTTGTGGTCAACAAACGCGGTGAAACGGCGTCCCTCCAGCCAGAACTGGAAGTGGCAAATGGCCAAGTGGAGAGCTAACAACTCCCTGTCGATTGCGCTGTATTTTCGTTCACTATCGCGCAAAGTCCTGCTGAAAAAGGCGAGCGGCTGCCAAGCCCCGGCTACATGCTGCTCCACGACCGCCCCTATGGCCACATCTGACGCGTCAGTACTGAGCGCTATGCGGGCCGTTGGGTCTGGATGTGCTAACAACGCAGCGTTTGCCAGGGCTGTTTTGACCTCAGAGAATGCTCGCTCTCGCTCCAGAGATCATTCGATCTTATTTGTGGGTTTTTGTTTTTTTAGTGCGGCATACAATGGTTGCAACAATGGTTGCAACAATGGTATGCCGCACTAAACCATTGTTGCAACAATGGTTGCAACAATGGTTGCAACCGTTTCCTCCCCCTGGGCGGGGGAGGAAACGGTTATAAAAATTCACCATTCCCAAAAACTCCTGTAACACCTTGACTGTTTGTGGCTGGGGAAAATTTGTTACCGCGCGCATTTTGTCAGGCAGCGGAACCGCTCCTTCTGGGGAGACGCGATGCCCCAAAAAGTCAATCTGCGTCACCCCGAACTGACACTTCGCTGGGTTGATTATTAACCCGTGCTCTCCCAACCTCCGGAAAACTGCCGTGAGGTGGTTTTCGTGTTCCTCTTCGGACGCGCTGGCTGCTAAGATGTCGTCCAGGTAGACGAATACGAAGGGGAGATCGCGCAACACCGCGTCCATCATGCGTTGGAACGTCTGTGCGTTCCTCTTCGGACGCGCTGGCTACTAAGATGTCGTCCAGGTAGACGAATACGAATGGGAGATCGTGCAACACCGCGTCCATCATGCGTTGGAACGTCTGCGCAGGGCCCTTAAGCCCAAACGGCATTCGCAAAAACTCGAATAGGCCAAACGGAGTTATTACCGCTGTTTTGGGTATGTCCTCAGCGTGCACTGGGACTTGATGGTAACTGTGGACCAAGTCTATCTTAGAAAAAACGGGCGCCCCCGCCAAATGAACGGAAAAATCTTGGATATGCGGGATTGAGTAGCGGTCGTGCGCTGTGGCGTTGTTTAAACTGCGGAAATCTCCGCAAGGTCGCCACAAGCCATCAGCTTTCGGAACCATGTGAAGCGGGGAAGCCCATGGGCTGTTCGAATGCCTGATGATGCCCAACTTTTCCAGGTTGGCGAACTCCTCGCGCGCTATGGTCAGTTTAGCTGAATCCAAGTGCCGAGCTTTTGCAAAAACGGGCGGTCCGGTGGTAGTAATAAAATGTTCCACTCCGTGTTTAGCGACGGCTGCTGAAAACGTGGGAACCGTGAGTGCTGGGAACTGAGTGAGCAGTGTGTGGAACTTACCGCTTGCTGTTGCGACGCTGGCTTGTGCTGTGGGCGGGGTCACTCGGGCTGCACAGGGAATAGAATAAAAGGAAAGTGCATTAACCAGGCGCCTGTTAGCAAGATCAACCAACAAACCATGTGAGCACAGAAAATCAGCCCCCAACATATTGAAACTCACTGCAGCTATAACAAAAGTCCACTCAAATGTACGGCCGTGTAGGGACAGAAGCAGGTTCCTCTCACCAAAGGTCTTAATCTCTGAGCCGTTTGCTGCTGACGCCCCGTGACCTCCGGGGCCCGCCAGCCGGTCAGCAGAGGTAGGCGTGATGAAACTCACTTGGGAGCCTGTGTCCACGAGGAATTGCCTTCCCCGAACGCGCATCCGTCAAGTAGAGCAGCTTGTTCTCTTCACCGAGGGCCGCAGCTGCTACTGACCTCCGGTCTTGGCGTTTCCCGAGCGCTTGAACTGGCACGGTGGTATACATTTGCGTGCCTTCTCTGCAAAGCGGCGATGGTAGAAACAGAGGGTGTCTCCTCTGCGATCCTTGGCCCCCGCCGCCGCTGTCGTCGGTGGGTCTGCTACCGCCGTCTCTGGCCCCTCGCCATCTCCGGCCGTCGCGCCGAACTCCGTCGCTGCCGTGGTGTCCGCGTGCTGTTTGCTGGCATTGAGAATCCGGTGCGCCTCCTGGGCCAGCGCGCGGAAGTCCCGCTGGGCCAACAACGGCGAACTGGCCAGGGTCGCTCTCATGGCCGAAGGTAGGGTTCTCAGGAAATTGTGGGTGAAGATGAAGTCGTCGTTGTCTGAGCCCCTCAAGCTCAGCATGTTCTCCATCAGGTCAACGGGCGTGCCATCTCCCAAGTCGTTCAGAGCCAGGAGCCTCTCCGCTCTCTCCTGGACTGAGAGAGTGAAGCGCTGGATGAGCGCAGCCTTCAACCCGCCGTATATGTCGTCGGCCGGTGGCTGCTCCACAAGGCTCTGCACATGCCGAGCCGTGCGGTTGTCGAGCTTGGCAATCACATGGTAGAACTTCGTGTCATCTACCGTTATGCCCTGGAGGGCGAACTGTGCTTCGACCAAGTGGAACCAGGAGCACGGGTTGTCTCGCCAAAAGTCCGGTAGCTGGACGGTAGCGGCATACGCTTGGCTGGGAGCTCCTGACCCAGCTGGCTCAGGCGAATTTCTTTCACTCATGATATGTCTTAGGGTCACCAGTGTGGAAAATGTGAAAATGACGAGGCAGCGTTTATCTCACGAGTCAGGTTTATTCACATCTTCCAACATCAGCAAAAACAGAAAGAGGAAGAAACCCAGACATTCGTCCTTTAAATACCTCAGGACTTCAAAGCACACAGTCACATTGTATTTAATCCCAAGTAACAATGCATCTTCTTTCAGATCTTAACACCTCCACCCCCAGCCTCTGGCGGCCAGGAAAATCCCCCCAGGCCGTCTCTTTGCATACCAAAGCCTAAACTTTCACATCCCCCTGTTATCTCCAAAGAGACCGGGTCCTTTGTTCAATCTAAGATGTGAAGCCTAAAATGGTATACATATGAAGCATGAAGTGATGTACATATGTGCATATGTGTCCCACATTACCACTTTTGTCAGATTCAAGTTATTTCTGTGACCATTGTGGACGGCTGTATGTCATTAAGGACTGAAGACATTATATCAACAGCCACTTTCCTTCAGACAGCTGAGACTGTGATCCACTGAAGTTAAAATGCATTTACCTGCTACCTGGATAAAGATTATTCAGTAATAGATTTTGAAATCTGTGATATATAAGAAACGGCACAACGCACCATGCTGTGGTGGCACGTATGCAAGCATGATGTCATCACGCCACAGAGTATATTAGTCGGGTACCCAGGGCTAGCTGCTCTCTTGCTCTCCACCCTTTGGTACCACCTTCTAGTCACCTGCACTGAGTGCTCCCTCCTAGCTTGTTCCGGGTAGCATTCAATAAAAGTTAACCTCAACACGTGGACGTGTCCGCATCCATTATTTCCAAACACAACAATATCCAAAAGACATTTGAGGGACTGCCTGTATCATGTCTCTGTCACAGCAGACATTTGGACTATGGATAATGAACGTTTTCTTTGGATCACTGCACATCGGATTAATCCATAATCATAAAGGTAAGATAAACATGGACAGTTTTCTGTCCTACACACTGACACCGTGTTCAGTTACACCATCATAAAAAAACTGAAGTTCTGTCTGAAACAGTCTGCTTTCAGCCTGACATTAAAAATAATAAACCCATAAGGTAATCCATTAATTAAATTATCTTATGTGTGCAAGAGGATTTAAGTATGCATTTAAAAGTAATGTGAAAGTTACTTTCCAAGTAACTACTTATTTTAATCATGCAGTAATTGGTAAAGTAACTCAATTACCTTTGAAAAGAAGAAACTAGTAACTGTAATAAGTTAATTATTTTTTTAGTGACTTGCCCAGCACTGCTTAGGAGTAAAAAGGAACCTTTAAGCTTGACAGAAATAGTGATTTCATTTACACCGCAATGTATATTATTGATCAATATGAAAAAAATTTATTGTGACTGGATTTTTTTCATATGGCCCAGCCCTACCCCCTACTAACTCAGAAACAACTTGACTACAGGTTCTCATTTTTTTGCATGCTGATGCCACAATAGCTGAAGAGTGCCTTGACATGGTTTCACGGACCGCTTGACCATAAAAGAGGTCAAAGGTGACCTTTTTTAACCGACCATTACCAGTTGAGGTGCACACCAGGGAGGAATCAAATACACCTGACATGGTTGGTGGAGTTTAGGATCCGCGGATCTCTCTCTACAATACAGGCATTGTGGACTGACAGACAGATGGAGATACGGGTTACCGCTGGGTGCTGGGACACCAAAACTATATTTACATTTAACTATATTAACAATTATTTACTATAATTTGCCCATATAACCCTCGTCAAGGTGTATGCCAGGAGAAGAATCAAGCACACCCTGGATCCTCTTCCCATCCCCTGCGGCTCTCTTCCTGTACACTCGCCGGTGGAGTGTTGCTGGAAGAGGAAACAGAGACGGATTACACTGCTCTCTTTCCCTCCATATACTCGCGGTGGAGTATCGTCAGACGGGGAAATGGATGTCTACGGTGCTGGTGCACATCCCAACCAGAAAGCAACCCGTGGACTGCAGGTAAAGTTGGTTTATGCTTCTCTGTGGAGATTAATACTCTATATATTCAGAGGAGCATATTGTACAAATAGGCTGTACAAATTGTTTTTCCAACACAGCTGTGGAAGGAGTATTTTATTGCTGTTTAGGTTATTTTCCCTTTGCTTTGGCCTTCTGTTATTATGATGAGTTTTACTATAGTTTCCCAGCTTTCGTTTTTTTTTTTTTACTTTGACATTTCCATAACGTTGGTGTCCAAAACTCATGTTTACATGTACATACATGTTTATTCATGTACATATAAACATGGTCATTGACCATGTTTACATGTACATGTAATAAACCGGTGATGATTGGATTTCTGGAGTTATCTGATTATCCAAGTGGCCATGTAAACAGAATAAGCCGATAAAGGCACTGTAACTGGGGTCATTAACTCAAGTGGTTTACCATCCAATAATCCATTTATTCAGTGCCCGTAAACACAACAAAACTGATTATTGCCATTACCAGTTTATTCCCATTAATCAGTTTATTGTGACCATACAACTGGGGTCGTCCAAAAACACATGATGGATACAATCTGGCACAGTCCCTGGCCCTCATCATTTCATACCATGAATACAGTCAGCGCCCCACCTCCCACATACCTGCAGGCTGTCGCTCCACCTGTTTCCCTATCTTTCCAATAGGGAACCACAGCATACAATAGAAATAATAAACCATTCAAAAAATAACTAAACAGTCTATTCTAATGCACAACCTACCCCAATCAGCCTTCCCATTAAAGCATAATACTCCCTTTACAGGGAAATAAATCTTAGATTGTGGCAACCTGGGGAGAGCATAATTGTGTACCACCTTAGACAGGAACAAAGGACGAGGAGATAACCTTTTGTGTGTGAGAAGTTTCTAGGTGCCCTAATAAGATAACAGGGAAGTGTCAAGGATGAATGGGTTGATTGCAGTCGGACGGGGAGATTATCTTTTGTGTGTGAGAAGAGTCTAGAAGGATGTCATGTTATTTAAGGGAAGAATTCCTGCTTGAATGTCATTCTGTCTATGCTCCTTGTGTGAGTTGTGTAATAAATCGCCTGAACCAAATCCGCCTCATCATTTACACGCTCCACACTGGTGACCTAAGACAAACCATGGAACACGACGGAAGATCCCCAGAGCCAACATCGACGGGAACCCCCAGCTTCGCGTGCGCTGTCGCGATCAAACTACCTGATTTTTGGCAGCACAACCCGCGCTCCTGGTTCCACCTAGTCGAGGAGCAGTTCGCCCTCTGGGGGATATCGGTGGATGATACAAAATTCCACTATGTGGTCGCAGCACTCGACGCCCGCACGGCTCAGCACATCGAGAGCCTGCTCGATCAGCCACCAGCCGACGGCAAGTATGACGCGCTGAAGGCTGCCCTCATCCAGCACTACACACTCTCGGATGGGGAAATAGCAGAGAGACTCCTGACGCGGACCGAGTTAGGAGACGGTTCGGCCATGGATATGATGGAGAAGATGCTGAGGTTAAAGGGCACAGACGACGACCACTTCATCTTTACCCACATTTTCCTCCGGAACCTTCCGACAGCGGCGAGAGTGGCCCTGGCCAATTCGCCGTTGCTGGCCAAGCAGGACTATCGTGCGCTAGCCCGGGAAGCAGACCGGATCATTGTCGCAACCAAGTCTTTCACGACCATTGCAGCAGCGACGGAGAGCGGCGCGTCGACCGGAGGAGGTGAGGAGCCACCGGCCGCAGCAGCAGAACCACCGACGGCAGCAGCAGCGGGGGCCAAGGAACGTGGAGGAGACACGCTCTGCTTCTACCACTGGCGCTTCGCAGAGAGGGCACGCAAATGTATACCACCGTGCCAATTCAAGCGCTCGGGAAACGCCAAGACCGGGGGTCGGTAGCAGCCGCGACCCTCTGGGAGGAGAACAAGCTGCTCTATTTGACGGACGTACGCTCGGGGAGGCAGTTCCTCGTGGACACCGGCGCACAGAAGAGTTTCATCCGGCCGACCTACGCTGACTGGCTGGCAGGATGCAGCGGCCCCGAGATGGCAGCAGCAAACGGCTCAGAGATTAAGACCTTTGGTGAGAGGACTCTACTCTTGTCTCTACACGGTTGTACATTTGAGTGGACTTTTGTGGTAGCAGCATTGAATTACCATATTGTGGGGGCTGATTTTCTGTGTGCACATAGTTTGTTGGTAGATGTCGCTAACAGGTGCCTGGTTAATGCACTGTCCTTTGACTCTCTCCCCTGCACAGCTCGAGTGACCCGGCCAACAGCACAAGCCAACGTCACAGCAGCATGCGGTAAGTTCCACACACTGCTCGCTCAGTTCCCAGCACTCACAGTCCCGACGTTTTCAGCAGCTATCGCTAAACATGGGGTGGAGCATTTTATCACCACTGCCCGTTTTTGCAAGACCTCAGCGCTTGGACGCAGCTAAACTGGCCATAGCGCGCGAGGAGTTCGCTAACCTAGAGAGGTTAGGCATCATCAGGCGCTCAAACAGCCCATGGGCTTCCCCGCTGCACATGGTCCCTAAAGCTGAAGGTTCGTGGCGACCTTGCGGCGATTTCCGGAGGTTAAACAACGCTACAGCGCACGACTGCTACCCAATTCCTCACATTCAGGATTTTTCCGTTCACCTTGCAGGAGCGCGCATTTTTTCTAAGATAGATTTGGTCCGTGGTTACCACCAAGTCCCAGTGCACGCTGAGGACATACCCAAAACAGCGGTAATAACTTCGTTCGGTTTATTCGAGTTTTTGCGCATGCCGTTTGGGCTTAAAGGGGCGGCACAGACGTTCCAACGCATAATGGATGCAGTGCTGCGCGATCTCCCTTTCGTGTTCGTCTACCTGGACGATATCTTAGTAGCCAGCGCGTCCGAAGGTGAACACGAAACTCACCTCACGACAGTTTTCCGGAGGTTGGAAGAGCACGGTTTAATAATCAACCCAGCGAAATGACAGTTCGGGGTGACGGGGATTGATTTTTTGGGGCACCGCGTCTCTCCCGAAGGAGCGATTCCACTGCCTGACAAAGTGCGCGCAGTGGCAGATTTTCCTCGACCGCAAACGGTCAGGGCGCTACAAGAATTTTTGGGAATGGTGAATTTTTATAACCGTTTCCTTCCCCGCGCAGCGCAGCTCATGCAACCATTGTACGCTGCGCTCAAAAAACAGAAACCCGCGAATAGGGTCGAATGGACCCCGGAACGAGAGCAGGTTTTCTTGGAAGTCAAAGCAGCCCTGGCAAACGCCGCATTGTTGGCACATCCAGACCCAACGGCCCGCATAGCGCTCACCACTGACGCCTCAGATGTGGCCATAGGGGCTGTCGTGGAGCAGCATGTCGCCGGGGCTTGGCAGCCGCTCGCCTTTTTCAGCAGGACTTTGCGCGACAGTGAACGTAAATACAACGCGTTCGACAGAGAGTTGCTGGCTCTCCACCTGGCCATTCACCATTTCCAGTTCTGGTTGGAAGGGCGCAATTTTACCGCGTTCGTGGACCATAAGCCACTAACATTCGCGATGACCAAAGTTTCAGAACCGCGGTCGGGCCGGCAGCAGAGGCAGCTGGCCGCGATCTCAGAGTTTACTACCGATATTCAGCATGTGTCGGGCAAACTGAATGTAGTGGCAGACTGACTCTCGCGCGCCGTCGTGGCCCCGGTCTGTGTAGGGATAGATTACGCAGCCATGGCCATGGAGCAGGTTAGTGACGCGGACGTGCGCGCACTCCAGTCTGGACCAACAGGGTTAAGACTGGAGAGCAGGGTACTGCATAACGACATGCCCCCCTTAATCTGCGATGTCGTCACGGGTCGCCCACGGCCTGTGGTTCCGGCCACGTGGCGCCGCCGCGTGTTTGAGTCTGTTCACTCTTTGGCACACCCAGGAGTGCGCGCGTCGGTCAAAATGGTAGGAGAGAAATATGTGTGGCCGGGCCTTCGCAAACAAGTGAAAGAGTGGGCGGCAGCCTGCGTGGCGTGCCAACGAGCCAAAGTTCATGGACACATGAAGGCTCCTTTGGAGCCGTTTCGCATTCCGGCTAAGAGGTTCAACCATGTCCACGTGGACCTCGTAGGCCCCCTTCCGCCATCACAAGGGTACACGCATCTCCTGACAATGGTGGACCGCACCACGCGCTGGCCAGAAGTGGTTCCGCTGGCTGCAACCACGGCCGAGGAGGTGGCGCGCGCATTTTTAACAGCATGGGTGGCGCGTTTTGGAGTCCCGTCAGACATTACGTCCGACAGAGGCTCTCAATTTGTATCCGAACTTTGGTCAACCATGGCCCGCAGCCTAGGTGTCTCAATTCACTGCACAACCGCGTACAACCCACAGGCTAATGGGTTATGCGAACGTTTTCATAGGTCATTGAAAGCGGCGCTTAGGGCTTCACTGATGGACGCAAATTGGGTGGACAAACTACCATGGGTTTTATTGGGGTTACGTTCTGTGCCTAAAGAGGATCTGGAAGCTTCCCCAGCAGAGCTCGTTTTTGCACAACCACTCCGGCTGCCCGGGGAGTTTCTGCCAGATAATCCCGCGCCGGGCAGCTCCCCGTCTCAGCTGCTGCAGCGTCGCATAGACGCAAGCACGCTGCCGGGCCCTGCCTACCACAGTTTTCCGCGTGTTTTTGTGCCTAAAGCTTTGAAAAACGCAGAGTTCGTGTTTGTCAGACACGACGCCCACCGCCCTCCACTGCGCCCACCTTATGATGGACCGTTCAGAGTGCTGGAAACAGGGGATAAGCATTTTTTGCTAGACTTGGGGGGTAGGAGGGAAAAGACTGGCATAGACAGACTCAAACCCGCTTTTGTTGTGGCGGACGAGCAAGTGCTGTTGGCGAGGGCCCCTCGGCGTGGAAGACCCCCACGGGGAGCTCCCCGGAGAAGTGATTCCCCAGAGCACCCACACGGACAGACAAAAAGTTCTCCCCCCCAAACATCGACCCCCCGGCATGACAGTGCCACGAAGGCAGTGAATCCTGGCTACAGCAGATACGGGAGAAGACTGAAGCCCAAGCAACATGTGGACTGATGTTAATGGTTCTATCACAGCATGTGGACTGTTACCCTTTTGTCCTATCTAAGTTGCTGGGGGGGGGGTGGCAACCTGGGGAGAGCATAATTGTGTACCACCTTAGACAGGAACAAAGGACGAGAAGATAACCTTTTGTGTGTGAGAAATTTCTAGGTGCCCTAATAAGATAACAGGGAAGTGTCAAGGATGAGTGGGTTGATTGCAGTCGGACGGGGAGATTATCTTTTGTGTGTGAGAAGAGTCTAGAAGGATGTCATGTTATTTAAGGGAAGAGTTCCTGCTTGAATGTCATTCTGTCTATGCTCCTTATGTGAGTTGTGTAATAAATCGCCTGAACCAAATCCGCCTCATCATTTACACGCTCCACAAGATGTCTGAAATGGTCATTGCTGCAGCAAATTTATATATCATCACCTTGCTGTTGCTATTACTTTATAATTATGGTTGATCACTACATAAATGCATTGTGTCAATGGTGTATATATGTCACCAAAACTTGCTTTCTATTTGCTATTGTAGTTTCATTACAACTAAACTATGCATGCCACATTCAACGGATATTGTTGCTCGTCCACTGATAAATTAAGAACAAGAGAATATATATTGCTCGACAGAAACTCTGCACATAATTTAATTAGCTTTTTGTCGGAGTCTCTTTGGAGTCTCCGTTAGTGGCATAAGCTATCAAGCTACTGGTTACCATGCAAAGTACAGAAAACGTTGCAAACATCCTAAACAATGTAGTGTTCACCTCTACATCTGTCAAACAAGCAAAATCTTCTTTCCTCCCCCTGGCCAAACTCTGTTTACAAAGTAAATTGTCAGAAAAACCTTTAGCTGCCATTTTAAGACAAGTATATCCGGCTGAGCCCTATAATAATAAAAACACATAAAGAAACCAGTCCATTCTGGTAACTGTAACATTATAGTGTGGCGGCATGGAATAATAAGGGAGCGAACTGAGAGTTTTTGAGGGAGTTTATTAATCATACCGCCATCACAGGGAATTTCTGCCATTCCTGGGAATTTCTGCCAGATAATCCCGCCCCGGACAGCTGCCCGTCTCAGCTTTTGCAGTGTAGCGCAAACACAGGCACGCTGCCGGGCCCGGCCCACCACTGTTTTCCACGTGTTTTCGTGCCTAAAACTTTGAAGAACGCGCAGTTCGTGTTCGTCAGACACAACGCCCACCGCCCTCCATTGCGCCCACCCTATGATGGACCATTCAGAATGCTGGAAACAGGGGATAAGTATTTTGTGCTAGACTTGGGGGGTAGACGGGAGAAAATTGGCATAGACAGACTCAAACCCGCCTTTGTAGTGTCGAATGAGCAAATGCTGTTGGCGAGGGCCCCTTGGCGTGGAAGACCCCCACGGAGAGCTCCCCAGGGAAACAATTCATTAGAGCAGCCACACGGACAGAGCGAAACCCCCCCCCCCCCCCCACCATGGCTCACCCGCAGTCGGACACACTCCCAGCAGCCCCCCACCGGCACAGCAGCGCCACGGAGACAGTAAACCCCAGTTACAGCAGATATGGGAGGAGACTGAAGCCGAAACAGCATGTGGACTGATATTCTATTGTTCTATCTAAGATGCTGGGGTGGTGGTGGTATGGAAGTCAGGTTATTTCGCACCTCAGACAGAGACAATGAATACACACGGGAGACCAATGCTCAAGAGGGTAAGAGGGGGTTGAACAAAGTGTAGTGTAAATATCATGCTGTGTATGAGGAAGTGCCTTGAAGCTTGTGAAGGTGACTTGGGATATAGAGAGGAGTGCTTGCTGTAACCAGTCAGTCTGTTCTGTGCTTGTGAGATGTGAGTGTGTAATAAATCGTCTGACATGAAGCTGCCTCTTCATTTACACACTCCACAATATCACCGATCTCATGAACGTGCCCATTTGTATCAACAAATGACGATTTCAATGCATTTCTATGGCAATGTTAGCTAAATTTAAACAAAGAAAATGCCGAAATGGTGCGCAACTGGTTCATGTAGCCATCATCATTTTATGATGGCTGATGGTGATAGCAATCAGAAATACAAGTTTTTAGATTCACATCAGCCAGCAGAGATTTACGAAGGAGGATTTTGTGGGATGCCTTTTCATACAAGTTGGCTGAGGGATAATATGACCCATGTCTCCATCTGTTCTGACCACTTTATAATTTGTTTACCAAACTATGACTCATATTTATAATTAAAAGTAACTTGCCAAACGTGAAGTTAATGCGAAAACACCTGAATTTGCATCCGAGGGAGTTAATAGCTAGAATGTGGGGAACGTGAAATGAAGAAGCAGAGTGATTTTATAAATCAGATTTAATATCGGCGTCTCATCCCCAGCATGTCTCATCCAAAGGCAGAAGCAGAAAGAGGCTGATCGCAGTCAGACCCCCATACTTATGCATCACACAACAAAAGCCACATCATTATGCATTACACCACAAAAGCCGACTTCACACGTCCTTGTCATATCCTTCAGATGTCCTCCCGTTCCTTCGCCTGACCCCCGGGGGTCAGGAAGTCCTTTCAGGTCTGCACCGCCGCTCCTCCATCTCCTCGTTGCTCTCTGTAGGCGGTGGAGACACATTGTCCTCTTCTGAGACGTGAGGTCATTCCACACATGTAATTACAACACATCCCCCTGTGTCTATCATATGCAGGAATGGATACATGAACTACAGCCCCCCCCCAAATGCCTAAGAAAAGGACAATATATGTAGGCTCGCAGACTATGATGACATCATCGGCATAACTATACAAGTTGATCACGTTAAAAAACACAGTGATAACAATAACAGTACAGTCTATGCCCCCTGTCCGCCTTAAAACTGTTATGATAACCCCGACAGCATATCTTAAAGCACATTATCATGTTCACATCAGTCTGTGTGTCGTCTGGGTTTCAACAGTCTTCCGAATCTGCTGTACGCCTGCTTCGGTGTCTCAGCGGCGCTGTCTTGTAAGGGATCTGCAGCTTGAGGGAAAAAGTGGTTATTTGATCCCTGCGGGGGGTTTGGGACGTGTCCCTTGGGAGGTCTACCACGTCGAGGTGCCCTCGCCACCCGTGCAGGTTCGCCGCTCAACATGAAGGCAGGTTTGAGTCTGTCAATGCTGACTGTCTCTTTTCTGTCCCCCAAATCCAGCACAAAATGCTTATCACCAGGTTCCAGCACTCTAAATGGGCCATCATATGGTGGGCGGAGGGTTGGCTTTAAAGCGTCGTGCCTAACAAAAACGAACTCGGCATTTTTTAAAGCCTGGGGAACAAAAACCCGCGGAAAAGTGTGATGAACCGGGCCCGGGAGCATGTCTGCTCCCGTGCTGCTTAGTGGTCTCAGAGCTGAGAGGCGCCCCTGCTCTGGATGTTCTGGTAAGAATTCACCGGGGAGCCTGAGAGGTTGTGCAAACACTAGCTCTGCTGGGGAGGCGTCTAGATCCTTCTTGGGCGCAGAACGCAACCCCAATAAAACCCATGGTAGTTTGTTAACCCAATTTGCATCCGTTAGTGACGCTCTGAGGGCAGCCTTCAAAGACCTATGAAAACGCTCGCATAAACCGTTAGCCTGTGGGTGATATGCGGTAGTGCGATGGGTTGTCGCCCCTAAGCTGCTGGCCATCGCAGACCAGAGCTCTGAGACAAACTGGGGACCCCTATCGGACGTGATGTCCGACGGGACCCCGAAACGCGCCACCCAGGTCGTTAAAAAAACGCGAACCACTTCTGCGGCCGTAGTTGACGTCAGCGGGACGGCTTCTGGCCAACGTGTGGTTCGATCCACCATTGTTAAAAGATGTGTGAACCCCTGTGATGACGGTAGGGGGCCCACGAGGTCGACGTGCACATGGTCAAACCTCCTGGCCGGAATTGGGAACGGTTCTAAAGGAGCTTTCGTGTGTTTGTGAATTTTGGCGCGTTGGCAAGACATGCATGTTCTTGCCCACTCCTTTACGTGCTTGCGCAGGCCTGGCCAAACAAACTTCTCCGCCACCATTTTCACCGAAGCGCGCACTCCCGGGTGCGCCAGGGAGTGAATCGAGTCAAAAACGCGGCGGCGCCACGCGGCGGGGACTACCGGGTGAGGTCGCCCGGTTGACACGTCGCAGATTAAGGGGGGCACACCATCACGCAAACCCCTGCTCTCCAGCCTTAACCCTGTTGGTCCAGACTGGAGCGCGCGCACGTCCGCGTCACTGCCTTGTTCCGCTGCTATGGCTGCGTAATCTATCCCTACGTGGACTGGGGCCGCGTACGCTTCTGCGTTGGGCTTGCGCCCTGCGGCTGTGGTAGTATGATCTGTCTCCGCGTGCCCTGACGATGTCACGGCGCGGGAGAGGTAATCTGCCACCACGCTGAGTTTGCCCGCTACGTGCCGAATGTCTGTGGTAAATTCCGAAATGGCAGCCAGCTGCCTTTGTTGCCGGCCCGACCAAGGCTCTGAGATTTTAGACATCGCAAAAGTGAGCGGTTTATGGTCGACAAAAGCCGTGAAACGCCGACCTTCCAGCCAAAACTGGAAATGGCGGATGGCTAAATGAAGCGCTAACAGCTCTCTGTCAAATGTGCTGTATTTGCGCTCGGTTTCGTTTAGGGATTTGCTAAAAAAAGCTAGCGGTTGCCAAACCCCGTTAACGTGCTGCTCCACGACCGCCCCTATGGCCAAATCTGATGCGTCCGTGGTAAGCGCAATGCGGGCCGAGGGGTCGGGGTGGGCCAAAAGCGTGGCGTCAGCCAGGGCTCTTTTTACTTCCGCGAACGCGTGTTCCCACTCCGGGGACCACACGACCGTGCTGGAGGGCTTTTGCTTTCTAAGCGTGGCGTATAACGGCTGCATGAGCTGAGCTGCGCGGGGTAGGAAACGGTTGTAAAAATTTACCATTCCCAAAAATTCTTGCAGCGATCTGACCATTTGTGGTCGGGGAAAATTTGCCACTGCGCGCACTTTATCGGGCAATGGGACTGCCCCTTCTGGGGAAACGCGGTGTCCCAAAAAATCAATCTGTGCCACACCAAATCGGCACTTGGTTGGGTTAATTATTAACCCGTGTTCTTCCAGCCTCTGAAAAACTGTAGTGAGGTGATTTTCGTGTTCCTCCTCGGTCGTGCTGGCGACTAAAATATCGTCGAGGTAGATAAACATGAAAGGAAGATCGCGTAACACAGCGTCCATCATACTGGAATGTTTGCGCCGCGCCTTTCAGGCCAAAAGGCATGCGCAGAAACTCGAAAAGACCAAAAGGGGTTATTACAGCTGTTTTAGGGACGTCCTCAGGTCGGACTGGGACTTGGTGGTAGCCGCAGACCAGGTCTATTTTAGAAAAAATACGCGCACCCGCCAGATGTAGTGAAAAATCTTGGATGTGTGGGATTGGGTAGTGGTCATGAGCTGTGGCATTGTTTAATCTGCGATAATCGCCGCAAGGTCTCCAGGAGCCGTCAGCTTTCGGGACCATATGCAGTGGCGAAGCCCGAGGGCTTTTCGAGCGCTGAATAATGCCCAGTTTTTCCAGGCTGGCGAACTCGTCGCGTGCTATGGCAAGCTTGGTCGCGTCTAAGCGCCGAGCTTTAGCGAACACCGGGGGGCCCGTTGTGGGAATGAAGTGCTCCACCCGGTGTTTCGCTACTGTTGCCGAAAATTTGGGAACTGTGAGTGCTGGAAATTGGGTGAGGAGTTTGTCAAACTTACCTCCTGCTGTGGCGACGTTGGCCTGCATGGGTGGTGGGGACACTCGAGCTGAACAGGGGGTAGAAGAGAAAGACAATGCATTGATTAAGCGTCTGTTTGCAAGATCAACCAACAACCCATGTGAACATAAGAAATCAGCCCCTAACATGTTGAAACTCACCACCGCTATGATAAAGGTCCACTCATAAGTGCGGCCGTGTAAGGAGAGAGACAAGGTCCTTTCACCATAAGTGCTGATGATTGAGCCGTTCGCTGCCATTGCCCCATTGCCGCGGGGTCCAGCCACCCGGTCAGCGTAGGATGGGGTGATGAAACGCCTTTGAGCTCCGGTGTCTATGAGGAATTGTCGCCCGGAGCCTTCATCGGTTATGTAGAGCAGCTTGTTGGTCTCGCCGAGAGCCGTAGCTGCTAACGGTTCCCGGCTTTGGAGTTTCCCGAGCTCTTGAAACTGCAAGGTGGCACACACTTGTATGCCCTCTCAGCGAATCGCCGGTGGTAGTAGCAGAGGTCGTCCCGTCTGTTGCGTCGCGGCCGCGTCGCTGCCATGGTGGGTAGAGTTTGTTCTGATGCCTCTGGCTCCCTGATGTCCTGGGCTTCTGCACCAAGGTCTGCCGCTGCTGCTGTGGCCATCTGCTCGCCGCAGGAGTTGAGGAGTCGCTGTGCTTCTCGGGCCAGCGCGCGGAAGTCCTGCTGGGTCTTGCAACTCATGCTGGCCAGAGTCCCTCTCATGTGCGTCGGGAGAATGCTGAGGAAGATATGCTGAAAGAGGAAGTTGTCATTGTCTGTCTCTCTCAGCTGAAGCATGTCTTCCATCAGGGTCAACGGTCTGCGCCCACCGTGGCCATATATCGCCAGTAGTCTCTTGGCCCTTTCCTCGGCCGAGGGAACGAAGCTCTCGATGAGAGTAGCCTTCAGCTCCTCGTATTTGTCGCTGGCGGACGGCTGCTGTATCACGCTCCGCGCGCATTGTGCTGTGGCGGCGTCGAGCCTGGTGACGACGTGGTAGAACTTGGTTTCGTCCGTCGTCACCCCTGCCAGCGCAAACTGTGCCTCAGCCTGCTTGAACCACGAGTTCGGGTCGTTCTGCCAGAATTCTGGGAGCTTAATGGCGACGGCGCTTGCTTGGGCCGCCCCGGACGAGTCTCCCACGGGAGAACGCCTTTGGTCCATTCTCACGTCTGGTCACCAATGTGGGGAACGTGAAATGAAGAAGCAGAGTGATTTTATAAATCAGATTTAATGTCGGCTTCTCATCCCCAACATGTCTCATCCAAAGGCAGAAGCAGAAAGAGGCTGATCGCAGTCAGACCCCCATACTTATGCATCACACAACAAAAGCCACATCATTATGCATTACACCACAAAAGCCGACTTCATACGTCCTTGTCATATCCTTCAGATGTCCTCCCGTTCCTTCGCCTGACCCCCGGGGGTCAGGAAGTCCTTTCAGGTCTGCACCGCCGCTCCTCCATCTCCTCGTTGCTCTCTGTAGGCGGTGGAGACACATTGTCCTCTTCTGAGACGTGAGGTCATTCCACACATGTAACTACAACACATCCCCCTGTGTCTATCATATGCAGGAATCGATACATGAACCACATAGAATAGCATTAGCATAGAAATGTGTCGGCTCAGTAGGAATATTCATTCCAATTTGAGCCGCTAATCAGCCTCAGAGTAAACGTATCAACACTGCAATTAAACTAGTTTAAAAATAATACTGACACTCACATGCTGACAAATGGACCGAAACTCTAGAGCTGAAACGAAGTGTCGGGATTAACGAGGGCTAACGAGTGTAAACAAATGGCGTCTCCCATATGGGAGACGGGAGGTTGTTTTTCCTGTGAGCTCCGGTGGATAAATTTTGCAAACCTAAACATGATGGCCTTTTGGGGATTTCCTCCGCAGGTATAATTTATTTTCTATTATTAAAATGTTCTGCCAAAGCACAGTGAAGCTGGCGCATCTATTCTTAGTTACAAATATCAATAAATGTTGTTTCTGGCCACTCTGTTGGATCATTCTTCCACATACTGGCTGGTAGACGGTAGGAACATTTTTTGAGATCACAGATTTAAAGTTTTTGATCATATCTGATCCGATCTTGCAGTGAAAGCTCGTCATAATATTGATATGCCGTATTGTTTCAATGGTAAACTGCCGGTTTTCCCACCTCCCCGCTCTCCTCGTTTGCGCATTCATGTACAAGTACCTTGATGCATAGACAGCCCTATTAACCTCAGAATGTGCATTTTTCCTTTTTTTCCCTTCTCCTTTTTCTAATTGACGGAAATCTGTCACAGTGGTGGAGAACTTTAATCCCTGCTTCACCCTCCCAAAATAAATCTTAAAATCAAATGTCTGAACTTTTTAATCAGATAAAACTGGTTGGGTAGCCTCTTGAAAAGGGAAAGTAAATGCAAAGGGATCCAATCCTTCAGTCCATGAGACTGCAAGTCAGATTCAAAGAAACTTGTTCCTCAACCATCCGTCATTCACCCTGATTCTGTGCCAGCAGCCGACGGTTACGGCGAGGCCACACCTCCCACTGAAGGAACTGAAGAAACCCCAAGTAGGTTTCCCAGGATACAAAGCTCCTTTAATCAATACTACTTGCAGCAGCATGTTTGTTTGAATGATGGAATATTGTGAATGTGGTTTGTGCTGCAGCAGTTCCATCCCATTTTTGATTTGAAACTTGCTGAAATTTTCTATACAAAAATGGATACGGTGTAACTCTTAAATATAACAATACTGTACACCCATATGCTAGATCTGTGCTTTTCAACCTTTTTTGAACCAAAGAATCCTTTAAATATTGGAAAAAATCTCATGGCACCCCACCAACCAAAAAGGTTACAAAATGACACATTGTTGCCTATTACAGCACATGTAATGACAATTTAGTTATGTAATTAGTTTATACTCAGTGTGAAACCTGGACCTGTTTCAGTGAACACAAGGCTGATATCCTGGCAGGAACTGAAGAAAGACATAAACAAAGCTCTTCCTCCACAGCTCTTGGTGTCTTGTTTTAGTTTTTATAGCAGTCAGGCTTGAAAAGCCCAGGTTTTTCTCATTAAAGTTACCAGTTTCTCTGTGTGCTCACAGAGATGAACAAAATAGTCTGTGTTCTTATCTTGAAGTGATGGGTGTTTTCCTTGGAGATGATGTTTAAGCTTACATGGGGCCATGACACTGTTGGATATCTTTTCTCTGCACGCCATAACAGCTTGGTGCAGTGGGATCCCCAGTGGAAGTAAATCCAAAGGAAAGATAACTTTTGCTGTACTGCCATGTCATAGCTTTCTTTTGACAAACGGTCTGCCCTTCACCTGGGTTAGAATTTTGTCCAGGACCCAGTTCAGAGTGTGAATGTTTCCTCTTCAAAAATTTATCCATCGTTGTTTTTCATCTAGTCACCATGATCAAACATGTCTTCAAAAGGTCATTAACTTTTATAAAACACAGAAGAAGAAGAAGAAGAAAAAGAAAAAGGTATACATACTGCATTCATACTGCCACCTACTGACAAGAAGAGCCACTACAGAACCCATGCACAACAAGGCAAATTATTTGCAGTTTTTTGGACCAATTAAGAAATTAAATTAGATCATTTCCTACAGAACTCTGAATGCTCTTGCAACGAACCCCCAGGTTTCTGGAACCCTGGTTGAAAAACACTGCGCTAGATAACTGTAACAGTGGTTTAATTCATGTGAAATATGTTGGACTAAAAACAATTAAGGCATACACTTAGGGTGCTTTCACACCTAAATTTGTTTAATTTGGTCCGAATCAGTTGACAAGTTTGTTACTTTGTATCATTTTCTCCTTGGTTCAGTCCCCTTTCACACAGGCAAAAATTCAAGCAGACCAAACTGCGTCACGTTAAATCCCACGAGACTTACATCAGAACGTTCTCTGTTCTTATTGGTCAGATTTTTTTGCCAAGAGAACAGGAACAGTAAATAGAGGAAGTAGGATAACTACTGTGCATTTATGCATTTCTAGGGAGAAAATAACACAAATCGTAGCGTAATCTACAGGGGGATTTCATCACCCTGGTTATCGTTTATTACATACGTGCATATACAACTTTCGGCAAATCGTACAACTTGAAAATGAAGCGCGGCTACGGATGGGAAATAACATGTTAATGTTCATTAATCTTTCAGAACCATGACATGCTCAGCCACAGATATTTTCAAAGATCCATCAGGTATGTAGAGTGGCATAAAATGTTTTACCGTTTGCCACTAGTCCTATTTTATGGTCCCTTTCCCACCTGCAGGACCGCACCAGAGTTTGCCATTTGATTCGAATCAAGATCACCTCTTTCAAGTGGTCTTGGTTTGGTTCCTTTGGTGCACACCTGAGTGCGATTATCGTGTTCTCGCCAGACAAAATGAACCGCACTAACGGAGAAAATGAACTCGAGTTCGATTGAAACGAAGTAAAGCCTGTAAGTGTGAAAGCCCTCTTCAAATGACACTCCACCAAAAATACTGTTTTTTTCCCCCTTGTTAACATGTTTGTAACATGTTTTTTATGACTTACAAGAGCAAAATCACTCAAATGTGTCATGTCTATGTTTTTTTGCTGTGAAATTTCGGTTAAGCTCCTCCCCTTGGATAAAGGCAAGTTGAGACGGATCATTTTTGGTGACATAACTATAACAGGTCCGTAATGTTGAGCCAATCCTCGGTGGAAGAGGACGTAACTAAAAACTGAAGTTAGCCTCCAGGGCCAGTTAGCATTTCTGGACAGTTGCTTTGAAAATTTGACCCAAATTAAGTTGAGTTTTACCCTTAAACTTCTTTTAAGGACCAATGCAGTTTCAATCATTATCCTGGGCCATCGTGCATACAACTGGGCATGTTCTTCAACCGGTAAGTCTTTTTATCATAGGATTTATTCTGTTTAATGAAGCGCTAGCCAGTATTAGCCTTGTAGGTGGGCCTATTCACAGATCCTGGTATTTGAAGGAGGATGAAAAGTGAAAACATTTTAACCCAAAACTGAAACAATGAAAGGTTTTCTTGTAGAAAAAAGGGCATACAATACCATTTTAGACAATATAGATTTGTTTTTATAGGGGATTTATGTCTACCAGAGTGCATCTTTAAATAGCTTAGCCTCCAGAGAGCAAAAAGACTGATTTCCTACACCAACAAATTCTCCAGCTAATCTGAAAAAAAAGCAATGTGTGTCTCCAACCTCCAAATACAACCACATGTTTCAAGGTGTGTCTCTGTTTCAAAACTGTTCAAATCCTTCAGAGGTGGAAGCTGTACGGAACTAAAAATAGTGCTCCCACCCTAGTGCGCTTGTGTTCCAATGTTGCCTTTTTGACAGTGATGACTATTAAGTTTCACTTTCTCATTTCTCATCACTTCCAGTTTGGCAGTTAATTACCTTAAGGCATTAAATACACCAGTTTAGGTGGTTAGGTTTTGAATTATATTTAGCATTAGGCATTATGAGTACTTGAATAAAGGGAAAGTTTAGTTCTTTTGAGGTGGGCTTATGTGAAATACTTTTGAGCATTTATTGCATTACCTTCAGTAGTTGGTGGTCTGCTTCGAGAAAGTGCTTGGCTTATTCAGACCACTTCATGTCTGCATCAGAATTCTCAATAAAAGAATATCTGTGTTGCTATGCAGCAATCTATGAGGGCTGCCGCTGTAACCCTTCTGCCAAACAGCTGTCTCCATAGATGAGTCGGTATTTGACAAAACAGCTTGGAGCACCACAGATTTGCATTGATTTTAAAGTATACTGTTAAAGTAAAGCACTGTCTTGCAGGCGTGAGGTAGAAACCTCTCTACTGTGAGTATTGTGTCCACATACAGTACATAATCTATTATATCTGTGTCCTCCGTCATCTTGATCTTGTGTCCATTCATGTGCATGTGTCCTGTCCCGGTTAATGAAAAACACACACTCAGCTGTTGTTTTTCTGTAAAATGTATTCGTCTGAGGACAGTTAAACACAAACGATTCACATATATTCAATAATATATTCCAAATCATTTGAAGAAACAGTAGACAGTTTTATCATTGTACAGAGAAAAAAAAAATGGTACGTGGATCACAACAAAGCGTGTATCCATGTGTGCAATGTTAAACCTAAATTAATTTAAATTCAGTTTGATTGTTCAGCCCAACTGTTCAATTATATCCGCATCTTCCTTCTAAAATAAGTGACTGGGCATTGACTGTAATTAAAGCCTGGCTTAATGCCAATTAGCGTGTGCACTGGCCAGCCAAAACCCACCTTCTAAGCAAGCCATCATGATCGCAGTTCACCTTAGATCATAAATCTCTGTTCATTAAAGGAGTGCTTCTCATTGGGTTATTGCATGTGACACCCAAAATAGACCTCTGAATAATAACAGTAGACCAACCTCTTCCCACTTTTCGCTTCCCACAAAATTGGTTTTTGCACTGTTGTAATAGAAAAATGGACTTGGACACACCCATAAATGAGCTCTGCGCCCTAGACAATAGACTGTTGACTAGATCGTTGTAATATAGCCCACTGTGTGGAAGTTTTGGAAGCACAGGTTTTTACATATTATATATGTTATCTATTTTTGAACACAAAGAACATAAAAGAGCCTTAATGGTCATTCGTAAAAATGTTCACTCTCCAGTTCAAATAAGTTCGTTTCTAACAGCATGACATTATTGTTTTCAGCTACATGTCAGAAAGTCAAAAGTAAAATAAGCTCCTAACTAAATAAAAAAGCTATATGGAAATAAAATAAATGTGAAACATATGGAGTATGGAAAAT
Organism: Pholidichthys leucotaenia; assembly: GCA_020510985.1. Taxonomy (NCBI): domain Eukaryota; kingdom Metazoa; phylum Chordata; class Actinopteri; order Cichliformes; family Pholidichthyidae; genus Pholidichthys; species Pholidichthys leucotaenia. Next base: position 149,951,406 of record CM035841.1, read on the forward strand.
GTGAAGGAATTCAGGAAAGCATATGATAAGTTACAGAAAAGGAAGGATGAGAGGACAGAGAGACAGCAAAAAGGCACACAGCAACAAAGACAAGGAAAGGGGAGTTGGAAAATGGGAACGGATAGGCATTCTCTTCACTCTATCCCCTGGGTGAAAGTGGGAAAAGTCAGCAGCAAGAGCAGGGAATGAGAGGTCAAACTTTTATGTTGACAGCAGTGTGTGACTCCAAGGGGACGCAGTGACAAAGAGGGTAGAAACACTGTGGTTTCTGAGTTAGAGAAGGCAATTTGTTTGGAGTAATGTGTGTTCAGTGCTCGGTGAGCTTTGAAGCTTTTTAGCTAGTGTCATGAGCCGAGTGCTGGAGTTCTCCACCAGACTTGGTCTCATGGCTTTTTCTGCTTATTTATTCATCTGTTGCATCTTATGCTTTTTGGGTTTGTGTTTTTGTTCTGCCTGCCATTTTCCTGTTTGTGTTAGTGTTATATTTTTATTCTGTATTTATTTATATTTATTTGGTATGTTATTTTATTCTTTATATCTCTAGTGTTACCCTTTTACTGTTGACAGCTGTCAGGGGCGTGAAGCTTCATGTGGACATGCCCTGTCAGCTGTCAGTTTTGGTTCGCCTCTCTCACTGCTCTCCAGCTGATCCTGATTGTGTGTTAGTGCTTCTTCTGCTCCATCAGAGGACCCACACCTGTCATCTATTATGTAAATAGGTTTTGAACCCTATTTAAGGGCTTTATTCTCATTTGTTCCTTGCCACTGTATTGTTTCTCTTCTCCTCGTCTCCACCAGAGCCCTGCTTTGCTCTGGTGTAAATTCCTGACCTAAGTTTTTCTCATTCGTTTGTATTTTGGGTTCTGAACACTTTGTTGAACTTTATGTTTGTAATAAACTTCACAAGCTCACAGTACAGCACGTGGGTCTCACCTCTCTGCCCTGAGGAGCATTTATGACAGAATACAGCAGCCAGTTAAGAGACCCAGCTGCTGTGAGTTTGTTGATTTTTTGTTTCTTTCACTCGTCGGCAGCGAAGCTTGTTGGGTTTTCATTTTTTTCCTGTTTGGTTTCTTTTCTTCTCTATACCAAGATTACCATTCTGTGACCCCGGAGAAGGTCACTGTGGGATTAGATGAAATGGAGCAGATGGCAGTGAGCATGCTGGAGGATATCCTGCTACAGGCTCGAGCCTCTTGTACCCCCGAGGCAGCCCGAGAGTGTATGGAGGGCATGGCATATGTGCTCGGGGCATGCCCCAGCCTGTGGGACCACCCAGAGCTCACCAACCTATTTCTCTCCATATTCCTTCCTTCACCAATGGGCAATGAGCCAGGGGAACCAACTCCAATGCCATTGCCTGTGCCAACAGAGAGCAAGCGCTCGCACAAAAGAAAACTTCCAGCCTCTCGCTGCTCTCCGGCGGCAGCTTTGGCCCGCTCCATCGGCCAAGGAGCTGGAGGAGCGTAGGCAGGTTTTATTGGCAGAGACTGACCTCTTCCTAGAAGTTAAGCCATGGCTCCTCCCAGATTTGGCCAAGGAACTTGAGGAGATCTCATTGAGGGAACCGGAGTCTCTCTAGCTGATGACTGAATGTCCCCTGACTCCGGCACCTCTCCCTCTCCCCCATGAGCCAAGGCCTCCGCCTCCCACTCCTCGCCGCTGTTCTGAGAAAACCCGCCTCTCGGACAGCCAATTCCCCTTCGCCTCCCCTCAGCAGTGTGCACTCTGCATTCTTCGTCTCCGCTTGAATCTTCAGCTCCTCCCCTCCTCGCAGTAGCTGTCCCTTGCTTCTCCTCAGAGCCTTCTTCCGCTACCGAGAGGACACCTGTTTTTCCTCCAGCTCCTCCCACCTCCATGTCTACTGGGGCTGCTCCTCCATGAGCCTCTGAGAGGCCAACTTCCACTGTAGTCATGGAGAGGGCTGACCCAATGCCAGCTGCAGCGGAAGACATCACGCCCTGGGAAAACAGGCAAGTGTTTTTCCATTCTCAATCATTCACACATGAATTACCTTGTCTGAATCCCGGTGGTGAGGCTCATACCGTGCAGTCCTCTGAGTCCTCATCATCTGCTGCAGCTATACACCTTTTACCTGCTCTCTCCGTGTCTCCTCCTGCTGTCCCTGAGTGTCCGCTGGCCCCGGAACAGAGCCGACGGATGATGGAGGAGCCTGCAGTGCTGGAAGATCTGAGTGCAGCCCCGCAGCCATGCAACGGACGGAGGGAGAGTGCTTTCTGTGACCCGAAGCCGATGACAGAATGCCCCTGGCTTTGGCTACACAGAGGCCAGAGCCAACGGTGAGCCAAACCCCAGCCGCCACACTGGACGAGTCTCCTGCGTGGGTCACTATGGCTGGGGCTGTAGAGACTGCATTTACCACCAAGACTGCTGCGGGGTCCGCCGCAGCAGAGTCAGAGCTGGACCTGGAGAGGGCCAAGCCCAGAGTACCATCGCTTGGATCGACGGAGTTCTGGATGGCGGTGGAGCTCGAGCTCAGGCAAGAACTCTCCTTTGTTTTCCTTGTATCTGTTTTGGAAAGATCTTTTCTGGCTCTTAGTGAGGAGTGCCGGGTGCAGCTGTCAGCTGCATCTGAGCTCACCTCACCGGGCTCCACCAGTGCCGGTGACCCTGACCCTGTTTCTTTGCCTGTGTTGTCTGAGCTTTTTCCCAGGGTCACCGAGGATAGTACATGATAGTCCACCTGTGCCAGATGTCCCCGTGGATCCAGGTTTGCCGCCTGAGATTGCCGTAGGTCCAGCTACCCCCGATGAGGTTGTCAAGGATGCTCCGTCCCAGCCCGGGACCTCCGTGGGTGCAGCCTTGGCCCAGGCCGGGTCTTCTGCGGGTGCTGCTCCTCCTCCTGCTGAGGTCATCGGGGGTGCTCTGTCCCAGCCCGGGACCTCCGTGGGTGCAGCTTCGGCACAGCCCGGGTCCTCCATGGGTGCTGCTCCTCCCCCTGCTGAGGTCATTGCGGGCGCGCCGTCCCAGCCCAGGACCTCTGTGGGTGCTGCCTCCCCTCCGGCTGAAGTCTCCGAGGGTGCTGCTTCTCTTGCTGTGGAGGTCATCATGGGTACTCCATTCCAGCCCGGGGCCTCCGAGGATGCAGCATTAACCCAGTCCGGGTCCACCGTGGGTGCAGCCATGGTCCAGTCCAGGCCCACCAAGGATGTGGCTTTGACCCAGTCTGGGCCCATCAAGGTTGCAGCGTTGCTCCAGCCCGGAGCCACCAAGGATGCAGCGTTGCTCCAGCCCGGAGCCACCAAGGGTGCAGCGTTGCTCCAGTCCAGAGCCACCGCGGTTACAACTTTGTCCCAATTCAGGACCACCGAGGGTGCTGCTGGCCAGACCAAGGGCATCATGGTCCTCACTCCTCTGCCAGGCTCCGTCCTGGTCCGCTCTCTTCTGCCAGACATCGTCATGGTTCCCCCTCCTGTACTTGATGTCGTCCTGGTTCCTCTGACTTCTCCTGCTGGACAGCTGCCCCCTGGACCACCATCACTGTTCAGGTGGCTTAAGAACTCTGGCCGGCCACCTGACGGACTGGGCCATTGGGTTGGGTGGCCCATGCTCTCCAGCAGACCACCTGACTCGTTTCTCCTCGCCGTCCGCCAGGGCTGGGACTTTGGTTACCCCCCTGAACTTTCTAGCTTCTTGGTCCGGGGGGCCTAGTTCATTGTTATTGACTGGCGTGGGTCCTGAGCTGGGTATGCTTCATTCCCTCCTAGCCTGTCCCCCCCCCACATCCCCCCCCCACCGTCATTGTGGTTCCCTGCTGGGGGGGAGGCTCTTTCATTTTTCTTTTGGTGTTACCCTGGGGTATCTGGGGACCACCCCTTGAGAGGGGGGCTCTGTCATGAGCCAAGTGCTGGAGTTCTCTGCCAGGCTTGGTCTCATGGCTTTTTCTGCTTATTCACTCATCTGTTGCATCTTATGCTTTTTGGGTTTATGTGTTTTTGTTCTGTTTGCCATTTTCCTGTTTGCGTTAGTGTTATATTTTTATTCTGTATTTATTTATATTTATTTGGCATGTTATTTTATTCTTTATGTTGCTAGTGTTACCCTTTTACTGTTTACAGCTGTCAGGGGTGTGACGCTTCGTCTGGGTGTGCCCTGTCAGCTGTCAGTTTTGGTTCACCTCTCTCTCACTGCCCTCCAGCTGATCCTGATCGTGTGTTAGTGCTTCTCCTTCTCCATCAGAGGACCCACACCTGTCATCTATTATGCAAATAGGTTTTGAACCCTATTTAAGGGCTTTATTCTCATTTGTTCCTTGCCACTGTATTGTTTCTCTTCTCATCGTCTCCACCAGAGCCCTGCGTTGCTCTGGTGTGAATTCCTGACCTAAGGTTTTCTCATTCGTTTGTATTTTGGGTTCTGAACACTTTGTTGAACTTTATATTTGTAATAAACTTCACAAGCTCACAGTACAACACGTGCGTCTCACCTCTCTGCCCTGAGGGGCATTTATGACAGCTAGCAACATCAGGAGGAGATATAGTGGCATGTTAGAATCTGCCAGGAGAAAATGTGACTCCAAAAAGGAAGCTGCAGCAGAAAAAAACAACAACAAGTGCTTAAGTATCAACTAATGCAAACAAGCCTAGTTGTTCTTTTTTTTTTATTGTTCCATTAATTAAAGATTATCCAGTCCCTCCAAGATTTCGTGGGCTGTTATGATTGTTGAGGTCCAAAAAGCCTGAATTTGCAGGAGCTTTTATAAAAAGTTGCAATAAAAATTGTGAAGTTTTTAGAGATTTTTTTGCACTAAAAGTTGTGGGAGCAAATGCAAATTTTAAAGCAGATGCTTTTCACCATAGTTTACTGCAATGGTAGTCTATATATAACACCACAAGAAAAGCACAGGATTGTCAAAAATTTCCTATTAAATGGTGATTTATTTGTGAAATAAGCAGAAACTTCTACTATACAGAAAAAAACTGGTTTGTGCAACAGCAGTTACAGAATTTAGCACAATTAAGTGAGAATTAAGTACTCAGTAAACTTGTCATGGAAATGACCAACATTGTATTGTACTGTTGCTAAGAACTTAAATAAAAAGGACAAATAAAATAATTGTCCATGACAACAGCTGAATTGCATTAAATGCATGTTAAGAAGAAGAAGCCAACTCTGTTGTCATTCAGTCCATCATGTACAGCAGAACAAAATTACATTTCTCCTATCTGTGATGTTAATCACATCTAGAATCACAGAGGTTGCTGCCACAAACAACTTTTCCTTCCCCCATTCTATTGCGTGGAGCACCAAGCTAGAATGCGGGAAGTATCATTTTTATATGGCCTTTGGTATGACCCAGATGGGGCTTGAACCCCCAACCTCCCAGTTGTGGGGCAGGTGCTCTACCAACTAGGCCACCACTCCGAAGAGTATAGACTTGGAAATTATGGCAGCACCTTCATTTGAAAACTCCATTCCACTAGTAGTCCCCAATTATTCAGTATCAAATGCAGAGAAAAAATAAATCATTTATCCTGCTCCTCTGTATTGTCTTTAGAAGTCTGTGTTTTTCCTAAAAATTACCAAATATTCTCTCTCTTTCTGTGCCTGATTCCTGCCTGTGTGTTGTCAGATACTCAACACACTGGAGGGCGGACCCATATGGCTCCTTTGGGTCCCCATACTGGGTGGGGTACACTGGGTCCTTGTAACTTTTTTCATGGGCATCCAATGGACCACTCTTGGTGTGACCCTTCACCCAGAACCAATTTGCCTTGGGAGACCCTCCTAGGTGCAAGCAGCCCCTGGGCAACATAGCTGCTGGGATCATTTAATGCACACAAATCCCTTCACCATGAAAAGGCGATCCACGACGGGGCATCTCGAAGTAAAACTTCCCAAAGTAACTTTTGCCTTAGTACTGGAGAACCAATCAGAACAGTCTACTGGGAGCGTGTTTGGTATGTTATTTTCTGGAAAAACTGGCCTGAGGCCCTCTCAGTAAATTCACAAAAGAGGACAACAGAGTAAATTAGGTTATTGTTTCCTGTTTGTGTAAGCAAGCAGACTAAAAATAAAATCAAAATCTGGTAAGAGTAAAGTTTTGAGTTTATAAGAAAATACCTGCAAATGCAGATCAAAAAAATTGAACACTCGTGAATGACTCAATTATTATATAATAATGATGATTATAAAAGGAAAATGTACATGCACACAAATTTATCACAAAAAGCTGTAAATATGAAAGAAAAGTATCACAGGTTTACGAGAAAATCCTCAGAAATTGATAAGAAAATTGTGAATTTGAGAAAAAAAACCTCCTGCTTTTACAGGAAAACAGTAAAATGCACCCCCCCCACACACACACACACGCACAAATTTCAGAAAAAATGACACACAAGAGAACTCTTGATACTTTTCTTTTACTCATGTCATTTCTTTGCAACTTCTTTTTAATTTACTCGAGCAATCAATATTCTAAGATAACATTTTAACTTGAGTGCAATTTCTGGTGGAGATGCATCACTTGGGGCAAATTTGCATATATTCATGTTTTTTAACTGACTTTGCAATCGTGCTGCACAAAAAAATTCGCTTTGCACTTAGTTTAACACATACGCGGTGCCAGCCACCCGCTTTCTTCCTTTGTACTTGATAATGGCATAACTTCGCCTGGTTAGGTGTTGCACATTCTGATTGCCTGATTAGTGTTTAAATGGGACCCCTAATGTGTGTGATTACTGTCACCGGTCCTGCACAGGTGGCCCCGTACCTGTGATGGCACGACGGATGCCCGGCAGCACTTGATTTGTAAAACCAACTCAGACTGAATGTCTGGTCACACAGTTGGAAGGAACGGAGCTATGGTACCCTTTTGTCACTAAATCAAAAGCTCCCACAGAGGAGAAAATGGCATGCTGGGACAAAAACAGATGGCAATGGATCTTTAAATGACCCTTTTTTTTCACTGAGCAGCGTGTGTCAGACGCACGCTCACTTAAAGGCATCCTTTGTATGTTACAACCAAAGAGTGTGTGTGTGTTTTCTGCGGTGTGCGATTTCTGTGATGCTATCAATTCTGCAGCTAATGGACCAATTTTCAAGGCGTTGAGCTTCTAACACACATGCCCTCATAAGGCTAGAGAAAGCCTTGCGTTTGTGCACTTGTTTTGCCAGTCGAGTGTATATGTTTTCATGTGAACAACACCATCAATTTTCAAACCAATGGGCCAATTCTTCCCTCCAAATGGAGCTGAAGTGCAGGTTGTTGATTGTAAAATCAATGTTAGGGCTCTCTTGCCCAGTCATTCAGCGTGGTGGTTCCCACAGCGCGGACTCCTGAAGCCCAGCCACATGCCCCCCAGCAAAAATATTCTCTTTTTTTCCATTATTCAATCCATCTCTGGCTCTTCTCTTGTAACACCACCTGTAATTTCCCAGAGGTGATCCTCAAACATAGAGGGAGTTTTATATTTTTTAGCGGTATGCACATTATCTACATTTCAGCGTGTCAGAAAAGGAGCCACACGTTCAGACACGCTGCCAAAAATGGTGAGGAGCTAAAAGAGGAGGTTTGTCTTTCTAAGGTGAGTGTCAGATTCCAATGCTGAGTGAGTTTCTGGGTTGTGAATGTGCTCATGGGGCGTCCTTATTCATGCACACTGGCTGTTGGTGTGTTGAAAATGAAAATGGGATTCTGGGGGTAACTGTCCTTTAGGGCCTTTGCCCAGACTCATTAAATGTGAAGCTGCATGCAAGATAGAAATTTGTGGTGCGGAGTGTTATTCTTCCACTGAGAGGGGAAAGCATTTGCTCCTTTTTGTCCAGAGGGGGGAAGAGTAGCTGAAAATTGTACAAGGGGTCAATGACTGAAAAATGGTGTTTTTGTAGGTTTTTACCCTTCTGAAATGTGTCTATTAGTGATGTGATCATCAAAAATATATCAAAACACTCACTTCTCCTGGAAAAAAAAAAACCCCACACAGCCTTCATCTCGCTGTTCTCTCACCAAAAGACATTTTAACTCTTTTGGGCGTCTTCCTGTACATCAAGAAATGGGAAACTCCACTGAAACGTCACCAGCCTTGATACATGGCCGCTGCTCTATCATTGGCCAGCCTAGATGTCTGTCATGCATATAGGTGGGGACAATTTTTCCTCCTATTTTTGCAGTTTCTTTTTTTGTAATGGGCAAAGAGGCTACAGAAATTTTACAGTCCCAGGAATGATATACTGCCTCTATAATGCAACAGAACAAGGCAGCAGCATCAAGGTTGTCTAACCTCTTCCTGCAGTAATTAAAATCCTGTGGGACGACCTGTTGCCATCACTGATCGCATTCACAACACATCCCTTGGTCTCAGAGAAGAACAGATCCTCAGACTGACAGAAACTTCCTTCCTGCTCCTCCCCGGCCTCCAGCTCACTGGTTATGGGCCCAAATCAGCAGGAGAAGACAGGAAACTGGTGGGATTACACTGACTGGGTTTTGCCGGGTTCTGCACAGACAGATGGGTGTGCCCTGGGGCTTGAACTGAATAGCTGGGGATGTTAACTTTTCTTTTTTTGTTACAGAGAAGGGAGATGAAGGTGAAAGTGTGCACAGAGGGACTGGACATTCACCATTGTTGATGTCAGGTTAAGCAACCCTGCTGGTCCTATGGGTTTAAAAGACAACGCATTTGCCCTTCAGACTAACAAACATACCTGCACAGAACGCCTGGAGGCCCATTAGAAAGAGGCTGAGAATCTGTTTAAAATTGCCTGAACGACCCTGAGTGAACCCAGGCAACAGCAGTCTGCTGTTGACCGGCTCTGTGAGCAGCCAGTATTCTGTGTCGCCTATAATGTGTTCGCCGAATAGTCGTTTAGGCCCTCTGCACTCACGGCAGCATTATATTATAATTTTTTTAAATGCTAGATTGTCACTACTATCTTTTTTTCTGGTCAAATTTACCACTATTCATTTCCGTGTTCTTTTGTTCATGAAGCCAGCCCAAGTAGCAAAGCACACTGGCTGAGTTTTATCGAATCAGCAGTGAGTCAATCCTAAACTCCACCCAGCAGTTTTCAGGCACGCTGAAGTATTTTGGCTGCTTAGGGCTCCTGAAAACTCCCCCTTAAAGGGGTCATTGATTGAAAAATGGTGTGTTTGTCAGTTTTAACTGTCTTAAATGTGTTAACTGGTCACATTATTAGTCAAAAATTTTCCAAATAGTCAATGATCTGAAAAAAGTACACTGCCTTTATCTCGTTTTTCTGTCAGAGAAACTCCCCAAAACGTTTTTTGATTCTTCCGGGTAAGTTTCCTACGTCAAGTCTTGAAAAAGCCCACCCACTGCCGCCCTAAAGACACACCCACTGCTCTATTATTGGCCTGCCCAGCTGTCCGTCATGTAGACGAAAGTGTGGGCTAAAGGTAGCCTATTAGCCCCTGAGCTATTAGCCCACGAGCTAACCCTGGTACCAGGACGCTGGCTGTAAGCGCAGGTTATATTGTTATTTTCTTTAGATCTTAGTCACCCTAATAGTGATCCCTGTTACCACCTGGTTCATTCCAGCCCACCTCCGAGTGGTTTCATTGTGATTCCGTGGTGGATCACTTACACCGGCACATCGGTTGCTGCAATGGCCAGGGACCAGGGCTACTGGCCGGTGTTATGCTGATACCTCCCCCGCCTGCCAAGAACTGCATCCGGGGAGTTCTCAGCATAACACCGGTACAGCTGATCCACTGTGGAATCACAACGAAACCACCGAGAGATGGGCCGCAGTGACGTGAGGCATACCGCTGAACCAGGTGATAACAGGGATGGCTATTAGGGTGACTAAGATCTGAAGAAAAAAACAATATAAGCCGTGCTGACAGCAAGCATCCTGGTACCAGTGTTAGCTCATGGGCTAATAGCTCAGGGGCTAATAGGCTGCCTTTAGATGGCTGTGAGAGCCACAAGCCCAAGATACAGGCGATTGGCTGCGGAATCACGATGAAGCCTCCGGCTCCCTGCAATCAAAATGTCCCAGGACCAGTTTCTGCTGGCTCTCACGCCAAGCAACCCCACCGTCCTCCATGGATCTGCTCTGCTCTCACGGGCAGCATAGTCGTTCCAGCTTTCAGCTGGCTGTGAGAGCAGAGTGGAGTTCCACAGAGCCACACTGCCCTTTGAGATCCCTTGGCTCAGTAGCTCGCCTTGGGTTGTGGCGATCGTCCAGCACACGGTGCTGGTGATTTGTTGTGGAATCATGGCAAAATTTATTGGGAAACAGACCAGACTGACACAAGATACACCACTGACTGTGGATCAGTGAGCCAGAGCGCTGCTCAACCGAGCTGGAAGGAGCCGACTAGAAGCTAATCAGCTAATGGCTGACTGATGTAAGAGGGAGGGTGGAGTTGAACAGCTGAAGTCTCTTTCTTAAAGTGACAAGCTTTGAATCAGAGTGTTTGAAGAAAGCAAAAAAAACAAAAAAAAAACAAAAAAAAACAAAACAACAAATTTGCTTCAACAATGAAAAAAAATTTAAAAAATCTGAACAAAATATGTCACAAGCACTTCATTAAGACATGAGTGAGCTGCTGAAATGTGTAAAAAGAGCAGTCAATGACTCCATTAATAGGAAGTTCCTGGTAGTGGGAACTCGCACCAGGGAAAGTTCCTGCAAAATTAGTTCCTGGTGACTGGAAATGGGGCTTTTGAGGTTTGGTATCCTCCCCAAAGAGTTGGAGGAGGTAACTGGGGAGAGGGGAAGGTTTCTCTGCATAGATTGCTGCCTCTGTGACCCAGACCTTGTAGAACAGGCCTATTCAATTAGCAGCCCACAGGCTGCATACGACCCAGAAGCAACCTCTGGGTGGCCTGCGGGCTCAGGCCATGCCAAGGAAATATAAATTTAAGAAAAAAAATGAAGGAATGACGGTCCGCAAGTGCGCACACGAACAACACGCGTGACCGTCATCCATGCGTTCACAAGCACCCCAACCGCATGACCGTTCCAGTCACAGGCAGAGTGTCTCGCTAGCGTCACTGTCCGAGAGAAGCATGAGCTTATTAAAGTACTTTAAACGCGGAAAATAAAGCAGAAGAGGTATGTAAGCAGTGGAGACATTTATGGTGGTTTTAACCCGCTAGTAACAGGAACTTTAATCCATCAACAGCCTTCAGACAAACTAAACGTGCCAACATTTGGATTTCAAAATAAGGGAGGTTTTTCCTGCTGTCTGGTTGGTGAGGAGAGTTTTAAACTATAAACATATAGAAACATTATCACAGAGATAACTGCTTCTTTGGTAATTTAAGTTAATTTATTTCATTAAATACAATTTTATTAATATTTTTTTCTTTGAAATCAGAGTTAAATTATTGTTCTGTTCTGGCTCTGCAAAATTATGGTCAAAAGTGTAAACTGTATAAGGAAAAAAAAGTCTAAATTTTACCCCAATCTGTTTCAAATTTATTAAAAAAAAACTAATTTTATTTTAAAAATAGACAAAAATTAGCCATAAAATAATCCACAAATTTATAATAAAGTCTCAAATGTACAGGAAAAGTCAATTTTATAAGAGGAAATTACAAATTTGAGGAAAATGGTTTCAAATTTAGATAAATTTACAGAGAAACGTAGAAAAATATAAGAAAATTGTGGAAAATTTTGGAGAAAAACCTTAAACCTTCAAGACTGAAGTCGTTACTCAAGTTTTTAAGTGGGTGCTTTTGCATCCTTAACTCTACTAGAAATTTTTGGTTGACTGATATATGTGTGTAATGGAATGTGTAGTTATAAAAAGAGGTTCCTACTTACACGTGGTGATTTAAAACAAAACAAACCACAATAGTGGATGTGCAATGTTTGTTAACGTTATCAATCTTTTCTTGGGGGGCGGGGGGTGTGCACTGAAGTGTTTGACAGTTCATTTTTTTAATTCTGCTAAATGCACTTTATGATGTGTCAAGGTCAATTATAACCAGGATGGGTAGCTCGGTGGTGTAGTGGTTAGCACTGTGGCAGCACAGTAAGAAGGTCATGGGATCGATTCCACTCCTGACCATCAGTAACCCTTCTGTGTGGAGTTTGCATGTTCTCCTTGTGTCTGTGTAGGGCAGGGGTGTCAAACTCATTCCATGGAGGGCCAAGACCCTGCAGGTTTTACTTCCACCCAGTCTCTTCAGCAGGTGTTTTCACTGATCAGCAATCAGTGGGAAGAAATTCAGAGAAAACACCTGTTGAAGCCACTGGGTGGAGGTAAAACCTGCAGGGTCTTGGCCCTCCATGGAATGAGTTTGACACCTGTGGTGTAGGTTTACTCCCACAGGCCAAAAACATGCAAGTTAGGTTAATTGGAGACTCTAATGCGGCCCTAGGTGTGAGTGGTGAAGGGATTGTGGCTGCCTCATCCATCCAGGTGGATGACCCGAATTTCTCTCTGGTGATTAATAAAAAAAAAAGTTGTATAGTTTATTTCAAAAGGGAAACAAATGTTAATGCTACTAACAGTGCACATTGAGTTTTTATGCACTTTGAGATATGCCCGAGTAAGATGTGACCAAAATGGTTATTTACTGAATTTTATTGTTTTTCCATTCTATTTATTTAATTGTTATTCAAAAGGAAAAATATTTCTACTACTTTAAGTTCTGCTCAACCCCAAGCACTGTTATTGTGTTTTTATGCAGTCTTGATGTGCCTTTGTCATGTGCCAAGCACACATTTAAAACCAAGATAATGAATAACAAGTGCATATTTTTTGTCATATTGATCTGTGTTGGTTTGAAATTTGTCATATTCAACAGATTGCTGAACATGTGTGGCCCAGTTACATGTCTTGATTTCAAATTGTGGCCCAACTGATTTTGTAATTGAATAGCTCTATTATAGAAGATGGATAGGTAAGTATGTGTGCTTTCATTACTTTTATATATTCTTTTTAAAATCAGGCACTCATGGGCATAGTTGGAAAATCATAAATATTATTTGTGATATTTTGTTTACCTGCTTTGAAAATTGACCCCCCCCCCCAAAAAAAAAAATCTTTTAAAATTTTTAATTTAATTACTAAAGTAACCAGGAATTTTCAAGAAAAAAAAATTCACAAATATTATATTTTTGTAATGATGTTAGTATACTGAACTTTAGTCGCAAATTTTCAAGAATATGTTGAAATGGAGTTTAGATGCAAATCTGATACATGAAATGGAGAAGTGTGAGTCTGTTATCAGAATCAGAATCAGAATCAGCTTTATTGGCCAAGTATGCACAACACATACAAGGAATTTGGCTTTGGCTAAAAACTTGCTCTCGTTGTTCAGGTGGAGGATTTAAATAAGATTTAAATAAGGATTCAATGACAACAGAGTATGTACAGTAAATTACAGTCTGTCCACGTTTCTATAAAAGGATGCAAATATATACAGGAATATATGCAGCTTATTTACTCAGACTATCCACACTTTGCAGAAATATATGAAAAAATATACAGTCACACAGTATTTCAATGTGAACTCAGATTCAGTGATATAATGTGAATGAAGTAAAAAGCAGTGTGAGAGTTATGTGCAATGTAAGAATTGCATTATGCCGGAATTGCTAGTTTGGTAGTGCCTGCGAGTGAAAGAGGCCCTTGAATGCAATTGTTATAGGTAAGTAGTGCATGTGTTGTTAATTAAGTTATGAACCTTCATTTGTTGATGTTTGTTAGGCTATTTACACGTGCACTGTCTGTTAGATATTGACATGTTAACAATAGGCAGAACAGACGTGGGGACGTACGCACGATGACGTCATCATGCCGTGCTTATATTAGGAGTCTGACGGCGGGAGTCGTCTTCTTTAGCACCTCGCCTCCAAGGCATCCACAGCCTGTATCACTTTAGTGCTAGCTTATAGCTATTACCCCCGACATGTGTACCAGCTGTGTCTGTGTATAATAAAGTTATCGTTCAGTACAGTTCCTGCCTCTGCTGTCCTATTTCTAGACGTAACAATTGGCGACGAGGAGAAAACTTGGTCTTCTGGAGGAAAACTAATTATTTTCCCAAAGATGGAAGCAAATCTGGCATGGCCTCCACTGTTCCTCGCAACCCCAGGTGAGCCACCCATTCCATGGCCCCATTGGTTTGAGTTGTTTTGCACTTATTCAGCGACAATGGACGTAGGAAGACATGGTAAACAGACTGCGAGCGATTCTACTTCACTGTCTGGATGCCGAGGGTCAGCGGATATTTAACACCTTAGGACAAGTGGATACATATCAGGAATGCATCGCGCTGCTGGCCGGACACTTCACACGCTGGTGAGCACATGCGAGTTTGGCTGTTTGGAGGATGAAATGATGCAGGACCAGCTAGTGGAGCACACCAGCAACCCGCGGCTGAGGGCAAAGCTAATCAGGGCGCCTGACGACCTACCAGTGGCGAAGGCAGTGGAGCTGGCGTTCCAGTTGGAGGCCACTGACAAGCTAACATCACAGCTGGGTGAGCCACAACAACCAAATCTCGCTAGCTTATGCAGCTACCCCAGCAGAAGTACCCGTTAACACCGCGACTCGCTTAGAGGATGCTGAGATGAACATTATGGGGCAACGGAACATCATGGGACACTGTTCGTGCGGTAACTGCGGCTCCCTAAAGCACTGAGAGGGAGCGTGTTCCTGCCCAGACAAGGGGCAGCAATGCAGACGCTGCGGCAAATTCAACCACTTTGCCAAGGTCTGCCGATCATCACAACGGACATCAGACCAGCCACCCAGCCTCAAAACCCCACCAATGACCACCATCCACATTGTAAGCTCCAGAGGCTTGGTGTACATGTGGTGCACGGTGAAATTTGACGATGTTGACTTGTTGTTGCTGTGGGACACCGCCACTGTGAGGTCAGTGCTGAATTGGGTTTAAGTTAAGAGATTCTTCCCTAACCATCCTATTGAGAAGAATCCAGCGGAGTTATATGGCTACAGGCACACACACATCAGCTTGGTTGGGACTGTGTCACTGGTGGTTTGCTACAGGTCAACAGCCCTCCCAGCATTCGTTTTCCAGGTGGCTACACACGGGGATAATATCCTGGGTTGTGACCTGTTTTATGACCTGGGTTTTACCATCTGTGACAACCTTGGGCTCTGTTGGAACACTGATGTTGGGAGCGCGACACACCCAGACAGGGACACAGCTGCTCTGAGTTTGAGACCACAGGGAGAGAACAGCGGGAAGGAAGGGCAGAAACCGGACTCATCCAGTATCAGCGCCCGATGTAGACAACAAGGGGCCTCCATGTGGCAGCAGGATGGAGAGTTCATGGCCCATCAGGATCCAGTGGGACAATGCCAACCGAGGGCACGTCCCACCGCTGACATGAAGAATATGTCGCCACAACAGCAACGCCGTGTGCAGCGGAACCGATCGCCACTCGCAGTGCTGGAATGGGTTCGGGTCCAACGATCCGGATGCCTGGACCCACAGGGGGTCTCGTCATCGCAGATGAGAATCGTTGCACAATTGGGGCCAGCCACTTTCCAGCTGGCCAGTTGGTAGAGATGGCACCCCAGCCATCTGCGAAAGTGAGAACAGCTGCCCAGGAGCCAATCCAGCCAGTGTGGGACCCAGACTAGGACCCGCCACGCTCAGCGCCTCCAGGGCCGTGCCCATGAGAGTCTTCCAGGGGGACCCAGCCTGTAATCTCAGTGGTGACTGTGTTCAGGACAGTTCTGCAGGGCATGACTGCTTTAAAGTGGCAGAATAATCCATGCAGTCATGCAGGGTCAACCAGTGGTCTACCTGGTGGCCCAGGTTCTGTTCTTGTAAAAAAAAAAAAAAAAAGAGAGCTGCTGTGATTTGAAATGCTTATAATGTTTTGGACTTTTTCAAAGGGAAGTAAGTGTTAGATATTGACATGTTAACAACAGGCAGCATGGACGTGAAGATGTACGCATGACATGACATCATCACACCGTGCCTATATTAGGAGTCTGATGGTGGGAGTCCAGTGTTGCCACCTTGGCAACTTTCTGTCCAAACCTGGTGACTTTTCAAATCCTCTTGGCAATTTTTTTTTTTTTTTTTTTTTGCCAAAAACAACTAGCGACAAATCTAGTGACTTTTTCTGGTGTTATTGGAGACTTTTCTGGTGTTTTGGAGACTCTGATGTGAAAGACTATTGCTCTGCAGTTACTGTCCTCAACAAGCAGTGGGATGCGCTACAGTGAGCCTTTTCCCATCCCAAACTACAAATGAATTGCACGTGCACATTCTGCACAACCCCCCCACCACTCCCGCCCGGTTTTACAGAGCGGGATGTAAATGCTTCTTCACTGTCAGTGTCACACTAATAAATCACTGCATTTGACTTACAGCCTCAGTCACGTACTCACCTCGTCCACTGTGTGTGTGTCTCTCTGTGACATAAGCTAAACATCTAGCTAGCTAGCTCATTATGTCGCAGTCTAAACTGTACACTCAAAAATACAGAAAGGAGTGGGACTCAAACCCTGAATTCAAAGGCTGGTTGGAGAAGTTATTGGAGATGATACACGGGCATACTGCCTTTACTGTCCCAAAGCCGGATAAAAGAGGAGAGTTTGATGTAGAGCAATTCCACCCAACATAAGTCTTTTGATTAAATTTGATATTCTAACATTTAACAACGCAGGAAGAAGATTGACTTATGTAATGTGGGTCTAGACCAAGCATTAAAGTCATGAAGTTATTTTGAGAAATGACAGCCTATTTAAATGTAATAATTAAAACAAACCAAGAGTCAAAAGAAGAAAGTTAATTTGTAGTTCTGTTTTTTTTTTTTTACTAACTTTTTGTCTCTCCCAGGGTATTATTCTTCTCTCCTACAGCGTCCACTACAATTACATGCAAAGGACCAATTATGCAAATTAGGTCATTACGTCATTTAGCGACTTTTAGGACAGCCAATAACTACTTTCCTTACTGAGGAGTTGGCAACACTGCGGGAGCTATGTGCGAGAGTTGTCCTCTTTGGCGCCTCGCCTCCAAGCTAACCCCAGCTTGTATCACAAGGGCCAACACTTGTGCGACCTGTATCTGTGTTTAATAAAGTTATCGTTCAGTACAGCTCCTCCCTCCGCTGTCCTATTTCCGGATACTATCCAGAGAGACCGGTGCTTCTAGGTTTTTGGTAGTATGCCAAAATCTACGCATGCGAGGGTTAATGATGGTATTACTGAATAAACAAACCTCCTTATTGATGGCTAAGTCCGACATCCAGCACACACCCGCTTAAATCTTGTAATTATGAAATAAATACATTTTCAGAGGATATCCCAAAGGTTTGTAAGAAATGGCACATTAAACGTCAGTATTGGGGAGATCTACGTTTGACTGAATGTATACGTGTAAATGTAATTTGTTGCTGTATTATGTGGTTTAGAAAGAAAAATTTAGAACGTTGTCGGCAGGATTCGAACCTGCGCGGGGAGACCCCAATGGATTTCTAGTCCATCGCCTTAACCACTCGGCCACGACAACTTGTATAAAAGCATTTTCCACGAGGCTTTTTCTCTTTGAAATCACATCACTGTTCACTTTGTACGGGATCGATTATATTTTGGAAATATTTCCTCATACACTGACGCAATTATCTTGTAGATGTATGAAATCAAACGTGTATGGTACATTTTACTGGAGTATAGCACCACCTTGTGGCGGTTGACACCTGTTGCGGTCACTTTTAAGTAGCAACATTCCTATGTGGTGGATTCCTAAATTAAAGAAACTGTAATAAAAGAAAAATTATATAGAAACGCAGTTTTGGTTCTTCATGTAACAATGTAGAACGTTACAGCTTACAAATGGACAGCTTTCAGGAAGCATTCATATCTTTGTGTTTTCACTGAGTTTGATCTGAGGCAAATATAAACGAGAAAAAGTTATTGAACAAAAATCTTGAAAATTGTATTGTAAATAGTCAAATTATTGTTAAAATACATCTGCAAGAAAAAAGTTCACATTTTACAAAAAGAACTGGAAAAAAGATGTGAATCACAGGGAAAAGTCTCAACTTTTCATTAAAAAGCTGTAGAAAAGCTGTCTCAAATTTACTTTTTTTAAAAATTTGCACATTTTAAAAGAAAACACCTGTAAATTTAGGAGGAAAAAAATGCAACTGTATGAGTTAAGAAGAAATTAAACGAAAAATAAAGGGAGCCTACAACTGAGTAAAAAGTTTAAAATTTGAGAAAGCTCCATATTTTAATAGAAAAATGTGGCTAATGCTAGCAGGCAAAATTATACAAATAACTTTATGGCACAAATATGTGATGTAATGTAATGTCATGTTTTATGTTTATACTATGTGGCCATCATTTTCAATAGAAGACATCATTGATCCCTGTGTATGATATTCTCTGTGAGTAAACTTACATCCTTTAAGCATTTTTTGTGTCTTTGATATTTCATAGAACCAAGACTTTGGTCAGTTTTTACAAAGTTGCTTGAACTGAAAACCTCCCTTCAGAAACATCCATCATTAAATAAACTCCTTTTTTATTTTAACTAACACTGTCTCCTGAATCTTTCAGTTGCCTTGTAACTATTGTGATTTGCTCCACTGGAAACTGTGTTCAGTGCTGGTGAGATGTGCTTGAACCGGTGTGATCAATGGGAGGCTACAGTTCAAGGAAATCAGACCATGTGTTAACAAAGACAATGCTAGCAAGAAAAAAAAAACACTTTCTCCTCACTTTATATATCAGAATTTCATACATTTAAAAGATGTTTTTAAAGGCTCAAATGTACTAAATGTACTGCTCTTTTTCTAGGTAAAGGATTTCTAAAATGGTTTTAAACCTTTGAAACTTAGTAGGAGAGGTGGATAGTAACTACATTTATTCAAATACCTGTACTGAGTAGTTTTATTGGAGGACAGTTTTTACTATTACTTGAGTATAACTGTGAGTATGTACTTCTACTCAAATAGTGTTGGTAGTACTTGCGGTGTTTGGACATGGTGGCTCACTGTAGATGACTGTTCTGTATGGAAATACTTGGGTGAAGGATGAGGCAGGATGATGGTTGGCAAACACAGCTTTATTAAACTATGTACAGTGCAGTACACGGCATGGCATCTAGCAGAGGGTCATCCGGCAAACAGACCATAAGATGGACGTCCTCTGGTATTTACAGGGCGGTGCAGTGACAGGACAGGAAGTGCACATCACTACAACGCACTTCACAATAATGTGCCGGAACCCGACACCACATTCTCTCCTCCCCTAAGAAAAGTCCAAAACCATACACACAATTGAAAACCTCGCCAAATTTGAGACCCGAATCATGCACTAAAATAATGAAAACTAAGGTACTAAATTGGTCTAACACACTCACTCAAAAGAACCTAAAAAATAGGGCTGACGGGTGGACTACCGTGCAACCTGCACGATGGGGTGGTTATTCTGCCACCAAATTAAACTAAAAGTCTTTATTGAAACTAAAAATTACAGCCATGCTGCTAACTAAAACAGATCACCTAAAATAACCCCATATCACAACATGCATGCAAAAAACAAACAAACCCAGAACTATAAATAAAGTAATTTGGGTGAAAAAAACTGGAACTTGCATGGGGGGTCCAGGGCAGTTCTTCAGCAGGCACGCCCCTGGAGACTGCAGATCCCCGGAGCGATGGCTGACCCTCTGGATGACGGACCCTGGATAACCCCACCACCATCACGACTCCCGTCCAGCCTTGCCATCTTGAGCATCTCCCTGGACACGCCGAAGCTGATTGCCGTGCCTCGACGAGCCGTCAGACAACCTGAAGCACGTTGCGCCCAGCATAGCCACAATGCGCAGACACTCTCGCTGTTTTGCTGGCTGCTGTTTGGCCCATCTTGTCCGTGGAAGTCCTTCACCCTGAACCCGAACCAAGTCCATAACCCGGAGTGGAATTTCACTCGGCCCAATGTGCTGCTGCTGAGCATGTGGTAACTCCATGCTTGTCGGTCTGGCCACGTCCTCTTCAATAAACGTTGCAGTGTTCACCATTGTAGCTGCAGACTCCCCACCCAACTGTGGCCAAGAACCATAGGCATCTGGGGCTAGCACACTGGTGTCACTCGCCAGCATGGGTACCGACCCTGAGCGAGAACTGGTCAGCCTTGCCATCTTGAGCGTCTCCCTGGACACGCCAAAGCTGATTGCCATGCCTCGACGAGCCATCGGACAATCTGAAGCACGCTGCGCCCAGCATAGCCACAATGCGCAGACACCCTTGCTGTTTTGCTGGCTGCCGTTTGGCCCATCTTCACCGTGGAAGTCCTTCATCCTGAACCTGAACCAAGTCCATAACCCGGAGTGGAATTTCACTCAGCCCAATGTGCTGCTGCTGAGCATGCGGTAACTCCATGCTTGTCGGTCTGGCCACGTCCTCTTCAATAAACGTTGTAGTGTTCACCGTTGTAGCCGCAGACTCCCCACCCAACTGTGGCCAAGAACCATAGGCATCTGGGGCTAGCACACTGGTGTCACTCGCCAGCATGGGTACCGACCCTGAACGAGAACTGGTCAACTTGAAAGCGAGGGCATCCGTTAGCTCTTCGTACCGTTCACTCCCAGTGTCCATCGGGGGCGAGTGTGATGATTTCTCCCTTGTGTTCCCCGGGCAAGACAAACGGCACGACCTGGAGTAATGATTCAAACGTCCACATTTACCACAACGTTTCCCTCTAGCCAGGCATTTCTTATCTTTATAGCAGTGCATCGTGAACCCACACAACCCACGCAACAGGAGTTTCCTGGGGCAGACCTTTGGCTGGCAGCACTGATTTCCCAAAAATCTTCTTCTGAGCTATCCTCGCGATCAGGGTCCGCAAGCTGTTTCAAGTCAATGACATACTGGCGGATAGGCTTACCTACCTGCTGAAGTTGCTGCCGAAAACGAATCCTCCAGACAGTCACGTTGTCTGGGGTGGAGAAGTGTTTAGCTAGCAGCTTCACAATGTCCTCACATGAGTTTGCTGTGCCGAGTGTCCGCAGGACCCTCCATACCCAGGTTGTGGATGAGAAGTGCCCCCTCTCTTGTCTTATCAAACTCCCTGAGGCCCAGCGCTATAATATAAGTCTGACAGGCCTCCCACCAATGCGACTATAAAACCAGTGGTTCGCCCAGGAGCTCGAGAAAAGGACGAAGTGGGGTGATGCACGCCTCCATGAGTTAATCCTCGATCGCCAAATGTTATGTATGGAAATACTTGGGTGAAGGATGAGGCAGGATGATGGTTGGTGAACACAGCTTTATTAAACTATGTACAGTGCAGTACACGGCATGGCACCTAGCAGAGGGTCATCTGGCAAAGAGACTGTAAGATGGACTTTATAGGGCTATGCAGTGACGTGACGGGAAGTGCACGTCACTACAACGCACTTCACAATAATGTGCTGGAACCTGACACCACAGTGGCGTCATCACGTGGCAAACTGGCCGTGGCACGATACAGCGCCACCTTTCTGTATATAGTTCAGTTATGTATGGAATAAAGGAGAGTGCGGTTCATGCCCGCTGTCCGCGCCTCATTCTTAGACATAACCAATGGCGACGAGAATAAACCCTAATAACTCCGACATGAAAGCATGCTTGGATCCCCTGCAGCTGTTCTTCAGTCTACGAGGTGAGCCACCAATCCCCTGGCCCCGCTGGCATAAGATATTTCAGAATTATATTGTCCCTACCAGCTTGAATGATGCTAATGTCAACAGGCTAAGGGGGACGCTAACCTGCTAGCTTGGCGCCGAAGGATGCGTGCTTGACTTGCTGGGCCATAGGGACACATACAAGGACTACGTGGCTGCGATGGACATGTTTTACATTGCCTATAACAACATAATGGCATGGAGAACAACCTTCTTCCGTCGCCGCCAGAGTGAGGGTGAGTCGGTCTGGCATTATGTAACAGACCTCCGGGAGCTAGGAAGTACCTGTGATTTCAGAGAGAGAATGGAAGAGATAGTATGCGGTAAGCTAACGGAGAGTACTAATGACAGGAGGCTGCAGTATAGGCTGTTTTCAACAGCAGGCAAGCTAACACTGGACGAGACTGTGAAATGGGTGTCCCAGATGGAGGCAGAGGACAAGCTATTATCACAGCTAACGCCACCTAGCCAACAAGTACTTTGCCTGACCCTGCGAACACAGGTCACTACCATCACCGTCCAGCACTCTGGTCCCACACCTCCCCACTGCAACCGAAAGAAAAAGGGTAGGAAACAGAACAACGAAGGTGAGCGCCCGCACTGCAGTGGTTGTGGTTCATCTAAACATCTGACTCAGTCACTTGCCTACCAAGCCAGAGGGGTGAAATGCTACTGCTGCAAGAAACTAAACCATTTTGCCAGGGTATGTCATTAGACCTGCACAGACTCAACGGCCCGCTCACCGGGCTCAGCCACCGTTCACTCAGCTGACGCCAAATGCTTGTTGTTCATAGTGGAACTGGACGGCATCGACATGCCATTGCTGCTGGACACGGGGGCCTCGAGGTCCCTTCTGAGATAGCTAGATAGCTAGATAGATAACTTTATTGTCTGTGACAGAAATTCTTCTTTGGCATGGCTACAACAATATAACACATTCAACACTCTCTAAGACATGTTCAAACTCACAGGATAAAAACTGTTTAAAAAAGTAAACATGGTTAAAAAGGAAACAGCAAATAAAATCATGTGGCAGAAAATATTAATAACTATTAAAAATTAATAGTGATTAATAAATAAATGCTGATAACTAATATTGATAGCTAACTGAAGTATGATAACTATTTGATTTTGTTCAGGATTGTTACTGCAGAAGGAATAAATGATTTATTGTAAATGTTTTAATTGGCCAATGGAACTTTATATTGTCTGGCTGATGGCAGTAACTGAAAAGAGTGAAGGGGGTGAGATGGGTCCTCTGTGATCAGGGTGGCTTTCCTGATCATAGAGCGCTGATACAGTTCAGACAATGGTGTCTGTGGTGAGCCAACGATTTTACTAGCCTGATTAACTATGCAGGAAAGTTTTGTTTTGTGCTTGATGAAACGGGAGCTGTACCAGGATGAAATGTTAAAAGTGAAAATGGATTCAATTAATGAAGTGAAAACCAGAGTTAAAATGTGTCTGCTGACATTAAAAGTCCTGTTTCCTCAACAGGTGGAGGCGTTGTTGTGCTTTTTTATAAACAGAGTCAACATGGTGTGCAAAAGACAAGCTGCAGTCCATCTCTATTCCCAAATATTTAAAAACTTGAACTTGTGCAATAGCCTGACCCTGGATACTGAGGGGTGTAAAGAGAGTAACTGAAAGTTTCTTTTTGCTCCCACAGCACAACTGCTTAGTCTTTGTGGTGTTTAACACCAGAAAATTTTGATTAAAAGTCTGAGCTAGATTATTGACTGCCCGCTGATAGTGGGTCAGTGCAGTACCGTCTGTCATATGAGCCACCATGGCCATGCCATCTGCATATTTAAAAAGAGTCATTCCTTCACTGTCACAGGAGATGTTTTTTGTGTACACAGAGAACAAAACCGGAGATAAAACACAACCTTGAGGAAGACCTATGTTTAAAATCGACTTGCTAGATGTAAAACCATTTAAAAACACTTGTGGCCTGTCATATAAAAAACTCTGAATCCATAAAATCAATGTTGGGTGAACCTGCAGGTCTGTCAGGTGATGTAGCAAGGTGCCTGTGTGTACAGTGTTAAAAGCAGAAGAAAAGTCTATTAGATATTAATATTATGCATATAGTTGGGTGTACTAATATGGAGGTGCCCTGGGTGTAGTGGGAGGTGACGCTCCACCTTTCCGGTGGTGGCATCACGGGGAGTATAAGGGGCCATGGTGGAAGTGGCTCTGTCTCTTTTGCTGTGGACCCTTGACCTGTGCGGAGTGACTCCTGTTTGGTTCCTATTGGTTTTAATCAAGATTGTAAACTGTCACCTCGCCTCTTCCCTTTTTACGGATACAACATTTGGCGACGAGGACAAAAGGTATGGAGTGTGCCGCTACCGCCTTTCGGCTGTTTCTGGAGACTCCGGGGGAGCCACCTGTTCCCTGGGCCAGGTGGTATGTGGCCTTTGAAAATTATCTCATCGCTCTGGACCTCGGCGAGCTCGAAAAGCTGCGTGCGAAGGTGATTCTGGTCCATAACCTTGGAATGGAGGGCCAGAGGATTCTGAGTACGCTAGGAGGTGGTGACACTTTTGATGATGTGGTGAAGCTAATGGCTGGCTATTTGCACGCCCCGGAAAACAGCATCATGAAGAGAATCCAGTTTCGACAGCAGCGCCAGCGGCCGGGTGAGTCAGTGCAAGTTTGTGGCAGACTTATGGCAGCTGGCAGGAGAGTGCCAATTCGGCATTTTAGAGGAAGAAATGGTCCGCGATCAGCTGGCGGAGCATGTACTTAGGTCCTCTGCAAGGGCATGTCTCCTTACATACACTGGGGAATTGACACTGATCTCCACCATGGAATTAGCGCAGCAGTACGAGGCAGCGGATAAGCTGGCCAAAAACCTCGGTGAAGATGAGAAGCTGCGGAGGAGCAAGAAACAGTGGAAGGCGCTGGCTGTGGATCTGGACGGCAATGACAGCGAAAGTGATGAGGAATATGCCGCCACCGTAAGAATTAGGTCCACCCCAGGGACGCCAAGGTGTTATGGCTGTGGGTCCACCAGGCACTGTTACAAGGTAAGAGATTGTCCAACAAGAGGGAAGCGCTGTGGAAAGTGCGGTCTGTTCCACCACTTCGCTAGGGCCTGCAAAAACTTTGAGCAAGGGGACCAGAGACTAGAAGGGGGCTCAAGCGAACCTACAGTTCTCACTGAGCACAGATGGACAAATATATTGTAACATTGATTTGGACAGGGTTGAGGTGCCGCTGATGCTGGATACGGGATCGGCGGTCTCTATCCTGAACTGGTCCACAGTGAAGAACTTTTTCCCACATTACAGGATGAGCAGGTCTGATGTAGCTTGCTATGGCTACGGCAACAACCCCTTCAACATCGTGGGCTCACTGCTGCTGTCAGCGAGATACAGGTCAGCAGAGATGTGTGGTGTTGAGTTCATGGTGTCCACCAAGGGGTCAAATCTGATGGGCTGTGATCTGTTTTATGGGCTCGGGTTCTCAATAGCCTACGGTGTCAAGGAAGAGTGGTCCGGCTGTGGGCTATGGGACTGACCCTTCTTTGATGGGAGATGATAACAAAGTGTGGGACAGTAATTTGCCCAGGACGAGTGAAGAAGGGCTGGACCAGCACTATGGAGCGCCATCGCGGGGAGTTTCCGGTGCCAGAGTTCACGGTACCCTGGACGAGGGACCCCAACAGCATGGACAGACACCTGTGGTGGCAAGTGGAGCCAGCATGCAGGCACCTTGTAGTTCCGGAGTACGGCCGAGTACTACCGTAGAACCAGGCACTGCTGTGGCTGATTAGGCGCTAAAAATGAAAGAGGGTGGGGCAAGACCAAGTGCTGTGATTCCCAGACGCACCTCTGAGCGGGATCCGAGGCGGAGCTCAGACTGGGTCAGTGGGACTCTCCGACACCGAAGAAAAGCCCAGTCATGACGTGATGGACTTAGAAAGCCAGTGAGAACTCCCCTAAATATTGGTGACAAGGTGACGAGGTCCGCCCTAGGGTTGAGTCTCAGCTTGGAGGAGTCCGCAGAACATGGGATTGACGAGATGACCAGGGATGGTTGCGGGTGGTGATGGCCCACAAGAATGGTTATTTAGAACTGTCTGATGGATCCAGGAGGCACCCAAACGAGCTGCAGCGTATGGAGGAGAAGACACGCCAGTGCAGCCCATCTCCAGAAAGGAAACGGCAGAGACGCTCTGGGAGAGAGCCGCCAGACGGACATTCCAGAGGTGGGCCTCCAGGGGGTCTCTAGTAGGACTTTGGGGGAGGGGGCTTAGCAGTATGTTGTGTTATGCTATGTTATGTTAATGTTGTTGCTGTTCTCTTGATTTTGAAACCGCACAACTTTTGTCTGATTTACCCTGTGTGTGCGTGTGTGGTGAAAAGACGAACAGAGATGTGTGAATTGTTAAAACAAAGAGTAATATGTGAAATGTAAACTTTCCTCAGCACTGTATGTGTTTAAGTTGCCCATGCTGTGGGGTGGGAGTGCTGAGTGGGGGATTTGGGACCGCCATCAGGTTAATGTACATATTGTTTGTAAGTGTTTATTGTTTGAAGTGTTTTAGAAATGTATATAGTTACATTGGGATTTTTTTTATTTTTTTACGTGTCCCTTTTGATATTTAAAGACTGTAATGATTTAAATGGCAGAATAATCCGCAGGGCCTGTGTTGTGTGCATGGATACCTTTGTATATTTATGTTGTATACTTTGATGCTTAGCGTGTGAGTCGGGTTGTAAATTTTGGGAGGGCACAATTAATGTGCTTGCTATTTTCTTCGGGGGGGGGGTGTTAGATATTAATATTATGTATATAGTTGGGCGTACTAATATGGCGGTGCCCTGGGTGTAGTGGGAGGTGACGCTCCACCTCCACGCTGGCGGCGTCACAGGGAGTATAAGGGTCCATGGCGGAAGTGGCTCTGTCTCTTTTGCTGTGGACCCTTGACCTGTGCGAAGCGACTCCTGTTTGGTTCCTATTGGTTTTAATAAAGATTGTAAACTGTCACCTCACCTTCTCTCTTTTTACGGACACAACAAAGTCCATAAAGAAAATCCATGTGTGTGGGTGTGAAAAATCCATTTGTTTAGTGACAGTGTCTAGAACTGTAAGACATGCATCTTCTACACCCCGTTTTGCCTTATAGGCAAACTGGAGGGGATCCAATTTGTGTGACAACATGTTGGTTAAAAAGTCACACACCACTCGCTCCACACATTTACAGAGCACAGAGGTCAGGGCCACTGGTCTGTAGTCTTTCAGGTCCTTAGGGTGAGTCTTTTTGAGGATTGGAATGATGGTAGATTCCTTCCACTGGTCAGGGACACATCCAAAATCCAAGAGATGCTGAAAAAGTCTGGTGAGGATTCCACCTAGCTAAGTGGAACATTCCTGAGGACTCTGCCTCTGAGCCTATCAGGGCCAGCGGCTTTGTTGGTTGATCCTATGTAAGATGGACGTCACAAGTTGCTCCTCAACGATAAGGGGTTCATGGGGGGAGATGGAAGGTGGGGAGGTCTAGGTGGTCAGTGTGCTGCTGGTATTAAAATGGATGAAGAAGGTGTTAAAATGTTCTGCAAAGGAAGTGGGGTCTGGGCAGTTGACCATGACAGATTTTGGCGCTCTGTCCATCATGTTTAGACCCTGCCACACCTCTCTCACACTTCCTGATGTTAATTTCTGCTCCACTTTATTCTTATAATTTATTTTAGCCAGCTTTGCCATCCTACCAAAATCTTTCTGCAGTTTCTTCACCCTCAGCTTGTCTCCATGTAGGCAAGGCATATTTTCATGTCCCTTGTAACCCATTTCTTATTATTTGGGTGCATTATTATATGGTGGGTAGGAGTAACAGTGTCCTCACACAATAAGATGTAAGGGGTCAGCACATCTGTCAACATGTGAAAATCACTGCCACAGTCATTAAAGAATAGATCCCTGTTTGACAATTTAAAGCAAGCTCTCAGTGATTCAGCTGCGTCTTTATTCCAGACTCTGACAGGTTTTTTTTATGGGTTTACCCATTTTCAGTTGTGATCTGTATTTTGGCAGTAGCAGAATGACGTTGTGATCAGAACGTCCAAGAGGTGGGCATGGTTTTGAGATATATGCAGCAGGGACATTACCATAACACAAGTCCAACATGTTTTGGTGGGACAAAACATGTGGGAATTGTGACATATTGCTCCAGATTGGGCAAATATGTGGTGATGTCGCATCTGTTAAAATCCCCCAGTAAAAACACAGGCTGTTCTCCAGTCTGATTGACAGCTCTATTATAACAGTCAGCTACCTGCTCTGCAGCTTTGCTAAAATCAGAACCTGGTACATAGGTTAAAATAACCGTTATTTTAGCAAATTCTTGAGGTAAATAGTGAGGTCTGAAGGACACAGTCATTAATTTGTAGTGTTTGCAACATTCAGTCTCTCACTGTGAAGTATGTTGCCCACTTACTGTTGACAGCCATGCAGAGCCCTTCCCCAATTAATTTCCATGTTTTTTCCTTGTCCCTGTCAGCACAAATGATGTTAAAACTTTCCAAATCAAAGTCTATATCCTCAGAAAACCATGTCTCAGTGAAACAGAAGAGACTGGTTTGCCGGTAATCCCGATCATACCAGCCTTGCGTTCAGTTGACAAAACAGTTCACCGAACACAGTTTGCAACGCGAACTGACCTAAATGAAAGGGCAGTTCTCGGCGAACAGTTTTTCTGTTCGGCTTGCGCATTCTATAGTTGTGTAGATCTATGGTCCTCTGTCAGCCGGTAGAGGACCCTAGTAACTACGGCGTAGAGTGTAGCCTACTTCAGCTTCATATTACCTAAGAATTCTCCATTATACACCCACCAAAAACAATATTTTGTGTGTGATATTGTTTTACTTACAAAATGACATGACCTCTACTCTTAAATTGATGGAATTGCTCCAAAAATAAAAGAAAACAAAAGAATATTGCAAACTAGCTTACCTAGCCACCATCTTTGTTCGCTACTTGAGCCACCTCCAAAATCGTTCAGCAAAAGAGAAAACTGTTCGCAGCAACCATGTTGTTCAGTTACGGAAACTAACGAACAGTTCCGAACAGTTGCAAACTGTTTTGTCAATTGAACGCGCCCCTGATCAGTGTTGCGAGTTCTTCACCTTTGTTCTTTAGCGAACACATGTTTGACAGGGTTATGGCAGGTAAAGGTAGGCGGCTGCCTCTCCTCCTCAGTCTGTTCTTTATTCCTCCTCTCGATCCTCTTTTTCTTCATATTCACTTCCTCTTGCATCCACGGATTAACTCCACAGGTATGTTGTCATTATGGAGCGATGTCAGTGCAAACTCTGGCACCAAGTGGCTCAATTCCAACAGGTAGTCCCATGAATAAGTGAGCCTGCCTGGGATGGTGGTGACTGGCTGCGCCGGTTGTAAACAAAGTCCGTTTGTGCACCACAGATTCATGATAAACAGCCAGGCACAGGCCAAACAGAACACTGTTTCGATTATCATTTCAGCAAGAGGAAAAAAGACAGAAAAACATACAAAAAAACATTCAAAAACAACAATAATTCTCCCACTCACTCAGCAGTGTCAAGAGTCGCTCTGATAGAGTAGCGCCCCCTATACAAGTGTGTCTACGGTCAGGAAGCTGTTCCCTCAGAAAACCATCGCAGCTGATGAGGAGAACTTATTCGGTTATGGCCACACCACAATCGATATGGTAGGGACGGTCAGTTTTGCTGTGCGGTATGGCCCCAGGGCCATTCCATTGTTCACCTTCCAAGTGACGTGCCAGGGAGCCTGATCAGCGAGCTGGGTTTCTCCATCACTGACCCAATGGGCACCACCGTTCTAGTGGTCACCTCATCCTGGTAACACTGCTGGCCAACGCTTTTCAGGGGGCTGGGCTGCTTCACCTCTTTCAACCACCGACCACTCATTGACACGACGGTACCCTCAAAAGTTCAGCCTCTGCACCGGCTACCCCTTGCACTATGGGACGACATCACGATAGAATTGCAGAAGCTGTTGGATGCTGGCATCATCAAGCGGATCAACGCGTCTCCCTGGATCTCAAACCTGGTGGTAGCAAAGAAGAAGATGGGCGGCCTACGACCATGTATCGACCTCAGAATGGTAAACAAAGCGGTGATCCCCGACAGATATCCCCTGCCCACAACAGAGGAGCTGAAGGCAGTGTTCTATGGCTCAAAGGTTTTTTCCAAACTAGACCTCCACCAAGGCTACCTACAGGTTCCCCTTCATCCAGACAGCCACAACCTGACAGCCTTCATTACCCACATGGGAGTATTCAGCTACACCCGCATACTCTTCGGCCTTAGCTCCACCCCGAGCTGTTTCCAAAAGATCATGGCTACCATCTTCGCTGGTCTCCCAGGGGTGGTGGTGTACTTGGATGATATCGTGGTGCACGGCGCAACAGCGGCCTTCCACGATGCCTGCCTTGATGAAGTCATGGAGGTACTAGCAAAACACGGCCTCACACTCAACAGGGAGAAGTGCATCTTTGGAGCAAAGACCATGGAGTTCATGAGTTTCCGCCTGTCTGTTGAGGGTCTGAGTCCCCTGCACTCGAACGTTGAGGTGATGCTGCAGCTGCTTGAACCATCATGCTCCACGCAGCTTTTGTCCTTTTTAGGCATGGTGAATTTTTATGGGAATTTTATCCCTCGGTACTCAGAGACGATAGGCCAACTATGTGCCCTGCTGAAGCAGGATGCAACATGGGCATGGACCCTGGCGTGTTCTGGCGCTGTCAGTGAATTAAAAATGCAACTCATCTCCCCACCAGTGCTTACCAACTTTCACCCACAAAACCCCATGTTCATGACATGTGACGCTTCCAACACAGCAGTGGGAGCTGTTTTATCACAACTGCAAGAAGGAACCGAGCGCCCACTGGTGTTTGCCTCGAGGTCACTCACCTCGGCTGAGCAGAAGTACTCAGTGGGAGAGAGGGAGGCACTGGCGTGCATGTGGGCGTGTGAACGCTGGCCTATATGGACCTATGTATAGGACCTATATGTACCTATATGGACGACGCTTCACCCTGCAAACAGACCACAGAGCCCTCACTGCACTGCTGGAAACACTGGGGTCAAGGTACAGACCCCTGCACATCTATAGGTGGACAGAAAGACTACAGGCATACAACTTTAACACTCAGGTCACACTGGCAGAGAAAATGTGGTGGCAGACCTCCTGTCACAGGCCACACCTAACCCCACTCCAAACGGCAATCAAGACATCCTGGAGCCAGAAATGATTCACATGCTACATGGGCCACTCCAAAATGCCGTCTCCCTACAAGAGCTCCAGAAGGCATCTGAACAGGACCCAACACTGACCCAGCTGTGTGCATTCATTCTCGAGAGCTGGCTGGCCAAGGTGCTGGGGTAATTGGCACTGTTCCACAGAGTCAGGGACAATTTATCATGCTGGAACGACATCTGCGTGGCAAGGGGGCACTGCACGGTGATTCCGGAGGCACTTAAAGGCCACATCCTGACCATGCTACACGAGGGTCACCTGGGCATTGTCAGGGTTAAACAACGGTGTAGAGGCTCAGTATGGTGGCCAGAGATCGACAAGGATGTGGTAGTCATGGTGAAAGACTGTGCACCCTGCCTGGCCAGCGGGAAAACTGGCATGCCACCACCTCCACCCCTGCAACCCCTGCCATGGCCATCAGCCCCATGGAAACACGTCGAATTGGACATATGTGGTGAACTGCATAGCGTCCCCCAGCACCTATGCTTTCTAGTAGTGGCCTACGACCTCCACTCGAAATGGCTCAAGATGTAGCCCCTCCGGATCAGTCCCCACTGAAGTAGTCACTGACTTCCTCACCTCCCTTTTTGCATGCAGGGGTGTGCCGGATGCAATCACAATGGACAATGGACCGCAGTTCACCTCGGCAGACTTTGAGGCCTTCATGAAAGAAAGGGGCATCAGACATATAAAAACCACCTTTTCCACCCTCAGGCGAACTGGGGGGGGGGGGTGGGTGGAGAGATTCAACCAGACCCTCAAGAATGGTCTTATGGCAACTCTAGAGGATGGGCTCCCATTTTCAGCTGCACTACAGAGTACCCTACTACATTATAGAGCAACACCTCATGCTACGATGGGCAGCTCCTCGGCATTACTGATGCTGGGATGTGATGTGAGCCTTCCCCTGGACCGACTATGTCCCCCAGTGGCTGCTACAGCGCTGGAGATGCCCTCACCTAGAGGGAGGGTGGTTGAACAACAACAAGCAAAGGTTCTACAAAAAGCGCAGGGCGAGGGAATCTGGACTCGCAGTGCTGGACTGGGTTCAGATCCGACGATCCCAACCGCGCCCACAAGTTGCAGTCGTTTTGGACAACACCGATGCAGATCACAGCACAGTTGGGTCCAGCCACTTTTCGTCTCGCTGATGGGTCAGGGTGGCATGCCAGCCGCCTCAGAAAAGTGACACTGACTTCGGCCCCGGACCAGGAGAGAGCGGCGAGACCAGGAGACACGGTGAGACCAGGCTGGGACTTTAACGACACAAGACCCACAACCCCCAACGAACGTCTGCCAGAGCTGGTGACGGTGGCGCAACCTGAGCGCTGCTCGGCCCGGGTTTGACAGAGACCCCGCTACCTTAGGGACTTTATAAATAAATAATGGACTCTTAAGTGTAACCAGGACGTGATCATTAACAGTGGTAGAATAACCCACTCAGTCACGCGGGCATATTGGTAGTCCACCCTGGTGCCCAGGTAGCTGTCTGTACATAGTTCTTTGGGTTTTTTGGGGAGGAAAGGGGGAGGGGAGTTAAATCTGGTGTTTGGACGTGGTAGCTCGCTGTAGGTGATGTCATCACGTGGTGAACTGGCCGTAGCATGATATGGCGCCACCCTTCTGGATATAGTTCAGTTGTGTATGCAATAAAGGAAAGTGCAGTTCGTACCCGCTGTCCACGCCTCATTAGTAGACATAACAGTACTCTCAGAGTTACTTTTGATTTCACAGATTTGAAACGGTTCAGAAATGTGCCTATTTACACCATGTCCTTACCAGGAATGACTGCATCTTTATTCATCTTTTGGGGCGTAGTCAAGAACGGCTGTGCCTAGACTGAAATTTTTTTTCATCCTTCTAATCTTCTAATCTCTGAAATCTGCAACTTTTCTCCACTGGTCTTGTGCTCTAAAATGAAGTTTTCTGCACCATATATTCAAAAATGTGCAAGTGAACTCAAAATGAACTCCTCCAGGACTTCCGGTCTGGACGCCATGGCGACTGCAGCTTAACACTGAAGCTCTCAGACTCAATCCAAGATAACACCTTGAAAATCAAACTTAACGGATTTTTGGAGGAGTGAAAATCAAAAGACAAAATCATCATGTCTTAAGGAAAACAGAAGAAACTGAAATTCTCCAGGCCAGGACACGTATCGGCCGGAGAATCTGAACTGGAAGATCTCCGTTCAGAAGACGAGGAACTGGTGGTAGCTAACAAAAAGGTTAGCCTGAAATCACTATTTGAAGAGCTACGACGATTTCGCCGAGAGGTTACGGCCGAATTTCGGGAATTCAGAGAAGAATTGAAAAGGACAAACAGCAGAGTGGACCAGGCCGAGAACCGAATCTTGGAAACAGAGGAACGAATAAAAGTGCTCGAAGATTCTGTGCTGGACCTACGCAAAAGACAAGCATCTATAGAGGCTAAGCTAGCCAACCAAGAAGGAAGACAAAGAAGAGACAACATAAGAATTCATGGTCTGATAGAAGGAGCCGAAAACGGTTTTAACTCAATGGCAGAATGTGTGGAATCCTTACTAAGAGAGAAATTGGATATTCCACAAACCACCGACTTGAAGATAGAAAAGGCACATCGTTCATTAGCCGCTAGGCCGGCGGCGGAAGCGCCCCCACGTTCGGTGTTGGTAAGATTTTCCAATTTCAAAATAAAACAAGAGGTTGTGAGACTGGCCTGGCAGAAAAAAGGATTTATGCACCAGGAGAGAAAAGTCTTCGTGGAACACGATTACGCCCCGGAGGTCCTTAAAAAGCGCAGGGAATACAATGACGTGAAAAAGGTGTTAAGAGAGAAGAAATTGCGCTTTCAGACTCCATTTCCTGCGAAGTTAAGGGTCTTCTACGGCGAAGAAACATGTCTATAATTCGGCGGAAGAAGCAACAGCTGACATGGCGAGAAGAGGGCTCCCGGTAACGGTATTTAAACCCGCAGCAGACCCGAGTGAGAAGATCAAAGCGCAAACATGGACAACACAAAGACCTTCAAAATCCACGGACCAGCAGCGGGAAACCCAGCGCCAGAGCGTCGCGGATAAACTGTCCATTTTCAGGTTGGAATAGCGACCTTTTTTTTTTTTTTTTTCTCTTGAATCAATCCGCACATCCAACCCCCCTCATACAAGGTAACAAACATTAAAGGAGATGCGTATTCAGCATGTGGTAAAACATTTCATGGAACAGTCATAATATTTGAAACAAATAAGTCTTTTTAATAAAAAAAAACAAAAAACAAAAAACTTGTTAAAATAGAAATGTGACAATAATCCACATGTTCTCCTCATACTAACAAATACTGTTTTTGCGTGAATGTTTGATGTGATGGGGGTGGGAGGGTGCACACAATTTCACAGGGTTTAGGCATAAAAGGAAAAAAAAATCATTAGAAGTTTGGATTGGGTTCTGAAACTCACGTTAAAAGCATGGGACAACTTACAGGGGTAAGAGAGGGCCCTCAACACGTAACAGAGTTTGAGGAATTTCCCTCAGGGCCTTCACTCCATCAAGGCTCTTCCAGGGTCTTTAAAAAGACCTCAGCTCAGGAAGTTCTTCTGACAGCTTTTTGTTTTAAAGTTTTATACACTATGTTCTTAATGTTTTTCTTGTTTTTAATGTTCTTTCAGTTTCTGAGTAGCACAAAAGACGGCCACCACACAGTTATACTAAACAAAACAACACAATGGAGAAACAGGGTGTAACCAAAATAATTTCATATAATGTAAAAGGAATCCTGAATCCAGTTAAAAGATCCAAGATTCAAGGCAAAAGGAAAAAAGACAAAGCAGGAATAATATTTTTACAAGAAACCCACCTAACAGACGTGGAACACAATAAACTCAGTAGACAAGGGTTTAAAATGATCTCTTCATCTTCATATAAGTCAGGGAGGAGGAGGGGAGTAGCGACATTGATATCAACCAAAATTACATTTGAAAAAAAATCAGAACACAAAGATAAAGAAGGGAGATACAGTTTGGTAACTGGGCGGCTAGAGGGAGAAGATATCACCCTGCTGAATGTGTATGCTCCCCCAGGGGCTAACTGGAAATTTTATAAAAATGTATTTGACCTAATGATAACTAAAGCTCAAGGTTTAGTGATATGTGGTGGGGACTTCAGTCTTAGACTGAATCCATACTGGGATGCTTCTGGTAATTCTCCACATCAAAATAACACCCAAAACAGGAAGACTCGGATGCTACTAAAAGAAATGGGAATCTGTGACGTGTGGAGGGAACTCAACCCCAGTGTAAAAGACTATACATTTTACTCAACTCCACATTCATCTTACTCAAGGATTGACTATTTTTTTTATGTTTAATAGAGACATTGGAAGAGTAAAAACATGTAAAATAGGACTGATGGATCTCTCTGACCACAGTCCGATCTACATGGACTTAAATATCCAAAAATACACAAATAATACATTTTCTTGGAGGTTAAATTCAAATG
Source organism: Pholidichthys leucotaenia (assembly GCA_020510985.1). NCBI lineage: Eukaryota > Metazoa > Chordata > Actinopteri > Cichliformes > Pholidichthyidae > Pholidichthys > Pholidichthys leucotaenia. The sequence goes on from CM035841.1 coordinate 149,986,756, forward strand.
TCCTGAAAGGACCATTGAAAGATGAATTGGAATCAGATATTCTCAGATATTTGGAAGAAAACGATAATGGAGAAGTATCCCCTTTAATACTGTGGGATGCATGCAAAGCTGTAATAAGGGGAAAGATTATTGCAAAACTGGCAACCCAAAAGAAACTGAGACAAGAAAAACTATCCACATTAGAGTCAGAACTTAGGAACCTAGAAAAAGAACACAAAGGCAACACTCATTCTACTGACTCGCTCAAGATTAAGGAAATTAAAAACCAAATAAATGAGATCTACACAATAGAAATCCAGAAGAAACTTACATTTTTGAAAAAAAATACTATGAAGCAGGCAGTAAATCGGCAAAATTGCTAGCCTATAAATTGAGGAAACATCAAACAGAAAGAGCAATCTACAAAATCAGAGACCCAGTATCAAAGGAAATAAAATTCAGAATTCAGGATATTCTTAAAAACTTCGAGAATTACTATAAGAACTTATACTCCCACAAAAAACATAAAAACGCATCCGAGGCATTCCTAAACACATTAAACCTTCCCCAACTTACGGAGTCACAAAATAAAACACTACTGTCAGAAATACATCCTAAAGAATTGGAAAAAGCAATTATGAAACTTAAAGCTAACAAATCCCCAGGAGCTGATGGCTATACAGCAGAGTGGTACAAAACCTTTAAACAGCAACTATCTCCTCTCCTCCTGAAAACATTTAATTATGTCCTCCACACAGGGGAAATCCCCCCCTCCTGGAGAGAAGGGGTCATTGCAGTTATACCTAAACCTGAAAAGGATAAACTAGAGTGCTCCAACTACAGACCAATCAGTGTACTAAATCAGGACTATAAGCTTTTTACCATTATCCTTGCCAAAAGGTTAGAAAATATACTGACAGACCTAATTCATTTAGACCAAACAGGTTTTATAAGACAAAGACAGACACAAGACAACGTTCGACGCACTTTACACATAATTCATCATATAAAAAAATATAACTTAAATGCAGTCATATTGGGATTAGATGCTGAAAAAGCATTCGATTCGGTTGACTGGTCTTTTCTATATAGAATCTTATCCAGTTTCAATTTTCATAACAACTTCATTAGAACTATACAGGCATTATATAAAAAACCAACAGCTAAAATAAGGATTAACGGTAATTTATCATCATCTTTTGAACTGGAAAGAGGATGTCGTCAGGGCTGCCCCCTGTCTCCACTGCTCTTTGCAATCTTCATAGAACCTCTGAGCCAATGGATAAGACAAAATCAAAAAATTCAAGGTATTACACTTGGTCAGAAGGAACATAAAATAGCACTCTTTGCTGATGACATTTTAATATACCTAGGGCAGCCGGACACTTCTTTACCAGAACTAACCTCAATTTTTTCAAAGTATGGAGATTTATCGGGGTACAAATTAAACATGCATAAAACCCAAATTTTAACATTCAACTATGACCCAAATCATTATTCACTAAGCAAACTCAAAACTAACTGGGAGTCGGAATCTATGAAATATCTGGGGGTCAATATCCCGAAACAACTCAACAAAATTATATCACTAAACTATGATCCACTGGTGACAAAAATAAAATCTGACCTAACAAGATGGAATATGATACCATTCTTGGGTACTGCACAAAGAATTGAAGCAGTCAAAATGAATATACTTCCACGTCTTCTATACCTTTTCCAAACAATACCGGTAGAACCTCCCAAAAAAACATGGCAGGAACTGGACAGAAGGATCTCAAGATTCATATGGCAGGGCAAGAGACCTAGAATCAGATATAGAACCCTACAGCTAAACAAAGACAAAGGTGGGCTCGCGCTGCCAAATATCAGGGACTACTTTAAAGCCGCACAAATTAAAACTTTAGTAGAGGTATGTAACCCAGTCTACACTGCACAATGGAAGGAGATCGAATGCCAAATAACAAGTGACATCCCCCTACAGGCGATAATAGGGAACAATGCCTTACCTAAGCTTTTGAATAACACTAACCCGTGGATAGAGACCCCGCTAAAAATTTGGTTTAAGATAGTCAGAGAGAATCAAACTAAAGAGCCCTATCGACTTCTGCAATGGATTGCCTATGATCAAAACTTTACTCCTAATAAAACAGACTCCAGATTTAAAAAGTGGAAGGAGAAAGGGCTGATAAAATATTACGATTTTTTTAAAGGGCAAATCTTAAGAAGTTTTGAAGATTTGAAAAAACAAGGCCTAATAAATCAAGACCTTTACAGGTTCTTCCAGCTTAGACACCACATAAACAATATACTTAAAAAGGAGGATTTGGAAAGGGCCCAGTCAGGTGTTCTGAAGGTCTTCTTAATGGCATATAAAGGGATCCCAGGGATCAGATACATTTCTAAAATATACCAAGGTCTTCAAGACTTAAAAGGAGACAACACATCTTATATAAAAGAGAGATGGGAAAAAGAGGGGAATTTCACTTTACAACTGGAAATATGGGAAAAGCTAAATAAACAGCAATGGAAAAGTACCTCATCCCTGCAGTGGAGAGAATTTGGATGGAAAAACTTGGTAAGATTTTTCAGAACACCTGCACAAAACAAATTTACCCATAAGGGATTGAACTGTTGGCGCTTGTGTGGTGAAAAGACTGCAAATCATTTTCATGTGTTTTGGTCATGCCCAGTTATCCACCAATATTGGACCAATGTACAGACAATATTGAGGAAAATATTCAAAATAACAGTTCCCTTTTCTTTTGTAACTTTGTATTTGGGTTTACTACCGGACTCACTGGAAAGACGAGGAGAAAAATACTTATTCAATGTTTTAATATTGGCAAGCAAAAAAGCTCTAACTAAAAAATGGATGTTGAAGGACTGTCCTACACCTGAAGATTGGATTAACGTGATCCAAGACATTTACTCGATGGAAAAGTTGACATTCGCACTGAGACAGGACATGGATGGGTTCATGAACTTTTGGCAACCCTGGATCGCATATGTGTCTTCCATTAGATCTAATCTTTGACAAATACCATTTCAATAATGGTTCCGCTCTTTGTTCCAACGCTACTCAGATGCTCTTTTACCTTTATTTACTTACTTTTTCTTTTTGTTTGTTTTTTGCTGGTTTGTTTGTTTGTTTGGTTTTTTTTTGTTGTTGTTTTTTTTCTCTTTAATTTCACTTTTTCTTTCACTTCAAAAAAAAAAAGGGGGTGTTGTAAGAATTAATCTTCCAATGTTGTCAGATATCAGAAAATAAGGGAACATGTGATGAAAATGTAAACAATGCACTGCTGTAACGACCTGTATACCCTTTACAAAAACTTAAATAAAAAAAAAAAAAGAACTCCTCCAACCTCATTCATCCAAATTGCTTGAAATTAAACAGAGGTCATCTACAGTTATTACCTCCGCCAAGGAGGTTATGTGATCATCGTTGGTTTGTCTGTCTGTCTGTTTGTTTGTTTGTCTGTTTGTTTGTTTGTTTGTTAGCAAGATAACTCAAAAAGTAATGGACGGATTTTCATGAAATTGTCAGAAATGGGGTATCCTACAGATGATTAGATTTTGGTGGTGATCCGGATCACCGTCCACAAGAAAACCGCCATTACGCAAAATGCGATTTTCGTGAATAACTACTAAACCACTAATCCTATCATTGTCAATCCAATTGCTTGTCATATGTTTTCATGGTCAAGGAATCTGAAAGCATACACACAAACACTGTATGGGGGGAACGGTGGCGCTAAACCGCCATTACGGAAAATGCCATTTTCGTCAATAACTACTGAACCACTAATCCTATCATTGTGAATCCAATTGCTAGTCATATGTTTTCATGGTCAAGGAATCTGAAAACGTACACACAAACACTGTATGGGGGGAACTGTGGCGCTAAACCGCCATTACGGAAAATGCCATTTTCGTCAATAACTCGTCGTCGGCCTCCGTCGGTCTATGATGACCATGGAAGAGAATCCTAAACATCTACTCTGCTGGAACAGCACCGCCTGTGGCTGAACAGGCCGATGCGCGAATGGCAGTCCCTGTCATACAGGTCACACTTGTGGGTGGTCTCTGTGCTGCTGGGTCTGTGGCGGTTCTTCCTGCGGGTCCTTTTTTCATCTGCTGCAGCAGTCAGTCTCTCTTCACCCGCCTTGAGCTGTCTGGTCAGGGTGCCTCTCCATTTGGAGCGGTCCGTTGCAAGGTCCTCCCAGCACTCTGTGTTGATCTCCAGGGCCTTCATGTCTCTCTTGCAGATGTCTCTAAAGCACAGCTGTGGGCGGCCAACGTCTCTCCTGCCAGTTGCCAGTTCTCCGTAGAGGACGTCTTTGGGGAATCTGCCATCCTCCATACGGTGAACGTGGCCTAGCCAGCGGAGCCTGCGCTGCCTGAGTAGAGTGAACATGGAGGGAAGGCCGGCGTGGGACAGAACTTCTGTGTTGGGCACTTTGTCCTGCCAGGATATGTCCAGGATGTGGCGAATGCAGCGCAAGTGGAAGGAGTTCAGTCTCTTTTCCTGCCGGGCGTATGTTGTCCACGTCTCACTCCCATAGAGCAGTGTGCTGATGACGCAGGCGTTGTACACTGCCATCTTCGTCTTGACAGAGAGTTTGGGATTCTCCCACACTCGTGTGGTGAGGCGAGCGAGTGTGAAGGCTGATTTTCCAATCCTCTTGTCGATCTCTGTATCAAGGGAGAGGTTGTTGCTGATCGTGGACCCCAGGTACGTGAACTGATTCACCACCTCCAGCTTGTAGTCGTCGATGGTGATGGTTGGTGGTGCTTCCGTGCCTTGCGCCAAGACGTTAGTCTTCTTCAGGCTGATGGTAAGCCCGAAGTCCTTGCATGCCTGGGAGAAGTGGTCCATCAGGGTCTGAAGCTCCTGCTGTGTGTGGGTTGCGACTGCAGCGTCGTCTGCGAACAGCATGTCTCTGATTAGAGCCTCGCGTACTTTGGTTCTGGCTTTCAGGCGGGCGAGGTTGAAAAGCCTGCAGTCAGATCTTGTGTGCAGGTAGATTCCCTCTGTTGCTGTGCTGAAGGCATGCCTCAGGAGCATAGCAAAGAAAATCCCAAAGAGGGTTGGCGCAAGTACACAGCCCTGTTTCACTCCGCTGCATATATTGAATGGCTCTAAGACGTTGCCATCGTGCTGCACTATCCCCTGCATGTTGGTGTGAAACGATTCAGTGAGGCTTTGCAACTTTGATGGGCATCCTATCTTTGACAGGATCTTGAAAAGGCCCTCTCTGCTGACCAGATCAAACGCTTTGGTGAGGTCGATGAAGGCGACGTACAGGGGCATGTTCTGTTCTCTGCATTTCTCCTGGAGTTGGCGGATGGAGAATATCATGTCTACCGTCGATCGCTCAGCGCGGAAGCCACACTGAGACTCGGGGTAGACATGTTCGGCAAGCTTCTGTAGCCGAACGAGAACAACTCGTGCGTAGACTTTGCCAACAACGCTGAGGAGGGAGATGCCCCTGTAGTTGTTGCAGTCACTTCTCTCCCCTTTGTTTTTGTAGAGGGTGATGATCTTGGCATCCCTCATGTCCTGTGGTACGGCACCTTCCTACCAACACTGGCAGAGGACGTCATGCAATGGCAGCAGTAGGGCGGTCTTGCAGTGCTTGATCAGGTCAGGAGGTATGCCGTCGTTGCCGGGTGCCTTGCCAGCGGCCAAGCTATCAATGGCCTTGCTGAGTTCGTCGATGGTTGGCTTGGCGTCAAGTTCGTCCATGGATGGCAGGCAGTCGATGGCATCAAGGGCTGACGGTGTCACAGTGTTCTGTCTGGAGTAGAGGTCGGAGTAGTGTTCCACCCATCTCTCCATCTGCTTGTTCTTTTCTGTGATCATCTCCCCAGTGGAGGATTTGAGGGGAGCCGTCTTGCTCTGAGCCGGGCCAAGTGCTTTCTTGATGCCATCGTACATACCACGGATGTTCCCTGTTATGGCAGCGGTTTGAATGTCTTGGCTGAGCTGAGTCCAGTACTCATTGGCACAGCGCCGAGCAGTCTGCTGAACTTTGCTTCTTGCAGCCCTGAGAATCTGGAGATTCTTCTTGTTTGGGTACTTCTTGTACTCAGCAAGTGCTGAGTGCTTGGCTTCAATGACGGGGGTCATCTCGGTCAACTTGGCATCAAACCAGTCCTGTGACTTCGAGGTCTTCCTCCCAAAGGTAGCCAAGGCTGTGCGGTGGATGGTGTTTCGCAGCTCTTCCCACTTCTGCTTTGCAGATTCTCCTTCTTGTGGTACACCAAGTTCCTTCTCAAAGGTGGAGGCAAACTGCTCAACAAGTTCTGGTTGAGCCATCTTGCTGGTGTCAATCCGTGCCTTTCCAGGCTGTCTAGCACGATGGAATTTCTTCAGCTGCAGCTTGACCTTGCAACACACCAATGAATGGTCTGTGTCGCAATCTGCACTCTGGAACGAAAGGGTGATTAGCACGTTCTTCAGTAAGGTGCACCTGGTCAGGATCAAGTCCAGCTGGTGCCAGTGCTTTGAGCGCGGATGTTGCCAGGAAACCTTGTGTTGGGGCTTGGTCTTGAAGAACGAGTTTGTGATGCACAGATCGTGATATGTGCAGAACTCGAGCAGCTGCTGTCCGTTGTCGTTCATTCTGCCCACGCCAAAAGGTCCAAGACAGGAGGGCCAGGAGTCATGGTCAGCACCCACTCTGGCATTGAAGTCTCCAAGGAGAATGAGTTGTTCAGAGTTGGGGATGATCCTGACAGTTGTTGCGAGATTCTCGTAGAACTCGTCTTTTGCCTCTGGTGTGGCTGTCAGTGTTGGGGCATACACACTGATGAGGGTGACTGGGCCTTGAGTAGCGTTGAGGCGGAGGGTGAGGAGTCGTGCAGAGCCAGTGCTGCTCGGTTCCACCATCTTCAGCCAGGTGTTCTTCACTGCGAAGCCCACTCCGTGTTCCCTGTGTTCGTCACTGCCCTTTCCCTGCCAGTAGAACGTGTAGTCCTTCTCTCTCAGTGTGCCTGCATCAGCCAACCGTGTTTCCTGGAGAGTGGCGATATCCACTCCCAGTCTCTTCAGCTCATTATTGATGATGGCAGTCTTCCTGGTGTCGTTGATGTCCTTGAGGTTAGCAGTGAGTCCTGTCATCATAGTGCGGACGTTCCAAGTTCCCAGTTTTAGAGTTGGTCTCTTTTGTTTTATTGTCTTGCCTGGTGCGAAGGTTCTCAGCCTGCTGTTCGGACTTCTCCTCATCCCCATGCACCCAATGAGGAAAGCAAGCTGTGGCGGGACAACACCTTATTGGCTGGGGGCTGCCCAGCTTGAGGCGGGCGGTAGCTGTCCAGTGAGATCCGATGATCCCTCCCACCGTCGGCAACAACCCCTGGCGCCGCGCTCTACGCCAATTGAGCGGTGGCTTATAACCGGTAACTGTCATTCCCCGTGTTTTGTCTACGCCAAAGGCGAAGCTGGAGTGTCCTCTCCAGTGATCCGGTGTTCTACCTTCCAGCTTTGGGCTTTGGTAGGATTCAAGCCTGAGCAGGAAGATATGGAGGACAAGATGTTGCCGATGCAGCATGTCCCCCCTCTCCACATCACTGATGAATCCAAAGGAACAGCAGGGCTGCTACAGTTTGGCACCAGCGCCGTTGCAGGAGCTACCAGAACGATGTTGAGCACAACATAGAACTGCCTTAGGGGCTCCGACTCCGGATTTTTCCTCAGGGTTGACTCCTGAAGCCTTTCCCGTGACCGGGTATGCCGCAAGGCAGTGGAGGTTTGAAATCAGGGTTTACCTTCCCCTAGATGGGCTACCTTCCCAGGTTGACGAGCCACCATCTACCCGAAGCATCTGGTTTTAAGGCGCCAGAGATCCGCCCTCGCCCCTTCTCCTATTAGTAAAAGCAGTTCCGCCGGGCTTAGAGACTAAACCACACGGGCAGGCTAGGAGTTGGACTTAGTTGTCAGAGGCTTTTCGAGACGCACGCCATAAGGAGCATTTTATGAGCACTGGGAGCTTAACCCCAGTGCCGCTCCTGGCTATGACAACCTTGGAACCAGTCAATAACTACTGAACCACTAATCCTATCATTGTGAATCCAGTTGCTAATCATACATTTTCATGGTCAAGGAATCTGAAAACGTACACACAAACACTGTATGGGGGGAACTGTGGCGCTTGGCGGAGGTCTGCGCTCTCCGAGTGCTTTTCTAGTTGATAATGAAATGTTCTTTAAATTATCCGAAAATGTCGATTCATTTTGATTTTCTAGGCCAATTAAGTTGTACAATTTCTCATTGGCATGTATTTGCTGATTTATTTTCTGATGTAGTGATCCAAATCTGATGAAACTTCACACTCACAATCACAGCAGTATTCTTCAGTAAAACACCAAGTTTCATGCAATTCTGTTCATTCATTCATCTTCTACTGCTTAATCCTTTTCAGGTCACGGGGGGGCTGGAGCCTATCCCAGCATCTTTGGGCGAGAGGCAGGGTACACCCTGGACAGATTGCCAGTCCATCGCAGGGCCAACACAGAGAGACAGACAACCATTCACTCTCACAGTCATACCTAAGGACAATTTAGAATCCCCAGTTTTGATGCTAGTTAACCTAACTTGCATGTTTAAAACCATCTTCATTAAATATTGATCAGCCTTTGTGATCTAACTTTCTTTAAATATGATTTGGATAACTGTATTACAGGGTAGTTTATATTTTATTTTCCTCAGGCTAAAACATTTAAGAGAGAGAGAAAAAAACTTCCACCTGGCAAGAATAAAGTTGTACATTTATGAGATAAAATGTTTGAGTGGAAGAACTCACAGATTTATTACAAACAGACATACATTTACAATCCAAAAATGTCTAAAATTTATGAGAAAAGCCTCTGGAATTCATGAGAAATAAATCTCAAATTTATCAGAAAAAAGTCAGAAATTGAGAGAAAAAAAGCTTAAAGTAGCATCAAATATTAGTCCCATATCACTTTGATCTCAGAAGGTTTGTGCTAAATATGTTATGCTCCACTTGAAGCTGAATTCAACAGGGAGTAAAATTCCAGACTCCCGTGAAGAAAATGGCCAGCTTCACCAATACAAACACATTAATAGCCCCCCCTCCAAAAAAAAAAAAGTTAATGTAACAATGAATGCTTTTCCCTTCAAAAACTTTGTTCGACGTCCTCTCTTTTTTTAGAAAAACATACATTTTTTTGTTAAATTTAGTTATTGGAACACATTGCCAAATGCCATCTGCTACCATAAGTGGAGTCACTGATCTCCACCCTGCTGGAACGGTTTGTGCCCTGTGGTGGATTTTTAATAACATAATTACAATCACAAGCTGGTTTGTTGCACTGAAGTTGTTTCTGGGAGTGTAATTTGGAAATTTTATTAGTCTGTGACTTAGCACTAATTGGCAAATATCTGTGTCAAAAAAGCATAAAAGGTTCTACAGTGGATACTAAAATATAAATAAGGATACTAAAAAGGCTGCACAGATATTGTATTTCCACTTTGCTGCCTTTGATGAATCATGGCAGTTATACAGTATATCCATTGATCAGTGGCGGACCATGTATTTTACAACTAGGCCTTCAGTGGTGATCTACTCGATTTAAGTGTCATTCATACCAAGCACCATAAAAATAGCCTATAGGGCCATCCACACAAAGCACGTTAAAGACAGCTTTAACTATAAAATTATAGTTTAAAAAATCTTTACCTTTTCGTTGTGGAGCCCCATTTCCATGCACACTTGTTCACTGAACTGCAGATCCACTCTTGTTTCGCCAAAGGTTTAACAGTACTGTTGCTTGTAAGTGTCTGGCTGGTGGCTGTGCTTTGGTGTCTGGTTGCTGCCTTGGTTAAGGCCCTGTCACACCTAGATGATTTAGGCAGCCAAAACGTATGAAAAATTTGGAGAATACGATGGCGTATGTTGAATAAGTTTTGTCTAAGTTAAGAGCACGTTGAAGAATGCTGAAGCATGCTCCAGCAGTTCGCCGAGCTCCTCTGAAAATTAATTTTCAGCATGCTGAAAATTTTCCAGTGTATCCAGCGTATGGCTGATACATCCCACATTCGCACAGCAAATGGCATATTTGCAGCGTTGGTTCACTGGAAAAACCGGCATAGAGCTCTCTGCCTGCAGCGCATACACACACATGTATTTGTTCGTATAACGGGACCTGTCGGGGGTTTTCTATTTGACTGAAGTGTGTACCATCAGCTGTCTGGTGTTGTTCTGATAGATATGCCAAAATGTCAGAACACCAGAGGAGGAGGATCCAATCAGCTCATCGCCTGAAGCGCAGAGCGCCGCTGTTTTCCATGATAAATCGCACTTTGCTGTTGGCTGCACCTCCCAGCAAAAGCACACTCCTTGCATCAACTTTTTTTTCACTTTATTGAAAATAAACTTTTTTATCGCCGTCAGTTCGCGTGCCTTTGAGCCAGGTTGTGACAACTGTTATCTGATGTTCCTGACTGTCACATCAGCTGTTGTTAGGTGTGACTGACCTGATAGATTTGACAGCTCTGCCATGTCGGTCACGCCCCCCACCGTGGTGTTTGGAGGGAAGAATCATTTTGGTTGAACAGAGATGATCTCTCCCACACCTAGGATTCATGGATAGGGAGGCAACGGCAGTTTGGCATGACTGCGCTATGCAGAAGTTAGACTATTGTTGCGCATAAGTTGTGAATGTCGGCAACACACTAAGCATTAGTTGTGCCCCAACCTGGCCCTCACTAAGACCCAGGTGAGAGCTGAGCTGAAGAATATCAAGGCAAGGAAGGCTGCAGGTCCAGACAGCATTAGCTTGAGGCTCCTCAAGTCCTGTGCAGACCAGCTGTGCGGGATCGTGGAGCACATCTTCAGACTGAACCTGAAACTGGGGAGGATACCACAGCTGTGGAAAACATCCTGTGTGCTACCCGTACCGAAGACCCCTCACCCCAAGGACCTGAAGAGCTACAGACCAATGGCCCTCACATCACACTTAATGAAGACCCTGGAGAGGCTGCTCCTCACTCATATTCACCCCCTGGTGGGACCAACGATGGATCCACTTTAGTTTGCCTACCAGTATGGCATCGGGGTGGAGGATGCAGTGACCTTCCTCCTACATCGTTCCCTGTTCCACCTGGAGAAGCCTGGAATCACTGTGAGGATCATGTTGTTTGACTTCTCCAGTGCTTTCAACACCATCCAACCAGTGATCCTGAGGGACAAGCTGCTGTGCGCAGGGGTGGACCAGCACCTGTCATCATGGATCCTGGACTACCTCACAAACTGACCACAGTTTGTGAGAACCCTGGACTGTGTATCTAACACCATCATCTGCAGTACAGGGACCCCCAGGGAACAGTTCTGGTTCCCTTCCTGTTTACCCTCTACACTGCTGACTTTTCACACAACACCACACTGCCATCTACAGAAGTTCTCCGACGACTCTGTGATCGTCGGCCTCATCTCTGATGGGGATGATGCAGAGTACAGAGGAGTTATTCAATTCAATTTCAATTCAATTCAACTTTATTTATATAGCGCCATTTCACAACAACAGTCATCTCATAGCACTATCAACTGTAGGGGGAACCCCCACAGTTGCAGAAAGACCCCAGCAATCAGGCGATCCCCTGTGAGCAAACACTTGGCGACGGTGGAGAGGAAAAACTCCCTTTTAACAGGAAGAAACCTCCAGCAGAACCAGGCTCAGGGAGGGGCAGTCATCTGCTGCGACTGGCTGGGGAGTGAGGGGATAGAGAAGATGAAAAGAACAGACATGTAGAGAGCAAACAGCACGATGGGGACTCAATCTATGGGAGAGAACAAACAAATGTTAATGACCAGCAAAAAAAATATTTCATTGAGAGTGAGGAAAGGAGTGAGGCCCAGTGCATTACTGGAGGTCCCCCAGCTGACTAAACCTATTAGCAGCATAACTAAGGGAGGGTTCAGAAACACATGATCCCTCCCTAATTGTAGGCTATATCAAAAAGGTAGGTTTTAGCCCTATTCTTAAAAACAGAGATTGAGTCTGACTCCCGAATCCAGATTGGCAGCTGGTTCCACAGGAGAGGAGCTTGATAACTGAAGGCTCTGCCTCCCATTGTACTTTTGGAGATTCTAGGTATTACAAGTAATCCTGCATTTTGGGAGCGTAGTGCTCTGTTAGGATAATACGGTAGTATCAGATCTTTTAAATAAAAAGGTTAGGTTAAAAAGGTTAAATAAAAAGGTTAAGTAAAAAGTTATTCAGGACTTCGTGGACTGGTGCCCGTGGAACTGCCTCCAGATCAATGCGAGGAAAACTAAGGAAGTTGTGATGGACTGCCACAGGCGAGGACAACCCCCCACAGCACCAGTAAAGATCCAGGGAACAGACATTGAGATGGTGACATCTTACAAGTACCTGGGTGTTCACCTGAACAATGAACTGAACTGGTCACACAACACCAACAGGCTCTACAAGAAGGGGCAGCGCAGGCCGTTTCTCCTAAAGAGACTCAGGTCTTTTGGAGTGCAAGGAGCACTCCTGAAGACCTTCTACGATTCGGCGGTGGCATCAGCTATCACATTTGGAGTGGTTTGCTGGGGCAGTGGTATCACAGCAGCTGACAGGAAGAGACTGAACAGGCTGATCAAAAAAGCTAGCTATGTTCTGGGGCGATGCCTCGACTCAGTGGAGGAGATAGGAGAGGACGGTGGCTAAGCTGTCATCTCTCCTGGAGTCCGAGTCCCACCCCATGCAGGACATGCTGAATGCAGTGAGGAGCTCATTTAGCGGTAGGCTGTGCCATCCTAGGTGCACGACGGAGAGGTTCTGCAGGTCCTTCCTACCTACGGCTGTCAGACTTTTTAATCTAACCAGGGCTCCTTGTAGAGGTCGTATTAAATGTACTAAACATAACTGTGCACAATAGAGATCATCCCCTCCAATACACAACTAGGACAATAACAATCATTATTGAGGGTGGCAACAACACTGTTGATTCAAATGCAAAACATACTGGAGTGGTGGCCTAGTTGGTAGAGCATCCGCCTCATACCCAGGAGGCCTGGGTTCAAATCCCGGATGGGCCATGCCGAAGACCATATAAAAGTGCAACTTCCTGCTGTCCAGCTTGGTGCTCAGCAATAATGGAACGGAGGAGGGAAATTTGTGGCGGTGCCTTGCATGGCAGTGACCCCTCTGATTCTAGATGTGATTAACATTGTAGATAAGAGAAATGTAATTTCATTCTGCTGTACATGATTGGCTGTATGGACTGAATGATAATAAAGTTGGCTTTACCTGTCTGGGTTCATATTCTGCAGGGTAATTTAACAAACCATAACGCTGTTTATTTCATCTAGCTGCAATGTTCCTGCACTGTGTATTCACAGTATCTGTGTACATACTGTATGTATATTCATCTACTGCTTTGGCTGACTAATTCTTATTAACTATTGCTCTGAATGCTGCTATCCCTTTGCTGCTGTAATCCTGGAATTTCCCCATTGTGGGTCTAGTAAAGACTTATCTTATCTTAGTTGGTTTAAGTTATTTATAAGTTATGGAAATAGTCTATATAAGTTATTAACACATTATGTATATGTATATGTCCAAGTCATTATGGATACGGGATGCATATGGCCAAAAGAGAAAATTTCGGTGTATGCCAGCGTTTTAGACAAATTTTTATATGTAAATCATCATGGTGTGACAGTAGACAGCTCAAGTTTGCAAACCCCGTCTGGCTCCAAGCATCTACCCGATCAGTTGCAAACAACAGGAATTCTCAGCAGGATAATTTGCAGCACTCCTCAGAGGCTGTAATCCAAGGATACCGCTCGTTGCTAATATGGAAGCGAAGGACAAATCCTTTCCCCGGCTGAGACGAGCCTGCTAGCTTCAGGGTTGGCTGACCTCTCTTCACAATGACCAGCCTTTCTTGAAAAGTCCGTCTGGAAAATTGATTTTTTAAAAATATCAGCAACCAAATTAAATTAAATCACCTTTTATTGTCATTCAACTGTACAACCAATCATGTACAGTAGAACGAGATTGTGCTTTACCTATCTACTGTGTTAATCACACACACCCCAAGTGTAGAATCAGAGGGCCGCTGCCATGCAAGGCACCACCACAAATTTCCCTCCTCCATTCCATTATTGCTGAGCACCAAGCTGGACAGCAGGAAGTTCCACTTTTATATGGTCTTCGGCATGACCCGGCCGGGATTTGAACCCCTGCCTCCCGGGTGTGGGGCGGATGCTCTACCAACTGAGCCACCACTCCGGTGGCTCATCAGGTCATTTTCCTGTCCCCTGTCACCCATTGTGGATGGAAAAACAGATTCTATTTAAACAGATACAGTATATTGTAGTTGCTTAAGCAAGTCCTTGCACTGGTGTTTTGCTAGCTAGGCTCCTCTGCATTGTGGGTGGAGGAGTCTAACCATCCAATCAAAAGACGCGAAAATGCCAACATTCTCGAATGCCTTCTATGCGTACCCCTGGATGTACAAAGACATCTGATTGGTTAAAGCAACAGGATATGTTTAACAGTTAATTTAACCTACAGAGCCGCACTCTTAATTCCTGAAGGCCCAAGGCAGATTTGCTTGACCCTGGCAACACAGATGGCTGAAATATGATTGGACAAAAAAACTCTACATGCATTACACTACTGGAAGGAGTGCAACCAAGAGAAAAGCTACAAAATGAAGAGAACAGACTATTGGGAATAATTTAATACATCCTCATGGAACAAATATAAGAATGTAGGTTGTAAATGTAATTCTGATACTGTTTAGGCCAGCAGAGAAGGCTTTGCTGGCCCTGAGGGTCCACCACTGCCATTGACACCACACTCCCTCTCGTGTAATATAATGTTTATATAGCAGTTCCACAAGCACAGTTTACAGCAATTACAGCAATACAGGACACAATATGATGATTTTTGTTTGTTTAATTGGTTATTTTGCTCTGCCAAGAAAAATAGTCCCTTCTGAATATACCTACAGTAGTTAACTGTTGCTAAGCACATCAGTGAGTATACTATAGAAAGGAATAAGTCTATTGTCATTTCACATGTAACCAAATTATTGTCCAGTGCAGAAGTCAGTGTTTAAATACATACTGTTTACCTGTTGAGTACGCCGCTTTATGTTCATTGTTCTGTAATTTCCCAGTCTGGGATCAATAAAGTACATCTACCTAATACATCTATTAATTGTTCTTTCTGTGAACATTTATGATTCTCTGCATTATTTGCTTTCTGCATCTCCCCTGGGGCCTCTGTTATTGTCTACTGTGTTCCCCGGTCTGAAGTCATATTGTGTCATCCCCATTGGTCCCTAATGTCATTACTGGTATCACTGTTTTCATTTGTCTTGACTATTATTTGCATTTCGTGTTCCCCTACCTCAGCCTTAGTTGATCATTGTGTTTATTTGTCATTATAATGCCTCTAATTGTGTTCTGCAGTTTTTGTTCCTGCTTGTTAGTATTATGAATATGTTCACAGTCATACTTTTGCCACTGCCCTCTCTGTATTGTGCCCTGCATGTTCATTGTCATGTTTCTTGTGTATCCCCTGTCTATAATTGTCCCTGTAGCCCCGCTCGTCCTGTTCTCCTCACCTGTAGTCTTTCCCTGCTGCCCCTGATTGTTTGCCCAGCTGTCTCACATTTGTAAGTATCAGTTCCACTATTTATGTCAGTTTGTGCTTGTGCTCTGTCTGGCTTTGTCGTCGTTAATTCCCTGTCATTCCTCCTGTGATTACCTGTGCTCCTTCTTTTCTCTAGTTGACCTCTATGAGTTTATTTTCGGTTGTTATCTCCTGTGTTGTTTTCAGCCCCCGTACTGCCATTTGTTTTTCTTTGGGTTTTTGTTAAATAAATGATTGTTTACACCTAAATCCTGCCTGCACTCATGAGTTCTGCTTGCAAATGCTCATCTGCCCGGAGGGCAGATTCTGACAGCTCTGCTCACTTTTCTTGGTATTTTCAAATGAAACAAAGAGTTCATCACCACAAAGTTATTATGGTTGGCTAAACAAGACAATAAATCCAACTCTAGCTTGTCTGTTTTATTTAAACAGGAAAAAAAATATTTTGCTGGATGTTTATAAGGGCAGGACTTTCAGGTTAGGAAGGTCTGGATTAAGAGTGTTTGTTTTCAAACAGTGCCTCACTGTGGAAACTAAAGGTCTTATGACACGATTTTACATTTTTTAGCATGTTGTGTAAACCCAAAAGTCATTGTCGATGATCAATATAATATTTACAACCGCGCCTGCATAAACTAGTTATCATCAAAAAACCACAGCCACTGACTAGACTGTGGTGCCGCCCACCAAATGAAGGGCGGCACCATCATGACATAAGTGACAGAACGGATGCCGGTGTTGTTGATTGGAATGACAGCAGCTTTGTAGCTCACAGTTTCTCCGGTTTCTTGTTTTAATTTTACGGCTATGCCTTCGCGTTGTGTTGCAGGCTTAGACAAACAGCAGGCCGTGAAAGACCACATCACACGCTTCAGCTCCAACTGTCATAAGCCTCCTCGTGCACTTTTACGCAGGAGGAGCGCACGAGGAGGGGAAGGATTAATGGATTTACGTGCAGCTTTGACCTACTTTCTGTGATCGCATACTGATGCTCGCCGGTCTGGCCACGCCCCCTCTATCATTATCACCAGCTGATTCACACTCCTGCTGATCATCTTTCCCGGTCCTCACCCAGGTGTTTCTCATCACACCATCACCAGCAGTGCGTGTACTTAGTGGCCGTTTGCCAGTTACGCACTGCTGGTCCATAGTATTGTCGTCTGTGCTGTTAGTCTGCCAATATTTTCAGCACTCTCATGCCGTGTTAGTCACTCCATGTTCGCCGTGGTTCTCGTGCGTCCTTGAGCGATGTCGGCTCTGGGGCACCATCAGTAAGTATGTTTGTGTTTTTTGTACGTCTTCACCTTTTTGGGAATTGTCTGTCTTTCTGTATTAAATGTGCTGTGGTGAACCCTGCATGTAAATCCTCATTATTTCATCCTCCCTCTCCGTGCCCTGCGTAAGAGTGCACGAAGGGTCATGACAAGGAGCGCATGAGGAGGGGAAGGATGAAAGGATTTACGCGCAGGATTCACCACAGCACATGTATTGAACATAAGACTGATGACAACAGTTCCCGTAATGGTGAAGACTTACAAAAATAAACAGAAACACTGCGCCCCAGAGCCGACATTGCTACAAGGGCGCAACAGAACCACGGCTGTGTGGAGTGGCTAACACGTCGTGATAGTGTTGGCAATATTGGCTGGCTGACAACACGGCAGATGATGAACACAAAACATGAACAGCTGACTGTCAAAGAGAGAGGGGGCGTGGTCGGACTGGCGAATCTTGGACAGTGCCCACCTGAAAGTGGCTCAAAACGGCACATAAACCACATGCACAAAACATAAAAAC
Source organism: Pholidichthys leucotaenia (assembly GCA_020510985.1). Taxonomy (NCBI): domain Eukaryota; kingdom Metazoa; phylum Chordata; class Actinopteri; order Cichliformes; family Pholidichthyidae; genus Pholidichthys; species Pholidichthys leucotaenia. Next base: position 150,004,180 of record CM035841.1, read on the forward strand.
AACAGGAACTCAAAAGATAATACATAATAAACCCGATGCCTGAGCCACAGAGAATACACTGCTGTGATTTTATTGAAAAATCAGGTTTAAATAAATTATATTTATGAACAAATAATTTGTTGCAATATCTGTAACAAAAGCATACCACTTGGTGTTCCCCTGCCGTGTGTTTGTCGCTGCTGCTGCAGCGGGCATGTGTGCCTCTCCACCATCACTCTGAGTCTGACTCGCTAGGCATGATGCCCACTTGGCACGGCTCAAACCTATAAGGTCTGATGCCCCCAGATTCTTCATTGTCATCCCATTCTTCTGAACTATAATCGTCTGAAGATTGGTCAACACAAACCAATTCCAGACTACATGTGCTGGAACCATCGTCGATGTTTTCTACCGCTTCCATCCTATGTGTACAATGGGCAGCCAAGCGCTGTGTTCTGTCACTGACATCACAACATAGCCAGGGGGTTTTCCAGCCACTGACACAATTTGTGACGTGGCGCTCATAAAAACGTTGGTTATTCTCGTGAAAAAAAGCCTGTTTGACTTAGAACTGCACAGACCAACCTATTTCATCATATTGAAATTATCCATCCATCCATCCATCCATCTTCTTCCGCTTAATCCTTTTCGGGCCGCGGGGGGCTGGAGCCTATCCCAGCATCTTTGGGCGAGAGGCAGGGTACACCCTGGACAGATCGCCAGTCCATCACAGGGCCAACACAGAGAGACAGACAACCATTCACTCTCACAGTCATACCTAAGGACAATTTAGATTATGTGTTGTAAAATTAGATGAAGTCAAAATCGTGTCATCAGACCTTTAAGGTATCCAACATAATATTGCAATTCTCACATATAAGAAGCTATTGACACTAACTTTAATTTAAAGATTATTAAACACAGCTGAAGCAGAGTGATACATAGTCGGCGAAACAGCCGAATGCAATTATCGGCAATATAATAACTCCTGGAATCCCTGTTGCCCATTCAGATCAGAATTAACTATTGTGTAAATTGACTTAACGTCAGTATCAGCTGATATTCACCTCATTGACAGGTATTGGCAATGGGCTACTAAGCTATTGGCAGTGACCAATATTTACCTGGTGCATCTCAGTTGTGTGGCATTAAGCTGAAACAGACAGCAGCAGACTACAGCTGCAAAATCAAGTTTTAAAGTATTTCAGTTCAGTTATTCTTTAAATAATTCTATAAATACATTTCTTTATACTGACTATCGTTAGTTGGCACATCTCGATCTGACATAGCAGCTAGCCAGCTAAGATGTGCAATAGTGACATAAGAGGGGAGGGTGGACTTAAATGCAGTCTTATCCCTGTATCTCATGGAGTGGTGAATGCTGGTGAACTTGGCAATTTTGGGGTTTTGTCAGGGTTCATAAAGGGTTGCCAAACAGTTCGCAAACAGTTTTTAAGGCCCCAAACAGTTTTTCTTGTCAACAATGTATTTTTCTGCAGACTGTTGCAAATGTTTGCTAATTAGCGAACACTAGCAAAGAACCAGGAAACAGTCTGACAGACCCTTTGGGGCATGTGTATTTTTTGTTAAATATGTGTGTTTTATGTTTTCTAAAGTCTGGAATGTATTAAAATAGAACACATACAATTTTGGAGCACTTACTCCAGTGGAAAAACTGCAAATAGTTGCTAATCATTGCAAACACTGTCATTAACATTTGGTAATAGTCACTGTTTGCCAGCCGTCGACACTCTTGCAAACATTCCTGCGAATGTTGCAAATGGTTGTTAAACATTGCTAAATGACGCTGTTGCTAATGACAGAGGTGAACCCTGATGTTCGTGAACATTAGTCAGAAAAGTTGGTGAATCCAGAAATCGTCATGCTTGTCAACATTCGCCAAGCTGTGAGATACTACCCTTAGAGATTTAAAGAGACATGCGCTGAAACTGGCCGTTCTGAAAAAGGCTGCAAAAGACAATTCAAAAATGATGCTGTAATTGAATAATTAAAGAAAATTTGATCAAAATATGTCAAACATTTCATTATTACCTGTGTGAGCTGTTAAAATGTGGAAAAAGTGCAGTCAATGACCCCTTTAATATTAACTGTGGACTGTGAGAATAAGGCTAACTGCACAACAACAAAAAACACGGACACAGTGTGCTACATTTCGTGATATAAATTATTTATTTACATTTACAGAAAAATGACCCCATCAAGACAACGTAGTAATAACTATTGGAAATAGAACCCAAGATACAGTAGCTGACGTCATCGTCACAACCGAACAGAGAGCTCTATATTAACATTGTGCCCTCTGTCAAAGGTCTCCTATAACACAAGGTGCAAGGCATCACGTGTAGCCCCGAAAAACCACCCCCCACCCCCCTCCCAGACCCAACACACACCTCGTTTAAAGCCCACCACCCTGCTTTGCACTACCCCGATTTGCATGTACCCCTCATCTACAAACAACAGACATCGGCTAGCCCACCTCTACCGAAGCGCACACATCTATGATACACATTCACACACACACACACACGCACGTACCCACACATACACACATTCAGGATCCTCCGCACCTCTCTCTCAACATCTCAGAGTTCAGTTTTCCAGAAAGAAAAAAAAAAACCCTTCAGAAAAAAGGTGCAAGGAGACACGACTGCAAGAGGGGAGAGGCTGGCGTCAGTGGCAACTGGTCTCCCCCGCATGTCCCGTGTCACCCCGGTTGGTGTGCCAGCTCAGCCTTTGCAACGCCGCCGTCCTCCGCGGACATTCTCAAGAGTTCGTTCTGGGAGAGAGGGCGAAGAGCGACGGGAGGCGGGTGCTAAATTTTCAGGGTCGGCCTACGGGGAAGGGGGGGGGAACATGTAACGCCACAGCGCTCCGTATTGTGGAGGACGGAGGGGGAAGGGGGGTAGGTGGGCTCCATCCGTGTGTCGTGGCTCAGATAAGTCGGGTGGAGGCGCGCATGGTATTCTCTGAACTGAAGTGGACATTGTTCTGCTTCTGCCGGTTGATCCTGTTGGTCCGTGGGCACTTCCTGCACAGAGACAGAGACGGGTACGAGACAAATAAATTAGTGTGTCAAAACGGACTCTGAAGGACATTAAAAGGATAACGATTGCTTTATTGCTGCTGCCATTAAATTCAAGATGAGCTAATATTTTTTAATGAACTGATAAAATGTCTCATTTTCAACATTTGATGTTTTATATGTTTTGTAGAGTATAAAAAAAGGCCTGTGAGACGTGTAAATTACTGTCTATTTTTACTTGCTTTTAACACAGCATCAAACTGGGGATTCTAAATTGTCCTTAGGTGTGACTGTGAGAGTGAATGGTTGTCTGTCTTTCTGTGTTGGCCCTGTGATGGACTGGCGATCTGTTCATGGTGGACCCTGCCTCTCGCCCAAAGATGCTGGGATAGGCTCCAGCCCCCCCGCGACCCCAAAAGGATTAAGCGGAAGAAGATGAATGAATGAACAGCATTCCAGTCTGTGTGGAGTAGGCTCACTGCACACTATAATGGCTATCAACTTCCAGGAGTGAAAGCATTTGCTCTCGCACTTCTGGCAGAGCTGTTTCTGCCTATGAAGAGTCTCAACAGTATATAGATGCTACAGATCTCAGCCACTAGAGGGCCTCCAAGCGACAAGCTCACCCTCCGCATTTTGCGGAGGACAATTAAAATCACCTTCAACTGCTTTCTTGTAAATTTCCAACTTTTTTCCGTTAATCTCAGACCTTTTTTCTTATAAACTGGCTACTTTTTTTTGTAACATTACAACTTTTTCCTCATAAATTTAACCTTTTTCTTGTAAATTTGCGACATTAATATGGGTGCAGGTAAATTTTCTTATTCTGTGTAGTGGTTTAATTTTTCTCGTCTCACCTAGACAACCTGCCAACATTTAGGTTTCAAAATATGGGAGGTTTTCTGCAGTGTGTGGATGGGTGGGGTTTAAAAAACATAAATATATAAATATAAATATAAAATATCATAGCAAAAATGACCGCAACTTTGGTCATTTTAGTGACTTTTTTCATTTTTTAAATTATTTTTAATTTAAATATACTGTAATTATGCTTCTTTAAAATCAGAACTGAAATCAATGTTCTATTCTGGTGCTGCAAATTTATACATAAACTTTTCAAATATATATGAAACGTCACAATTTTTCCATAAAGTGTTTCAAATTTATTTTAGCGAATATTCATTATAAAGTAGAAATAAATTTTGGAATTTAAAAAAACAAATTCATGAGAAGAAAGTGATAAAGTTTTTTTTTTTTTTTAATTTACTTTATCTTATCATGTTTAATGTTGCAGCATGGCACCGAGACAAATTCCTAGTTTGTGTACTACATGAACAATGGCAATAAATCTGATTCTGATTCTGATTCTTCTAAAGTTACAAGACCCCCCCACCAATTTCTAAGAAAAAGTGTCAAATATACAAGAAAACAGTCATAAATTTACAAGGGAAAAAACAAATTTACAAGAAAATTGTCATAAATTTAGGAGAAAAAAAACACGGAAATTGCCAAGACCAAAGTCACTGTTGATAACTCTTTATACACCTGTCAAAAGACGGAACTATTATGGTATGATGATGTTTGTCCATCCGTTCGTCCGTCCATATGAGTTTGTCCAGCTAACTCCTCCTACAGTGTTCAAGCTAGGACATTTTTATTTCACACAGTATTTGTACATTTTTTGATATCTTCTCAAAATTTGTTCCACTTTCAATTGTAGGTTGCTTACTTAAACTCCTTGCAATTGCATGCATATTAGTTTTATTACAGACATAATGAATCTTCAATTTTTTAAAATAAATTTTTCAGTTGTTGGTGTGCTACCTATGCAGTATCGATAACGGCTACAACTATTGCAACTAAAAAAGAAGGAAACCCTTTGCATTTTTTGCAGTGGGAAGAGAACTTGTTGACAAAGACTTTTTGCAGAAAAAAGAAAATGCTGTTTGGGAATTCACTAAATATCTCAACCTGTGGGGAGTGAACTAGAATGAAGTCCAAAGTTTTCAGAGACAAACTCCAGGTAAGCGAGTGTTTGTTTTGTTCTGCCCTTTTTCTATGATGGCAGTCGTGAACAAGTAGAGTAATGTGGTGACAACATGGCATTTTTCAGGGAAATCCTTTCGCGAAGACCTTTTCCAATCGTATACACAGGAGGAAAAACATAGAGCTGACCTTTTCCTCTTCCCTCCCAGTTTGTCCTTTAACTGAATGGCAAATCTTTACAATAAGCAGAAATCACATAAAACTCAAAGGTGACATTCATAACACGCAGTACAAGCTCCAGGTAAGAGGGTGAGTGAGTATTGGAGTATAGATTAACGATTTGACTGTTGTGCATCATGTGATGAGGGTTTCTGTTAATTACCTCCACCAAGGAGGTAATATGATTGAGGCAGTCTGTTTTGGTCTGTCTGTCTGGTTTTTAGCAGGATTTCGCAAAAACTCCTGGATGGATTTTGATGAAATTTTCACCAGAGGTGGTCCTTGGGCTATGGATGAACCCATTAGATTTTGGAGGTGATCCATGAATGCATACCTCCACCAAGGTCTTATCTTGCAACGTACAGACAGAAGGAGGGATGTAGGTATGGAGGGACAGAAGGACGAAGGGAAGGACGGAGCCTTGGTAGAGGTACACTACTGTTCAAAAGTTTGGGGTCACTTAGAAATTTCCTTATTTTTGAAAGAAAAGCACTGTTTTTTTCAATGAAGATAACTTTAAACTAATCAGAAATACACTCTAATATCTAATATACATTGCTAATGTGGTAAATGACTATTCTAGCTGCAAATGTCTGGTTTTTGGTGCAATATTTACATAGGTGTATAGAGGCCCATTTCCAGCAACTATCACTCCAGTGTTCTAATGGTACAATGTGTTTGCTCATTGCGTCAGAAGGCTAATGGATGATTAGAAAACCCTTGTGCAATCATGTTATCACAGCTGAAAACAGTTTAGCTGGTTAGAGAAGCTATAAAACTGACCTTCCTTTGAGCAGGTTGAGTATCTGGAAAAAATTATTAGTTCAAATACAAATCATTATTTCTAACCTTGTCAATGTCTTGACTATATTTCCTATTCATTTTACAACTCATGGTGGTAAATAAGTGTGACTTTTCATGGAAAACACAAAATAATTGTCTGGGTGACCCCAAACTTTTGAACGGTAGTGTATGTGCTCTTTGAAAGCCCTCTAGTTATTGCTGTGTTTGAAATGTTCACTCCTATATTGTGAATCATCCCAAAAGAGCTCTGCACTCTCAAAATGCAGGATTATTTGTAATACCTAAAATCTCTAAAAGTACAATGGAGGGCAGAGCCTTCAGTTATTAGGCTCCTCTCCTATGGAACCAACTGCCAACCTGGATTCGGGAGACAAACTTGATCCCTGTTTTTAAGAATAGGGTTAAAACTTTGACAAAGCTTATAGTGAGGTTGAATCAGGTGACCCTGAACCTCCCGTTAGTTATGCTGCTATAGGCTTAGACAGCTGGATGACCTCCTGTGATGCACTGGGCTTTCAATTCATTCTCTCTCAATACGTGTCGTAAGATTTTTGCTGTTTATTAACATTTGTCTGCTCTCTTTCTTAGATTGAGTTCCCGCCATGTTGTTCGTTCTCTTCATGTCTGTCCTTTACTTCTTCTTCTCTATCCCATCACCCCCAGCCAGTTGCAGCAGATGACTGCCCCTCCCTGAACCTGGTTCTGCTGGAGGTTTCTTCCTGTTATAAAGGAGTTTTTCCTCTCCACTGTCACCAAGTGTTTGCTCACAGGGGATCACCTGGTTGTTGGGGTCTTTCTGTAGTTGTAGGGTCTTTGTGCTGGAGTTGAAAGTGCTATGCGGCAGCTGTTGTTGTGAATTGATGCTATATAAATAAAGTTCAATTGAATCCATTTTGTGCTGATGCTCAAAATCTTACATGACATTTTTCAGTCACTGTATAGTGTGCTCAAATATCCCACAATGCATTTTGAAAAGCAGTGTACAACTGATGGCCACTACGAATGATCTATATCACAATGTAGATTTGGTGGCAATACAGTTCAGCGGCCACTACATTAGCTAATGTTTCCCATAATGCAACGCATAGCCGTCACGGCATTGAGAGGAAAGCTTTCCATCACAGCATCCTGTCCTCGTGTTAGTCCCACGTACAGTAGCCGCAGGGTCTGTGTGTTATTTTTGGATTTGAAAACTTGACCCAGATTAAGAACTGATGCAGTGTCAGACATTATCCTGAGCCACCATGCATACAACTGGACATGTCTTTCAACTGGCAAGTCTTTTTATTGCAGGATTTATTTTGATAATGTAGTGCTAGCTCCTATTAGTCTTGTGGTATGTGGTTGGGCCTAGTAATTACTGATTCTGGTGTTTGAAAGGTGGGGGTGATTTTGACCTCAAACTGTAAGACAATGAAAGGTTTTTTTTGCAGAAAAAAGGGCATAAAATACCATTTTAGACAATATAGATTTGTTTTTATAGGGGATTTATACTCACTGGAGTGTGTCTTTAAGGTTTTAATTATATTTTTATTTTAACTTAAAGCAGTCCAAAATAAGTAGCAGTAAATAAGTAGCTCAGATGGAAATCAAAAGGGAAACAGGCCTGACCGATACAGTACGATGTCACACGTATTCCTGAATCATTCACCGTGGAGGTTCAGAAAAGGTTTTCAACACTACTTCAGGTGGACAAGGAGAAGCAGAAAACAGGGGAGTTATGGGAAGAGATGGTTAAAATCATACATCCTGAAGAAAAGAAAAGTTTAAAAACAATGGCTGACGGGGCTGGGTGTTGCAAAAAAGAGGCGAAAGTGTGCAGCAAAGTGCAGGAATGGAGAGAGTTGGACAGTGAGTATCACCATGGGGCACTGGAGGACAAGAGGGAAAATCTGTAAGAGAAGTGTCAAGAGGCTGAATATGCATACCAACATGGCAACATGAAGAATGTTTTGTGTGTTGTCAGGGAACTGACCAATAAGTGGTCTCCAAGAAGCAATGTCATAAATGACAGCGATGGTAACACATTGATGGAGGATGCAGACATTAAAGCCTGATGGGTTGAATACAGCAGCAATCTCTGCAAAAGAAGGCCTGGGGATGGACCTTCAATAGTGGGAACAATGGAAACGCGGGAGCCTGTGCCTCTGAAATCAGAAATGGCGTAGGCAGTAGGACAGGTAATGAATAGGAAAACACCTGGGGTGGGTGATCTTCCCATTGATAATTCATTATGTTTAAGGGACTTTCAATAATAATTTAGTGATTATCATGATAATATTGTTAATCACAATTATTTAGGCTACAATAACCATGAGATGAAATTTTAATATCGTCCCATTGCTAATTGTTGGGCCTCTGGAGTGAGTGGACAATTCCATCCTTATGATTAACTGTAGGATGCATTCGTGTTATTGTAGCTGTTATAAATTCCCTCTTTGCTTCTCTATCTACTCTCCTTACCCTCTCACCCTGCTAGCTTTCTCATTTCCTCCTCCTCCTCCTCCTCCTCCTCCTCCCCCCCTCGTTTGCTCAAAGGAGCAGTTTTGTCTCGGTCAAAACTCTTTTAAAATCTTTTATTAAATGTCATAAATTGCTTAGGTCAGCCAGAGGCAGGCGAGCTGCAGGGTATGAGCGTGTCTGTGTGCGCGCGAGTGTGTGTGGGTGGGTTTTTACTGTGAATACAAAATGCTTATGCTCAAAACAAAACCGTGCACACTTACCGACACAGATACTCCCGCACGCGTGCCTGTATGCAGCGTGTTTTCAAATGTATGTGTGTGTGTGTGTTTCCTCAGGGAGCTTGACAGTGCTTTCCCTCTACGCTCAAAACCTGGGCGACCTTTCAGCTGTTTCCTCCTTGTGACATGGAAAATTTGCTCCCCTCCCGGGCTCATTAGTAGGCTGTGTTCGTACATGTGTGTGTGTGTGTGTGTGTGTGTGTGTGTGAGGGCATGACTCACCTGGTAATGCAGAGCACCACCACACAGATGATGACCACCTGGAGTGCTCCGATGATGGAGGCGATGAGGACATAGTGCAGTTTTCCGGAGCCTGGCACCACGTACAGCACGTTGTACTCTTTGATGTCACACTGGGGGCCCCGAAAACCCGAGTGACAGCTGCGATCGTGCGCAAACACACACACACACACACACAAAATTGGGAGAGAACAAAAAAAAAAAAAGGCAGAGTCATTCCCATGCACTTGAGTGGCAGGTTAATTATTTCACCGTTTTCTAATTGAAACGTCAGTAACTGCTTGATGAAGACGTTGTGGTGGAACAGTGTGCGACAGTGTGGTGAGTGGACCTTTTCTTTGCTGCAACAGCTGAGATGAACATGACTGATGGGGCTCGCTGTGGGAAACCGTTGGAAGGAAAGAGCGTGCGGGTAGCTAAAAATGCATAATTTTCTCTCCGTTCTGGGCCCCCCGCCACAGTTATGCTGGCATTATAGATGTGTGTTAAGCTGTTCCAGTGCCCGTGAATAAAACCTACACATGCTCTGTCTTAACTACACTACAGGCAACCAGACCAGAAGGCTCCGGAAAGCTGCGACTGGTCCGCTTGGGCTCCTTGATATCAGGAGATTAATGGCAAAGGCGTGGAGGAAATTATAATACGTAAGCATGGACTATAATTAAACCGAGACACAGTCCGATCATGATGCATCCATCTTGTATTGCGGTGGTGATATCAGCTGGCGAAATCCAACTCTCAACTATAAATCAGACTCCATGCTGTAAGGGGATACTTTGCTGGAAGTGTTGCTATTTTTGGCATCCGAAAACAGACCTTTATTGAGAACAGGCTCCATGGTGGAACCTTTAATTAACCCTTAAAATGTGAGATTTATGTTTTATATGTCCACGTTCAAGGTTAAGTCCAAGTATTGATAATGCATAGAAAAAATAATTGAAATCAGTCCTTTTGTGGTAAAATTATTGATCTACTGTTGGCAAATGCAGCTGATATTATACTGGCCTCCTAGAATCTGTGCTCCATGTCCCCATGGGATATGTACTGTATATTTAGTAACTGCTTAGCTATGTTAATTTGGGCTTTTTATTTATCTTAACAGAATATGAATGTCTGTTCTAATAAAACTATGAAATAAATGCTTCTTCTATTTTAACCACAAATTCAAAGTAATCCCACTATCAAGTGGATTAAATCTGTTCAGTTTTAAATTAGATTTGATATACTGGACGCCGGGCGGAGCCCAAAGGGGGATTATGTTATGGGTCCATCCGTCCAGCCGTCTGTCTGTCCCACCTTTGTGAAATCAACTCCTCCTACAGTTTTGTTCCAATTGTTTTGAAACTTGGCACCATGGTTTGATATACCCTGATGATGCGCATATTGCAATTTGACTCTCATCGGATGATCCTGAGGTCAAAGGTCAGAGATCGGATTTTCCTGAAATCTTCTAAACATAATAACTACTGAAAGAAATGATGAAGTCTTTTCAAATCGATTCAGCAGCTGTATCTAATAGGCTACACATCTTAGAAGATTTGCACCCTGATCTAACTATGGGTTTGGGGTCAAAGGTCAAAGTTAACATTGTAGCTGCACTATGGTAAATGCTACATTTACTATTACGATAAAATGAGTAACGCTAGGGCCACTAAACCTGGTACACAAGTTCACCTTGGGATCCTGACCTCAGACTATGGGTTTGGTGTCAAAAGGACAAAGGTCAATGTTAGCATTGGTTAACATTGTAGTTAACATTCCCTATGCCTTGTAACTGTACATCTAGGCAGAATTTTGGCAGAACCAAATTATGATAAACCCATCATCCATGAATATACAACATATGGGTTTATCATAATTTGGTTCTGCCACAGTAATTATATTGAAAAGTTGAAAACTGCTCTCCGTCAGTAAGTATTGGACTCTTCAAAGAAAAAGGAGGCGGGGATGTCGCACTCACCTCAGAGTGCCCTTATTTTTTATTTTTTTTTATCATCCGTCCTGTCTTCAAGGTACAGAGCAGTGTTGTAGTCAAGACCACAGTAACCAAGACCAAGACATGATCAAGACGGAGACCAAACACCATATATACATATATTATTTCCTTCTCTGGGGTAGCTCAGTGGAGGAGTGGTTAGCACTGTGGCAGCAGAGCAAGAAGGTCATGGGTTTGAGCCCACCATTGACTATCAGCGACCCTTCTGTGTGGGGTTTGCATGTTCTCCCCGTCTCTGCGTGGGTTTTTCTGGGTACTCCAGTTTCCTCCCACAGGCCAAAGACATGCATTTTGGGTTAATTGGCATTAAGTGGGGAATTTAAATAGTCCTTAGGTATGAATGTGAGAGTGAAACATTGTCTGTCTCTCTGTGTTGGCCCTGAGATGGACTGGTGATCTGTCCAGGGTGTACCATGCCTCTTGTCCAAAGATGCTGGGATAGGCCCAGCCCCACCCACCACCCCCCGCGACTCAAAAAGGATTAAGCGGAAGAAGATGGATGAATGAATTAATTTCCTTCTCTGAGTAAATCCAAGGGTGCTGACATCAAAATAGCCATCGTTAATTGACTCAGACATCCTCAACCATCTGTCAATCATCATGTTTACATGTACACTAATAAACCAGTTATGACTGGATTTCTGCAGTTACCTGATTATTCAAGTGGCCATGTAAACAGAATAAGCCGATAAAGGCCAAGTAACTGGGGTCATTAACTCAAGTGGTTTACCCTCCAGTAATCTGTTTATTCAGTGCACTACAGACTGGGACACTTTCAAGCATGCAGCCACTCATGATGGACACACAAACCTAGAGGAGTACACTGAGGTTGTTGTAGCATACCAAATGCATTGATGATGTCACTCATTGCAAAACCATCACTGTTCATGCCAATCAAAAGCCATGGATAACAGCAGAAGTTCACAGGCTCCCGAGGGCTTAGGACGCAGCCTTCAGGGCCGGCGACACTGCAGGACTAACAACAGCTTGGGCCAACCTGTCCCGTGGCATCAAGGAGGCAAAACGACAGTATAGCAAGAAAATATCCGGCCACTTCAGCAACACCAGAGATGTACGTTCCCTCTGGCGTGGCATACAGACCCTCACAACTACAAACCTCCACCTCAGAACTGTGCGAGTGACACCACACTGCTCAACAACCTAGTCTGGATCCGGCTAGCATGAAGAGAACCCTCTGCAGGATCAACCTACGCAAGGCAGCTGGACCAGACAACATACCGGGTTGCGTTCTGAAGGACTGTGCAAAGGAGTTCAAGAATGTCCTGGCCAACATCTCCCTGACTCAAGCTGTTGTCCCCACATGTTTCAAAACTGCCACCATAATACCAGTCCCAAAGAAGCCCGTCCCATCCAACTACAACAATTACCTGCCCGTAGCACTGACCCCCTTATCATAATGAAGTGCTTCAAGTGGCTGGTCACGCAGAACATCAAGTCCATCCTCTCTCCCTCCCACGACCCATCTCAGTTTGCATACAGGTCAAACAGATCCACAGAAACTGCCATTGCTGCTGCTTTCCATCCAGCCCTCACCCACCTGGACTCAAAGAACTCCTACGTGTGAATGCTGTTCTTGGACTTCAGTTCAGCATTCAACACAATCATCCCCCAGCACCTAATACAAAACTCAGACACTTGGGACTCAAAACCTCTCTCTGTGACTGGGTGCTGGACTTTCTCACAGGGAGGCCACAGAATGTGTGAGTTGGGAGCAACACCTCCAAGGCCATCACACTGAGCACAGGGCCCCACAAGGGAGCGTACTCAGCACGCTGTTCTTCATCCTGCTGACCCATGACTGTGTACCAGCCTACAGCACCAACCACATCATCAAGTTTGCGGATGACACAATGGTGGTGGGCCTCATCACCAACAACGAGAAGGCCAACTACAGAAATGAGGTGATCCAACTGATCCAGTGGTGTAAAGGCAATAATCTCTTCCTGAATGTGGGAAAAACCAAGGAGATTGTGGTCAACTTCAGGAGGGGACACACACAGCATCCCACTCTGATCATCGATGGAGCAGCTATGGAGAGGGTGAGCAGCACATCTGCTGGGGTGCACATCTCCGAGGACCTCTCCTGGTCCAACAACACCACATCACTGGCCAAGAAGGTTCAAACTTGCCTCCATTTCCTCCATAAACTGAGGAGAGCACAAGTCCCCCCCCCCCCCCCCCCCATCATGTGCTCATTCTACTGGGGCACCGTTGTGAGCATCCTCACCAGTTGCATCACAGTGTGGTATGGAAGCTGCATCACCTCCTGCCGGAAGACACTACAACGCACAGTGAAAGCAGCCAGCAAGATCATTGGTGCTCCTCTGCCTCCCCCTCTCAGACATCTACCTCACCCGCCTCACCCACAGAGCAATCAACACTGCAGGCGACACCTCCCACCCCTCACACTTCCTCTTCAGCCTTCTGCCCTCGGGGAAAAGGTACCGGAGTCTTCGGGCCCACTCCACAAGACTGCTAAACAGCTTTGTTCATCAGGCCATCAGGACCCTGAACTCTGTCCACCCCCCACCCCCACCTGCACAATAACTACCTCAGCTGTTTGCACAGAAAGAACTGGCACACCATCAGTAACACATTTGCTGCTGTATGTCCCTGCACTTTGCAGCAACTATTTGCACAAATGCCATATTTGCTGCTGTCTGTTATTGCAATATTGATCATGTGCAGTCTTATCTGTCACTGTCTGCACCTACACTACTGCACTGAACTTGCTACTATGAGTATTACTGCTCTACTTTTTTGTATATAGGATTGTTGGATCTCATCGTTTATCATTTATCTTTATTTGCACTATGGGATGTCTGGGTCTATCTTTTGTCGCCATTTGCACTACGGGTAGCATTACTGTACATAGACTGCTGTTATTGTTTTTCCAGCCTTATTCCTTTTCTTTTTTATATTGTGCACACCACTGAAGAGAGAGAGAAACTCCATTTCAATTCTCCTGTATGTCCTGTACGTATGTCTCCTGTATGTCCTGTAATCTTGAATCTAACATGAGAAAACTGATTACTGGCATTATCAGTTTATTGCCAGTAATCAGTTTAATGTGACCATGTAACCGGGGTCATTAATACAAACATGAAATGTCCACATGTTCTCAAAAGTCCCATCAACAGAAAAAATGCTTAAACAAGACTTTGGTTGCAACTCTCCCCTCCTCTTTGTTTCTTCTCATCTTCTCCCACTTGTGTAAAGGGGGTAGGGTTGTAATTGTTAGCGGTGACATAAAATTAAACCTGCATATGACTTTACTGTTATATTTCAGGGGAATAATTCTGTGCAATCATACTAATTATGTGGGTAAAATAAACAAGTCCTGGCCTTGAATGGTCTTGATTTAAAATCCCAAGTCCATTTTGACCAAGACAGAGACAAGACCAAGTAAACATCACTCCAACTCCGAGACAAGAGCTTGAAAGTGTGGCCTCAGGACTGGTCTCGAATACTACAGTACTTCTGTGTTTAAGGTAGAATAGCCCATTAATGGTTCATTCAGCTCTTTAGCTGCTAACATAATATTACAGGTGGACTGATGTGGACGTAGTCTGGGAAAGCACACATAAACACAAACAGAAAGCGAGACAAATGGAGATGATCCTTGCTCACAGAGACAAGCTAAAACTGTCCCCCATTTAATCTATCCTTCCTTTCTCCCTGCATCTCTTCTTTACCCACTTTTCCTCTCTCTGGGGAGGTTGTTACCCACCAACACCTGCACATCCTTGTTTGGCACCAACACACATGCACACATGCATGCACACACACGGTCTCCTTCAGTTTCTTCCTTCGACCTGACAGTGTGTGAGATGAACAGTGCAACCTTGTTCTGTTGGGTGGGGGGTGGTGGGGGGTTGTGTTTAGTTTCCACACTCATGTAGCCACACATACACACACTGGCACTGCTGCTCTTTGCACTCCATTTAGATACAAGTGGCGTCTCTGATTCCTGCACACAGCAGGGGGCAGCAGAGACCCTTCACACGCTGCCATCTCGTAGGCTAAGCATCTTTCTGTATGCAAAGAGAACGTCTGGCTGAGTGAGCTGGGGCGATCGAGGTTAGAGAGAAAGCAAAGACAGAATGAGTGAGAGACACCAAGACCCCCTGGCTGCTGCACTATCAGGCTGTAAAAGATGGCAGACCATAGCAGCACACGTGTAGCCACTGTGTGTGTGTGTATTATTCAAATAATGTTCCTCTTGCCTTTAATGTTAATGTGAGCCTGTGCTGTCTGCACTTATAAATATGCATGGATGCATCTACAGTATGTGCTTTTGTACTTGTACTGATGATTCTCTGTAGGCTTTGTTGTGTAGGGGTGGGGTGGGGTGTGGGGGGGTACTGGTTCCAAAAACTGACCTTATTTTTGGATTCTTGTTGGATCTTTAACAGTCAGTTTATTTGCATACTAAATATGAAATGAACAAGAAAGAAGTAAAACTATCCAACAAACCAGGTGTGGGATAATAATAATGAACTTATATTAACCATTAAAGCCAGCAGGGCAGTTACAGCTTAAAATAGCATGAAGTAACAGTGTCTTTCTATCTCCAACAGCCAAGTTTTGTCTCTGCTTATCATGGCTATGTTGAGCCTCCCACAAACAACCACTTTTACTGCTAATTAACACTGAACCACTTGCTATAAATGGCCATAACCTAGCTGCATAACAGCAGATATAAAGCTTGCAAGCTCTACATGTCATGTTCAGGTGAGCGCATGCCCCCTCCTTTCCTATGAGAGATTCCCCGACTCTGCAGGTAATCATCACACCTGCGTGAGTGGACGCACCTGCTGCCTCTGCCTTGCCAGCGCCTAAAAGGATCATCGTGTGAATGCTTCAGCGCTGGCTCGTTGGGTATACTGCCTGTCAACAAGCAAGTGCCTTTAAACTAAAACTCTTGAGGAAGCTGTATCTAATTCCCCTTTCTTTTCCTCTTCTCAGATTGCTGCCATCTGTGCGGTGCGTCTCCAGGGATCGTTGTGTGCTCATCTGCTCCATCATCCACACCGCCGCTTCAGCTACCTGTCTCCACCTGGTCGGACACTGTCTCCAGCTCCTCTCCTTCCCTACTTACTGCCAGCCTCATCCTGCTGGTTTGTCTATTCCTGCTGGGTCTCTATGTTGGGTTCTCTGCTCAGCTGAACATTCTTTCATTATGACACTACATCCACTTCCCAAATTTATGATGACCTCTGCTTTTATTAGTATTGCTGTAGTAGCCTCCTTTTCAGAGACACCTCACCTATCAGCATTTAAACCTCCATCCTAATAGTATGTAGAACCTGTGGTCTCTTTATCTTAATGTTTGTAGCAGATCAATAAGATCCTCTGGATTATGGAGTGGGACCTTGGACATTGGACCAGTGCCTTCAGTTCTTTGACAGCTTCCTTAAAACTGTTTTTGCAGAGAGACATCAGCCATTGAGGATAGAGGAATATGCTTATCGGCATTATGGTGCTGCCACATGGTATGCGATGAACAACAATATATTGGCCTGACATGTGGAAAATGATATGCATGGATTTGGAATGATTTATGGACCTTGTATGCCAGATGAATAAGAGTTACCATGGAATCCAGGAAAACAAAAGAGGATTGGAAGCTAATCACATGACTGCTGTGAATCCATGCCATTTGTATTCTGACAGTCAGAAAATGTTGTTTGCTGTGATCTGTCTCCTGTTCAATAAAGCTCATAAAAAAAACAAAAAAAAACTTAGGGTAGTTTCTCACTGGGCTTTGACAGCTTGCGACTAGTTGGAGAACGGCATTCGCCAAATGCCAAAATGTCTCCACAAAAATTTGTGTGACAAATATTCCTGCAACATGAGGGTGAAGCCCTATGACTCACAAGAGCAAATTGCGAACCCCCACGAAATTTTGGAGAAATTTTGGAAACTCCCTTCCGAATGCCATTCTCCATCTAGTTGTGAGCTGTCACAGCCCAGTGAGATACTACCCTTTAAATACTACATACTACCTGATGTTCTCACCTCCATTTCAACCTTTCCCCTCAACCAGAGCACTGGTTCCTCCTGCTAGAAGAACACAACCATCGTCTTCATTCCCAAGAAGAGTCCACCTACCTGCCTGAATGACTACAGGCCAGTAGCACTCACTCCAATCATTATGAAGTGTTTTGAGAGAGTGGTGCTGGGCCACATTCAGAGCAGCATAATGGACCCCCTGCTGTATGCCTACCAGCCCAACAGGTCTACCTCGGACGCCATCGCTGTTGCACTCCACTACTCCCTTTCCCACCTGGAAAACACAGACTCCTACATCAGGATACTCTTTGTTGATTACAGTTCTACTTTCAGCACGGTCATCCCACATAAACTCACCCATAAACTGTTTACACTTGGCTTGCACCCCACCCTCTGTGACTGGCTTTTAGACTTCCTAACTGGCAGACCCCAGTCTGTCCAGATTGGAAACAGAACCTCAGCCAGCGTCATTACAAGCACAGGCACCCCACAGGGATGAGTCCTCAGCCCCATCCTTTACACCCTGTTCACTCATGACTGTGTCGCCTCTCACAAGGACAACATCATCCTCAAGTTCATGGATGACACAGTGATACACAGTGATAGGAAGAATCATTGGTAGGGATGAAGTGGCCTACAGGAGAAAGGTGGCCAGTCCGGTGTCATGGTGTGAGGACAACAACCTCACTCTCAACACAGACATGACAAAGGAAATAACAGTAGACATGAGGGAGGAGAGGAGACTTCATTGCCCAATGTTCATCCGGGAGCTCGAAGTTGAGAGGGTGAACAGCCTTTGAGTACTTAGGTGTCCACATCATTGAAGATCTCACCTGGACAATGAACATCACGCAGCAGGTCAAGAAGGCTCAAGAGCAGCTGAATTTTTTTGAGGAGGCTGAGGAAGTTTGGCATGTCACCCAGGATCCTCGGCAACTTCTACAGCTGCATTGTTGAGAGTATCTTGACCAGCTGTTTCACTGTGTGGTACGGCAGCACTATCCAGACATCCTGCCGTTGTGTCCGTGGGCAAGACACTTTACCCACCTTGCCTCCAGTGTCCATGACACTGGGCATGAATGTGTATAAATGTTTAGTAGTGGTCAGAGAGGCCGTTGGCACGGATTGGCAGCCACAACGTTTTCTCTCAGTCTGCCCCAGGGCAACTGTGGCTATAGTAGTAGCTTACCACTACCATTGTCTGTGGAGTGAATGAATAATGTATCTATTGTAAAGCATCTTTGAGTGTCTATGAAAAGCGCTATATAAATCTGATGCATTATTATTATTACTGTCTTGGACGTAGACGCCTGCAGAGAGTGGTGAAGACTTCAGAGAGGATCATCAAGACTCCATTGCCCTCTCTGCAGAGCATCTACAGCTGCAGAGTCCACTGGAGACCTGCCTCCATTCTTAAGGACCCCACCAACCCCCAATATGGACTGTTCACACTTCTACCCTCAGGTCGGAGGTACAGAAGTGTGAAATGTAGGACTTCAAGACTAAAGTACTCTTTCTTTCCCACTGCCATCAAACTCCTAAACAGCTGATAGGAGTCTTTTTGAATAAGGTTTATTGTCAATACTACCATACGTAATACATACAGGAGAATTGAAATTTGACTTGACATTGGGCGCGCTCAGTAAGCGCATCCCATAGCCGGGGCAGCCCGAAGGCGCCAGTCGAATGGGGGGGGTGAAGGGGGGAAGGATAGGGAAAAACACAATAGGAGAGAGAAAAAAGCATTGTTGATCAAAATAGAGCTCATTTATGACCAAAATTTTGATTACAAGAAAAAAAAAACTCTCAAATGCACAATTAGCAGACAATAGATCACACAATGACAAAGCAGTAGTTGAGAGAGTCAGTGTATTGTGAATATATATCAGTAATTGTGTCAGTAGTGTAATGTTGAATGCAAGTGTAGGTGTGTCAATTGCTAGTGAACAGCAGAGGGCGCCTCCTGGCATTGGATAGATGTTAAAGTCATGTGATCTAAACAGTCTAGCGTCTCTCGCTCTGCTTGCAGGTGGTAAATTGTCACATGGTGCACTGTCCTTGAGCATTCATCTGTTGAAACAATAACAACTGTGTCTTGTTTGGGTTAGTAGGCAGAGCCGCTCCTTCCGCTTATCTTCGTCAGGAGGAATGTAAACACGGGGCACCAAAGACAAGGTCAAATCAAATCAGCACAGTGCACTCAGAGAATAGAATTTTTCCTCACCCGTGCAATTCTGTGCTTTCATATCTGTACAGTGAGGTCTGTCTTGAACTGGTCTACTGTGAAGAGTTATTTCTCCTACCATTGTGTGAGAGGCCTGTCAATGTCATTTTGTGGGTATGGCGGTAATAGGCTGTCCATCGTGGGTTCGCTGGAGCTGACGGCGAGGTACAAGACAGCGGTAGTATAAAATATACAGTTCGTGGTGACTGAGTGTGGGTCAAATGTAATAGGCTGCGATCTGTTTTATGGACTGGGCTTCTCAATCACCAGCAGCAGCAGAGAGGAATGGTCGGGCTGTGGTTTGTGGGTTCTGCGAGTGGTCGATGATGCGGTTTGGGACGACACTTGGCCTAGTATTCTGGGAGATGGACAGGATATTTTCCACCCAGGGCCATCAGGGCAGGGTTCCAGTGCCAGGGCTCATGTTACCCTAGGTGAGGGGACTGAACGGCATGGTGGAACGCCCGTAATGGCGGATGAGGCTGTGAAGACAACCCCCTCTGCTTCTGGGGTTTGGCCTGGAGATACTGAGAAGCACGGGGCTGTGACGGCTATGCCAATGTTTAAAATGAAAGAGAACGGGGCAGGACCGGCTGGCACGAGGAACAGACATGCCACACAGGAACACTGTAGGCTGAGTCAGGCTTCACGGAGGGTTGCCGGTGTGGCGCTGCCCGGTAAGGGGACCTGTGGGAGACATCGTGGACATGGGAAGTTGAGGGAAGTTCCTTTACGAGTCGGTGACATGGTTTGACCCAGAGAGGAGGCTCGGCTGAGAGGTGTCCACAGGAAAAGGAAGCACCGTGAGGACCAGGGGCGGCTGAAGGTGGTGGCTGTTCGGGAGGACGGATACCTTCAGCTGTCAGATGTCTTATGGAGACACTCCAATGAGCTGCGCCATGTGATCGAGGAGGAGGAGGTGTCGGGCCCTTGATGTGGATCTTCTCCAGGGACAAAAAGATGGAAGAGCTCTGGGCGGGACCCACCAGACGAGTCCCCCAGGGGTGGCGCTCCATCGAGACGGGACGATGGACTGGGTTAAATGTAAATTGCCCAGGCTACGTAGTTGACGTGTTTCTCATAATGGACTGCTATAACAGGGGTCCATGTGAAAAAAAAAGAAGAAAAATACCCATGTAATGTGTGTGTCACCACGTTTGGGGTGTGTTTAACTGTTTAGTTTGCCCGGGTTGGGGTGGTATCATTGGGAATGTTATAGTGGTGTATGAAGGTGCATGCCAACTGGTTGTGTGTGTGTTGTAATTTTTTCCTTCCTTGTGTATATTAGTTCATGGGATTATTTTGATATTATATTAGGAGCACGGCATTGTTTTATTTTATGGACCTTTTATTATCAAAGACGGCAGAATAATCCGTCTGGCCGTGTGGAGGTGGGACGGCAGTCCACCTGTCCCCCTCTAGTTTTAGTTGTTTGTGTGCATGGATAGGCCTATTTTATTTGTTTGTTACCAGAGTGTGACTCAGGTACCAAATTTGGGAGGGCCTAATTAGTGTGCATGCGTTTTGGACTTTTCTAAAGGGGGGGAGAAATGTCATATATAAAATATGATATGTTATTGTGCGACGAGGGTGGTGGCTCCACCTTTCCGGTTCCGCTGCCATCCTGAGTATAAAAGGCCGATGCGGAAGAGGCATGGTCTCTTTTGACCTTCGCCTCTGCCTGTACGGAGTGCCTTGTGTCTGTGAGTCTACACAATAAAGTTGAGTTATATTGCACCTCTGGCCTCGTTCATTGGGTTACAGATTATGGACATAACAAAATATAAATAATAAATACCTTAAGGTAGTTTATGTTGTGATGTGAAGCTCTCCTCCCACTGCTACGTTGGCTGCACATTCCGTTATGGGATACATTGGCTAATGCAGTGACCATCCGTTATACACTACTTTTCAAAATGCATTATGGGATATTTTGAGTGTACTATACAGTTAATAAAATGTTCAGTTAAGATTTCGAACAGCACTACAAAATGGCTGATTCACTATATAGTACACTATATGGTGAACGAGTGAACATTTCGAACACAGCAATAGACTATTTCCTAGAACCAGAACCAATCTGCGATGCCAAATCAGAGACGGAAAAGTGTGCTGCAGTCATGGAGACAAGATCAGGGGATCAGAGATCATTTCTACCAGACTTAAAAACAACTTACTGTGTAGGAACCATTGTCAATTCCCACTGTGTGCTACAACTCCTGTTTGTCCAGTCCTCAATTTGTCAGCCTGCATGACTTCGGTCAGCAGAGGAAGAGGGGACAACCACTGTTTCTGAATTTGGACTGCGGTAGCATTTAAAACGGTAGCTGTCAGATTTACATGCTGCTCCTTTCAGATAAAAAAAAAATGCACATTTACAAGTAGGAAATCTCTTGTGTTAGTTTAAGTTCTTTGTGCCCTTCTCAGCAGCACACTGGCAAGTTTCTGCTGGTTGAATTGATGTTCTCATGACTTTCAGCCTTTACGCCTTTTTTTACACTCTGAGCTGGTGGTTGTATGTGAACCACAGCAGGAGGCGTTGACTGGAGGAAGCCTGCAAAATCCGTGTGTCCGAGTCCTAATGCCTCGCATGCTGCAAAATGAGACCCAATATCATTATGCGTTAAAGGTTAAGGAAACACCATCGTCCTCATTAGGCAGCGAGAAACCCAGCACAGGATTAATTTAAAGCAGTGCGCCACATTTGACCGGTCAAACCGGCCGGCCTGTACGGCTACAGCAGTAGACATCTCACAGCAGACTGGTTCATATTCATTCAGGATAAACAAGGCTGAATTAAAGAAATAGGAAATGGGCTCTAGTGCTTTCCAAGCAATTGCTACATTTTACAGCTGATTAGCTATCTTAAATTACATGCTTACTTTTGTCAGATCAGAGAGAGGACCTAGAAATTTGTGTTAAAAACACTGAAACAGTCTGGGTGCTCTTATAGTGCACTATTATAACTAAATGAGCAACGTTTACTCGATTGCTACACAAGATAAAAAACACACTGCTTGTAATAGCTATAAAAATACAGTACCTATTGATGGCTGACTGTTTAAAAGCCATTAGTCTGATTATACATTAATAATTCAGTGTATTATTCTAAAATTACACAATATTTAGGAAACAGTTCAGACCTAGCCTTTAAATCCTGTTGCTTTACTGCATCTTACATTCGATTTGCAATGTAGTGTTATTTCAGTGTGGAAAGTAAGAGATTTACATAGCCAGCAAACTTTATTAGATTTTTATCAGGTCACTTACTCTTGGCCTTTTTCTACAGAAGAGCTGTTCCACTGTCAAATCATTCTGTACCCTTTATGTGCATTTTCCATGAGTCCAGACCTCTGCAGAATCTCCACTAAAGGAATGACTCACAGATCAGTGCACAGTAAATGGTAAAAACAGATGTAAAAAAAAATAAATAAAAATAAACAAGAATGTTGGGAGAACACCAACTTAAAAACACCAACTTGAAAACTGAAGAGCTGGAATTTTTCAGCACAGGAGCGACACAAGACATCTAATTTTGTTTTTAAGAGTTGCCTCCAGGACCCAGTTGTGATTTACTATAGTCAAGAGTATAGAATGAGTGAAGCTGCTTATATAAAGCTCCATCAGAACCTAGTAACCATCCACACTTAAAGACGCACTGCGGTGGATATTAATCCCCTTACAAACAAATCTGCATTGCCTAAAATGGTATCTTTTTTCCCTTTTTTTCCACAACAAAACCTTTTATTGTCTTACAGTTGCTTGTAAAAATCTTTTCCCTTTTTCTCCTCATTCAAACGCCAGGATCTACTTAGGCCCGCCCACATCCTGTCCACCAGGACACAAGTCTGCAAGCTGGAAAATGCAAACAAGCAGTGCTTAGTCCTGATTGATTCACCCGTTATGGTGACATCACGAAAATACTCCCTCTAAACTTGCCTTTTTCCAAGGGGAGGAGCTTAACTCTAACTTTCACAGCAAAAAACCACAGACATGACACATAAGACATTTAGCTCTTGATATGCCTTGTAAGTCATAAAAAACATCTTATAGACATGCTAACAAGTCACCGGTGTGTGACTTTAAATGCGTAGCCATGATTCTCAATTGCAGGTTTTTCTTTTGGTTAAATTGGATTTGCATGTCATGACAGTTCACATTCATAATTACAAGTGACTATTGCCTGACTCGAGTATGAACACATCTGTCCTCTGAAAACATGAGAACATCAACAACAACAGAAGATGTCATACTTGTGCAACCACTGGTTTTCAACTTTTCCATGCGCACCATTAGTCTAGGTCAAACCCTGGTACAAAGGTTCAAAACATTTGAAGCCAGCCTGTCAACGAAGGAGTATAGCTCATTCCAGCCTGACGAAATCACCCCAAGAGTGCTCTGATCTCCTGACTGTGGACCTTGACCCTAGGCACAGCCATAGATGCAGACCCATCTAGGATGTGCTTAAGGTCAAGGCCAGTGGCCTAGGAGTGACGTTATTCATAAACTCATAAATACCCAGATCTCCTGACCTTTGACAATGACCTTGTCCTCAACCTGGATACAGACCTACCTGAGGATCATTGAGTATGAGTGAGTTTGGCGAGCATCCAAGCAATTACCCAGGGGGAGTAGCAATTTTTCTGAAATCACATAAATGCCCAGATCTCCTGAGCTTTGGCCTTGGCCTTGGATGCAGACCCACCTGCAATATGCGCATCATCAGTGTATATCAAAACTGTAGGAGGCGTTGATTTCACAAGACGGTTACTGTCTATTAACTGAGGTGAAATAGGACATCATAAGTCAGTGGCTAGAACTCTGTGTGAAATTCACTATAATAATTACCCTAACTGAAATTTTTGCAGCATTTATGCATGCTCTAGTGACAGAAAAAAGATTACTGGTCAATGTTTTGCCAACCGTTTGCATTAAGTGTCTATAGCGCAATGCATAGTGGTAGTGTTTTTGGACATAGCCATAGACGCCTACTGTAGCACACACTACACAAAACGCTGTTGTTTGAGGCAATGCACAAAACTGCGTCTCTGTTATTTTGACTCATTTTCCCCCAAGCCGGGCTGGAAGTGATATTGTTGCAGATGCTCTGTTGGTGGCAGCTGATAATGTTTGACGCGTGTAAACTTCTGTGATGTGACTCCCATCCCCAGTGTTTTGTGTTACCTGCAGGAGGGCTGCGCCAGGTTATTGGGGAACTGACAGTCCCCGTGGATGCAGTAGTTTTTGTAGAGATCTGGACAGGGAATGTACAGGCCGCGGGCCAGCCCAGTCGTCTTCTCCTCTTTTTCGACTAAAAACACCAGAAAGACTCAGAGTAAGACGTGACTAATCACAAGCAAAAAAAAAAGAAAAAAGAAAGATCAACTTTGAGTGACAGCACATGATATTGGCTAATCCGCTGCCATAATGGGAACACTCACCCGGGTCAGTCCGTGCGAAGTGTCCATCTCCGCCTTTGCTCCCGGTCATGATGTCTCCTGGAAAGGCCAAAGACAAATTAGAACTGAATCTGAGGTCAGTATAATTTCTCCTCCATCTCCAGCCCTTCTCCATTATGGCTTCACACTGATGCAGGTGGAGAGGGTCGAATGTGAATTACCACCTCAACAAAGGGTTCATATGGTGCGTGCTTAATGCATATAAAATGAGCCAAAGTCAGAAATCATTCTCCATAATGCATTACACTGAACAAAGGGCAGAATAAAGCAACGGATCAAAGGCAATATTGCATTTTTTGCTTGCCTTATTGACACATTATCGAATTTCTCTTTTGACAACAGCCACACAAAAATAACCTTAAAAATCATTACAGCTTTATTGCCATTGATTTTTTTTTTAGCCCTCAGAAGCCTGTGCATTTACCTTCTCTTTTTTCTGGAGTTAAGATACCAGAGGGAAGGAAAGTGGTGCCATCCACCACTCTTTAGTTCATTTCTTATTTTTTTTTTTTTTTTTATTAGCATATCTGCAAAAACACCTGAGGCACGATAGAAACACAGAAACAAACAGTTGGGTGAGGTCAGGCGCTCAAGTCAAGCATACATGATACCCATTTACAAGAAACCAAACAAGGAGAATAAAGGGAATTTTAAAACTATCATTAGGGAATGTGGTTCAAATAGCTGATAATGCAAGTATCTGATTAATGTAAGCTTAGAAAATGTGATTATAGTGCATATTTACAGACACATACGTTTGTTTCTTAATTACACAGAAACCGTGACATAAGCAGCAGTCTAAATACCGAACTGTCACAGCGGCTAATGTGAGGTCAAGCCTCTTCCACCACTTCATGACACTTGTTTCTCAGTGCACTTTCACTGATTGAAAGCGATTCTATGGGAGGGTCATTGAATGAGATCAGGGTGGTGTGAACTAGGGATGAGCCGATCTGATCCACCGTATCGGTATCGGGTTCCATCCAGGCAAAATGGCTGGATTGGTATCGGTAAGGAATAAAAGTAATTTATCAATCCGATACATTGATAATAATAAAATGAAGGCGTGATCATGTTCTCAGCCGTGCTGCACATGGCTTCTGTAGACACAGGCAACGAGTGTCACATCACTGGAGCCTGTCTGTGGGACTCGCCTCAGTATGCTGCTGTGTGGTACCAGCATTTACAATTTTACACCACCACCTTGATAAAACACTTGCAAAAGTATCACGGCAAAGGAGTATGCTGAATTCTGTCAAGAACCGAGCAGAAGGACGTGTGTCACGCAGCAACAGCTGCTGCTTTTCCAGCTTGGGAGGCTGGACGCTAAAAGTGAAACCTATAAAGAACGAAACTGAAAGTAAAAACCAGACTGGAGTGTACCTTTCGGGGGAGAGTTAACAGTTGATGAGAGGTAGTTTTTTTTTTGTTATTTTGTATACTTTATTAATCCCAGAGAGTAAAAGGCTACATGAACATGAAGTGGAACAGGAATGACTTCAAAATAAAAGCAAACCTAAACTCTAAGAATGAACAGAGAATAATATTAGAAACACTACTAAATAAACTGAGGACCAGGAGAATACTTATGATAATAATAATAAATGTCAAAAAAATACAACTTAAAGGGGTAGTTCCTTTATTTTAAGATATAGAGCATTTTTTACCTCATGCATAAAGTGGCACTTTGAATTTCATCTGAATGTTTAAATACTCATCTTCAAAGTTTTGTATAAACTTGCACTTAAAACTTCAGAATGCATGTTTACATAGTGCTGACCAATGAAATGCTGCCAATGTTGCAAAGTTTAAAATAAAAAAGCAGCAGCGTTGCTGAACTGAGTCAAATTTGTAATATATTCTTTGACTTATAGATTTCTGTTTTTACATCACTATAAATTCAATGTCTGTGTGTCTGTCACGATCATAGGACATCATAGGACGCCCTATGATGTCTGCAGGATATCCTATGATGATCCTATGATCTCAGGGTGCATAGGACTCGCAATGATGTCATATAGGCTATGCTGTTATATAGGCAATAGGATTGGCTATCTGTGATGCAGTGTCCTGTGATGCCAGCCTGGATGTCTTTATGATGTCATATAGACCATCACTCACCATGCCTGCCTACCTATGATGTAGTGTCCTATGATGCCTGCCACAGGAGGAGACCCTTCACCAACACAGGGTACAACAGACAAGGGATGCAGACAGACAGGAAACGTGTGGCAGTGCGCCATGCACGTGCTGAGTCACTTGAAGCCCGAAATGCTCGCAAAGCGAGCAACGCTGCATGCCATGCAAGGCACAGGCAAGCTGAGACCCAGGAGATGCGGAATAGTTGGCTGGCCACCAACGCTGCACGCCAGGCAAGGCACAGAGAAGCTGAGACCAAATATAACACACTACTTTAAACTGCACCCATTCGAACAAGGACATCGGGAAATCTCACTCAGTAAGGCAGAAGGCACTCTATAAATTCAAGAAATCTCTGTCAGTGATGCCTGTGGCATGACGACACCACCCTCATCGGGCTCATCTCCAACGGCGACGAGTCCGCCTACAGGAGAGAGGTGGCCCAGCTGGCGTCCTGGTGCAGCAATAACAACCTGCAGCTGAACGCTCTGAAGACAGTGGAGATGATTGTAGACTTCAGGAAAGTCACTACTCCTCTGCCCCCCCTCACCCTCTCAGGCTCTCCCATCACCACTGCTGATTCCTTCCGCTTCCTAGGCACTACCATCACCAGGGACCTCAAATGGGAGCTGACCATCAGCTCACTCATCAAAAAAGCCCAGCAGAGGATGTTCTTCCTGCGGCAGCTGAGGAAGCTCAAGCTACCCACCAAGATGTTAGTGCAGTTCTACACAGCCATCATCGAGTCCATCCTCACCACCTCCATAACCATGTGGTACGCAGGAGCCACTGCCAGGGACAGACTAAGGCTGCAGCGCGTCGTGCGCACTGCTGAGAAGGTGATCGGCTGCAAGCTCCCATCTCTCCAGGATCTGTACATCTCCAGGACCCGGAGGCGTGCTGGCCGGATCATAGCCGATCCCTCACACCCTGGTCACGTACTGTTTGCCCCCCTCCCCTCTGGTAGAAGACTTCGGTCCATCCAGACTAAAACCTCCCGTCACATGAACAGCTTCTTCCCCTCTGCCATTAGACTGCTGAACACTAAGTGACTCTCGTGCACCATGTACAGCAGCTCAACCAGACTCATGTCAATCATCACTGTTTTCTTCCTGCATTACCGACTGCACTATATAGTTCTCCACAGTATCTGCTGCTGGCTAATATATATTTTAACCGTTGACCAGTATCACTTAATCTTATCCTACACTTTATTACATGTATAGTTTATTTCTCTTATCTTATCATGTTTAATGTTGCAGCATTGTACCGAGACAAATTCCTAGTTTGTGTACTACATGAACAATGGCAATAAACCTGATTCTGATTCTGATTCTGATTCTGACTGAACAACACAGCCGTCTCACACAGGAGGAGACCCTTCAGCAACGGGCGTGCAGAAATACTTGCTTATACTTGGTTTCTACGGGCATGGACAGGTATGTACTAGTGTATAAAAAATGCAACTAGTCATTAACAAGATATGTTCTGTACTTTTGTTGTTTTAAATAAGAGAGGCAGTATCGGGGTTTGAATCGGCATCAGCTGATACTCAAAGTCACAGTATCGTATCGGACTTGAAAAAATGGTATCGGCTCATCCCTAGTCTGAACCACACGCTTACTCGTGAGGATACAGAATCTGATTTTTGTTCCAGCTGCTAGTTAGTCGTGACTATTTTACACATTACTTGTAAAAGATGTCGTTTCTTCTCTTTGGATAGAGGCATATTTTAAAGACTTCAAATGAGAGAAATTTGTGAGAAAAATAATAACAAAAATGTTGCAAATTTATAAGACAAAAATCAAATACCAAACAAATAAAAAAATCACGAATTTAGGTGGAAGAAATACATTTAAAAATGTCTGAGAAGTCTGATGAGAAAGATGTAAATATCAGAGAAAACTGACATTACAAGAAAAAAGTTAATTTAAGAAATGAATTGCAGGAACTTTAAGAGGAAAAAATGTTGCAAATTTACAATAAAAAGGTTGAAACGTACAAGGAAAGATGCCAAATGAACACCACACAAATTCACAAACTAGCATATTAACAAGACAGAAGAATTTACCAAAGAAAATTCTGAATGTAGAAGAATAAAAGCAAATTTGTAAGAAAAAATCTGCATAAATTCACCATAAAAAATAGGAAAATTATAACAAAAATGCAACAAGGCTATGAGGAAAAAGTTGCATATTTACATGAAAATAGTCTTAATTGTATGAAGAAAACTACTACTTTAAGAGAACCACCACACAAATTCATAAAAAGGCTTATTTACAAGACAGAAAAATTCATCAAAATAAAGAAAAAAATTATCTTAAAAAAAGCTGAACTTCTTTCGACTGCTCCCTTTAGGGGTCGCCACAGTGGATCATCTGCCTCCATCTCACCCTATCCCTTGCATCTTCCTCTGTAACACCAACCCTCTCCATGTCCTCCTTCACTACATCCATGAATCTTCTCTGTGGTCTTCCTCTTTTCCTCTTGCCTGGCAGCTCCATCTTCAAAATTCTTTGTCCAATATATCCACTATCCCTCCTCTGCACATGTCCAAACCATCTCAGCCTTGCCTCTCTTACTTTGTCTTCAAACTGCTCAACCTGAGCTGTGTCTCTGATACACTCATTTCTAATCTTGCCCCTCCTAGTCACTCCTAATGAAAATCTTAGCATCTTCAGCTCTGCCACCTCCAGCTCAACCTCCTGTCTTTTTGTCAGTGCCACCGTCTCCAAACCATACATCACAGCAGGTCTCACTACCATCTTGTAAATATTCCCTTTCACTCTTGCTGCTACCCTTCTGTCACAAATCACCCCTGGCACTTGTCTTCACCCGCTTCACCCTGCCTGCACTCTCTTCTTCACCTCTCTTGTGTATTTTCCATTGCTTTGGATGGTTGACCCCAGGTATTTAAACTCATCTACTTTCACTACTGCATCTCCTTCCATCTTCATCATTACACCTGCCTCCCTCTCATTCACACTCATGTATTCTGTCTTGCTTCTACTGACTTTCATTCCTCTTCTCTCCAGAGCATACCTCCACCTCTCCAGGTTTTCTTCCACCTGCTCCCTACTCTCACTACAGATCACAATGTCATCTGCAAGCATCATGGTCCACGGAGACTCCTGCCTGACCTCATCTATCAGCCTGTCCATCACCATGGCAAACAAGAAGGGGCTCAGAGCTGATCCCTGATGTAATCCCACACCCACCTTGAATCCATCAGTCACTTCTACAGCGCACCTCACCACCATCTCGCTGTCCTCATACATGTCCTGCACCACCCTCACATACTTCTCTGCAACACCTGACTTTTTCATACAATACCACACTTCCTCTCTTGGCACCCTATCATATGCTTTCTCTAGATCCACAAAGACACAGTGCAACTCCTTCTGACCTTCTCTATACTTCTTCATCAACACTCTTAGAGCAAACATTGCATCTGTAGTACTCTTTCTTGGCATGAAACCGTACTGCTGTTCACTGATTGTCACCTCTCCTGTTAACCTGGCTTCAACAACTTTTTCCCATGTCTTCATTGTGTGGCTGATCAACGTTATGCCTCTGTAGTTACTACAGCTCTGAGCATCACCTTTGTTCTTGAAAACTGGTACCAAAATACTTCTTCTCCACTCCTCAGGCATCCTCTCACCCTCCAGGATTGTGTTAAACAATATGGTTAAAAAGTCCACTGCCATCTCTACTAAACATTTCTATACCATTTCTATATACATTTCTATATAGGTGTGTCATCTGGGCCAACCACTTCTCCAGTTTTCATCCTCTTCAAAGCTGCCCTCACTTCTGCCTTGCTAATCCTTGGAACTTCCTTTACTATCTGTCCTTCATCCATTCTCCTCTCTCTCATTTTCTTTATACATCATTCATTCATTCATCTTCTTCCACTTAATCATTTTCGGGTCGCGGGGGGGGGGGGGGGGGGGCTGGAGCCTATCCCAGCATTCTTGGGCGAGAGGCAGGGTACACCCTGGACAGATCGCCAGTCCATCGCAGGGCCAACACAGAGAGACAGACAACCATTCACTCTCACAGTCATACCTAAGGACAATTTAGAATCCCCAGTTTGATGCCAATTAACCTAACTTGCATGTTTTTGGCATGTGGGAGGAAGCCGGAGAAATCCCGGAGTAAACCCACGCAGACACGGGGAGAACATGCAAACTCCACACAGATCACTGTTGGTCGGGGGCTGGGATCGAACCCAGGATCCCCCGGCCAAGGGTGAGTTGCTGTGCTGCCGCAGTGCTAACCACTCCGCCACCGTGCCGCCCTCTTTATACATCAGTTCTTCAAAATACTCCTTCCACCTTCTCAGTAATCTCTCGTCATCTGTTAGTACAATGCATCTGGAAAGTATTTGCAGTGCTTCACTTTTTCCACATTTTGTGATGTTACAGCTTTATTTCAAAATAGATTAAATTCATTTTTTCCTTCAAAATTCCACACACAATACCTCATAACAACAACGTGAAAAAAGTTTTTTTTTTTTTTTTTAGATTTTTCCAAATTTATTAACAATAAAAAACTAAGAAATCACATGTATGTAAATATTCACAGCCTTTGCTCAATACTTTGTTGATGCACCTCCGGCAGCATTTACAGCCTCAAGTCTTTTTGAATATGATGCCACAAGCTTGACACACCTATCTTTGGGCAGTTTGGCCCATTCCTCCTTGCAGCACCTCTCAAGCTCCATCAGATTGGATGGGAAGCATTAGTGCACAGCCATTTTCAGATTTCTCCAGAGATGTTTAACTGGGTTCAAGTCTGGGCTCTGGCTGGGCCACTCAAGGACATTCACAGAGTTGACCTGAAGCCACTCCTTTGATATCTTGGCTGTGTGCTTAGGGTCGTTGTCTTGCTGAAAGATGAACCGTCACCCCAGTCTGAGGTCAAGAGCGCTCTGGAGCAGGTTTTCATCAAGGATGTCTCTGTACATTACTGCATTCATCTTTCCCTCTATCCTGACTAGTCTCCCAGTTCCTGCCACTGAAAAATATCCCCACAGCATGATGCTGCTACCACCATACTTCACTGTAGGGATGGTACTGGCCTGGTGATGAGCAGTGCCTGGTTTTCTCCAAACATGATGCCTGGCATTCACGCCAAAGAGTTCAATCTTTGTCTCATCAGACCAGAGAATTTTGTTTCTCATGGCCTGAGAGTGCTTCAGATGCCTTTTGGCAAACTCTAGGCAGGGTGCCATGTGCCTTTTTTTTTTCCACAATATCTTTATTGAACCTTTTTTTTTTTTTTAACAAACATGACACAAACAATCAAACACTAACACTAAAGTACTACAAAAAAAAATGCACTAAAAACACCAACAACCACCAACAAAATGAAGTCTTCAACAATGCTCCTCTGTTTAGTCTAGACAATCCATTACATAAGTATACATCTCATGTTCACCAGTTTGGAATTTACAAGGTCCACACACATCATTCACCTTCTTCTTCAAGAGTAATGTTTAAATTTTTTACATAATCAATAAAAGTCTCCATATATTCTCAAACACACTTTCCTTTGATTTCAGTATGTATGTTATTCTTTCTAATGGAAGGTTTGTTAACATCTGTCTTAACCACTGAGTCACATCTGGTCTATGAGTCTTTTTCCACAGTAGTGCAATACATTTTTTGGCATTAAGCAAACTGAGGTCTATGAATGTTCTTTCACTTTTATTAAAGTTATGCTTTTTTGGGTACAGACCCAACAAAAACAATTTAGGATTCAATATGATTTGTTTTGGAAATTATTTTTTCAATTGTTACCCTCACCTCTTCCCAAAACATTCTAATTATTCTACATTCCCATAAACAATGAAATAGGGTTCCTTTACTTTCCATGCATTTTGTGCATGTATCTGGTATGTTTTTGTTATATCTATTTAACTCCACCGGTGTAACATACATCCGCATTAACCATTTAAAATGTATCAATTTAAGACGTGCATTTATTGATTTGGTTTGAGTTTCTGTACAAGCCAATTCCCATTGTTCCTCTGAAATTTCAGTTTGCAGATCTTCTTTCCAGTAGTTTAATCTTTTCTGTGAGTTTTCACTTGAGGATAGTGTCAATGAGTTATAAAACTCTGAAATAATACCCTTTCTTTTACTATCTTTCATCAACATTTTTTCCAAGGATGAATAAATAGGTCGAGTGAGAGCATTATTTTGGTTTGATCGAATAAAGTTCCTAAGTTGAAGATATTTAAAAAAATGTGTTCTATTAAGATTAAATTTGATCCTCAGCTCTTCAAAAGACATTATGTTATCTGAACATGACAAATATAAATCTTGAATTTTTTGGATCCCTTTTAAACTCCATACTTTAAACACAGCATCCGCTCTCCCTGGTTTAAAATATTGATTACCCCATATTGGACTAAATTGTGACAGTAAGTGTGGTTCTTTTAAATATTTTTTAGTTTCACACCATATTTTAATCATATGTTTTACAAATGGATTTTTAACTTGTTTCTGTAATTTTTTTGCCGAGTCTGAATATATGAATATGGGAAGAGGTAAAGGTAAATTGTATGATTCCATTTCAGTCCAGTGAGGGAGATCATTTGATGAAAAATAATATGTCATAGACCTCAGTTGTGCCGACCAATAATACAACATAAAATTTGGACATTTCAGACCTCCACGATCAAATGGTAAATATAATAAAGACAGACGTAATCTAGCCCTCCTATTGTTCCATATAAATTCCACTAACTTTTTTTTAATTCTTGAGAATAAATCTAAAGGTGGTGGTAAGGGAATGTATTGAAATAAATAAAGTATTTTAGGTAAGATATTACTTTTAAGTATATTGATTCTCCCGATCATCGACATTGGTAGTGACATCCATCTCTGAAGTAACTCATTAATATCTGTCATTAAGGCTTCATAATTGACACTGGCGACTGATTCTAGCTTAGGCACAATTTGGATTCCTAAATATTTAAACTGATTTACAACATTGAATTGATTTACCTCAGGGGCTGGGTAATTTCTCTGGGTCTCATTT
The DNA here is from genome assembly GCA_020510985.1 of Pholidichthys leucotaenia. Classification (NCBI taxonomy): domain Eukaryota; kingdom Metazoa; phylum Chordata; class Actinopteri; order Cichliformes; family Pholidichthyidae; genus Pholidichthys; species Pholidichthys leucotaenia. The sequence continues at coordinate 150,038,096 of CM035841.1, forward strand.
AGCATTAATATTGAAGATTTAGTTTTATTTATTTTATATCCTGATATTTCCCCAAAGTTCTTTATTAAATTCAACAAGGTCGGAATTGATTTTTTAAGATTCGACATAAACAAAATTATGTCATCGGCATACAGGGAGATTTTATGTTCTGTTGGTCCAACTTTAATTCCATATATTTGTGACTGTAGACGTATCGCCATCGCTAAAGGTTCAATTGCCATAGTAAACAGTAAAGGTGAAAGTGGACAGCCTTGTCGACATCCTCTATTGATTTTTATTGATTTTGAAATATTGTTATTTGTTAGGATTTCTGCTGTAGCATTATTATATATTATCTGAACCCATTTTATGAAATTATTTCCAAGTCCAAACCTTTGTAAGACTTCAAAAAGAAAGGGCCATTCGACTCTATCAAAGGCCTTTTCGGCGTCCAGTGATAGGAGAGCTGTATCCGGTGCTTCTTTATTAGAATAAATAATATTAAATAATCTTCTTACATTATGGAAGCCTTGTCTTCCCTTTATAAAGCCATTCTGATCTCGATTAATAATATTTGGTAAAATTTCTTGTATTCGTCTTGCTAAAATTTTACAGATTATCTTAAGGTCGGCATTTAATAGGCTTATTGGTCTCATATTTTCACATTTATTAGAGGGTTTACCTGGTTTTGGCAACAGTATAATTAAGGCATTATTCATGTATGATGGTAAATTACTATTTTGAAATGCTTCTAAAACCATTTCCAAAAAAGGTTTTATTAATTTATTCTTAAATTTTTTTATAAAGGTCAACTGGAAGACCATCTGGTCCTGCACTTTTTCCTGATTTCATATTATCAATGGCTAGTCCAACTTCTTCTTGACTAATTTTAGACTCCAGTATCTCCCTATTTTCATTTGGAATACACGGTATAAATAGTTCGTTCAAAAACCCATGTAGTTTTGTTAAGTCAGATTCATTTTTGGTATCATATAATTTTTCATAGTAATCTCTAAAGGCTCTATTAATTTCTAAAGGATCTATAACTACCTGTCTTACTTATAATACTGGTAATTGGTGTTTTAAATTCTAATTGTTTAATCTGCCATGCCAATAACTTTCCTGATTTTTCACCTTGTTCATAAAAAGATTGTTTCAATCTTAGAAGACTCGAGGCAGCTCTATTCGCTGATTTTTTGTCATATTCAGCTCTCAAAATCAGTAATTCGTTCTCCAACCTTGGATCACTTCCTGCATACACTCTTTCTTGAAGAATTTTTATTTTATGTTCCAATTGGACTCGCTCCTCTCGAGTCTTCTTAGATTTTGAACCTGTATAACTAATAATATGTCCCCTAATAAAAGCTTTGAAAGCCTCCCACTTTACACATGCTGATGTTTGTGTAGTATTGATGTCAAAGAACTCATCTATCTGTTTTTCTATGTACTTAACAAATTCCTCATCCTGAAGCCATTTATGCTGAAATTGCCATCTACCTGGTTCCTTTGTCAATTTCTTATCTACATATATTAGACAGCAGGGTGCATGATCAGAGATCACGATGTTATCATAAAAACAGTTTTGAATCTTGGACCTTAATTCTGTGGAGATCAAAAAATAATCAATACGTGAGAATGTCTTGTAAGTATTGGAATAACAAGAGTAGGCTTTAACTTGTGGTTTCATTTCTCTCCATATATCTAGCAATTTCAATTCTTTCATAAAATGATTAATGGTCATCCTACATCCATTGTGCGTACAGTCCAGTCCTGTTGATCTATCTATACCGGGATTCAATGTACAATTAAAATCCCCTGCTATTATGTGTTGTCCTGTAAGTGATGATAAGATAAGAAACAAATTAGCAAAGAACTTTTGATCATCTATATTGGGACCATATAAGTTCACCAAATTTATATTTTCTAATAGCAAAGATCCTTGAATGATTACATATCTTCCAAATTTGTCTCCAATTACATTTTTCACTTGAAATGGGACTGATTTATGTATGAGAGTCATAACTCCCCTGGCTCGGGATGAAAATGATGAGGTGAAAACACTTCCTTGCCATCTACTCCTAATTCTTTTTACATCCTCCTCTATTAGATGAGTTTCTTGTAAAAACACAATTTTTGAACCCATGTCTTTTATTTTATTCATAACTTGTTTAAGTTTTTTTAAATTTTGTAGACCTCTGCAATTCCATGAAGTTAAATTAAGATTAACGCTTTGGTTTATGATCAATAGGGGGTTTAGGATTACCTTGCAGTGTAAACATGTTCAAACAGAGAAGCAAAAAAATGAGTGGTTGAACTTTCACCCTACAAACTACACACAAACAAATTCCCCCTTCCCACATCTGTGGCGATCCCCCCAAAATCAAAAGAAAAATTCCGTCTCCCGATATAGCCATCGGCCGCTCCACACCCACGAGGATCAGCCAAAGCCACTCCTTCTTCATCCTCCCAATCACCCTAACTCTACTGCTTTTAATAACGTAACATTAACTCTCTTCTGTAATTTTCCAATTTAACTCCAAAATTTTATAGCAATTTTGTACATTTTTTTTTAATATGTAATACAATCTATATTTTGTAATCTTGCTATATGCTTCAAATCAGTTAAATGCCTATGTAAATGCTCAAATATTCTACCCTATATTCTGTTCATGCTTAGCTCCCACCAGTCTCTTCCTGGATCTTCTTGATGAGCTCCTGCGCCTCCTCAGGGGTCTTGAAGATATGTGTTCTGTCCTCATATGTGACCAGAAGTCTTGCAGGGTAAATCACTCCATGACGAATCCCAAGGTTGCGCAGTTCTTTACGGATGGGGTCAAACTGCTTCCTTAATTGTTGGATTCCTGAGGCCAAATCTGGGTAGAACCGCACCTGTTGATCTTGGTATTTAATTTCTCCTTTGGCCCGCACCGCGTTGGAGATCGTCATCCTGTCTCTGTAGCTGAGGAACTTCATAATTAACGTCCTCGGTGGTCCCTTGTTACCTCTCGGCGGGCCAATTCGGTGGGCGCTTTCCAAGACGACTGATGTATTTAGCTCCGCGTTGTTCAACGCCTCCGGGATCCACTCCTCCAAAAAGAAGCATGAATCACGACCCTCGGCTCCCTCCGGTAGACCCACCAGCCTCAGGTTGTTCCGTCTCGACCGGGACTCCAAGTCCAGGACATTATTTTCCAGACTTTTATTTTTTTTTTCCAAAGTGCGCACCTTTAATTGAAGTCCGCTGATTTCATCCTCCGCACTGGAAACACGAAGCTCCGCCTGCGTCACTCGCTCCACGCAGTCACCCAATTCCTTTCTCATTGCATCCAACGCTGCCATAATCCCATCAAGTCTAGCGGAAAAGTCCGCTCTCATTGAGCTAATGGCAGCCAGCACTGCACCTGTGCCGCTGTCATCAGCAATTACTGCACCACCGCTAGTTTCATCCGCCATATCCACAGCTTTCCCTGCTGCGCCACAGACGTGAAAGTCCGTTAATTTCGACTGCTTCGGCGGTTCAGTTTTTCCCCCACCTGATTTCCCAGCCTTAGGCCTCACCGGCATATCCTCGCCCAAACGCTGAGAAAAGTTCTGTTCCAAATGAGAGAGTTATTTGCCGAATCTTTATCTCCAGGAGCAGAGCAGAGTGATACGTGTCCTTCTAGGTGGCCGCCATAACTGGAAGTCCCGCCATGTGCCTTTTACTAAGGACTGGCTTCTGTCTGGCCACTCTACCATACAGGCCTGATTGGTGGATTGCTGCAGAAATGGTTGTCCTTCTGAAAGGTTCTCCTCTCTCCACAGAGGAATGCTGGAGCTCTGACAGAGTGACCATCGGGTTCTTGGTCACCTCCCTGACTAAGGCCCTTCTCCCCCGATCGCTCAGTTTAGACGTGCAGCCAGCTCTAGGAAGAATCCTGGTGGTTCCAAACTTCTTCCATTTATGGATGGTGGAGGCCACTGTGCTCATTGGGACCTTCAAAGAAGCAGAAATTTTTCTGTACCCTTTCCCAGATTTGTGCCTCGAGACAATCCTTTCTCGGAGGTCTACAGACAATTCCTTTGACTTCCTGCTTGGTTTGTGCTCTGACATGCACTGTCAACTGTGGGACCTTATATAGACAAGTGTGTGCCTTTCCAAATCACGCCCAATCAACTGAATTTACCACAGGTGGAGTCCAATTAAGCTGTAGAAACATCTCAAGGATGATCAGTGGAAACAGGATGTACTTGAGCTCAATTTTAAGCTTCATGGCAAAGGCTGTGAATACTTATGTGTCAGGAGCCGAGCCGGCTTGGTTTCCCCCGGCTCGGTCCTGACCTCCTTGTGGGTTTAAGTGCCGCTGTTTATGTGTTTACTAAGTATTTCAGTGCGCTTCCGTATCCCTTGCCACTGCTCTTGGGCCAGCAGCTGTGAGGCAGTCTTCTTTGGCTCTCTCTAGCATAACTCTGGCTGACAGTCTGTCGGTCCAACCATGCCCCCTCTCTCTCATTTCTGTCAGCTGATTCCCACTCCTGCTAATCATCTTTCCCAGTCCTCGCCCAGGTGCTCCTCATTTCACCACCACCAGCAATGTGTGTACTTAAGCAGCTTTTTGCCAGTCACACATTGCTGGTTCATTGTATTGTCTACCGTGCTGTTAGTCTGATTGTCAGCATTTTTCACAACGTGTGAGCCACTCTACGTTTGCCGTGGTTCCATGCACCCTTGAAGCAATGTCGGCTCTGGGGCGCAATCGTGGTTAACATGTTTCTCTTCATACATTCACTGTGCGATGCCAGACCTCGAATGCTAGCAGTAAGTGTTTTCTGTGTTTTTGTAAGTCTTCACCATTTTTGGGAACAGTCTGTCTTTACTTTAATAAACGTGTTGTGGTGAAACCTTTGCATGTAAATCCTCATCATTTTACCCCTCAACGTGTGCTGTGTAAAAGCGCATGGGAAGGTTCTTGACACTTATGTACACGTGATTTCTGAGTTTTTTTTAATTTTTAATAAATTTGCAAAAATCTAAAAAAAAAAAAAAACTTTTTTCACGTTGTCATTATGGGGTATTGCGTGTAGAATTTTGAGAAAAAATGAATTTAATCCATTTTGCAATGAAGCTGTAACAAAACAAAATGTGGAAAAAATGAAGCACTGTGAATACTTTCCGGATGCACTGTACATTACTATTTCTGTCCGTAATCAATCTAACCTACATCCTTTCCAGATTGATCTCTCTGTCTAGCCAATCGATACAAGTCCTTTTCTCCTTCCTTAGTGTCCAGTCTGTAATACAACTCACAACATGCCTTATCCTTTGCCTTTGCCACCTCTCTCTTTGCCACGTGCCTAGATTCCAAATTTTCCTGTCTACTTTCTTCATCTCCCTGACTGTCCCACTTTTTCTTTGCTAACCTCTTCCTTTGAATACTTTCCTGTACCTTCTCATTCCACCACCAAGCCTTCTTGTCTTCCTTCTTCTGTCCACTGGATACACCACATACCTTTCTACCCGTTTCCCTCAATACTTTTGCTGTACTTTCCCAGTCATCTAGTAATTCTTCCCTACCACCCAACTCCTACCTGAACTTTGTGCGGCTTCTTCCTTCTGTAACTCCCCCCACTTAATCTTTGGCTCTGCCTTCACTCTCTTCCTCTTCTTGCTTTGCAAAGTAATCCTACAGACTACCATCCGATGCTGTCTAGGTACATTCTCCCCTGACACCACCTTGCAGTCTCCCATCTCTTTCAGATTTCTCCTTCTGTATAAGATGTAGTCCACCTGTGTGCACCTTCCTCCACTCTTGTAAGTCACCCCATGTTCCTCTCTCTTCTTGAAGTATGTGTTCACCACAGCCATTTCCATCCTTTTAGCAAAATCCACAACCATCTGTCCTTCCACATTTCTTAAGACCATACCTACCCAGGACCTCCTCATCACCTCTGTTCCCTTCACCTACATGTCCATTAAAGTCTGCTCCAATCACCACTCTTTCACCACTAGGAATACTCTCTACCACTTTCTCCAACTTACTCCAGAATTCCTCTTTCTCTTCTACCTGACATCCAACTTGTGGGGCATACGCACTGACAACAGTCAACATCACACCTTTGACTTCTATCTTCAAACTCATGATTCTGTCTGACTCCCTCTTTACCTCCTGAACACTCTTCACATACTTTTTCTTCAAGATTACTCCTACTCCATTTCTCTTCCTACCTACACCACGGTAGAACAGTTTAAATCCCCCTCCAATGGTCCTAGCCTTGCTTCTCTTCCATCTGGTTTCTTGAACACACAGTATATCTACCTTTCTTCTCTCCATCATATCAGCAAACTGTCTTTACCAGTCATAGTCCCTACATTTAACGTCCCTACTCTCACCTCCACACTTCTACCTTTCCTTTTCTCTCTCTCCCTCCTAAGATGCCTTCCCCCTCTCTTCCTCCTTGATCTTCGACCAACAGCAGCCCAATTTCCACCAGCACTCTGTTGGTCAACAGCACTGGTGGTGGTCATTGCGGCCCTGGCCTCGACTGATCTGGTATAAAAGTCTCATTTGTTAAGATCTGCATGTTTGATTTGGCAAAAATTTTACATCTCATGCCCTTCCTGACACAACCCTCCCTATTTACCCGGGCTTGGGACCAGCACTAGGAGAACACTGGCTTGTGCACCACCTGTGGCTGGGTTCTTAAAAAAAGCTGAACATTTACAAGAAAAAGTTGTGCATTTACATGAAAAATATCCACAGAGAATCTGACAGTATCAAAGTAAACATTCACAAAGTGTCATGTCCGCTGCGTAATTTCGCAGCAAACATATGAATTGGCAACGAGCCCAAAACGCAGTATAAGTAACGTGTTTATTTACAGTGAAAAAATGTACAAAAGTGTCCAAATAACTGTCACAGTGAAAAGGGTCAGACAACCGGCTTCTAGCTTAGTTAGTGGGGAAGGAAAAGCCAAGCGTGCTCCAGACGGAACCGGAGCGGAGGGAAAAGCAATAATAACAAGACTTACATACGCGTAGGAGCGGAAGGGCTCTGGAGTAACTACGCAGTACAGTCCAGGGGAAAAACCAACAGTCTGCGAGCCAGGATGTCCATGTTGACTTTAAGCTGCCACCCCGACTGGTCACACTGCTTCGCTATTAATACACAAAACCCTAACGAAGGCAAGTGGACACAGCCATGTGGCAAGCAGGTGCGGGACTGATTGAAACTCTGTGTGTGTGTGTGTGTGTGTGTGTGTGTGTGTGTGTGTGTGTGTGTGTGTGTGCGTGCGTGCGTGCATGTGGTTGATAAGATATCTCCGGTGAATGTCTGGTAAGAGGAGTAGACGTGGCCGTAGGACTGTCAGAGAGCAAGGCTCAATCTGACAGCTGAAATTAATAAGCAATAATCAAAACCTACAGCCACCGGTCATGGACGGGGTGAATGACCCCGAACATGACACAAAGTTACAATACAAAAATTTCTAAGAAAACTATAGTACTAAATTTCTTTTAAAAGAAAATGTTATAAAATTATGAGGAAAGATGCAAATTTCTGAGAAAAATCACAACAAAAAACGTATTACAACACACAGAAAGATGAATTTACCTAAAATGTCACAATCTTGCTTGTATAAGGAAAAGACTCAAATTTACAAGAAAAAAGAGCTAATTAAGAGGAAAAAGTTGCAATTTTGCAAGCCATGTTTCAACTTTATGAGAGAAAAGCTGCATATTGAATAGGAAAAATAGTACTATACCTTACTGTTAATGCTGACAGGCCAGATAACCCTAGTAAATATAAAATGCAGTTTTTAAATGATAATTTCTTTTGTAAAGGGAAAAAAGTTATCCAAACCTACTGGGCCCAATGTGAAAAAGTAATTGCTCCCTAAACCTAATAATTGGTTGTGCCACCATTGGTGGCAACAACAGCAAGAAAGTGTTTACGATAACTGGCATTTAGTCTTTTACATCACTATTGAGGAATTTTGGCTCACACTTCTTTGCAGAATTGTATGAATTCAGCTACATTGCAGGGCTTGAGCTTGAAGTCACGAACCGATGGCCAGAGATTCTCCTTCAGCATTTTCTGTTTGAGCAAAATTCATGGTTCCATCAATTATGGCAAGTCGTCCAGGTCCTGAAGCAGCAAAGCAGCCCCAGATCATCACACTACCACCACCATGTTTGACTGTTGGCATGCTGTTCTTTTTATAAAATGCTTTGTTGGATTTATGCCAGATGTAGTAGGACACCTGCCTTCCAAAAAGCTAAACTTTTGTCTCATCCATGTTTGACACATGTAAGACGAGCCTTTGTGTTCTTTTTGGTCAGCAGTGGTTTTTGTCTTGGAACTCTCCCATGGATGCCATTTTTGCCCAGTCTCTTTCTTATTGCTGAATCATGGACCAGTGTCAAAAATGAGGCATGTGAGGCCTGCAGTTCTTCAGATGCTGTTCTGGCTTTTCGTTTCTCATCTGCTCTACAATTTCTATAGATTGTGGCATGATGTGTTGCTTTTTGAGCTCTTTTAGCCTACTTCACTTTGTTAGACTGGTTCTATTTAGATGATTTCTTCAATCATCAAGTCTGGCAGCAATTAATTCATGATGTAATGAGGGGGGCAATTATTTTTTCCACATAGGGACAGGTAGGTTTGGACAGCTTTTTTCTCTTAATAATTGAAACCATCATTTAAACACATTTTGTATTTACTCAGGTCATCTTTGTGTGATATTAAAATTTGTTTGATGATCTGAAGCATTTAAGTGTGACAAATGTGCAAAAAAATACAAGAAATCAGCCATAAATCCATTTTACACACATTTTACTCCTTTTCTCCTATAGTTTTGCTTATCTTTAAGATTACTTTAGTGTCAATGGAGGAAGTACCACTGATCATTTTATGTGCTTTGCATATGCATGATCTAGATGAATAAACAACACTACAGGCCAAAAGACAAAACAGATGAATTAAAATCTTTTTAGAACTCTTACATAATAAAGGCAGAAAGAAAATGTTAAGTGGAACTGAACAACATAAACAAATGAATTTGTGTCTTTTTTGTCCTGCGTGGGTTGGATTTAAGCCCAGATATTAAAAAAAACCACGTTATCCCTGTACTGAAATAAAATACGCTGCTTTAAAAAGGGGGGATTAACATTCAGCCAAATTATCAATATATGTACATGGCAGAAACAGCAGTGCTGGGGTTTTGGAGGATTATCTGTGCACGCCGTTGCAAAATATGATGGAGTGAAACTTTGTGTAATTATGAACTGCGGCATCACACCGTCTGCGTTTAACTCCACACGGCGCCTCATTTGCCTCCATGTTTTTTTTTTTTTTTTTCCCTGACGTGAAGCGAACACCTGCTCAGACTGACAGATTGACGGCTTCTGCTGTGAAGTGAATGTGTTGCTCGATTGCGCTTGACTGTCTGACCTTGGCAGTGGCCCAGGTACTTGACCTCGATGCGCTCCTGCTTCTGACAGGATGCCTCCTTCACCTGGCAGGGGTTGTCATAGGAACGCCCGTCTGAGGCACACACCGGGTTGAAGCTGATGTGGGAACAGTCGATGTTGCACACACACCTGAGGGGAAAAAAGATCAGATTAGGAGTGGCTGTGGAGCGAGTGTGTTTGACGGTGGGCTCTAAATTCAGTCAGGGATTAAAAGCGAAATAGAAAAAAAAAACAACCATTAAAGGTACATTAAAACTCAGTCAGGACTGTGCTTAGTAATCCTATTCAAACTGGGTCCCGGTTCATTCAGTCTGACACCACAGTGAATGGATTAAACTCTGCAGAAGGGGCACAAGCTGCACCGAGGACTTGATTGACAAACGATGTGCTCTCACAATGGAGGGAAGCAATTAATAATGAAAGAACTGCAGACAACAAAGCTGCATATTTCAGTGTTGCAGAGAGAAAGAGGACTGAGAATTCAAGTCGTCAGATGTGAAATTTATTCTAGATAAGATTGAAAGTAGCCCGAATGGAAAATTAGAAAGCTAATACCATAATAGTTCACAGTGAAATGGCTGTTGAAGATCGCCAAAGGGCTTGTTTCCAGTATTATATCACGGCCTTAACAAATGTCCTTCAATAAAAACATAGTAGGCTTGTCTCATGTGTCACTGCCACATAGTGTGGTCCAGATAAAAAATGGAAATTTTCCTTATTTTGTCGATATATTGGGCAATTATTAAAGAATGGAACACAGCTGTGCTCATAAGTTTACATACCCTGGAAGTTTTGGCCTGATAACCTACACACAAGTTGACGCGCATGGGTTTAAATGGCTACTAAAGGTAACCATTCTCACCTATATGTTTACTTGTAATTATTGTGTGTGTGTGTGTGTGTGTGTGTGTGTGTGTGTACACAAAGTCAGCGAGTTTCTGGGCTCCTGACAGACCCCTGAATGTTTCATCCAGTGCTGCACTGATGTTGCTGGATTCTGAGCCATGGGGAAAGCAAAAGAATTATCAAAGGACCTGCGGGAGAAGATAGTTGAACTTTATAAAACAGAAAAAGGATATAAAAAGACATCCAAGGAATTGAAAATGCCAATCAGCAGCATTCATACTCTAACTAAGAAGTGGAACATGAGGGATTCTGTTGAAACCAAGCCATGGTCAAGTAGACCAACAAAAATTTCAGCCACAACTGCCAGGAAAATTGTTCTGGATGCAAAGGAAAACCCTCAAATAACTTCAGCTGACATACAGGACTCTGAAAAAAGTGGTGTGGCTGTTTCAAGATGCACAATAAGGAGGCACTTCAAGAAAAATGGGCTGCATGGTCGAGCCGCCAGAAGAAAGCCATTACTACGCCAATGCCACAAAGCAGCCCACTTACAATATGCCAACAGGTGGCTCTCTGCTCAGTGACTATATTTATATGCACACCATATTCTGGTTAATTCAATATTCCAAATAAGATGTTTACATGTGCAGCAGCTACAAGAATATTCCTGTTTACATTCTCATCAGCGAATAAGTCACTGGTGGTGTTGCCAGATTTTGCCTGGCAAACAGGAAGCCTCTATCCATGAAATCATGAAAAAAAACAGCATATATAAGTAACTAAATAAATAAATCGATCGGTGCATCTTTGTATTGGCAAAAAGTCGCAACATACAGTATGTAAGCAAATATTACATTAAAATTAACCTTAAAATAATTTTGATTAATATTTCAACCCAGCAGCTATGTCTCTTGAGGAAGCAAAACAATGAAAATTTTGAGAAAAATAATAAATGACTGAATCACTTTATTAATGAACTAATTCCAGGACAATTGTGTAGTTTCACTGTCTTAAAACAAAAACTAAACTGCTACACACACAGAATAACAGTATCCAACAGCAATTAAACAACAGCTTCAGGATCCATGAAACATTTAAGCTAATGTCAGACAAATTAACACGTTATTGCACGGTAATGGCAACAGTTTAAAAAAAATCGCAATTATTCGCAGTTAATAGCGGCAGTGGGGCGGAACGAAAAAACAGAACTTAGTACCTGGGTATTGTTTCTGGTCAGACAGTATATGGTGTGCCTCAAAATAAGGAAAAAAGAAGGAATAAAGTCCTAATTTTATTTAAATCTGGGTGTTCAAATTAGCTTGCTGGAGTATGGCTGTCACACTATATGGACATATGGATTGTATCAATGCACAATCCAACTCTCGGTTGGCCACTGCAGGAGATGGTGAGGCATCCTCTGCTGTGGCAGGACCGGAGGGCTGGAAGTTTTTGAGTTCAGGATCAGCTCGTAGATGGCGCTGTTGTGTCCATAATGAATTCAATTCAATTCAATTCAACTTTATTTATATAGCGCCATTTCACAACAACAGTCATCTCATAGCACTATCAACTGTAGGGGGGAACCCCCACAGTTGCAGAAAGACCCCAGCAATCAGGCGATCCCCTGTGAGCAAGCACTTGGCGACGGTGGAGAGGAAAAACTCCCTTTTAACAGGAAGAAACCTCCAGCAGAACCAGGCTCAGGGAGGGGCAGTCATCTGCTGCGACTGGCTGGGGGGTGAGGGGATAGAGAAGAAGAAAAGAACAGACATGTAGAGAGCAAACAGCACGATGGGGACTCAATCTATGGGAGAGAACAAACAGATGTTAATGACCAGCAAAAAAAATATTTCATAGAGAGCGAGGAAAGGAGTGAGGCCCAGTGCATTACTGGAGGTCCCCCGGCTGACTAAACCTAACATGAACATAATAATGACCGAGTCAGAGGTCCACTGAATGTAGCTTTATTAACCATATAAATAACAGTCAACAGACTTACAGCGCTCCTCACTGCCAGGGTGTCAATGGCGAAAGAGGAAGTGCTTCTTCTTCTTCTCTTGGTTACTGGCAGATAGCAAACAACTGAAAGATGCATACCGCCACCTACTGTACAAGAGTGTGTAACATTATGTCATCTGAGCCCGACCCCTAAATTCTATGACTTAATCCTGTGTTATTTAACTTGTTGAAATCGGGATATTCCGCGGGCGGTCACGTCTCTGCGTCTTTAGTGCGTCTCAGTGCGCACTGAAAAAAAAAGCTGTATTTCCGGTCTTCCAGTACAGACACAGCCGTAAACAGAAAGCCAAAGGAGTGTTTGATTGGTTTAGAATGAGACTGACATCTCATTCGACCAACAAGAGCCTTGATTTGGGTTTTTAAACCTTGAATAACCAATGATCGTAAACCTAGCAAGAAGTATCTGCCCATCAACGACCGCGAATACAACGAGCCAATGGAAGCCGAGTAATCTGACGATGGACGTGTCATTTAGCCAGTCAATTTCTGACTTCATTGATGCCCTACATGCACGGTTCAGTGTTTATATTTCCGGTAAAATACCATGCGTTCCCGTGCGTAAAACCTCTTTTGACTCCACCGCTGTGTGATGCGCAGTCCTTTGTGATACTGTGCAGAAGGGTCAGGGTAACATTGGCCATTATTTTACTTGTTTTGAAAAATGGTTCACAAAATAAACCGAAAGGGTATGCATGAAAATGTTGATGGCTTGACCGGGTCGGGTGACGACGAATCACTAAGCAACGGAGGTTTCCATTGATCAACGGAATAGCTGACGATCGTCACACGCCAGTGGACAATACCAGCGACAGTGCGGTTGTGGACAGGTAAGTCTTATAATCTAAATTATTCTTTATCGATAAAAATAGTAATAAAAATAACTTTTGACCAATCGGTAATTACAAGGGTCCCGCACGGCGACGTTTTTGTGTGTGCCGTGGGGGGGGGGTTATTTGTTACTGTGTATATTGCAGAAAAATTTAATAATTTTTTTTTTTTTCCACAATATCTTTATTGAACCTTTTTTTTTTTTAACAAACATGATACAAACAATCAAACACTAACACTAAAGTACTACAAAAAAAAAAAAAAATGCACTAAAAACACCAACAACCACCAACAAAATCAAGTCTTCAACAATGCTCCTCTGTTTAGTCTAGACAATCCAATACATAAGTATACATATTATGTTCACCAGTTTGGAATTTACAAGGTCCACACACATCATTCACCTTCTTCTTCAAGAGTTATGTTTAAATTTTTTACATAATCAATAAAAGGTCTCCATATATTCTCAAACACAATTTCCTTTGATTTTAGTATATATGTTATTCTTTCTAATGGAAGGTTTGTTAACATCTGTCTTAACCACTGAGTCACATCTGGTCTATGAGTCTTTTTCCATAATAGTGCAATACATTTTTTGGCATTAAGCAAACTGAGGTCTATGAATGTTCTTTCACTTTTATTAAAATTATGCTTTTCTGGGTACAGACCCAACAAAAACAGTTTAGGATTCAATATGATTTGTTTTGAGATTATTTTTTCAATTGTTACCCTCACCTCTTCCCAAAACATTCTTATTAATCTACATTCCCATAAACAATGAAATAGGGTTCCTTTACTTTCCATGCATTTTGTGCATGTATCTGGTATATTTTTGTTATATCTATTTAACTCCTCCGGTGTAACATACATCCGCATTAACCATTTGAAATGTATCAATTTAAGGCGTGCATTTATTGATTTGGTTTGAGCTTCTGTACAAGCCAATTCCCATTGTTCCTCTGAAATTTCAATTTGCAGATCTTCTTTCCAGTAGTTTAATCTTTTCAGTGAATTTTCACTTGAAGATAGTGTCAGTGAGTTATAAAACTCTGAAATAATACCCTTTCTTTTACTATCTTTCATCATCATTTTTTCCAAGGATGAATAAATAGGTCGAGTGAGAGCTTTATTTTGATTTGATCGAATAAAGTTTCTAAGTTGAAGATATTTAAAAAAATGTGTTCTATTGAGATTAAATTTGATCCTCAGCTCTTCAAAAGACATTATGTTGTCTGCACATGGCAAATATAAATCCTGAATCTTTTGTATCCCTTTTAATAATAATTTTTTAGTATAATTTTTATTTCACTATAGGCTATTTTTTCCTGTAAAAAAAAAAAAGGAACTGTGCTGTGTATGTCTGGGTTATTATGCCTTTGTTTTACTGTGTAAACGTGATCTGGTGAAATGGAGCCCTGACCATGTGAGCACACTAATGTGAGCAGCCCAGGTGCACCTCGGTATTCAATCTGTACATTTTCAATCCAGTGATTTACAAAGTGATTCATAATTTTCTAAAGCCTCATTCAGAACATTATAGTCCCACAGACTGGTTTTCATCTGGGGCAGCATTTATAAATCACTGGATGGACAATGTACCTGTACATGTACAGATTGGATTCCGTGGTCCACTTGGGGTGCGCACTTGGTCAGGGGTCCAGTTGACCTGTATCTGTGTAAACTGGTGAGACAGTGAACTCTGGAAAAATTGGAGGGGGGAGAGGGTTGTTTTTGTGTATACTTTAGTGAAATATATTAATTTTTCACATAATTTTTCTTACACTGTGGGCTATTTTTGCCTGTAAAAAAAAAACCCCAACAGGAACTGTGCTGTGTATGTCTGGGTTGTTACCCCTTGGTTTTACTGTGCAAACTGCTGAGATAGTGAACTCTGGAACACAGTTCTCCAAACTGTGCCATTTGGCCCAGTTACAACCTGAGAAAACGCCTTGTTACAACCTGAGAAAAAAGCTGTGTAATATATTCATTTTCTGTGGTATTGTTACAAAATTTTGACCTGAGCTTGAAAACACTTGGTTCTACATTTCTGTTGTTTTCCAGCAAGTTTCTCACAGCTGTATGTTATTTGCAAGCATTTGTATATAAAAAAACACCCAGGCAAACGTTATTTTCTTCAAATTCAGTATGTTTAGCTGATTGTTACTCAGTGGCAGGAGCACTTAGAGAGATTATGACTGTTTTGCCAAAAAATTCAGAGTGTTTTCTTTTAAATGAGACCAACCCCATGAAGATGCTGCAAAGGATTGAAGAACAGCTTTTGATTTACTTTGGACATGTTATTTTTAGGCGTTTTTAGGGAAATTGACCAGAGTTCAACAGGTTAAAAAAGAGAAAAGAGCTTTTCTCATGATTCTTATTGCCTCTCCATCTCCATCTGTTCCCAGAATCCCAATTAAATCCCACTCCCTACCGATCTCTCCAACTTCATTTTCCATTATCTGTCTTTCACTTCCGTATTTGTGACAGTGTAATAAGATGAGATGAGATTCAACTTTATTGTCATTTATTGTCATTACACATGTATGAATACAAGGTAACGTGTAAGGTAAGATGTGCTTGACATTTTCTTTTACTCCACATTCTCTACATTTGTCACTTTTGCTTTTCCCCACGGTGAATAAAGTGCCGTTTAAACCTGTGTGATCCAGTCTGAGTCTTGCCATAATGATGTCTTCCCTCCTTTTGGTTGTTATGAAATTCTTTATTGCAATAGATTTTTGTATTTTGTAATACGATCTACCTTTATGATCTTCATCCCATCTTTCTTGCCATAGCTCAGTTCCTTTTTTCTTGATTACTGCTTTCCCTTCACCTTTTCCAAGAGACAATTGTATAGTTGTCTCTTTTCCAAGAGCACTTTTTGCTAATTTGTCTGCACAGACATTCCCTTTCAACCCTTCATGTGCAGGAACCCAACAAAACTGAACTTGTCCACCACCCTTGTGTACCCTAAATAAACTGTGATATAGCTCAATCACCAAGTCTTCCCTTGTAGATTTTAGTGTCTGTATGGTTTTTAGCGCTGCAAGTGAGTCCGTGCACACCATCACCTGGTCTGGTCTGACCTTCTCCACCCGCTGAATAGGTGAGAGATGGGCACCCAAACTGGGGAGACATGGCTTCTCTAGAAATGTACTAATCATGTAATAACTAAATATGACTACATATTTATTTTTTTTTTATTTAAAACATGACTGCATATTTAGTCATTTTAGCAAATTTAGATTTTCATATGATTTAGATTACACTAGAGAGTACATGTGGAAAATTATTTTTTCCCAGACTAACACACTAAAAAAACCTCCCAAATTAATGACAGTAAAGGTAAAAATTTACAAGAAAAAGTTCAAAAATTCACTAAGACGTAGGAAATTTACAAGAATGACACCTAAAATGCATGAGACAAAATACTTTGAGTTATGAAAATAAAGTCTCAAATGCACAAGAAACAGAAATCACACACTTAAAGTGCATTTATGTGGAAAAAAAATTGTACATGAAAAAAATGCAGATTTATTTGAAAAAAGTAGTGGTGTTGACGTTATTGCGTTAATCGCCCATTAACGCTTTGACCCCATTAACGGCGACAAATTTTGTGATTGCAGTTAACGGCAGTTAATGGCAGAAAGCGCAAACAGTACTCTTTGGCCTAGCGGCTCTCTGTACCAAAGCCGCTCTGGCCACAGACACTATGCGCGCCATGCAGACATTGCAAAGTCAAACAAACTGGATTACAGCCATGGAAATTCCCAGAGTGCTGTCATGTTTAAGTTTACAACGTTGCCTGTCGGAGCTCTCACCTGGATAATTGTCAAGGTGAATTCACAACAAAAGCGAACAGGCAAATTTTTCGTGCGGCACGATTACATTATAACTCAATGTAAACACGCCAACAGACATGAATAGTGAGATGCAGACTAGGCAAAGTTGTCTTTAAAACTTCTGCAGCTGTGTTCAACCTGCTGTGGAAATTCCCAAAATAACATCATGCTTATGTTTACATTATCTGACCAGGGGCTCACCTAAAAATTATATCTCAAGCCTCAAACACTTCACAGATGATCCTGTGTTTACGTTGCTAGCTAGCTTGCTAGGCCGTCTGTGGCCGGAAACCATGAGTAAATAACTCAAAAAACCCGATTCAGCTGAAGAGTTCCTGGTCCTCCTGTCTCCCGGTGAGTGAGTTTCATTTTCTAACTAGTTTACTCTGCAACGGTGATAATTTTACTACGTCTGCTAGCTAAATTTGCACATACTTGCGTCTTCCCATTGATTTTCTATGGATTTGCGCCACCCGTTCGCATTCGGTGTGAACACAGCTTCACAGCCTCCTCCAAAACTTTGCCTGGATGTTGGGTTGTTCTTCTTCTGTGGAAGCTAGCTTGCTGGCTAGTAAATGGTAAATGGCATTCACTTATATAGCGCTTTTATTCTCATCTCTTGATGACCAAAGCGCTTTACAGATCCTGCTATCCACCCATTCACACACACATTCACACACTGATGGCGGCATGTTACCTAACATGGTGCTTCCAGACCCACCAGGAGCAATTGGGGGTGAAGTGTCTTGCCCAGGGACACAACGGCAGGATATCTGGGGAGAGCCGGATTCGAACTGCCAACAATGGGGTTATTGGACGACCTGCTCTACCTCCTGAGCCACTGCTGCCCCAGTAGCTACATGCTAGGTTATACCTGACCTCCAGCAGCTGACACGGACAGAAATTTGCCTGTTTTCATCCTCATAGCTTTGGGTCCAACTGGTGGTCAGTACCAGTCTAAAATAATTCTCAAGCTGTGTTCATAATGTCCATTCACTCCCCCGCCATTTTTGTAGCACGGTGGGGTGTCATCACGGGCGAGATAGTTGTTTGTTTATGTTTGCAAATTTTCTGCTAAAAGGGAAATTGTGTCAGATGTGACACACAAGGTTTTGTGTTGATCTGCTTAAAAGCGGTGGATGTTTGCTATGGGAGAAAGAGCAAGCTCCTTTTGTGGCTGCTGGCTGGTTGTTGTTCAGTGATGTTATTGAGCCTTTTTTGAGAGAAGAACACCGACACAATCCAAGGACGGATAATGTTTTCACACATAAGTGAGTTGTTTAGAACTCCTTATAAGAACTCCTTATACAAAGATATAGAGTGATGAGAATCAAGTCAGTGGCGGTAATGCACCTGTAAGCTTGTTGCCAACCGCCAATCAAATCTAAAAGAAGAAGAAGAAGCCATTCTGTTGTTTGCACATGCAGTGAACTGAGAAAACTAGCATATTTAAGAAAAATTGTTTCCGTTTTGGAGAAAAACTGTCACGAGGCTGAGCGCGGCGTTCCACCGTGCTCATGCTCCCAATTTACCTCTGATTATTTCCTGTATTTTCCCAGTGTTGTGTGTTTATCTTTCTGTTTGTTGGTTTAGGATGTGTTTCAAGTTGTCAATAGTCCTGTTTATGTAATTCGTGTTATTATTATTATTCTGTCAGTTTCTTTAGGCGTCTTGTCCCATTTAGTTCCTAGTGCTGATATACTGTATGCTGTTTCTGTTTGACATGAGCTCCCCACCTCTTCCTCCAGACACTCCCACCTTGTTATTATCTTGTATGTGTTGCTCTGAGCCTTTCTCTCTGCCCCGCAGGGGCGATTCATGACAGTAGGCTCTGACCAAGTTGTGACCCAGCTGCTGCTAGTTTGTGTTTTTTGTTTCACCCACCTGTTTTTCTTTGCCCAGAGCAGTCAACATGTCGCCAGCTCACACGGACTCTACAGGTGGGCGCTTGTACCCGATGACCCTGCGGTGGGAGTGCTGCAGAACGCTTATGGAGCTGGATGGTCTAATCTCCGCAGCCCGCATCGCTCCTACTCCGAAAGATGCACTGTGGTACCTGGGTCTCATGGAGGCAGCTGCTCGCCGGTGCCCTCAGCTCTTGGAGCATACTGACGGAGTGGAGAGGATTTCCCTGGTGGCGGGCTTGCAACATGAAAACAGTAAGATAGTGAGGAATTCCCTGAAGAAGCCTGGGTCTGCAACGAAGGGGAGGCATCCCCGTGCCTCCAAATTATTGGCTCCTCACCAGTCTCTGGCACCAGTCCCGGCTTCCGCTTCACCTGCTCCAGGATGCTGCTGTCCAGTGAAATCCCACCGGAGGAACTTCTCCACCTCTCAGCCAGCAGTTCTTCCCACGTCAAGCCAGACAATCCCCACAGCAGTTCCTTCCTCCAGTTCTTCTTCACCGGCTGTCCCGTCAGCCTCCTTCTCCTCCCATACTGCTGCAACCTCTGTCTCTTTGGCCTCTCCTCCCACTGCTGAGAGTCTGGTCGTCTCCTCCTCGGCTCCGCCTGCCACCATGTCTGCAGGGGTGGCTCCTCCACATTCCTCTGAGGGGCCCGCAACAACTGTTGCCACAGAATGGGCTGATTCAAGACCAACTGCAGCAGAAAACATTATGCCCCGGGAACACAGGCAAGTGCTTATTCATTCTTTATTCTTAACACATGAATTACCTTGCCTGATGGTGGTGAGGCTCAGCCAATGCAGTCCTCTGAGTGCTCATCGCATGCTGCAGCCATAAATTTTTCACCTGCTCTCTCTGTGTTTCCTCCTTTGGCCCCTGAGTGTCTGCCGGCCTCAGGATTAAGCCGCTTGATGGAGAAGCCTGTGGCCCTGGAGGACCTGGTTCCAGTTCTTTTCTTTCCTTTTCTTTGATGTTACCTTGGGGTGTCTGGAATCCACCGCTTGGGAGGGGGGGGCTCTGTCACAAGGCTGAGTGCGGTGTTCCACCGTGCTCATGCTCCCAATTTACCTCTGATTATTTCCTGTATTTTCCCAGTGTAGTGTGTTTATCTTTCTGTTTGTTGGTTTAGGATGTGTTCTGAGTTGTCAGTTATTCTGTTTATGTAATTCGTGTTCTTATTATTATTCCGTCAGTTTCTTTAGGTGTCTTGTCCCATTTAGTTGTTAGTGTTGATATATGCTGTTTCTGTTTGACATGAGCTCCCCACGTCCTCCTCCAGACACTCCCACCTTGTTATTATCTTGTATATGTTGCGCTCTTTTTCATGCCTAGTAATTAGGTCAACCTGCCCGCTTACGTGGTCCACACCTGATGTCATTTGTCATGATTGAAAGCTTGACCTACTTATAGTCTGTCTGGCTATCCACTCCTTGTCAGAGCCTCATCTCGTATCTACTCACTCCTGTCAGAACCCTTCCCCTGTTCCGACGTGTATCCCTGTTATCTTCTCACAATCTTCCAGTTCTTCTCAACTGTAAGTTTGTTTTTCGTGCACTGTACGGACTTTGTGTTTTCCTTTTTAAATACCACAACTAGCAGTTCAGTGCCTGGGTCTCCCTCTCTGCACCGCAGAGGCGATTCATGACAAAAGCATCACATATTGGCAAAAGTGAAGAACTCAAGAAAATTTCTGCTCACTACTCATACTTGTACTTGAGTAATTAAAATCACAATGTAATACTACTTTTACTTGAGTACAATTTCTGGCTTCTCTACCCACCTCTCAATATAATTAAAGTTTATCAGGCATTTTGCAAACAGAATTGAGCCAAAGAATGAAAACATGAAGCTAGAAACTGACATAATGGGCTGCCAATAAATAAAATTATTTTTTTTCAGTAAGAAAATGTTTGACTGATTCTGCAACTTTTGTTTGAGTCACGTCTATCTTCCCCATATAACGAATCTTTCGACTTTCCTCATGAAGCTGATTTTTCCTGCTGTGTTGTTACACACTGAGATACTTTCATTTCTCTGAATCAGGATCTCACACCATGGTTTTAACTCTCGCAAATTAACCGGGCAATTTGCCGCTGTGCCACAACTTTCGATTAAATTTCAGCGTGAGATGCTCTGTGTGCGTGTACATGTGGGTGTACATGTGGGTCCATATCCGGCATAAACAACATTAGGAGCCGAAGACTGTGCACACCTGTTTGGAAGCGCACGTTTGTCTGCACGCGTGTGTGTTTGTGTGTATTTTGGCATTAGCGTGTAGCGTGACCCTTAAGTCGGTGACAGGCCTGATCAGCAGAAATTACAGCCAGATTGCCTTCCCCAGACAGTTGCTGCTGAGTAGCGTCGAACGTGAGATTCTGTAATTATAAATCTGTCATTATTCTCCGGGTCTTTTCATTTTTCCCCTGGCGCCAGGCTCTCGGTAAAGCACAGGCATTCAGCTGTCTCACAGCTGCATTTACATACACGCCCACGTGGGTGCCCGCCAACACATAAAACCAAAGCCCACAGACGCGCGCACCTTCACAATTGGCGACGATGATTCGTGCTGCTGACACGGATGCTGATTGAAATGCGGCGCTGCAAAGCGTGGCGGCACTCAGCCACTGTTGTAATGATGGATCAGCAAAGTAAGAATGATGTGAAGAAAGGCTTCGTCACGCATCAGAGAGGACGCTGTTGTGTAAAGGTTGGCGACATCCGAAATCCTGCAGGAAGCTGAAGGTGAGCCGCCACAGCTGTGATTGACCTGCCACTACAGTGGGGCTAGGCACTCACACTGCAGCACTGTGATTTAAAATGTCATTTCTCACAAGTGGAAAAAAAAAAAAGCTGCTCTTTTCTGGCTCCCAATTAGAGATGCAAAACATAACAATCGACACCGATGCGTAACCTCAAACCCGACATAGTCTTTGCGTCATTGATGTAGCTGTCAGGAAATCCTTTTATTCAACCCGGTGTGCGAATCTCAGTTTTTGTCACCAACATCTCTCTTTTTAGTTACAGGCATCTTTATGTACACAAACTGAAGGAAATGCCACTCTGCAGATGTACAATAAAAGGCTGGAAAGCCAACATCTCCACTATCCCTCCTCTGCACATGTCCAAACCGTCTCAATCTCGCCTCTCTTACTTTGTCTCCAAACTGCTCAACCTGAGCTGTCCCTCTGATATACTCATGTCTAGTCTTATCCCTCCTAGTTACTCCCAATGAGAATCTTAGCAATCAGTGTGAACTCACAGTACTTCAACATTTCACTAGCTTCTAACTCCTTCAGGTTTTATTTGAATACTCAGACCCTGTGGCTACATTAGTGACACACTGCTGGACCTCTTTTTCTTCTTTCCATTTTGTTGTAGTACACTGGAAAGTAGGATACAGACTATGATGAGGAATATCAATGTGTGTAGCTAGCAAAGGAAAAAAAGCTGACAGTTATTACAGTAAGTGCTTAGCGACGTTATACTACTGTGAAACTGTGAACTTTCATGTCATTGATATCACTTAATATCATAGACTGCATTCAACTGACCTAAAACCCACAAATAAATGCATCACCCATATCTTTCAGATGCCACACATTATTAAATATAGAAATAACTATTCCATCCACACTGGGGAATATGTAATATTAATTTATATTTAGAAAAGGTTGTTGATGTTTCAGTGTAACATCAACTGTGGCTATTATTGGCTGCGTTGGCAGTTGCTGCCAATCCTATGTAATGTAAGGCTGCCCTGGACACTGTTGTTCTGTTTGTGGTTTTTAACCCCTAATCTGATTGGTTAAAGATTTTTAAAATACGCCAATCAGAAGAAACAAAGCAGTCAAGATGTGTTTGTTTTGTCAGTTTAGAGAACTAACGGTGGGGCTTGTTGGTTTGGGACATCACAAAAACAGAAGTGCAATCCAGTCATTTCTTTAAATTGACACTGCCAAAAATCATTTTTTTTTTGTGTTGCTGACATATCTGTAACATGTTTTTTTGTGATTTACAAGACATATCAAGAGCAAAATCAGACCCCAGTCCCAAGTCTGTGTTTTTCTGCTGTGAATTTTCAGTTAAGCTCAGTCCCCTCCCCACCCTCAATGGGCAACTTCGGACAGGGCGTTTCTAGCTATGTAAGCATTCCGACTTAGCCTGATTGGTTAATGTTATAACCAATCAAGTCAATTCAATTCAACTTTATTTATATAGCGCCATTTCACAACAGTCATCTCATAGCACTTTCAACTGTAGAGGAAACCCCCACAATTGCAGAAAGATCCCAGCAATCAGGCGATTCCCTGTGAGCAAGTGCTTGGCGACGGTGGAGAGGAAAAACTCCCTTTTAACAGGAAGAAACCTCCAGCAGAACCAGGCTCAGGGAGGGGCAGTCATCTGCTGCAACTGGCTGGGGGGTGAGGGGATAGAGAAGATGAAAAGAACAGAAACGTAGAGAGCAAACAGAAAATGGGGACTCAATCTATGGGAGAGAACAAACAGATGTTAATGACCAGCAAAAAAAAAATATTTCATTGAGAGTGAAGAAAGGAGTGAAGCCCAGTGCAATTATTGGAGGTCCCCCGGCTGTCTAAACCTATTAGCAGCATAACTAAGGGAGGGTTCAGAAACACATGATCCCTCCCTAATTGTAGGCTATATCAAAAAGGAAGGTTTTAACCCTATTCTTAAAAACAGAGATCAAGTCTGACTCCTGAATCCAGATTGGCAGCGGGTTCCAAAGGAGAGGAGCTTGATAATTGAAGGCTCTTCCCACCATTGTACTTTTGGAGATTCTAGGTATTACAAGTAATCCTGCATTTTGGGAGTGTAGTGCTCTGTTAGGATAATAGGGGAGTATCAGATCTTTTAAATAAAAAGGGGCCTGATTGTTTAGAGCGTTGAAAGTGAGAAGAAGGATTTTAAACTTAATTCTAAACTCTATGGGAAGCCAATGAAGGGAGGCCAGAACCGGAGAGATATGATCTCTCTTTCTAGTACCTGTTAAAACTCTTGCTGCAGCATTTTGGATCAGCTGAAGACTTTTTAAAGATGTTTTAGGACAGCCTGATAATAAAGAGTTACAATAATCTAATCTAGAGCTAACAAAAGCGTGGATCAGTTTCTCAGCATCACTCTGAGACAAGATGCTCCTAATCTTGGTAATATTACACAAATGATAGAAGGCAGTCTTAGGAACAAATTTAATATGTGAATTGAAAAACAGATCTTGACCAAAATTAACTCCAAGGTTCCTCACAGAGCTATTAAGAGAAAGAGTAACCGCATCCAAAGTAAAAGTTTGATTTGGAAAGGTATTTCTAAGGTTTTTTGGACCAACAAGAATGACTTCAGTCTTATCTGAATTTAATGTAATAGCAGGAAATTACAAGTCAGCCAAGCTTTGATATCCTTAAGACAGGCTTCTAACTTGGCTAGTTGATTACTATCATCTGGCTTCATTGACAGGTATAATTGTGTGTCATCTGCATAACAATGAAAATGTATACAGTGCTTTCTAATAATGTTGCCTAACAGAAGCATATATAAACTAAAAAGAGTTGGGCCAAGCACAGATCCCTGTGGAACTCCATGACTGAGCTTTGAGTTGATAGAAAACTCATTATTGACATGAACAAACTGAAACCTATCAGATAAATAAGATCTAAACCACTGCAACGAAGTTCCATTAAGTCCAACATAGTCTTATAATCTATCAAGAAGAATATTATGATCGATAGTATCAAAAGCTGCACTAAAGTCTAAAAGGACAAGTACAGAAACCAGTCCATTATCAGATGCAATCAGGAGGTCATTAATGACCTTCACTAAGGCTGTTTCAGTACTATGATGGATTCTAAACCCAGACTGAAACTTTTCAAATAAACCACTTCCCTGCAAGTGGTCAAATAATTGTGTAGCAACAACTCTTTCTAAGATTTTTGAAATGAAAGGGAGATTAGAGATTGGTCTATAGTTAGCTAAAACTCCTGGATCAAGCGTTGGTTTTGTGAGTAAGGGTTTAATTACAGCTGTTTTAAAAGCCTGCGGTACATGGCCTAAAGTTAATGAAGAATTGATTATTTGAAGAATAAAGCTACCAGTAAATGGTAAGACTTCTTTAAATAACCTGGTAGGAATAGGATCTAAAAGACAAGTTGAAGGCTTGGATGAGGAAACAATTCGGTCTAACTCTAAAAGGTCAATTGGAGTAAACTGATCCAAACAGATGTCAATTCAATTCAATTCAACTTTATTTATATAGCGCCATTTCACAACAGCAGTCATCTCATAGCACTTTCAACTGTAGAGGGGACCCCCACAGTTGCAGAAAGACCCCAGCAATCAGGTGATCCCCTGTGAGCAAGCATTTGGCGACGGTGGAGAGGAAAAACTCCCTTTTAACAGGAAGAAACCTCCAGCAGAACCAGGCTCAGGGAGGGGCAGTCATCTGCTGCGACTGGCTGGGGGGTGAGGGGACAGAGAAGATGAAAAGAATAGACATGTAGAGAGCAAACAGCACGATGAGGACTCAATCTATGGGAGAGAACAAACAGATGTTAATGACCAGCAAAAAAAAAAAATATTTCATTGAGAGTTAAGAAAGGAGTGAGGCCCAGTGCATTATTGGAGGTCCCCCGGCTGACTAAACCTATTAGCAGCATAACTAAGGGAGGGTTCAGAAACACATGATCCCTCCCTAATTGTAGGCTATATCAAAAAGGTAGGTTTTAACCCTATTCTTAAAAACAGAGATTGAGTCTGACTCCTGAATCCAGATTGGCAGCTGGTTCCACAGGACAGGAGCTTGATAACTGAAGGCTCTGCCTCCCATTGTACTTTTGGAGATTCTAGGTATTACAAGTAATCCTGCATTTTGGGAGCGTAGTGCTCTGTTAGGATAATATGATAGTATGAGAATCTTTTAAATAAAAAGAAGCCTGATTGTTTAGAGCTTTGTGAGTAAGAAGAAGGATTTTAAACTTAATTCTAAACTCTATGGGAAGCCAATGAAGGGAGGCCAGAACCGGAGAGACATGATCTCTCTTTCTAGTACCTGTTAAAACTCTTGCTGCAGCATTTTGGATCAGCTGAAGACTTTTTAAAGATGTTTTAGGACAGCCTGATAATAAAGAATTACAATAATCTAATCTCGAGCTAACAAAAGCGTGGATCAGTTTCTCAGCATCACTCTGAGACAAGATGCTCCTCGTCATCGTAGTCGGCCTCCGTCGGTCTATGATGACCATGGAAGAGAATCCTAAACGTCTACTCTGCTGGAACAGCACCGCCTGTGGCTTAACAGGCCGATGCGCGAATGGCAGTCCCTGTCACACAGGTCGTACTTGTGGGTGGTCTCCGTGCTGCTGGGTCTGTGGCGGTTCTTCCTGCGGGTCCTTTTTTTCATCTGCTGCAGCAGTCAGTCTCTCTTCACCCGCCTTGAGCTGTCTGGTCAGGGTGCCTCTCCATTTGGAGCGGTCCGTTGCAAGGTCCTCCCAGCGCTCTCTGTTGATCTCCAGGGCTTTCGTGTCTCTCTTGCAGACGTCTCTAAAGCGCAGCTGTGGGCGGCCAACGTCTCTCCTGCCAGTCGCCAGTTCTCCGTAGAGGACGTCTTTGGGGATTCTGGCATCCTCCATACGGTGAACGTGGCCTAGCCAGCGGAGCCTGCGCTGCCTGAGTAGAATGAACATGGAGGGAAGGCCGGCGCGGGACAGAACTTCTGTGTTGGGCACTTTGTCCTGCCAGGATATGTCCAGGATGTGGCGAATGCAACACAAGTGGAAGGAGTTCAGTCTCTTTTCCTGCCAGGCGTATGTTGTCCACGTCTCACTCCCATAGAGCAGTGTGCTGATGACGCAGGCGTTGTACACTGCCATCTTCATCTTGACAGAGAGTTTGGGATTCTCCCACACTCGTGTGGTGAGGCGAGCGAGTGTGAAGGCTGATTTTCCAATCCTCTTGTCGATCTCTGTATCAAGGGAGAGGTTGTTGCTGATCGTGGACCCCAAGTACGTGAACTGATTCACGACCTCCAGCTCGTAGTCATCGATGGTGATGGTTGGTGGTGCTTCCGTGCCTTGCGCCAAGACGTTAGTCTTCTTCAGGCTGATGGTAAGCCCGAAGTCCTTGCATGCCTGGGAGAAGCGGTCCATCAGGGTCTGAAGCTCCTGCTGTGTGTGGGTTGCGACTGCAGCGTCGTCTGCGAACAGCATGTCTCTGATTAGAGCCTCGCGTACTTTGGTTCTGGCTTTCAGGCGGGCGAGGTTGAAAAGCCTGCCATCAGATCTTGTGTGCAGGTAGATTCCCTCTGTTGCTGTGCTGAAGGCATGCCTCAGGAGCATAGCAAAGAAAATCCCAAAGAGGGCTGGCGCAAGTACACAGCCCTGTTTCACTCCGCTGCGTATGTTGAATGGCTCTGAGATGTTGTCGTCGTGCTGCACTATCCCCTGCATGTTGGTGTGAAACGATTCGATGATGCTTTGCAACTTTGGTGGGCATCCTGTCTTTGGCAGGATCTTGAAAAGGCCCTCTCTGCTGACCAGATCGAACGCTTTGGTGAGGTTGATGAAGGCGACATACAGGGGCATGTTCTGTTCTCTGCATTTCTCCTGGAGTTGGCGGATGGAGAATATCATGTCTACCGTCGATCGCTCAGCGCGGAAGTCACACTGAGACTCGGGGTAGACACGTTCGGCAAGCTTCTGTAGACAAACGAGAACAACTCGTGCATAGACTTTGTCAACAACGCTAAGGAGGGAGATGCCCCTGTAGTTGTTGCAGTCGCTTCTCTCCCCTTTGTTTTTGTAGAGGGTGATGATCTTGGCGTCCCTCATGTCCTGTGGTACGGCACCTTCCTTCCAGCACTGGCAGAGGACGTCATGCAATGGCAGCAGTAGGGCGGTCTTGCAGTGCTTGATCAGGTTGGGGGGTATGCCGTCGTTGCCGGGTGCCTTGCCAGCAGCCAAGCTATCAATGGCCTTGCTGAGTTCGTTGATGGTTGGCTCGGCGTCAAGTTCGTCCATGGATGGCAGGCAGTCGATGGCATCAAGGGCTGACGGTGTCACGGTGTTCTGTCTGGAGTAGAGGTCGGAGTAGTGTTCCACCCATCTCTCCATCTGCTTGTTCTTTTCTGTGATCATCTCCCCAGTGGAGGATTTGAGGGGGGCCGTCTTGCTCTGAGCCGGACCAAGTGCTTTCTTGATGCCATCGTACATACCACGGATGTTCCCTGTTATGGCAGCGGTTTGAATGTCTTGGCTGAGCTGAGTCCAGTACTTGTTGGCACAGCGCCGAGCAGTCTGCTGAACTTTGCTTCTCGCAGCCCTGAGAATCTGGAGATTCTTCTCGTTTGGGTACTTCTTGTACTCAGCAAGTGCTGAGTGCTTGTCTTCAATGACGGGGGTCATCTCGGTCAACTTGGCATCAAACCAGTCCTGTGACTTCGAGGTCTTCCTCCCAAAGGTAGCCAAGGCTGTGTGGTGGATGGTGTTTCGCAGCTCTTCCCACTTCTGCTTTGCAGATTCTCCTTCTTGTGGTACACCAAGTTCCTTCTCAAAGGTGGAGGCAAACTGCTCAACAAGTTCTGGTTGGGCCATCTTGCTGGTGTCAATCCGTGCCTTTCCAGGCTGTCTAGCATGATGGAATTTCTTCAGCTGCAGCTTGACCTTGCAACACACCAATGAATGGTCTGTGTCGCAATCT
Organism: Pholidichthys leucotaenia; assembly: GCA_020510985.1. Classification (NCBI taxonomy): domain Eukaryota; kingdom Metazoa; phylum Chordata; class Actinopteri; order Cichliformes; family Pholidichthyidae; genus Pholidichthys; species Pholidichthys leucotaenia. The sequence goes on from CM035841.1 coordinate 150,066,669, forward strand.
GCACTCTGGAACGAACAGGTGATTAGCACATTCTTCAGTGAGGTGCGCCTGGTCAGGATCAAGTCCAGCTGGCGCCAGTGCTTTGAGCGCGGATGTCGCCAGGAAACCTTGTGTTGGGGCTTGGTCTTGAAGAACGAGTTTGTGATGCACAGATCGTGATATGTGCAGAACTCGAGCAGCAGCTGTCTGTTGTCATTCATTCTGCCCACGCCGAATGGTCCAAGACAGGAGGGCCAGGAGTCATGGTCAGCACCCACTCTGGCATTGAAGTCTCCAAGGAGAATGAGTTGTTCAGAGTTGGGGATGATCCTGACAGTTGTTGCGAGATTCTCATAGAACTCGTCTTTTGCCTCTGGTGTGGCTGTCAGTGTTGGGGCATACACACTGACGAGGGTGACGTCAGTGCGAAGCCCACTCTGTGTTCCCTGTGTTCGTCACTGCCCTTTCCCTGCCAGTAGAACATGTAGTCCTTCTCTCTCAGTGTGCTTGCGTCAGCCAACCGTGTTTCCTGGAGAGTGGCAATATCCACTCCCAGTCTCTTTAGCTCATTATTGATGATGGCAGTCTTCCTGGTGTCGCTGATGTCCTTGAGGTTAGCAGCGAGTCCTGTCATCATAGTGCGGACGTTCCAAGTTCCTAGTTTTAGAGTTGGTCTCGTTTGTTTTTTTGTCTTGCCTGGTGCGAAGGTTCTCAGCCTGCTGTTCGGACTTCTCCTCATCCCCATGCACCCAATGAGGAAAGCAAGCTGTGGCGGGACAACACCTTATTGGCTGGGGGCTGCCCAGCTTGAGGCGGGCGGTAGCTGTCTAGTGAGATCCGATGATCCCTCCCACCGTTGGGAACAACCCCTGGCGCCGCGCTCTACGCCAATTGAGCGGTGGCTTATAACCGGTAACTGTCATTCCCCGTGTTTTGTCTACGCCAAAGGCGAAGCTGGAGTGTCCTCTCCAGTGATCCGGTGTTCTACCTTCCAGCGTTGGGCGTTGGTAGGATTCAAGCCTGGGCAGGAAGATATGGAGGACAAGATGTTGCCCATGCAGGATGTCCCCTCTCTCCACGTCACTGATGAATCCAAAGGAACAGCAGGGCTGCTACAGTTTGGCACCAGCGCCGTCGCAGGAGCTGCCAGAACGATGTTGAACACAACAGAGAACTGCCTTAGGGGCTCCGACTCCGGATTTTTCCTCAGGGTTGACTCCCGAAGCCTTTCCCGTGACCGGGTGTGCCGCAAGGCAGCAGAGGTTTGAAATCAGGGTTTACCTTCCCCTAAATGGGATACCTTCCAAGGTTGACGAGCCACCATCTACCCGAAGCATCTGGTTTTAAGGCGCCAGAGATCCGCCTAATCTCCTAATCTGCTCCTAATCTTGGCAATATTACGGAAATGATAGAAGGCAGTCTTAGAAACAAATTTAATATGTGAATTGAAGGACAGATCTTGATCAAAAATAATTCCAAGGTTCCTCACAGAGCTATTAAGAGAAAAAGAGTAACCACATCCAAACTGAAAGTTTGATTTGGAAAGGTATTTCTAAGGTTTTTTGGACCAACAAGAAAGACTTCAGTCTTATTTGAATTTAATAGCAGGAAATTACAAGTCATCCAAGCTTTGATTTCCTTAAGACAGGCTTCCAACTTGGCTAATTGATTACTATCATCTGGCTTCATTGACAGGTATAATTGTGTATCATCTGCATAACAATGAAAATGTATGGAGTGCTTTCTAATAATGTTGCCTAACGGAAGCATATATAAACTGAAAAGAGTAGGGCCTAGCACAGATCCCTGTGGAACTCCATGACTGAGCTTTGAGTTGAAAGAAAACTCATTATTGACATGAACAAACTGGAACCTATCAGATAAATAAGATCTAAACCACTGCAACAAAGTTCCATTAAGTCCAACATAGTCTTCTAATCTATCAAGTAGAATATTATGATTGATAGTATCAAAAGCTACACTAAGGTCTAAAAGGACAAGTACAGAAACCAGTCCATTATCAGATGCGATGAGGAGGTCATTAGTGACCTTTGCTAAGGCTGTTTCAGTACTATGATGGATTCTAAACCCAGATTGAAACTCTTCAAGTAAACCATTTCCCTGCTGGTGGTCAAATAATTGCGTAGCAACAACTCTTCCTAAGATTTTTGAAATGAAAGGGAGATTAGAGATTGGTCTATAGTTAGCTAAAGCTCCTGGATCTAGCGTTGGCTTTTTGAGTAAGAGTTTAATTACAGCCATTTTAAAAGCCTGCGGTACATGGCCTAAAGTTAATGAAGAATTGATTATATGAAGAATAAAGCTACCAATAAGTGGGAAGACTTCTTTAAATAACCTGGTAGGAATAGGGTCTAAAAGACAAGTTGAAGGTCTGGATGAGGAAACTATTTTGTCTAACTCACAAAGGTCAATAGGAGTAAACTCATCAAGACAGACATCAATTGAAGGAGTTGTAGTAGTTACTGTATTTAAGTTAACTGTGGGAAGAATCTGATTGATTTTATCTCTGATGGATGAAATTTTATTATTGAAAAAGTTCATAAAGTCCTGACTAGTAAGCTCTAAGGGAATGCTAGGACTGACAGAGTCCTGACTCTTTGTCAACCTGGCTACAGTACTAAAAAGAAACCTGGGATTATTCTTGTTCTCTTCTATTAATGCAGAATAATAACTCGTTCTAGCTTTTGTAAGAGATTTTTTATAAATTAAAAGATGATTTCTCCAAGCTAAATAGATTTCATCTAAATTAGTGGAGCGCCATTTTATTTCCAATTGACGAGTCTTCTGTTTTGCTGCTGCTGCAAAATCTTTACGCAGTAATACCATTTACATACTGCCATAGCTACATTTTCAGTGGGACTCTGAAGGGGAAGGGCTGCTGCTAGAGTTTTAACTGGTTCTAGAAAAAGAGATCATATTTCCCCGGTTCTGTCCTCCCTCCATTGGCTTCCCATTGAATTCAGAATCAAGTTTAAAATGCTTCTTCTTACTTTCAAAGCTCTTAACAATCTGGCCCCCCCAATATATAAAGATCTGATATCACCTTACCATCCTAACAGAGCATTACGCTCCCAACATGCTGGCTTACTTGTGGTGCCCAGAATCTCCAAAAGTACGGTGGGAGGCAGAGCCTTCTGCTACCAAGCCCCTTCTCTCTGGAACCAGTTACCACTCTGGGTCCGGGAGTCAGACTTAGTCTCTGTCTTTAAGAACAGAGTAAAATCCTTCCTTTTTAATATAGCTTTCGTTTAAGGAGGGTTTTTGTGTCTTTTAACCCCACTCTTGTTCTATTGTTATCTGATCCATACTGCTGGTTGACCTCCAATATTGTACTTGGCATCTTACTGCTTTGTTCTTTATGTCTGTCCTTTCCATCCTCCCTATCCCCTCATCCCCAGCCAGTCGCAGCAGACGACTGCCCCTCCCTGAGCCTGGTTCTGCTAGAGGTTTCTTCCTTCCAAATGGGAGTTTTTCCTCTCCACTGTTGCTTAGTGCTTGCTCATAGGGGATCGTCTGATTGCTGGGTCTTTCTGTGACTGTGTGTTTTTTTTTGTTTTTTCGGCACTGTGGCGCCACAAGACGGCTTTTGTTGTGATGTGGCGCATTATAAATAAAGCTGAATTGAATTGAATTGTTTTAAGCTACGAGTTTCTGTGTTGAACCAAGGAGTTAGAAATCTCTGATTAGACTTTTTCTTTTTTAAGGGGACCACCAAGTCTAGAGTCTGATGCAGAGAAGCTGTAACACTATCCACCATGTTATCAATTACAGAAGAAGCAAGCTGTCTATAGCTTATTTCCGTTGTGTTGACACATGGCATCGAGGAAACAATCTGCATAAATTTGGTAACAGCATCATCTGAGAGGCATCTACTGAAGTAATATTTTTCTTTAGGAGCCAAATAGTCAGAAATAGTAAAATCAAAGGTTAACAGACAATGGTCTAACAGTACAGGGTTATGAGGAGACACTACAAGATTTTCTGTTTCTATGCCATATGTCAGAATAAGGTCCAACGTATGGTGGAGATAATGAGTAGAATTTCCTACTTTCTGAGAAAACCCAATCGAGTCTAATATTGAATTAAATGCCACATTAAGGCAGTCACTATCTACACTACCGTTCAAAAGTTTGGGGTCACCCAGACAATTATTTTGTGTTTTCCATGAAAAGTCACACTTATTTACCACCATGAGTTGTAAAATGAATAGAAAATATAGTCAAGACATTGACAAGGTTAGAAATAATGATTTGTATTTGAAATAATTTTTTCCAGATACTCAACCTGCTCAAAGGAAGGCCAGTTTTATAGCTTCTCTAACTAGCTAAACTGTTTTCAGCTGTGCTAACATGATTGCACAAGAGTTTTCTAATCATCCATTAGCCTTCTGACGCAATGAGCAAACACATTGTACCATTAGAACACTGGAGTGATAGTTACTGGAAATGGTCCTCTATACACCTATGTAGATATTGCACCAAAAACCAGACGTTTGCAGCTAGAATAGTCATTTACCACATTAGCAATGTATATTAGATACTAGAGTGTGTTTCTGATTAGTTTAAAGTTATCTTCATTGAAAAAAACAGTGCTTTTCTTTCAAAAATAAGGACATTTCTAAGTGACCCCAAACTTTTGAACGGTAGTGTACATCTACATGTATATTAAAGTCCCCTACTATAATTATTCTATCTGATTTCAGCACTAAATCAGCTAAGAAATCAGCAAATTCCGATAAAAATTCTGAGTAGGTTGATGGAGGACGATAAACTATGGCAAATAAAACTGGGTTTAGCCTAAAATTGCTAAAATGCCCAATACTGAGGACCGGGCCCTCAAAGGAATTATAACGTCTTTTTTGCTTTACATTAACTAGTAATTTGGAATGGTAAATTGTTGCTACTCCTCCTCCACGACCAGAACTTCTGGGATTTTGACAGTTTAAATAACCAGAGGGAGTTGATTCATTTAAACCAACATAATCCTCTTGCCCTAACCAAGTCTCTGTAAGGGAAATTAAATCAATCTGATGATCAATTAACAGATCATGAACTAACAGAGACTTGGGAGTTAGAGACCTAATATTTAATAAACCACATTTAATTTTTAAATTATGAGGAGGAACGGAGGCCAAATCATTCAATTTAGAGGCTTCATGTTTAATTTGAGTTTTACCAACTTTTTGCTTAATCACTTTGGGATGCTTATATATTATATTTTTATTTACTTTGGAGGGAGCAGACAATGATTCTCTGATGGGGAAGACAGGGTCTAAGTTGAGGGGTGGCGGATGAAGAGGAGCTGCAGAGAGGCGTGTAAGACTGCGACTCCGCTTCCTGGTCCCAACTCTGAGTAGTCAAGGTTTTGGAAATTTGGATAAAAATGATGCCAGATTGTTAGATAAATGAGACACACCATCCAAAGTGGGATGGATGCTGTCTCGACTCATAAGACCAGGTTTTCCCCAAAATGGGCTCCAATTGTCATTGTAGCCCACGCCATTTGCAGGACACCACACAGACAGCCAGCGGTTCAAGGATGACAAGCGGCTAAACATGTCATCACTGGTCAGATTGGGGAGGGGCCCAGAGAATACTACAGAGTCCGACATTGCTTTGGCAAAGTCACACACCGATTCTACATTAAGTTTCGTGACTTCCGACTGCCGGAGACGGATGTCATTAATGCCAGCGTGGATAACAATTGTGGAGTATTTACAGTTACTTTTAGCCAGCATTTTTAAATTTGACTCGATGTCGCCTGCTCTGGCCCCAGGAATGCATTTGACTATGGCCGCTGGAGTCTCTAGGTTAACGTTTCTGACTACAGAGTCGCCAATGATCAGAGTTTTTTCCTCAGCGGGTGTGTCGCTGAGCGGGGAAAAACGATTAGAAACGTGAACAGGTTGGTGGAGTACCAGGGCTTTGCGACTAGGCTTCCTTCTCACTGTCACCCACCCAGTCTCCTCGTTGCTTAGGAGAGCCGGAGGACCGCTAATGGGGCCTATGCTAGCGAGCTCCGCTGCAGCTAGGGGTCGTCCGTCGAGAGTAACTGGCGCAGACGGTGTTTCAATGCAGCGGAGCCGGGATTCCAAATCAGACAACCTCGCCTCGAGCGCCTCAAAAAGACAACATTTATTACATTTACCGTTATCACTAAAAGAGGCAGAGGTGTAGCTAAACATCTGACAGACAGAGCACACCAGAGGAGGAGAGGAAGGAGAGCTAGTAGCCATAGCTAGTGGCTAACCCGAAGCTAACAAAAACGCAGATGAAAGGTGAACAGAAGGTTAAAGAGGGTGATTAGGTGACATGGAGTGCGCACACAGGTGCAAGAGGCTTGATAAACAGAAATGAGAACTAACGGTAGATGGAAAAAAGTGGATAAAATGCAATTAAAAGCAAAAACTTCAAGAGAGTGAGGACAGCAAACCACACGGACAGACAGCAATACAGGAAGTGACGATGCAGTAACTACTACAATTGAAGGAATTGTAATAGTTACTGTATTTAAGTTAACGGTGGGAAGAATCTGACTGATTTTATCTCTGATAGATGAAATTTTATTATTGAAAAAGTTCATAAAGTCCTGACTAGTAAGCTCTAAGGGAATGCTAGGATTGACAGAGTCCTGACTGTTTTTTAGCCTCTTTTCCACTAGCCCAGCACACCTCGGTACGGCTCGATTCACTTCAGTACGGCTCGGCATGCTTCTGTTTCCATTAGCACGGTGTTTGGCATGGGTGTTGTGCTGGGGTGGGTGGGTTTATAACAGCGAGGCGGTGCCACACTCCCGTGACGTACGCACGCGACCCAAGCAAAACATTTTTTTTTCCAAAACTTTATTGAGAAGACCCAAGCAAAACATAACACACAGCTGTACAAGGCCACTCCTCGGTCTGTGGCTTTTTTCACCGTAAACGCCAAAAAGGACCGCCAGACAAGGGTACAGGCAGCAAGATGAAATATGAATGAATATTTCAATTTAATACTATCCCACTTGTACTTACAAAAACGTGTGAATATTCATAAAAAGCACACACATGAAAGGTAGCACCACAAGCAGTGGGTCACAGCGGTTTTAGGCTACAGCAACACAATTGTGTATCCTTTGCCAATCTGTCTGCTGTTATTTAATGTTTAACAGTTAAGGGACGGATGATTATATGCTCCAAAACTGGAGAAACTCTCTGATAAAAAAGCTGCAACAACACAAGTCACTTTTGTTTTGAATTAACTGCCAAACGACCTAGAAATAATGAGCTGAAACTTGTTTTTATTCGTATTAAATAATGAGACAGTGGCACACTGGCCAACACCAATTTGTATTATTTTTTACATCCTAGGGCATTTTGGATGTACTGAATAAAAAAAATTCATGTTTTTCACCTTCAGGTCAACGTTTGGAACAACAGTATTATTATTTTCCGTTTAGATGATGCTACACTCCTTCTAAAGTATTGTAATTCTCTGAATTTGGAATGCCGATAGAACATTCAATTTACATATACTTACTTTTTGACTTGTAAGCTTGATCAGTCTCTCCTGCTGCAGTTTAAAGTCCAACTGTGCAACTTCTTATAACATAAAAAAATTTACCCAAAGTTTAGAACTGTATCATGTGTTGCTAATTTTTTATGATATTTCAATAAAAAGAACAGAAAGCTTACAAAAACATTTGTTTTTTGGTCTAGTTAAAAATTATATTACCTTTACAATGGTTGACCCCTGACAGGATGATCAGCATCATTTTCATCAGACTAGGCAATGGAATTTCTATGCAATTATACTGTTTTATAATTCAGTGTTATAACAGACAAACCACACTTTCCAAAACAATTCCATTTTATTATATACAAAATATTAAAATAAAAAAAAACTTTGCAACACAACATGAAGGTTAATCAACATTTTATACACGCCGACCACTGAGTGCCTCTACACCAGCTTCCCAAACTGGGTCAGGAAGGCTCGGTTGAATGAAGCCGTCTCTGCCAGCTCTGGGTCAGGAAGGCTCGGTTGAATGAAGCCGTCTCTGCCAGGTCCAGGGATACCCTCGCGTTTTCTGCAACCTCATTTAAATGTTGCAAATATTTATCATTGAATACATTTTGCGCCTGGTAGCGGGACAGATTCACATTGGAGAATCCGGGCGGGCTGGCGCTGCGGACGCGTGAATTCTACAAGAAAAATGCAATAAAATACAGCATGAAAGTGCAAGATATACAGAAAAGACAATAGTTTTTAACAAGATTACATAAGCTTATTTCAGCGTATTGTTCACATGAATAATTAAAAGAAAAGCGAGTCCGCAGTGTGCTGCGATAAAGCAGCGATCATCATCCACAAATGAACAGCTTTTTTATTGCATAAATAAACTGAGCGTCTTACCGAATATATTTGCGAAAAAACGCACAATTAAAAAAAATTAAAACTCACCGTTAAAGGACTCCGATGTCGAGACCTCCCGGTATATCTTTTCATTCCGGGTGGCTCCGTCTAACTCGCGCTGGATACGTTCGTCTGACAATGCAGTGAGCAGACACTGCACCTCCTTATTGGTCCATGGAACACCCTTATTACGCGAAGCCATTTTTGATAGAGAATAAATGAAAATAGCACAGCAATACACTGAAAATAAACCGCCAACAGTGGTTGCGTGTGTCACCATGGGTTGAGACGCCGTCTCGGCACTCAGCCCATGTTTTCCCTCATCCCTGCTTCCCATTGAGCAGCGTCTCAGCAGGCTCCCAGCTGGCAGCATTATGGACAGCTGGGGCCAATTAGTCTTCATCAGCTGGGGCGCTGCCAATGAGGATAAATAGGAGCAGCCTCGATGACTCGGGGCTGCGACATACACATTGCTAAGCTGAAGCCCCTTCGTCTGGTGTCAGCTTCTACTCCTCTTGCAGCATTCCTGTGTTTGTATCCCGCTGTGAGTATGTACGTCTTGTTACCCCCATGTCCGGTACGAGCTGCTTACCTCTGCGCTGTGCAACCTGTGAGTGTATGTCTGCATGAGTATCTGAGCTCTCCTCATCCCTTATCCTTTACCCTAAATAAAACATCACGACTCACTGGCTTGTCCCTGGCTCTGATTGCCCGGCTCCCGAGAGCCGGATATGACAGCGTGCTGAGTAATGGCGGTCGTCTAGATTCTTTTTTTTTTTTCAAAAACTTTATTGAGAAGGTCGTGAAGATTCGGTAGAAGAGGAGGAGGAGAGGGGCGGTTACAACCTGACCAATCAGCGCTGGTTATGACCTGACCAATCAGCGGCGACCAGTCTGTTAACGTCACAACACGGCCCAGCTCAGCACTGCTGTATCCTGCCCTTCAGCGGGGCTGAGAATCGCGGCTGTTAAACCGTGTTGGGGCTTGTGGAAAAGCGTACAAAGCGTGCTGAGCCGTCCCGTGTCGCGCTAAAGCGTGCTAGTGGAAAAGGCCCTTTTGTCAGCCTGGCTACAGTGCTGAAAAGGAACCTGGGATTATTCTTTCTCTCTTCTATTAATGCAGAATAATAACTCGTTCTAGCTTTTGTAAGAGATTTTTTATAAATTAAAAGATGATTTCTTTAAGCTAAATAGAGTTCATCTAAATCAGTGGAGCGCCATTTTCTTTCTAATTGACGAGTCTTCTGTTTTAAGGTACGGGTTTCTGTGTTGAACCAAGGAGTTAGAAATCTCTGAGTAGACTTTTTCTTTTTTAAAGGGGCCACCATGTCTCGAGTCTGTTGCAGAGAAGCTGTAACACTATCTACCATGCTATCAATTACAGAAGGAGCAAGCTGTCTATACCTTATTTCCGTTGTGTTGACACATGGCATAGAGGAAACGATCTGCATAAATTTGGGAACAACATCATCTGAGAGGCATCTACTGTAGTAATATTTTTCTTTAGGAGCCAAATAGTCAGAAATAGTAAAATCAAAGGTTAACAGACAATGGTCTGTTAGTACAGGGTTATGAGGAGACACTACAAGATTTTCTATTTCTATGCCATATGTCAGAACAAGGTCCAACGTGTGGTGGAGATAATGGGTAGAATTTCCTACTTTCTGAGAAAACCTTTAATATTGAATTAAATGCCAAATTAAGGCAATCACTATCTACATCTACATGTATATTAAAGTCCCCTACTATTATTCTATCTGATTTCAGCACTAAATCAACTAAGAATTTGGCAAATTTGGATAAAAACTCTGAGTAGGTTGATGGAGGACGATAAACTATGGCAAATAAAATTGGGTTTAGCCTAAAATTGCTAAAATGCCCAATACTGAGGACCGGGCCCTCAAAGGAATTATAACGTCTTTTTTGCTTTACATTATCTAGCAATTTGGAATAGTAAATTGTTGCTACTCCTCCTCCACGACCAGAACGTCTGGGATTTTTGACAGTTTAAATAACCAGAGGGAGTTGATTCATTTAAACCAACATAATCCTCTTGTTCTAACCAAGTCTCGGTAAGGGATATTAAATCAATCTAAAGATCAATTAACAGATCTTGGACTAGCAGAGACTTGGGAGTTAGAGACCTAATATTTAACAAACCACATTTAATTTTTAAATTATGAGGAGGAACAGAGGCCATATCATTAAATTTAGAGGCTTCATGTTTAATTTGAGTTTTACAAACTTTTTGTTTAATCACTTTGGGATGCTTATACATTTTATTTTTATTTACTTTGGAGGGAGCAGACAATGATTCTCTGATGGGGAAGACAGGGGCTAAGTTGAGAGGTGGCGGATGAAGAGGAACTGCAGAGAGGCGTGCAAGACTGCGACTCTGCTTCCTGGTCCCAACTCTGAGTTGTCAATGTTTTGGAAATTTGGATAAAAATGATGCCAGATTGTTAGATAAATGAGACGCACCATCCAAAGTGGGATGGATGCCGTCTCGTCTAATAAGACCAGGTTTTCCCCAAAATGAGTTCCAATTGTCTATGTAGCCCACATTGTTTGCAGGACACCACACAGACAGCCAGCGGTTGAAGGATGACAAGCGGCTAAAAATGTCATCACTGGTCAGATTGGGGAGGGGCCCAGAGAATACTACAGAGGCAGACATTGTTTTTGCAAAGTCACACACCGATTTCACGTTAAGTTTTGAAACTTCCGACTGCTGGAGTCGGACGTTGTTAATGCCGGCGTGGATAACAATTGTGGAGTATTTACAGTTACTTTTAGCCAGCACTTTCAAATTTGACTCGATGTCGCCTGCTCTGGCCCCAGGAATGCATTTGACTATGGCCGCTGGAGCTGCCAGCCGAGGACGAGATCCGGCCCAGAAGATGGGGATGGATTGGGCACACCCTGAGGAAGCCAGCCAGTAACATCACAAGGCAAGCACTCAAGTGGAACCCCCAAGGAAAGTGGAAGAGAGGAAGACCAAGAAACACCTGGCGACGAGACCTTGATGCTGACATCAAGAAGATGGGAAAGACCTGGAGACAGTTGGAGAGAGCAGCCCAGGACAGAGCACTCTGGCGGACTGTTGTCAGTGGCCTATGCTCCAGGAGGAGCGATGGGCCTAACTACTAACTACTATGGCCGCTGGAGTCTCTAGGTTCACGTTTCTGACTACAGAGTTGCCAATGATCAGAGTTTTTTCCTCAGCGGGTGTGTCGCTGAGTGGGGAAAAGCGATTAGAAACATGAACAGGTTGGTGGTTAACCGGGGCTTTGTGACTAGGCTTCCTTCTCACCGTCACCCACCCAGTCTCCTCGCTGCTGAGGAGTACCGGAGGGCCGCTAGCAAGTCGTCCTAAGCTAGGGAGCTCTGCTGCAGCTAAGGGACGTCCATCGTTATTAGGACCACTAACGGGGCCTATGCTAGCGAGCTCCGCTGCAGCTAGGGGTCGGCCGTCGAGAGTAACTGGCGCAGACGGCGTTTCAATGCAGCGGAGCTGGGATTCCAAATCAGACAACCTCACCTCGAGCGCCTCAAAAAGACAACATTTATTACATTTACCGTTATCACTAAAAGAGGCAGAGGTTAGCTAAACATCTGACAAACAGAGCACACCAGAGGAGGAGAGGAAGGAGAGCTAGTAGCCATAGCTAGTGGCTAACCCGAAGCTAACAAAAACACCGATGAAAGGTGAACAGAAGGCTAAAGAGGGTGATTAGATGACACTGAGTGCGCACACAGGTGAAAGAGGCTTGATAAACAGAAGTGAGAGCTAACGGTAGATGGAAAAAAGTGATACAAATACAATTAAAGGCAAAATCCTTGGGAGAATGAGGAGAGCAAACCACAGACAGCCAGCAACACAGGAAGTGACGATAGGTTACCACAGATAACCACAGGCCAATCAGGCTAAGCACTGGGCATGGCTACAGACCTGCATTCACTCCTCCAGGGGAAGAGAGAGGAGCCAATGTGGCTCCATGGATGGAGGCTTATGGTCGACCTACCACTGACCACACTGACAGTCAGTGTCCCTTCCTGGTGACGGCACGAAACCGACCGTGGCCGCCTGTAGTTGTCCACCACTGGTGCTACCATATTCCGGAACCCCGTAGCGCACGTGGGGCACAGTCAGCTCAGAGACTGGAGTCCACCAGCTGCCGCATCGCATGTGCAGGGTCCCGGAGGCGCCCACGGAGGAATGGGAGGCACATGGTCGGAAGGCCGAACCAGGGAGAGACGTCTGCTCCCAGGTGATGAAGGTGACAAGACCACCACCCATCCGTTTTGCATTCGTTTGACTCAGTTCAGTGAAGGGTTTTTTGGGGGGGAGGGACACAAAACCGCACTCCATTCCGTCCCCGGCAGGGAGGACAGAGGAGGAGACATTAAACTCCCCACTCCCTTTGGAGGTTAGCCATTGTTTAACCGAGCAGTCTTCTGTGTTCTCAGGTCAGAGGGGAGCCCTTGCAGCATACGCTACTGGTGGGTGGGGGTATGGGTGGAGCTAATTAGAATATTCATAGATCCATGTATACTTAAGTAGGTGGAAGATGTAAAAGCTCTTTCCAAGCAATTCTAAGGCAATGATAGTTTTTTCTGTGTAAAAAGACACAATATACTATTTTGGGCAATACACATTTGCTTTTGAAGTGGTTTTAGAGCCACTGGAGTGCATCTTTAAGAGGTTAACTAAACAAAGGCAGTGTATTTATCTGTGAAATGAGCATTTTATTATTTTAACGGTATACATGTGATTCATGTCTATATTTCAGAAGGTTAAAACCCACAAAAACACAGTTATGCAATTAATGGAACCTTTAAAATGAAACAATAACTCTTCAGTAAGTGAAGTTATTTTGTGCAACCACAGCAGACCCTGGACAGCCTGTTAGCTCATTAACATAAGCAAGCTGAGCAGTGTTAAAAAGCATTGCTGTTGCACATTAAGTGAGGTAGTCTAATTATTTTTGCTGTTATTTGGAACAAAATCCTTCTTGTGGATATATCTGACCCACTTCTGTTGAACATCTTGGTCCACTGCACGCTGAGGGAATCTGTGTGGTGTCATACGTGGACACGCTTCCTGCAATAAAGGCTTGTGCATTTAGTTGAAGTTCGTCACTGATGTTGTAGCAACTAGAACTACACATTCTTCCCAATTTCTTTGACATTTTTTTCATAAGTGACATTAAATAGAAAAGAAGATGAAAAAGAAATTGCACAGTTGTAAGGAACTCTTGTGTACACATGGATGTTTACCCACTACAGTAATGTCTGCTGGTTCACTTCCAGTATTTGGTATTTGGTATTTGGATTGGTCTGTTTTGACTTAGGAAATATTTAATTTATTAATTATTCTGTTTTATTTACATGATATGATTTGGATTATTATAAAAGTCACAAGTTTAACATTTCTCTTTCCATTTCAATTTAAAAATGGTGACAGCACAAGAAAAAAGCTGCAAATCACAACTATAGTCTTCTCAAAACATCAAAAATGTATCACAAAGTATCATAAACTTATAGAAAAAAACTAAATTTATTAGAAAAAAGTAATATAAAATACATTATGAGAAAAAAACTACCAATTTATGAGGAAAAAAATTCTCAAATTCAGGAGGAAAACAACAAAAAAATCTCAAGGATTAAGTCACAAATGTACAAAAAATACAAATTTATATGAAAAACCCAGCAACTTATGTAATTTTTACGTCAAACAGGTTCATTTTGTCTTCTTTCAATTATTTATCCTTTTTTTTTTTTTTTTTCTTTGAAAGACAAAAGTAAAATAGAAAGATGTCTTTACCTTCTTTACATGTTTCAACTGCACTGCAGCCTTCATCAGAAGAGTCAGCTGATTGCTGCCAGGTGACATTTATCAGCTGATTTTCATAGGCGGGGCCAGCTCAGCAGATCTGTCAGATCCGCCGAGCCGGCCCCGCCTCCCGCCGTCAGATGGTCTCTGGAGAATGTGGTCCCAGGACAGTACCCTAAAAAGACGCACCAACCTCACAGTCCATGACATATCCAAATTACTACAGTTTGTTGCAAAATCCACTTATTTTCAATTCAGAGGAAAAATCTACAAACAAAAAGAAGGATTTGCAATGGGAGACCCACTATCAGCCATCATGAGCAGTTTTTTTATGGAGGATCTGGAAAATAAAGCCATCAACACAGCACCCACAATATGCAAACCCACCCTTTGGAAGAGATACGTAGATGACATTCTGGAAAAAATAAGGAAAGGACATACACAAGAACTCACTGACCATCTGAACAGTACAGACAGTACGGGGAACATAAAATTCACACACGAAGAGGAGGAAAATGGCACCATAGCCTTTCTGGACATGAAAATCCACCACAACGAGGATGGCAGCATAAAAATCACAGTCTACAGGAAACCAACCCACACAGATCAATACCTACTTTGGACATCGGAACACCCCACAGCACACAAGCTATCAGTCGTCAGGACATTATATGAACGAGCCACCATCATCACGGAACAAGAAGACAGACAGGAAGAGGAAAACCACATAAAACATGCACTTATACGCTGCCAATATCCAGTATGGGCCATAAACAAAGGGAAACAGCAAGTCAAAAACAAAGAAAATAAACAGGACACAAGACACAGAACAAAAGCTGAAATCAAAAACAAGGACACCATAACTATACCATACATACGAGGGATCACGGAACCAATTCAAAGGATCATGAAAAAATACAAAATAAACACAGCAGTCAAACCACACAAAAAATTAAGACAGTTATTAGTACACCCCAAGGACAGAATAGAACAAGACAATAAATGCAATGTATTATATGAAATATCATGCAGATCATGTAACAAAACCTACATTGGAGAAACCGGAAGATTATTCACCACAAGAAAAAAAGAACACCAAAAGGAATGTGAGAAGGAAACGCAAGGACGACTCACAAGATCACAAAAAGAAAAAGCAGAACAAGAAACATTAAAATCAGCTATATCGGACCACTGCAAAAGAAATAATCACATCATGGACTGGGACAACACAAAAATTATTGGATCGGAGAGCAACAGACACAAACGTTGGATCAAGGAGGCAATAGAGATCAGAAAGCGGGGAAAAGACACCATGAACCGAGATGAGGGGGCCTTTATGCTTTCTCACACCTGGGACCACATTCTCCAGAGACCATCTGACGGCGGGAGGCGGGGCCGGCTCGGCGGATCTGACAGATCTGCTGAGCTGGCCCCGCCTATGAAAATCAGCTGATAAATGTCACCTGGCAGCAATCAGCTGACTCTTCTGATGAAGGCTGCAGTGCAGTTGAAACATGTAAAGAAGGTAAAGACATCTTTCTATTTTATTTTTGTCTTTCAAAGAAAAAGAAAAAAAAAAAAAAAAAAAGGATAAATTATGTAATTTTTTTAGTGAATAGTCTACTTTTACTCGGTTTCTTTGGTGACAACTAGTATACTGATACTCTACTCACATCTAAGTAAATTATCTTGTCATGTATTGCTACTTTCACTCAAGTACAGTTTCTGGTTACTCTACCCACCCCTGGGTATCCTTTAAAGCAGTGAACGTCAACTGGCGGCCTGCAGGACACATCCAGCCCGAATTCAGGAATAGTTTTGTTGCAAATGAGGCACATAGGTAGAGTTGGTGCCATGAGGGGGTCATTTACGGGCCGTGCTCTCTCAAGTGACTTACTGTGCCCCCCCCCCACCCGCCCCCAAGCCCCAGACAGCCTTTGGTGTCAAACTTTGTTTTATTAATTAATAATGTATATTTATGAAAACTCTGATTTCTGAGTGTAAGTGAATGCAGCATCATGATGCTGATGGTTCCTCTCCCACACCTTTTATTCACATTAGGATTTAAGATGTCAGCTTTGGCTTTTGATTATTGTGCAAAATGTTGAATTTTTTTGGGTCTGTCTGAACTTATTTTGTAAGAGAGAGGATGCTTACTAACATTTAGGAGGTTTTGACCGAGGGGCGGGGGTGGGGACCAAAAACTATTATAACTTAATATTACAACAAAAGCGACTGCATTTTTAGTCATTTTTTTTTTTATAAATTTTATTGAATTAAACATAGTTTTATTCCTATTTTATTTCTTCAGAATGAGAGGTAAATTCATTGTTTTGTTTTAGCACTGCAAATTAATGTTCAGCTATGTGTGAAAAAGTCAAAATTTTACCACAAACTTTTCAGGAAAAGAAACCCCAATAAGTTCATTATAAAGCAGAGATAAAATTAGGAGTAAAGAAGTAATAAATTAACAAGAAAACTGTCTGAAATTTTTGAGAAAACCTAACAAATTTCTGAGAATAAAGTCTCAAATGTATGATAATCCTAAAATTACAAGGGCTAAAGCACAAATAATGAGGAAAAATGTTCCAAATTTAAGTGAAAAAAAGTTAGAATTTACAAGGGAAAACAAGTAAGAAAACTGTCCTAAAAAATAGGAGTAAATCCTTTCAAACTGGCAAGAATAAAATCACATCTCAAGTAACTTTTCAAGTAGATAAAGTACTTTCATACCATTGCTTAACTAATTTTTTGGGTCACTAGTACTGTTATACTTGAGTAATTAATATCATAAAGGCAACACTACTTTTACTTGGCTATAATTTCTGACTACTCTACCCAGCTCTGATTGTATAATTTAAGTGTGTGTCTGTGTGTGCGCACGTGCGTGTAAGGAGGTTGTAATTTGTCAGAGAAATAACATTCGCTCAGTCAAACAATTCATGTGTGGTTTTCTTGGCTGAGCACCATCCTGTCCTGACATTTTCACACCAGCTAACTGTACAAGGCTAAAAAAAAAAAAAAAAAAAAAAAAAAAAAAAAAAAAATTTGGAAGGAAAATTAACGTATCAAACAATAATATATTACTTAGGAAACAATATTAATTTTATTTAATTTTACGAGAGCATCTGGCTTCTGGCCCTTGGACAAATGTAGTTGATGACCCGTGTTGCCAGATATACTTTAATTTTGTGGCACCCCCCACTACAGACAAGATTGGACGGTTGCGTCAAAAACATGAAGGAAATGTGCTGAAAAGAGCTGCAGAGGTAACAATCAAAGCAAAGACGTTTTTGACCTAAATCGAGGCTTCGACATGTTCACCACATGCCAAAACACAATACGGGCGTAATGTCACACTCGTGTACATGTACACATGCACGCAACCCGCCACCGATCCCCTGCCAAGGAGGGGCTCTCAGAGTGCCGTCCATCCCCGAGAGGGCCGCTGATGTCTGGGCTCCATCTATTTTTAATGAGGCCTCTCACTTTCTCCACAATGAGCACTATACCGCCAGACTGCAGTGCGTCAACACATCCCAGCGCTACCCACAGACACAAAAACTCATATGCATACACACGACGGTGATAGCAGGTGCCATAATCCCCGTCATTCCCACTTCTACCTCTTGCACACACGAGGCAAAAAAACACTTCTTCACATGTCCTGCTGTGAGGTACAGAGGGGTAGAGACGTGTTAAATGGAAGGTGGCGGTGTGTGCGCAACAGAGTGTGTGTGCAAGAGTACTTTCTTAGCAGGATGTGTTGTATTGATTAGTTCCCCGTGATTTCCCTCCCATCAAAGCCTCCCCACCTCCAGACTGTCTGCGGGCTCCCAACTGAAAAGGCCACTTTACACACATTTCAACACGCAAACACACATGCAGCAGCTGAGGCCAACATATCCACTGACTGCCTCACGTTGTGTACAAATCCTCAGAAGCAAACCTCATTGCAACTGAACACGGCATTGATTTTCATAATCCCCAGCCCGCAATTTCTCTGTAATCCTTGGCAAAAATGAGTGAGAGGCACAGAAACAGAGAGGCAGAGAGAAAACAAAACAGTAATGTTAAAAGGGAAATATACCCTGTTTCCATTTTGGCACAGTTCCCAGAGGTTTAATGAAACCTGTGACATGCTTTGATCATAACACATCAGAGTTGAAATGCTACAGCCCCATTTTACACACAGATTAAACACCCTGCCAGCTCCTCCCACCTTCCATCTTTATGGTATATACAAATCGAGGAGTGTGTTCAACAAGAATCTGAGATCACATTGCAGTATTACTAACACCATAATTTTTCAGAAGAACCATCTGACAGCAATCAAAATGCTATACAGGCAAATAAATACAACAAAAAACAAACATACCTTTAGCTTAACTTTTTGTCAGTTTGTATTTGTTTGTATTGCGCTAGTGCTAGCACTAGAGTGGTTTTTCTGGGGGCACCACCATTGATTTCGAGCTAATGGGACATACGTGACATCAGCTGGTGTTGGAACACTGACAGAAGAGAAACGCACAATTAGTCACTGCTGAGATCTGTGGTTGATACTAATATGGGCCGGTGAGGTAAAAGCTCTAGTGGCAAACACCTGAGCTAAGTCACGTAAAATTGACTGAATCAGAGAATGTAAAATCCCCAATAAATCATCATCATGGAGAGGGGTATGTAGTGGTTGAGTGGTTGATAGGATATGACCAGTCCCTGGGGTGTAATAAGCACAGAAAGAACCCTGAATGATTCAGCGGCAAACTCTGTTAATGGCAGCTAACAGGAGCAGGTCAAGGAGCTGTCCAAACCAATTTATAGTAAAGTGAGCTAAACTAATGTCTAAGAAGGAGATATATAGTCCAGGGTTAGTAAATGATCCAGATGTCTATTGGGTGAATAGATTATATAGAAATTTGCCAGAAAAAAATAACCACGCACACCCAGCTAAGCTAACTATACTAGCAGCCTGATCTATTGACCAAAATATAGCAAAAATAAAATA
The DNA here is from genome assembly GCA_020510985.1 of Pholidichthys leucotaenia. Lineage (NCBI taxonomy): Eukaryota > Metazoa > Chordata > Actinopteri > Cichliformes > Pholidichthyidae > Pholidichthys > Pholidichthys leucotaenia. Next base: position 150,085,900 of record CM035841.1, read on the forward strand.
CAGAATGACACAAGCTTCATAATCATCTGTGGAGTAATAAACCAGCTGGGAATAGAGATGCCTGGTCAGTTGGATAGATTTATAGAAAATAGCCACAAAAATTGCGGTAGATTTGGATTATCAGATTATTTGTAGGGGTATGGGTTTGGATGTTCACTGGGAAATGCCCACCCAATGACATGACAATTCTGACATCCCAGCTGGAGCCAAACCAAACCGCTCATTTAACTAGAATTGCACTCAACGGAGATGCAGACCCATGCCTTTAGGTGCGTTCAGACCAAATGCAAAATCGCAAATTTTTCATATGGTGCAATTATACGTAAACTCAATGCAAAGTCGCAAACAAAAACAAATTTGCATCTCAAGCAAGTTGCAGAGGGGTGGGGTTGCCTTCATAACTTCTATAGCTGCTTTTGTCCTGCTGTGGAAATCCCCAAAACACCGTTATGTTTAGATTTACAATGTTAGACCCATGGTTTGGTGTCCACACCAGCCGGTGTTTACTCTCTCTCTCTTCTCCGAATGGAAGCAAGAGAGGGTGGAGGCAGTGGGATGGAACCGTCAGTCTCTAGGTTTTAAACTACAAACCTCTCTGCTGTGACAAAGTATTACTGTATCCACATATAATCTATCATATCTGTATTCTCAATCATCTCCTTCAATCAATCTTTTGTCCGTTTGTGTGTGTCCTGTCCAGGGTAATGAAAAATGCACACTCAGCTGTTTTTCTGTTAAATGTATTAATCTGATGACAATTAAATACAAACTATCCACCTACACCCTGTAAAGTACATTC